>OY728123.1:470671238-471921238 GCA_963277665.1 Viscum album
AGAAGTAAGATTGATCATTTCTTTGATGGGTTAATACCATTTCCCCATCGAGATTTAGTATCACAATCCTACTCATCGTACGAAGATATTACCTCATGTGATATCAAGACATAAAAGGAATTCTCTAAATCTTATGACAATAAAGTAATGCAAAAGAAGAAAAGGATGAAAGAGAGAAAGATGGATAAATGGAAGTGGAAAAATAAGAATTTTCCCATATGTGATAACTGTGGGAAGAAACACCTTGGAACTTTTCTGAAGGGAATGGGAGTTTGTTATAAGTGTGGAGAAAAAGGACACGAAGTACGTGACTGCAAGGGTAAGAAAAAGGTTTCAAATATACAATGCTTCATCTGCAAGGAGTTGGGACACTACGCGAACCAATGTCCAAAGCATCAAATTATGCCCCATATGATGCTATTTGATAGTAATCATGTTATGATACTACCTCATATGAAGAATAATGACTAGTGTTCTTATGTTGTTATTATAATATTATTTCATTTGAGTGTTGTACCAACAATATACTGGTTATATGAATTATGAAGATAAATAAGGATTATACTGCAGTACTATTTTATTGAAAATTTGAGATTATATGGTTCTAAGAAAAGTGACTTAATAGTATGCTACACTTTTGGTAAAATACATGTTTGAAGGAAAGGTAATCCTTAAAATGGTCCCGATAATGATGTATTGATTTTGGAATTTGAGATGGTTGATTTGAATAAATTATATTGGATATTCTTGAATACCTTGAAACTGATTAATAATTTTTCATTGTTGGAGATTACAATATTTTTGTATAGAAGGAGTATATACAGTATTCTACAAAGAATAATGGAGCATGAATGTAATCAATATGGTTTTATGGTAATTCAGGATGTTACCATGTTTTAAAATAATACATGATGAAGGTGTTCACATGTTATTACATGGAAAAAAGGATCTTCATTTTGTTTAACTTCCTTATAAATTTTGGGATTGTGAATTTGGATAGAAGTATTTTGGATAAGTCTAAAGGTTAGAATGGATAAAGTTTGAAAGGTTATTTTGGGATTTTTATAAAAGGACAACACGCAGACCATGTGACAACTCATCGTGTCAGACAAAGCTACGAGAATCGAACCCACAACCATAGTGCAATTGGGATTTATCGCCTACCACTGGACTAAGTGAAGTTCCTGGATGGTATAATGTAGTTTCTTTTTTTAAAGGGTCTGATATGTGAATTATAAATTCATTATATTTGGAACCCTATACGATTAGGGTAAATAGAGTATTTTTGAGTTGTATTATGTTTTGGAGTGATAGATGAGTTTATGGTAGAAATTTATGAATGGATAAAACTCTAATTATAAAGTAAGTATATCTCCTTAAGATCATTTATAATCTCATTAATAAATTACTCAACATTAAGAAAATGAACTTAGAACAAAAACATTGCCCTAGATGGTACCTTAGATCATCACAAATTCAGGGATTTGTGATTATTGGAATTTTAGTATCCATGTCCTCTACCACTCTCCATCAGATATTGATGGTTATATTTCACTTCCATATAAATATTTTCTTACATGGAACCCTAGTATGTTTTATTTTTGGTAACCTTCATACTTACCACTCTTTATTTTAAATAGAGGCCTCATTGATCCATTTTTCGATGTGGGATTTCAACTAAGATATTTTGAAATGTCAACCCCATGTTTCCAATACCAATAATAAATTATGAGGATGAAAATTATTTAAGGAGGGAATAATTTAACACCCAAATATTCCACAGTATGCTTCTATTTGAATAATACAATAGCGTGTGTTATACGCAACTTCGAGTTCTAACACACCACAACCAATCAAACTAGCCGTTATGAATAGTAATACCCACTTTTTGAAATTTTATAAATTTATCTTTCAAAATGGACTTCATTTTTGGATTCGGAATATCGAAATTAGCTTAGGGTGAATTTTTGCTACTTTTCGGATAACTTTCATATTTTGATGAATAATGAAAATTACTAAATTTTAATCAAAAACGACATTTTTAATCAAAATCATTAATCGTGATAAATTATGAATTTGAGTGATTTTAAATTATAATTAAATTATATTTTTACCATTTAATCCAATGTTGGTAATTGTACATAATTTTTCATTTAAACTAGACATAAGCAAGTGCCAATCTTTTGATAGTTATTATTTCTTAAAAACACGCTTTTTGTTTTCACAACAGGAATTAATTTTAAATTAATTTCTTCCACTTATATGTTTTGAATTTAGAAAAATGGATTCCATATTTAGAATCAGGAGGTCCAAATTGTGTGAATAATTATCTTTTAATTCTAGACATTTTAAATAATTACTTCGGCAAATATTTTATTTACCATAGTTAAAGGGTAAATCTGGTAAATGAGGGTAAAAAATAATATTATAATAATATTAAATTACCCTAAAACGTGTCATAACCCTATTTGTTGATACATTTCTGCCCATGGGAATCTTTGGGTCGATTTTGGGACCCCATGGAGCCACTTTTAAGTGATAATGACACTTTATATTAATTAAGTTAAAGTAAATACAAAAATGACATAAGCATATATCTTTTAGAAATTTTTTTACATAAGGGTTATATATGTTATATTTTCAACTATAACTATTAATTAGAAAGATAAAAATATTTCCTACATAATGGTATTTTATTTATAATTTTTAGACATTGAATAATTAAATTTATTTATAACACAATAATGATGCAATATTTTCCTTATTAATGAAAGAATCAAAGAATTGGTATTATAAATGTTAAAATATATATAATTTTAAGTTTTTGATGCCATAAAAGAATTTTATTAGTTAAAATTAAATTTTATTATTGTTTAAATTAAGTTGGTTTGAAATAATAATGTTTTTTATATTTTTTAAAAAATCAATTATTAAATTGTGTCAAAATTGACATAAAGGAGTTTTTAAAACAAATATTATATTATTAATTGATATTATATTCCTAAAAATCTGAGGTTCGGCCAAATGACTTGTATAATGATATGTGTATCATTAATGGACCACTTGGGGGTCTCTTGAAAGTATATAGTAAGTTTATTAACTATATAATATAAAAAAACAAAGAGGCATGGTAAATGTCAAACTATTTAACTAAGAGTTAAATAATAAAGATAAAGTTAAAATAGTGACCCAAACCTATGTAAAACCTAT
Source organism: Viscum album (assembly GCA_963277665.1). Lineage (NCBI taxonomy): Eukaryota > Viridiplantae > Streptophyta > Magnoliopsida > Santalales > Viscaceae > Viscum > Viscum album. The sequence continues at coordinate 470,674,449 of OY728123.1, forward strand.
TGTTTGAGTGGTTTTCAACCTATCCACACCTTAAAATTTAAATAATACACTTTAGAGCCATTATAAACCGAATATGAATTTATTATAAAATAATATTTCTAGATTTTCCAAAGGTGCCCCTCACCCCTCTTATAAAAGGGAACTCACCCTTCTCTCAAATTCACACCTTCAAAGCCTTTTGGATCAGCCAAAAACTTCCCAATTATTCTAAAACCTTCCCTAAATTGATCCTAGAGGCCTTAGTTTGTTCAGAAAGCCAACCTAATGAGCCCTTTTGATCAACTCAAAAAGGAAGAACCCGTAGAAGAGGTATTGTTTTCACCACCCTCTTTCAAGTTCCTTTCTTCTTCCAATTCTTCTTTCTATGTTATTTACATTCTAAAATAATAAATCTAGTATCTTCTATATATTTTGATTCTGTTATAAATATGTTACAACCATATTCACTATTATATACATCCTTTTAATGACATGTCACGAAACGTGCGTACGTACGGCTTACCGTCTCCACGCCGTGGTGTAATTGATATCCAAAACATTATTATTTGGATGGGTATGATAATGATGTGTAATTTAATTAAATAATAAATATAACATTATAATGATTCTGTATATATGATATACCATCCAATTATATACGATTTTAATATCAAAAGAATGATATTGTCTCTCGTGTGTACGTACGGACTACCATCTCCACGAACGCGATGAGATTCATTCCCCATCGTATCCATTCAAGACTAATTCTCATTTAATGATAAAAAGTAATGTTTAAGGACTTGATATCATTATGGATATGAATAATACACAACCTATCCATAACAAACACGGCTTTTGTAACAAAGAATATAAAGGAAAATGAATCCTTTAACACCCGAAACAACGATAATACAAAGATATTATTAACAAAGCAATGTTAAAAGATCATATATGATATCATATTAATTTATATGATTATTGTATTATTTAATAACAATTATTTCACCATTATATAGGAGTTTAATTTACCCTCGACCAAGGAAAAGTATAAGGTAAGTGTTTATTTCACAATCTCTTCATTATCCGAGGTTGTTTATAAGTAATTATCTATTAGGACCACTTTATCATCCACATCCATGTTTCTTAAAAATATTTTTCAAAACATTTTTACTATTTACTAGACAAAAGGTTAAATTCATTTATACCTTATGTGTTTTGAAAGAAATATTTTTGTCATTTTCCAAACAAGGTACTTTTTTACCCTTTCGACAAATTTGAGGTAAGAATGTTTTTTAACTTATACGGTGGGTGTGGCTATTTTCCGCCTTTATAACATCATAAAAGCTTCCCTTACAAGCTTATAAGAATATTTTCAAAATAAATTTTTTCTTTATAATTATGTGACTCTTAAATAATTTCAAAATAGAAAGTGATATTTCTCTAAAAAGGGTTTTGATTTCATCTATGTCCACATCCTTTGATGGATTTTAAATTAATTTGAAGTTGATTTATTATGATAAAAAACTTCCATATTGTGTTGAAGGTTTTCTGATTTTTTTGACTATGGATGTGATATTTTTATACCATTCATGGTTTGTGGTTAAATTTTTGACATTTCGTATGCTAGTTTTAATACGAATGTTTATGATATGTTTAAACTTTTTCATATGAGGAATGTATTGGACTTAGTATGTGATAGGTGGAGCCCGCTATAACACCTCGATGCATCGGTTGGTCTCACAAGACAACTAGACGTGGAATTGGCTGAGGCCCTTTCCCAATTTGATATATGGTTTTGGCCGAGGTGTTAATCATTTTTATATGTCCTGGAAGAGGCCTTGACAAAATGTTTCAGAATGTCCGACATTATACATTCCCTCATTATGGAAATAATATTGATGGTTCATGTGGTCATTCGACTAGTATAATACCCATGATTATGTTTTATTATGGAATTATTTATTCAGCTCATAAAAGTATTCATGTTTATTATTGGGAAAGGCATGTGGTTTCAATTTTTCACCATGCTTAATATTTATGTCATTTTCCACTGTATTACTTACCCTTACTGAGTGTTTGAGATCACCCCTTTCTTATGTTTCATTTTCCCAGGATATGAAGAAGTTAGTTATGAGTGACCTGCAGGCATAATCTAGGAGGCTTGGATGTTTCTAATGAAATATATTTGTGTTGTATTTCTCTTCAAGATGTAAAGTAAAACTAATGTATGAATCTTGTTTCCAAGGCTACTAAACTAATTGGTCTTTCGATATTTGATCTTTTGTGATCATGCTAATGTTATGTAATAATGTACCAACTCTGGGTAACTGGGGTCAGGGTGTTACAGGTGTGCTTAGAATCATGATAAGGCTATTCATAAAATAGAATCTATCATGAATAAATAACCATAATCAATATGGAATTGTAAATAACTTAACCACATTCCATTTAAATAAAAACCTAAGAATAATATTGAAGGATTAACTGATGATAAAATAAAGTCATGTATATAATCCCATGTGTTGAAACATATCTAGGGTTATTATACACAAATAAATAATGAAATGTAAATTAATAAAAAATATCATAATGAATAAAATCATAATTCCGTACATCTAAAACATACTTCTAATACACTTCACAAGACAATATAAAACTACAGGTAAAAACCCATTTAATTTAGCTAACTAATTTATCTCACGAGTCCTATTGATGCATCAATTGACTATCTAAAACTTGGCCTCACCCATCGTACAATGAGTCCAATGAAGTATTCATATTAAATTGGTGAAATATAATCATCATAAACATTCTTTTTGGATAACTAAATTACAATATTTTAATATATACCCCAATTAATAAACATAATCATAAACCATTGGGAGAAATATGGTGAATGATAATAAAATTGTACATCTTCAAGAAAACAAATCATAAACTATACAAAAAATGAATAAGGATCATATCAATTAAACATATTCACATTGGATAAAATGTATGATAAATTTTTTATGTCCTTAATTAATTTAAAATACCATAAAAATTTCATTAAAAAAATTCTTGCGGAAAATAGCTTTTTCCCATTGAAAATATTTTTAAAACTAGAAGCTAAAAAAGGTTTATGAAAATAATTTTATTTTAAAATATAATTTTATTCATCTAATTTAAGCTTTATAATTATTATTTTTCATGAAATAAGTAAATTACACTCATTCATTTCACATAAGAAAATATTATTTCTCAATTATTATAAATCCCAAAAGTGAATTATTTAGAAAAAAACTAGATTATTCCTTTCAAAAACATTTATAAATGGTTAAAATTTTCAAAAAAAATTATTGCATAAATAATATTGATAATTTTAGAAATATTTTATTAAAATATTTTTATAAAAAATTATTTAGGGATAAAATGGATTTTCAACCAAAAGAGAAATGACATAATATTTTCATTAAAAAATTATAAATAATTTGAAGTAAAAATAGTAAAGGTTTTAATATTACTTGAATATTTCATGATTAAAAATGTAAGGATAAATTATATTATTTATAAGATAGTCATAACATTTAATTCCTCCGTGGTAGAGTTAAATATAAATAATCTTGAATAATAATGAGATTGTGAAATAAAATATTACCACTTTGGTAACTTCTGAATAATAATCCCTATCAAATAAATAACATAAAATGTAATATTAACTACCATGATGAAAAATTTATTCATGATAAAACATATCAATGTGGTATTTTATACACCTTAAAATATAAATAAGTGGTGAATATGATATTTGTCACACCGATGTAAAACTAAGACAATAAACTCTTAACACTTTTTAGACATCCTTAGTATGTGTTTGATCATCCTGTATAATAAATATTGGATTATTATAAATATATTATATAACCTTAATAATATATATCATACTTTATTTCATATAATTATAGTCTTTTATAACACATTTATTAATAATTCAATGTCAAAATAACCGTTTCAGGTGATAATTACTTCATTTATCATTATAATTTGGATTGATAATCACATTCCATTTACATTGATAATTGTTACATAATAATTATAATTTTTTCCATGAAATAAATAGAATATAAATTAATTATATATTTATTTACTATATTCTATTATATTTAGGGATAGAAAATTGATTACACCGTTCATTGATACGATAGGTTGTTCATGCATATAAAGGTGGTTTCTATTTTTTCTCAATTAATAGAATTCTAAAAAAGTAAATTAAATATCACCTTTTATAGATTCAATATTTTTTATCATATATGGTTTATATTATTTAAAATTTTACTTATTACCTTACAAGTAATGCATTGGTAAAAAATAAGTAATATCGCATTGCGAAGCGGTAGTCTGACGTACATATAAGCCACACAATCATATTTTAGGTGCAATTCAAAGTAATAATGTATATATAATATAATATTTCTAGAGGTATAATTATGTTACAAAAATATCATATAATCATATAATATCTCCATGTCACTATCCATGTAAAATTGAAATTGGAAAAAATCATCATATCAGTTTGTGAGGCAGTAGTCCACCAAATAGATAAGAAACGATATTTTTTTCCAATAAGATGATAGGTATGATGGTATATGTGATATTATATTTAACTATATATTTTAATTTCTTAAATTTATTACATAAATATTAAATCCATCATTATATCCATCATCAAATGTTAGTGATAGAAAATGAATTACATCGGTTCATGAGGTGGTATTTTTCTCACGATCAATACTTTTTTCCCATTTGATGGTAGTGGAGATAAATATAGGTTATTAAATTAACAGAATAACATATCATTATATTTTATATAGTAGTTTTATTATATATAATTATTTAATAATATTTTTAGGATGGGGATAAATAAATAAAATAAAATTTATGTTACCACTTCCTCGGATGACCTCTTTATGTTTTCATATAAAGCCTTAAAAGTTAGTATTTAATAAAAAGGATTAAATTTAAGAGGTAGTGGATTATGGATGGTATTTGGGAAGGTATTATCTATCCCAAGGTGTTTTGATACTTTTAAGAGGAGAAGAGAGTGGGTGACCTTTTATAAGAGTGGGATAGGATACACATGGATTTGTTTTAAAGGGATAAAATTTACCCAAACTTTTAATTTTTAAAAAGGATAAAAAAGGACCATAATAAATCCATATTGATTATAGTGTCCAAATTTTGTAATAAAATTGGTTTTAGAGAATTTTTAGATAATTTACAGTCTTTATAATCATAGTTTCACCCCGGGTAAACCCATTTCCACCTTATTCATGATAATTTATTTTTATTGATTCAACTACTAATTACGGCCAAAAATTAAGTTGGAATATTTATATAGTATAAATTATTAATTATATAAATATATAATACATTTTCCTAATTCATTTCACTGATGTTGAAATATTCAATTTAAAATTAAACCTTTAGATGTGTAGAAAAAACTGGTTCTTCGAACAAAATATTTGAAAAGATTAAAAAGATATTTTTCATAATTCAATATTAAATTTATTATAATAATTTTTTTGATAAATGTTTATATAATTTAAAAAATTTGACATTAAATAAAATTTAACATTTAATTTATCATTTTTAAATAATTTAAAAAAATGAATTTTTTAATAAATATCAATATTTTTTCATATTCATCATAATATTAATATTTTTCAATATTTATAATAATTTCACCAATATAAAATTCTGATGTTTATATCTCAAATTTGTTTTCATTTTTTAATATTTAATATATATTATATGTTCAAGGTGAGACAAAACTACATCTTAAAAAAATAAAGCTTTCTAGAAAAAATTTCATTTTCTTTCAACTGGATCTTATTTTATTTAGAAACAATAGAAAAGAATTGAATTTGTTTTATACATGGGAAAAACATATAATTTTCATAATATATTTATTCACATTCATACAATCCAACATAATCACTTGGTTATAATGGTCATGTTTAAATAGTAAAATTTTAATATAGTATTTCATTTTGTTAAAATTTAGTTTTGTGTGCATCACAAGCTATTAAATAGATTAGTTAAAATTGTGAAGAAATATATCATAATGTCTTAGGGTGTTACATTTCCATGTATTTTTTCTATTACATGTTACATACAACATTAAATGAGATGTTCCAATTTTGAAATATTAGGGAGTTACACTAATGATTATAGTTGATCAAGAGTGAAATAAATGAACATAATTAATTGATTGTTTAATGTTTTAATAAACCTATGATTATTATTCAAGTGGAATAAAATTGAAGAAATAAATTAAGATATAATGTAAGTGAATTGTTGAACCAAAACTCCTTATTTTTGGGTTTATAGAGTTTTTAATTGAACATGTTTTATTTAATTTTTGAATTAGCATATAGAAAATTACTAATAATAAAAGGTATGACTATATGTATAGGTAAACATCATAAGTTTTTCTTCAGTATATTGAATATGGTTTATGTGTAATAAAATAACTATTTGGATACTACAAGTGTATGTATATCAAGAATAGATGTACCAAGGTGTAATATGCCGAAAAAGGGTGTGTTGGATATTAAATCAATCTTTACCTTATTCTAGACATAGAGGTCTTGATGAAGACATAGAGTGAAATTCCTGGGTGATAGGCTTAAGTTAATCAAATGCACTATGAAATATGTTTTAATGGATATATATCTATTTTAATTATTTCCCATCATTTCAGAGGGTAAATAAATTATGTGATCATAGAATCATTATTTTAAAAAATATAAACATAGTGATCTCATAAGATATGATTATATAATTAATTTTCATATTAATTTAACCCCTTTAACCATTATTTATTGATTTATCTTTTTTCAATTCTTTTCAATTTTGGAAAACTGTGGGAACCTAGAGAAGTAAGACCAAAACCCCATGTTAGGGATAATGTAATGATTTTATATATAACATCCACAATTTCATGGAATGTGATGTTAAAAACAACATGGTGATGCATATGAAATTGTCTTATGATATGAATAATAACGTAAACGATGTGTAATTAACACTTTATCTTAATAAAGAGAAAAATGACATAAAATCCATTATAGGCTAATGAAAAATTATGTTTAACATGTATTTTGATCCACATTCCATGAAATAGTGGGTTGACACAATGTAGATGTTTATATAAATAATTTCTAATAATGTAAAATTCAACATGTTTTTCTATAATTTAGATGGAAATTTCGATCAATGATGGAAATTGAACAAGTGCTCCAAGACCATTGATGAAATAGAAAAAATGGGGTGGATAGAAATTGATATGATATTTCATAAAAAATATTTCCCAAAAAATCATTATAAAATAAGGGGAAGAAAATTTCTAGAGCATAATAAAAATGAGTTTGAATATTTCATCACATATGAAGAAACATTTAAAAGGGTTGTAAGAAATGAATTATGTTTTCTTATAAAAAATAAAGATAAAAATATAGTCACTTTATTCATTTAAAACCACACCTTCAAAATTCTCCATAAAGTTGAGACATTGGGAGTTATGATGAAGTAGTTTTGTGTGGTCTCATCATAGATATGGAGTTTGTAATATGCAACCATGGACCTGGAGATACGAATTGAAGAATCAAAATTCAATCTAGTGGAGGAAATGACAGTGGTTGAAGAAGGATCTACCCACCCACATGTTGAAAATAAGGGATAAAGTATTATGAAAATTCCCTCAAAGCGAAAAGAAAATTCTTAAACATGGGTAGAGAAAGACACTGGGATCATGAATATTTAAAAGACATAAAGAATTTTTCAAACATGATATAGGAATTGAAGGGATCACCCATGGTTCAATAATTCTATTATTGGTAGAACATTCATTTTGCAAGTCATTGTAATAAATTTCAGGTCATTAAAGGTAATCAATGTCATTATGCACTTAATAAAAAGGAGATTTTGAAAGAATATTTCTTCACTACCGTTGAGGTAGTAAATTAAAATGAATTCATATAAGATACACATCCTATATAATCATGAATTTAAAAAATTATTTGATTATGGTTCTATACATTACCTTTTATATTTAATGTTTTGTATAACTATTGTATAAACAAAATAATACCTTCATGAATAGATAATTTTATTTTTAAAAAATAGTGGTGAAATCAATGTAACTCAAGTGTTGGAATCATCTCCTATAATGCCCCCAACCCGGTGCTCCCTCAGGTGATAGAGCTGGTTGGCTACGTGACCTCAAGCGTGTATCCCCATATGCTGGAGACTATAGACTTGTAGAAAGGGTCTAATGAAAATAGTAGAGTGAATATAACCTCTGGTAAAAGTTGTAATGAAAATCCTAAATAATATCAATGTAGTAGAAATAATAGAAAAAAGATGAATAAATAATCAAAATTCAAAAAATTAGAAATGTACAAGATGAATAAATCCAGATAATAAAAGAATAATATAATAAGAAACTGAATGTGTATAATTGAAATATTGAATGTCATACAATAATAATAGTAAGCTAACTCAAAAAAAACTCCAAAACCCTGGTCTTAACACCATGTCGACGCTATCTCCAAGCTCCAACCCATACATCTTGATATAAATTAACTATAAGGTCCCTTTCCCTTGTCTGAACCTGCATCCAAGAATTTTTTCTAGGAACCAAACAATAGACCATCTAGGGTGTGAGTAGAACATAGAAGTTTGACTCCAACATGTCTAGAAAAATCCAATATAAGATATATAGTGCATGAAATATAGTGATAAATAATGTACTAATTTGATAAATTAGTACTACTCATGAAATAAACCTCCTGAACCTCAGGTTAAGGGCTAACACTCGAGGCCATCCAAACCTAATTTGGTGCCCTTCCGATTATCTTTGTCTCTATGTATATCCTCCTACATTAGGACAGATCACCCAAATCAGTGGTATATTCTCATGTTGAGGATAAATCATTAATAAAACATCATACAAAAAATAGACTCATCCTTCTTGATTTCTAGATTATATATTTTGGGTATCAATTGAAAGTGCATTTATTCCTTACAAATTACATAAAATCATATACTTTACCCTCATGCCTCAAGTACCTATGCTCCTTTCCCTCATGCGATATAGAAAACCATGCACAAATCTCTCAAGTGTCTATATTAAACATGAGTTGTATCCATACAAACTCAACATTCTATCAACATGAAACCCTCAAGTATCAATTAAATCAATATTATATAAGTGCGAAATATAAGAAAGAAAAAAATCAAAAGGATAGTATCAAACATACCAGATGTATTATCAAAAGAAACCACAATTAATTAATCCAATTATCATCTGTCTAACAAAAATTATCCTAGGTGATTCTTCCACAAGAATTCACACAAATTTATTATTATGCCAATTCAAATGTTTAAACCAATGATCATTCAAATTATCCATTTTATTTTTGTTTTGTCGGTGGTTTACTGGCACAATCACACATATCACATATAATATAAATAATTTTATAAAATAAAAAGGGATATACTTTAGACCACATACCTTATACCAAAGATGACACATATATCACAAATTGAGGTATTATTCTGTCTAGTTTGAAAGGAATTAGAGAGACTGACAAACTCCCAAGAAAATGAGCATTATCCACGGATAAAAATCTTATAAAAAAATCTTATAAAATTTTCTTGTGATAATTTCATACTGTTACTTTATAATTATCGTTGATATTATCCAAAATAATTCTTTAACTAATCAATTTAATGATAATTATGAAATGATAATTTCATCAATTTATTCATTAATAATTTCTTTTAATTCGATACAATTATCATTTAAAAACTATTATAATCATATCATGATAATTTGATGAAATTATCATTTTTTAAATCTTCATATTTATCACTTGATAAAAAAACACAAAAAATTTCTTGTTAATTTATTTTAAACTATATTTTGATAATCCAAAAATAAATAAACAAAAATTATCATTTTAAAAAATATAGGATTATAATTTTATAAAAAAATATTTTATCTTTTTGTTTTATTTTTTTAAATAATTATTGAATAAAGAAGAGGGAATATATAATATAAAAAAAAATATAGAAAATAAGAAAAGCCTTATTGAGAGATTCACTACTATGGTGGTGCAGCAGGAGGGTCATCCACCTCTGGTCTTAGAGGAACATGAGAAAAAACACCAGCCTTACCTAGTGGACATCTGATGTTTTTCTCACTCAAACCAATATACTCTGAAATACTATGATAGATCCATTTATATAGAAATCTCAAAGAATGTGACCATAAATAAACCCAATTTAGAACTCAACATTTGATGTCTGTTTCGACTGATTATTGATGACATAGTGAGTTAATTCATTCAGAAATGACGTTTCTAGTTTCTTTTTTTTCAAAATAATCCAAAATGGCCAACATCATGTTTAGGGAAGAAATTTTGAATAATTCCTCTCTTTTATTAATTATTTAAATCAATTATTTATTTTAATCATCAAATAAATCAAATTTTAATAGGTGACCTCACTAATATGTCAATTGTATATAAAAATTATACCCCTATGGTAAACCCCCCCATTCCAGACCCAATGATGGTCCTATATTTCTTGTAAAATGCACAGTTTGTGAGATATTAATTATTTTAAATAAAAATATATAAATAAATATTATTTAAAAACTTTATCTCATGACAGAGGTGTCTAAACAACTGAATCCTACATATTTCATACCCTAACTAGTGTAAATACCGTGTTTTGAACCTATCAATGGTCTCATATTTCTCATATGGTGCACAATTTTGGAGGTATTCAATTATATTGAATAAATTGTCCTTGATTAATAAAATATTTTTAATATTTTTATTCAGCATTCATTGAGGCTTTACGGGCCTCAAAACCATTCAATAACTCAATGTTTGACTCAAAAAATATTCCATTGAATATTATAAATTGTTTATTTGGAATTTTCTCTTATGAACTGCCTTTAAGAATTTTTTTAGGTTAATTCACTGATAAATCATTTTTTTCTACTTAAGGTATTTATAATTTTTCAAATAATGTTTTTATTATCTTTATAAAAAATCATGATGTTAAAAAATAGATGAAACTCAAAGGAAAACATACCTGAAAAAATTGTGGATCTTACAACCTCCCCACCATATAACTGCTCATCCCAGAGCTACTCCATGAATCAATATGGCGTATCAGTGAACAACTCTAGCCACTGTGCTCACACATCAAAATCCATCTCCTTGGTATCATATTGAAAATGATCATGCTACCATATTACTCATACTAGAGGTATGGTCCTTCCTAATACATTCTTATCACAATGGTCCATAATTCATAAAGAAATCTCCTCAAAAGATGCACCTACACAAAGCTCAAACTCCTCAATGTTAATCAAAAAAGAAGGGACAAAAAGACATCTCTAAAGATGTGACATGTGAAACACATAATTCATATAATTGTAGTGATGTGTAATGGAAAAATGGTATGCCACTAGACAAACCCTTTCCATAAACTCGAAAGTCCCAAAAAACCAAGGAGAAAGATTCCCTTGTTTTTTAATACAACATTTCCCATGTCTAGGTAACACAAAAATAATAACATGATGACCAACCTCAAACTCTATAGTCCATCTCCATTGGTCAATGTATTATTTCTATTAGCTTTCCACAACCACTAACCACTTTCTGATCAATTGAACCTGCTCATACATCACCCACATGAGACTAGGTCCAAAAAGTAATGCCTCTCCTACCTCTAACAAACAAAGAGGCGAATGGTACAACCTTCCATACAAGGCCTTGAAAGGCACAATTTGGATTGATTCCTAGAAGTTGTTATTATAGGAAAACTCCATGAGTTCCAAATGATTCTACCTTGATGTTTTTAAATCCAAAACATTGGCTCGTAACAGATCATCCAAAATCTGAATGGTCCACTCAGTTTGACCATTAGTCTGAGCATGGTAGTCTATACTCAAAAGAACTTGTGATCCTAAGGCCTTATGAAGACCCTTCCAAAATAGATATGTGAAAAGATAATCTCGATTAGAAACAACTCTTAATGTAACAAAATGTAATAAAATTATCTCATGCACATAAAGACTACCCAAAATATCAATTATGAATGTCTCCTTGATAAGAACAAAGTGGGGTAACTTTGTTAGTAGGTCTACAATCACCCACATAAAATTATTATTGTGAGGTGTCCTAGTTAATCCTATCACAAAATACACAATGAAATTATTCCAGTTCTACTCTAGAATGGACATAGGCTGTAACAATCTAACAGGCCAATGGTGCTCTGGCCTCACCTGTTGACATGTGCAACATCTCGGAACAAATCTTGATAACTCCATTTTCATTCCTAGCCACCATTATTGTCTATGGTGATCATAATACACCTTTTTTTAGTAGGATGTATTTACCATCTATAATCTTGAAAGTCTCTCATAATCTCCTCATTAAAGTCCATATGAACCCATACTCACCCATGAAAAAGAAGAGAATTCCCACTACCAAAAGGCCATCCTCATGGTGTCTCCCACAATATAATATTTCTCTTATAACTAAGCCTTACAGATTAGATAAATGTTTCATCTTGATCTGGTCATGAAGAATGGGTATAAAATAGGTTCAAGTCATAGCTACTAATCCATGTGAAGCCTAAAAATCAAGATGAAATATCTTCAGGGAGTGTCATCATCCACCACTCATCATAAGATTCCCTCATTGCCTTAGTCTGTGTCTTCTAGCTTAAGGAATAAACAACAACATTACCCTTACATGGTGTGTAAGCCATCTCAAATTCAGATTCAATGAGGTATCCAGACCACCTTATAAATGGGTTCTTCATGCTTCTACTCATTCTATGTGGGATTTCCATACTCTAACTCCCCTTAGAAGGGCCCAACATCCTACATAGCACATCAAATAGACACTGGATCTGATACCATTTGTGATGGCTCAGTCCATCCCATGATCCTGGTATTGCCCTCTTTGGGCCTAGCTTATATGGCATTGCTTTCCTTAGGATATAGCCCTTATGCCTCCCCCCAGAAAAGGCCTCATGATGGGAGAGGTATCCATAACACCTTATAATGGAGTTCTTCATGCTCCTCCTCCTTCAATATGGGATTTCCATAATCATGTTGTAAAACCCCATCCTTTTTCCATGTATATTTTTCTTTGTGTTTCATCCATCTTTTAACATCATTATTTTTTATAAAGAAAAAAACATTATTTCATAAATTATAAATTCCTTAAGTGAAAAAAATGATTTATCAGTGAATTAATATAGTTTTTTTTGTTAATGGTGTTTCATAAGAGAAAATTCCCAATTAACATTTTATAATATTCAAAAAAATATTTTTGGTGTCAGAATATGAGTTAGTACATTATTATAGGTCCCGTAAATCCTCAAAAAATGTAGAATAAAAATATTAAAAATATTTTATTAAGCGAGGAAAATTTATTCAATATAATTTAATAACTCCAAAACAGTGCATTGTATGAGAAATGTGAGACCATGGATAGGTCTGGAACATGGTTTTTACCTTATTAATGGTATGATGTATGTAGACATCAAACATTTGGACACCTCACTCATGAGATATTGTTATTAAATAATATTTATTTATTTTTTTTATAGAAAATAATTAATATCTCACAAACTGTGCATCATACAAGAAATTAGAGTCCATAATTAGGTCCATAATAGTGGGTTTACCCAAGGAGGGGTATATTTTTATATGCAATAGATGTATTGGTAAGTTCACCAAATAATTTTTTTTATTTGATGATTAGATTAAATTATTAATATAAATAATTATTAAAAGAGATGAATTATTCACATTTCTTCCCAAAATGTGATTTTGGCCATTTTTTACCATCAAAGAATCTTGGAAGCATCATTTTGGATCATTTTGACCGCAATGAAACTTGAAATTTCATTTAGGGGTGAATTAAGTCTCTCCGCTATCAACAATTAGTCGAAACAGACCCCAAACTCAGAGTTTTAAATTGGGGATATTTATGGTCATATGGTTTGAGATTTATATATAAATAGATCTAACATTGTGTTTTAGAGTATATAAGGTCGAGTGTGAATGACCTCACATGTCCCCTAGGTAAGGCCGATTTTATTTTCCACTTCCTATGAGAGTGACGGTGTATGACCCTCATGCTACATGACCCTCACTCTGCGCCTCTCAAGTAGGTTATTCTTACTTTTTATTATTTATTTTATTTTATTTTTATTATCTAATTTCCTATCTTTTATTCAAAAATTATTTTAAAAAAATAAAAAAAGAGAAAAAGTTTTGTCTTTTAAAATTATAATCCTATATTTTTTAAATGATATATTTTTTTGATTTTCAAAAGGTAACTTAAAATAAATTAACAAGAAATTTTCTTTGTGTTTTTTCATCATGTGATAAATTTGAAGATTTATAAAATGATAATTTCATTAAATTATTGATAAATGGTTATAAGAGTTTTAAAATGATAATTGCATGGAATTAAAATTAATTATAAAGGAATAAGTTTATGAAATTAACATTTAATAATTATCAGTATGTCGATTTGTAAAAGAATATTTGTGTGATAATATCAAAATAATTGTAAATTAATTCTATGAAATTATCACATGAAAATTTTATAATATATTTTTATATGATTTTTATTAGTGGATAACACTTTTTTAGGGAGTGAGTTAATTTCCTTGATTCCACTTAAACTAGACTAAATCATACCTAAATTTTTTATGGGTGGATAATATTTAGTATAAGGTGGGCGGTCTAAAATAAATCCCTTTTTATCTGATAAAAATATTTATATTGTATGTGATATGTTTGATCGCACCAGGAAATTGTGGGCATGAAAAAAATAAATTGGATAATTTGAATGATCACAATATTAAACTTTTGAATTGGAATAATAATAAATTTGTGTGATTTATTATAGAAGAATAACCTTGGTAATTTTTAGTAGATAGATGATAATTTGATTAATTAATTATGTAATCTTATAATAATACATCTAGTATGTTTTATACTGGACTTATGATTTTTTCTTTTTTAGCTTTTGAGATTATATTATATCGATGTAATTGATACCTGAGGGTTTGATGCTAATGACATGTTGAGTTTGTCTGGATATGACTCAAGTATGTTGTGGTTTCCTAAGGGCTTGGTTCCTGTTTTTTTGTACTACCTGAGGGGAAGGAACATCGGTACTTGAGGCCTAAGGGAAGAGCTTATGATTAGATGGGATGTCTCAGGACCAGATGGAAAGTCACTTGATGCCTATGAGAGATATTCTAGAAAGTATGCGGCTCAAGTGATTTGTTTATGACGTTTTATTAATGATTTATCCTCAAAAAGAGAATATTCCATTTATTTGGGTGATCTTTACCAATCTAGTTGGATATTCCCATAGAAAGAGATAAGTGATAGGGTGCCAAATAAGGTTTGACTGGCCTCTGGTGTTATTCCATAACCTAAGGTTCATAAGGTTTTATATCATGTGATGTATTAATTTATTAAAATAATACCTTGTTTATCGCTATATTGAATGAACTATATCTCTCAAGTTGGAATTATTTATACATAGTGGTTTCGATCTAATGAGTTATACTCACACCCAGGATGGGCCTCTGTTTGGTACCCAAATAGATTTCATGGATGAAATTTTGGAAAAGGTCAAGGGACCCAATAGTTGATTTGTAACAGGATGGATGGGATAGAGCTTGGAGATAGGACTGACATGGGGTTTAGACCGGGGTTTTTGGAATTTTTATTCTAGTCAACCTATTATTTTAATTGAATGAAATTCAGCATGTCATTTATACATATATAGTGTGTCATTACATTATTATTTTATTACATGGAATTATTCAACCTGTACATTTCTTATTTTTGAATGTCTAATTATTTATTCTTCTTTTTATATTATTTTCACTACTTTGATATTATTTTGTCTATTAATTGCAACTCTTACCAGAGGGTATAGTCTAATTACTATATTCATTAGACCCTTACTACTATTCAAAAGCCTCTGGAATATAGGGAGACAAACTCAAGGTCACCTAGCCAACTAGTTTGGTCACTTGAGGGAGCATTGGGACAAGGAAATTACCAATGGTATCAGATCCAGTGTCCATTTGATGTGCCAGTGAGGATAATAGGCCCTTCTAGGGGATTGATTATAAAAATCCCACATAAATGGAGGAGGATCAAGAACACCCTTTATAAGTTGGTGTGGATACCTCTCCCATCATGAGGAATTTTCCAAAGGGATGCCTAAGGGCCAGAGCCCATGGAATGCCAAACTATGTGGGCTAGGACCAAAGTGGAAATTATCATGATCATGGGCTGGAATGGGTCTTCACATATCATATTAGAATATGTGAGAAGATTTGTGTGTTGAATATCATAATCCTTCCCAATGTGGAATTTTATGCTCTAATGGTCATGGATAAGATCCCATTATATAGGGATAACATCAACTATCATGATATTAAAGTATCATTATATATTCTGAACCATCACATGCTTCTGTATAAATAAAATAATATCATTAATGTCCATTAGAAAATCCCTGAGTGGTGTGGGTGTTCATACCCAGAAAATTAGAATACCTTTACAAGATGGTTTAGTTGATAAAATTTATTTACCTAGAGAAATTACCATTTTGGGGGAATACACTAATGTGTTTCCAAAAAAGTGACATAGAAAACCCACAAAACATGTAGTTGAGTTCTCAATTGAGTATATTCATGGAGGAACACCAATCTAAAAATTCTCTAACAGGGTATACATGATCTAACTGGAGGATATAAATAGGAATCTACATGTGATTTTGAAGAAATGACCCATTTTCCCTAGTGCATCACCTTAGAGTGCGCCTATGATCTTATTTAAATAAAAGTATGTATTAATGTGGAAATGTATGGATAATCTAATCTCACAAATATTGACATAAATAACAAGTATACCAATACATTTATTGATGTCCAAGATGATCATCATCAAAGAGATGAGAAATCCTCAATGATGTTCTTCAATATGGACGTCATCAACTAAAGCTAAATGTGGATTATATTCAGAAGATAGTGTTCTATACTAGTTTTGGATATTATGAGTTCATTGTGATACCCTTAAGACTTATGGATCTCCCTTGATATCATCAATGATTTTTATGAATAATGTATTTAATGACTACCTGGAAATATTTATGCCAACCATTATCAATGATAATATTATGTACACCAAGAGAAAGAAGGAAAATAAATAAATTCATTAGATTAGTTTGGATATATTAATATTGTATAAAATGTGTCATGAGATTAGAATGTTTTTATTTTTTATGTTTAATGTCACATTCTTGTGGAAGGTGGTCATAAGATAGGGCTATATATTGACTCCTCAATGAAAAATCCATAGTTTTTTCTTTTTTTAGGGTACAATCAATAATTAGTTAGTAGTTTTTCATGGAATTATATCCCACTAAAAATTTTATCATTAAATGGAATATGGTATGTCTAGAAGGAAGAATGTGAGTAATGATTAAAGGAGTTCACAAAGATTCTAATAAGTACACTTGTACACACACTTCCATCGAGTGAGGATGGTTTTTTGATATATGGTGATTCTTTGAATAATTTCATGGGTTGATTACTCATGTTGAATGTTAATTTTGTACCATATTTCACGTGAAATCTAAAAATCCACATGATGAACTACTAGATGCATTATATTCTGTTAGTATATTTTATCATCACATAAATGATTAGGCATTAGTAACTCTATGTTGAGGTATTTGTCATATATATCGATTAAAGGAGTCTAATGTATATATGAACATAAAATGAGTTGACCATTCTTCAACAAAGATGGTTAGATCTAATCAACTAAAATGATCTCACTTTTCAATTCTATCATGGAATATTGAATAAGGTAGTAGATTATATTATAAAAAACATCAATTTAATCTATCTATTATGTGGAATTTGAAATACCTTATTTATATATACATATATGAAAATCATAGATCTAGAAATTATAATGAAATTTAATACATAATTAAATTGAAAAAATATTCCCCAAGTGACCCTCCAAGTGAAGATCAATGAGGAACAAAGTAATGATATGGAGAATCAAATGAAGGTATAAGTGGTAATAGAGGGGAATCTTCATGAATTCCACATTTTTGAATTTGGTTTCATTTCATTTGGAAATAGTCATTATGTGCTTACATCACCCAAGATAAAAATTGATATACTGAATAATAAACCAAGAATGTCATTATCTATCCTTCATTGAGTTACCAAGAAGTATCATGAACTTTGATAACAATTCTAGTGGGAAAACATAAATAATTAGATCACTATGTAATGAAAAAGTTTCTTGGTATTTCAATAATATAATTTAGAGATATATAATCCAAATGTGATGATGAATCCATTTCCTATAAACAAATTGAATGGGATAACATAACAATGGATTTTATCAATCATATCCAGAATAAATCCATTTAAAGAAAAGTGACATGGGTTGTGGTGGATCGACTCACCATAGGTTCCCATATAACTACTATTTAGGATTATTTATCTCTTGAATAACATTTTATGGTTTATATAAAGGGTGTAATTTGGAAGTATAAATAAGAATTATTCAATATTTATAATTGCGACCCAATTTCCCACTATAAATTCTAGAAAAGTTTCCAACATCCTTTGAATATTGAATTTAATTTCAATATATCCAATCACTGCAAAAATGTTGGCTAATAAGAAAATAGTATTTATACACTATAGGTTATGATGATAGCTCATATAATGAAATTTAATGGACGATTGAATCATTATCTCCATTAGTTGAGTGTTTATAAAATAAACACATCTATACATGTATTCAAAGGGATCAACATGAATCTCTTTATGATATGTTATGTTGAACTCCTACTTGTTTGGATGCTGTTGGTGAATGAAATATACCTTTTCCTGATTTTGCGAAAGAGAATATAGAAAAGGTTCAATCTATCCAACAATTTGTAAATTTTTCATAGAGTCAAGAGAAGATCTATGAGAACAAACATAAAAGGGAATTGGAGAACAATGTTGGGGACCAAGTTTTTATTAGAACATCACAACGGAATAATGTTATGTTGTTTGGAATGGATAGAAATATTCTCCCTAGGTATATTATCCCCATTGGGATCCTTGATTGGAATGGTGTGGTGGCATGTCTACTATCACTTCTACCAAGAATAAATAAACATGGAGATGGTACAATTGAAAAATACGAATTTCCTTATCTAATATATATCCCAAGGAATGATATACCTGATCCGTTACATGTACCAAATCAAGAGGTAGTACAATTATAGAATGACATCTCTAATGAGAGGAAACATGTGGTGATATTGGACCGTAGAGACAAAGTTTCATGAAAAGAGACAAATAATATTATAAATAAGATATGAAAAACCATATATATAAAGAGGAATCCTGGGAACTGGAGGGAACAATGAAAAAAATTCCACTTGTCTATTCTCAACCATGAATATTAGATGAAATATTAGAAATGAAATTTCTAAATGGGGTAAGAATCTAACGACACAAACATTATAAGTAATATTTTTTTTCTTTAAAAGTGTGTTATATTATATATTATTTTTCACATAAAACACATAGACAAACTAACAACATGTTACATAATTAATATAGATCATTTCATTATTGGACAACTAAGTAGATGAAAATTACATGTACTACTTTGAGTTAGAATATAAAAATGAAAATGTATAATGGGAAAACATAGAAAATTCTAATCTTCTAGAGTAATCTCCCCCACGAACAATAAAATATTAAAGAAATAGAATAATAGTAATCAAAATGAAATCATTAATATTGAGAAATTTTTTAGGAATTGTATTAATTTTGAAAATATTAATGAATAGTTTTTTATAGGTGGTAATGTGACTAGTGGAAAAGTAATGTGACCCTTGAAAAACTAACTTGACCATTGGGAATTGTAACCTCACTATAGGAACTACTAACCAAATTATTGGAATAGTATTTTCACCAAATAATAGTAAATATTTGTGTAAATAATATTTATCGAGATTAATTTAAGTAAATTTAAATATTATAATTCCATGAAATAAACATCAAGATTAAAACCTCAAAGAAAAAAGATATATTTTTTTAAATAAATTGAAATTTAATGTATTTCAGAGAAATATTATTTATTATTTTCATAATTATTATTACCTATATTATAAAATTATTTTCTGAAAATTAATTTAATTTATAGATTCAACAAATCAATATTTTTAAGGGTGTTTGTTTTTTAATTTTTTGGAATACAATTTTTTTACATAAATTGTAAAAAAATCTGATTCTTATACCACTTTTTTAATGACATAATAATGTTACAATATTGAAGTCATTACTGTTATATTGTTTATTTCATATCAAAATTAATTTAATATTAAAAGGTTAATTTAAGAAAACAAACATAATTTCTAAACATAAAATTTATTTTACCCAATATAAAATTATAAGTATTCAAATAAAAAAAATCATAGTTTCCCTTTTAATATACTATTGAATTATATTTATAATGGTCATTACTGTTCTATATACATTTTATATTATTTATATATAATATATAATTTAAAAAATATCACTATTTAATGTTTTACCGTTGATATAATAATTTATTCTTAAAATTCACCTATCCTCAAAAATAAATTACCCCTCATCCCTCTATTGTGAAATAAATCCTCCATTAATTAAAAAATCCAGTTATATTCACATATTAATTCCCACATTTCTCTTATAATACATAGGTATGTTTTGGTGTAAAATTACTATATGAATCAATGATTTTTACTTCCATAAAAAGGATCCAACCCCGACATAACAAGTTTTCATCTACTATTATCTACTTTTATTCTTCCCTTCCTCTCTTTCTAAAATAAATTTCAACAAAAATAATAAATGATTTATTAATTAGCGTGTTAACATTAAATTAATTATTTTAACCTAAATTTTTTTTATTTATGATATATTATTATTCCATAATAATCTTTTTTATTTTGACAATATCATGGTTTGGGTCACATTACCAACAACAAGGATGATGCCAATTCATTTTATATCACCACCCATATGATTGATTATAATAAATTATTTATGATATATAAATTTTATAAATATATTTTTTTCTAATATACTTTAGATAATATTAATAATTTACAAGTATTGATAACGAAGCATTGTTATATCAAAGTAAGAGATGATATTTGTAGGAAAATATGATTTCAAAATATTTTTCATATAAAAAAGGGAATTTATAAATATAATCCAATGAATATAGTAGATCTAAAGTTAATGAAATGAAAATAATTACCATATGAATTCATGTTTTTATAAACCTATATTTATTATTCATTTCATATAAAATATAAGAAATAAACTGGGAAATAAGGATAGGGGATTCCTGAACCCAAACTTCTTATTTTCTAATACATTCTATAAAATTTCTCTATATTGATTATGAAATAATATCATTAAAATTTATATCAACAATTATTTTAATTTTATTTATGTAGATATACATTTTTCAACCCTTCGAAAAAGATCTCTATTCCATTAATAAATAAATTTCAAAAAGAATTTAATTTCCAAAACATCTCATTTACTTCCCTAGATTTGTTTCATATCCACTCACAAATGATGGGTTTTTTTGAAAATATTTTGTTTCCCTCATTAAAATTTCAAACCAAATTATTGTAAAAGAAATTATTCTTTATGAAACTTTTATGAAACTCATTATATTCCTTATGATTATTTTATGACTAATAATGTATACATTATATGTGACATGCATGATTACAATAATTTTATTATTTTAGGCGTGGTATTGTTATTATATAGCCCTAAAATTCCTTGGGTAATGTGATATGTATGCTGATATTATGTGTTAATAGGATGAAATATTTGTTTATAATTATGATGATAAGATTTATTCACATATGTTATATCTGAACATGCTCTTATATTCTACCAAAACTATGTCTGTAATTCACCATTATGTTATAATGTTTAATTTTTCTGAATATGTCACATTACATTAATTTAACAAAATTTGATATCATATTTACAATGATGATACTGTTATTATGAAACTATTATCCTTATTTTCCTCACCCATGTCCCATTCTTTAATATCTCTAATTACTTTTATGTTATCACTCCCCAAATAGTGATTTTATATCCCCCCATTCTATGATGTATATCAATTAGTTATTACACAAACTAAGGGGATCATTATATATTTTAAGAGGATAAACAAATAATTATTTAAATAATGATCATTTTATAATATTTAAAATTTACGTATCCACCTAATTTTCCCATGATACTAAATCATTGGAACCTGTATTGTGTTAATTTTTTTTATAAAAAAAACGATGTAATAGTAATTATAGAAAATTAAGGTCAATATATTATTTCACTAATTAGTGGATTATGTTTTGTTTGAGAGGACTAAGAGTCTTAGAAGGAATATCATTTTTTGAATAATAGTGTAATATTTTTTAAAAGGCTATTCGGAAAAATATTATTGTTTATAAATTATGTGCCATTAGGTTTTTATTTCTAGTTAGGGGTTCCAAGTGATTACCAATTTAAAGATATAATTTTTCAGTTATTATTTTATCTCCACATTTTAAATTCTTCCTTGAATCACCATGATGTAGGGAAAGTACGATGATGGATATATTTGACTTTACAATGAAATTTTTGACGTGTTATTATGTTAAAGTAGAATGATAATTACTTAAGGGAATGATTCATACTTTTCTATTTGTGTAATTTGAAGAGGAGAACATATTCATTGATTTTGTGTTGGTATTACCAAATACATCATGATATAATAATGCGATTTTGGTTATTTTTTATTTTTGGACTAAATATACCTATTTTACATCTATTTAAGATAAAATGTCATTCTAAATTATTTCTGGACATAATAATTATGGTATAGTTAGGTTACATAGAATTCCCATCTCTATTTTATCTTATCTTGATCCCATTTTAAATAAAATTGGATAAAGAACATCATATATTGATGGGAACGAAATTAAATATCAGTATAGCATGTCATCCATAATTAAATGGACATTGAGAACATAAAATTTGGAAAATAGAGGATACACTTCATTTTTAATCCATATATTACTAGGGTTTTTAGTATCACAATATATCATTAGATAACTTTTCTTATGATAATTATTTTCACTCTTGTATATTTTACGGATGGGTTAGATGAATTGCATGGAAAACAATTTCATACACCATCATGTTTTGATGAATTATTTGATGAGATGTTTTTGGGACTTGACATAGTAAAAGAGACCATTAAGGTTAAAACATGATATTTCCCCACTTGAGGGAATCACAACACAAAAAAAATATCTATATAGATAACTAGAGGGGAGACATCAACTTTTATTTACATGACCATGTATTTAATCAAATAAAGCCTTGAAAATGTTTAAGGTGTTCTTTAAAAAAAATGGATGTTTATTAAATAGATCAATATACACTATGAAATAATAGAGAATGTGGGATCATTTTCTTACTAAGTATCCCTACCTTTGATTTTATCCTAGGTACATGATTTGTTCATGTTTCATTGCAATGGATGTATGTATCAGATGAATTTAATGTTTCGATCCTTAAAGTGGTACAATTAGTGGACAATATCGAGCATGATTAAAAAACTATTAAAAGTTTGGATCATAGAGTATTGGTAATGGGAAAAAAGATAATTTTTCAGGATATGGTTTTGTAGAAGACTCCAATAATTGAGAGAAAAATGTGGTAATGTAAAAAAAATCAATGTGATAAAAATTCCATCACTTGTTTAAGTAATGAATAATATTTTATAGATCTAATTTATAGTAGGGGAAATGTGAAAAAAAGTTAATTATAATAATAACTCAAATTATTATCATAAAATTTTTCACAAATATATTTTGTAAAAGTATATATAATAAAAATATTTATATGAATATTCAGGTTGAGAAACAAAATTAAAGCTAAAAAATATTTCATGAAATGGAGGATTTTATTTACCAATTATATATATGAATTTTTTATTTTAAAATTAGAAAAATGAAAATTATTTATGAATTCATCATATGAAAATTAATTTTTTTTAATTTTTAGAAATTTTCAAAAAAGATTAATTTTTAGGGAATAGTATAAAATACATATTTTTTATGAAAAAATCCATTATATTCCTGTAAAAAGAATGACTAATTATTTTTTTTTATATTTTAAAATTTAATAATTATCCATATTATTTTTTATGAATTTTTTATATTTTTTTAATGTAAGAACAATTTTATTCTTAAAGATGTTTTTTTTCAAAAAATTGTTTTTCATTATGTTTCACACAAATTTATTGGAATTAATTTATTCCACATATAAAATGTATTCATAAAAAATGGATTTTATATTTCCAATTAGGGGGATAAAATTTCAAAATGTGTTAAATTACCATTTTTTCATAATAAATATGGTAATGGTAAAAAAAGGATAAAATCCGCAAAAAAGAGACACTTCTTAAAATATCTCTATATCATGCACAAATGTGATTGGATGTGTGGAATTAAGAAATAATCTAAACATGATTTATATATAAAAAAATTGGGGCCACATTACTTGAGAAATTATTTTATATAAATTATGTAATTTTTGTTTTTACAAGAATTCCACACTGCTGACTTATAAAAATTCGAATCCACTCCTCACTTCTCCCAATATTTTAATCCACTTATCTAATCCAATTATTACCCAAAACCCTTCAAAAAAATCCTCCAAAAATCCTATTGTTATTAGTATTATCAAAATTAAAACCCTGTAAGGATTAATCTTTATCCCATAGAGAGATATATGAGGAGGCAATAAAAGTCCCAACAATCCTATTTGATGTTTAATTATTCTCCTACCTCCTTTAAATATATTCTTACCACAATAACATAACAACATAATTTTCTTCTATATATGAAAAAAATATTTTTTCAACGGAACAAGTATAATAAACTAGGTAATGTTAATTGTAAATGATGTTAATGAATTAATAATATTCATTTTAACATTTTTTAATGTTATATTCATTATAATTTTATGAGTTATCATTTGAGTCAAAAGGAAAACAACATTCTTTCTAACAAACTTAATTTATCATACATTATTTAGTTTTATTTAAAATAATTATTTAAAAATTATAAAGTTTGAATTTGAAAATATGAACTTTATATATGAATTCATCATGTTAAAATTAATTTAGGATTAATTTTATAGAATTTAATAAAAGTTTTGATTTTTCCTTGAATTGTGAAAATTACTGATTTGTGTTGAAAAATATCTTTTATTTTAAAATATTTTGAAATATAAATTCTAATTTGGAATTATTTTAAAATTAAATTAGTCAATTTTTTAAAAATTAATCCAATAAATGTTATTGTAAAAATTGTTATACTTGAAATTTAAAAAAATAGTTTTATAATTAAAAAGTAATTTTACTAAAAACTGGTTTTCATCATTTTATGTGTGTTTAATATTAAATTAAATTCATAAAAATATTTTTTTAATTTAATTTGATAAAAAATATTAAATTTTTTTATTTATCGTAATTAATATTAATTAATTATGAAAAAGTAATTTTTGGTCTTAAAGAATATTAATGACTGTAAATACTTGGTCCAATTTTTAAGGATAAAACTCTTGTAATAGGGGTTAAACTATTGTGATTAGTGATAAATTGAGGTAAAATTTTTTTTACACTAATTTTATAGGAATATCAACACCCTATATCATTTCATATTTAGGATGTTCCATTTTCGATCCATTTTTCTTGCATAAATCATTAATATATATTATATTTTTTAAACAATGAAATTGTGTCCTCTACCAGACTTATTAAATGACAAACCTTTACCACATGTATCAACACATTAAAATAATCTTGGTTTGGAATGAACCAGAATACATCCCTTTCTAACATCCCTTATCGCTTTCTATATTCCCAGTTTGACTGTAATCACATCCTAATATCTCATTAGGTCTAATCCAAATGTTGTTTTCTGAAGAATCTGTATAATTTTTTTACTGATAATTTTTATCTTATCTCTTCTTCTAACACATTAAAATATTCTTCATAAATGGTGAAATAATAAAACCAATGTCTTCCATATACTTTTATGTTTTCGTGACAATTTAATAACCAATATACATTTCATTCATTGAACAAATTTAATATAAAACCATATTTTATGTCTATGGTAGACTACTACCTCATGAACTGATGTATATTTTCCATAACTACCTCTAAAAATGGTTTTAATGATGGATTAAATTATATTTACGATATTAATGATATTTTTATCATTATTGAAAAATATGTTTTTTTTATTTATCACCTTTCAATCCATTGAAAAATGATAACATCGTTCATGTGTATGTGTGGATTACCACTACCATGAAATAATTTGATTGGGTTTTCTTAAAAACATCATACGGGTGCATTATATATGTGTATTTGAATTACTAATTTGATATTTTATATATAATAATAATTTTGGAATAACTAAATGATACTTATATGCTTTCCTTCATGATTTTTAAAAATGAAAACATTATTAATTGGTGTGTATGGCCATAATTCATGGATATTATTAATAGTATTTTTTTAAAAACACAATTTATTTCAGGATAATTATTAAGATTATGATTTAATAATGTAACATTTGACCATATTCAATATACCGACATCATATTTTATAGGTTATCCCAATATTTTAAAAACTTGAAACATGAACTTAATTTAGTAGGTAATTTAATACAAAAAATTATTGAATAAAATAATTTAAATAATAAACATGAAACATGTTATTAAAAAAATAAATAGTGAAAATAATTTTATAATTCTTGAAGATAATGATTGTTAGTGAGGATTGTCACTAAAGTTAAGGGTTATTTTACCATAAAACAACATTTTAATGGTTTTAATGATTTCATTTCTATACATTTCTCTTCCAATAGAATATAAATAAAATCATTTTATTAATTTATTCATGGATTACGTAAATTATAAATTATAATTGAACTCTCATTATAATTTATTCTCAATATTTTCAATGGGAATATTTTAATTTATTTTATACATAATTTTTTGAAAAAAAGACAAATGAATGTTCTATTTAAACATTTATGAAATCAATAATTTATACTGACACTATAGACATTATTTTATGTTTGGATTCCATTAAATTATTTCATTTTTTTTTCAAATAATAATCCATCCACCATTTTTTTGGAAATTATCAAAAAGGGTTTCAAATGGAATGAATATTTTGATATCCAGAAATTTTATTCTAATGGGTGAAGAGAATATTTTTTTCAAGAGTAATGATTAAAATTAAATATTTTATGTTTTATGACAATTTTTTTCATGACAAGTTTTTATAATGAAGGGTTAGCCTAATATAAATCTCTCATTCTTTGGATAATTGTATAGAGTTTACAAGATAACTTTCACCTAAGTGATTATTGGAATTTATATTTCATGTAATTCTAATGGTAAGAGTGATTTTATAAGTGATATGAAAATGATGTCCCATTTCACTAAAATTATTTGTCTATGAATAATATGGGGTTTTATATAAATTTTATGATTTCACAATGTAATATATGATTTTATGTCATGACCCATCCTCGGGACCCATGCCGTGACTACCCCAAGCCCACCTTCCAAAGTCCAGGGGATGGCTACTAGCACCAAAGGCGTAAATCCTGATAAAAAGGGAAGACTTTGCCATTATAAAGTAAACAAACACCACATAGTAAGCAAGATGACGTAAACACTAAGTAAACTGGGAACAACTGTAAGTGCTGGAAAGTAAATGGGCCAGAATACAAACTGAACTAAAGTAAAGTACAACTGAAAAGAAAGTACAGAAACTGAAAAGTAAAGTAGAAACGCCGAGCCATCCACTGGAAATCCCACTTGAAGGGTGGGTACAGATAGCCTCCTCAGCTCCTCGGGTCCAGTCATCCACTCCGTGTACGTCCCGACCAGTGGTCCACCTACAGGTACCGACTTGCTCCACAAGCCCCAACCACGATCAGCGTTGTCCGTCATCTGCATCCAACACAACATAGTGCGGGCATAGCCCGTGTAGGGGTGAGTATACGCTACTCAGTAGGGACCCCGAGACCCCCGAAGGTCTCCCAGAATCCAGAAAGGATAATCCACAAAGGAAAGATAAAATCACGAAGTAACAAACAACTTTACTTAGGTATATGCCCATACATATACCTAAGTCCTCAATTCCAGTTCGGCTCCAACATCTGAGCCCAAGTTTGATCTAGTCCACATAGGATAGCACAATCCAATCCACACAGGATAACACAACCCGATCCACTTAGGAAAGCAAGTTAATCATATCGAAGGTAATGATTGAAAGTCAAGACTCAGCTCACACAGGTATACTTCTTCGTAAGACGATAGAGATGATCAGATGTAGCAACTGATTCATCTAAGCTGTCGGACCCACGTAGGATACAAGGCCAACTAAGCTGTCAGACCCACAAAGGATACAAGACCAGCTACTCTGCTGGACCAATGTAGGATACAAGTACAGAGTCAAATACTGCCAGACCCACATAGGATACAAGAACAGTTGTCACGTACTTCCGGACCCACAAAAGATACAAGAATAGCAGTCATCGCCGTTGAACCCACGGAGGATTCCAGTACGGTCGTCGTCGCTGCCGAACCCATGGAGGATTTTAGTACAATCGTCATCGTCGTCACAGTCACAGCCAGCTCTAGGGTTCCCGCACACAGCATGCTCGATTCCGAGAGGGTCCGCTCCACGATCCAAGGGGGGTCGATACATCAAATGAGACGTAGTCCAGAGTTGATGTATCCCAAAGTTCCGTCTCATCAAAAGGAACTCAACGTGACTGACGACGCGTCAATCAGACGCCCAGTCTGAGAGTTATTGGCTTTTCTGTCCTAGGGGCCCAGTTGGGTTTTATGTAAAAACCAACTCGAACATACTCCAAATGTGTCCAAACCTCATGTGGAGTAATCCAAGAGGTCCGTCTCACTAATAGGAAACCAACAAAGTCGACGAAAGGTCAATCAGACATCCGGAGCTCAAGTTATAAGTGTTTCTGCTCCGAGGGCCCGATTGGTTTCATGTTTGAACCAACCCGGCTGTACCCAAGGTTCTCAGAAAACTTGAGTGTAATATATCTAAACGATTGTCCCAATCCAAGGATCGCATTGCAATAGACGGTGCATCAATCGGAGGTCCGTAGCCCAAGTTACAGGCGTTTGAACGAACCTGTCCGATTTTAGGGGGGTTTTGGGCCCGGGCCGACCCGGCCTGAGACCCCCTGGGTCAGCCCATTAGGGCACGGCCTGGCCTGGCGTGCGCGGCCCGGCCCGGAGCAGGCGGCCCGGCCCGGTGCGACCGGTCCGTCCTGGGCGGCTCGGTGCTGGCCGAGCAGGGCGGCTCGGCGTTGGCCGAGCGGATGCGGAAAGGGGGGACGTGCTACCCCCCTTGTTTCGTAATAGTGGCCCCCATGTGGGAGCCTTCTCCTTTTCCAGCTAGGGGTTAAGACCCCTGGATCTTCGAAAACGGCCGGCTGAGTTGGACAACTGGTGTACCACCGCGGGACCCCCCGCGGGTCCTGCCTTCCATGCACTGGCGGCCGGCGGTTCCGGATGCCCCTCCATGCACCGCCACGGCCTTAAGCCGCGACCTTGTCTGACCGGCGTAGCGCGACGGTGCCGCACCCCTCCGCCACGGCCCGCCTCATCTTCGGCCCTTCGTGATGCTCCGGCGCGGCGCGATGGTGCCGCGCTCCTCCGCCGCGGCCTGTCCTTGGCCGCAGCTTCCTAAGGCTTCGCTGGCGCGGTGCGATGGAACCACGCACTTTCGCCACGTTCATCCTCGTTTCCGCGCGGTGCCGTTGCACCACGCCACCTTCGTTCCAAACCACGTCGATGATCAACAATAAGGGGAGGAGGGTCGGCTATGTTTGTGCGGTCTGACCCCCTCCTGTTAATTCTATAACAAGCGGCTAAAGAATTTAACGTTGGATGGAAAAAGAATATTCATGAACACAAAACCAAACCCCTACCTTGAAGAAGCCGTTGAAAGAATATTGTCGCAGAAAATGGCGTCGTGAGGGTGGTTCTTTGACGGCATTGGCGAGCTTCCAAGAAGAGGATGTCGTCTCAGACCGGCTGCAGAGAAGGGAGATATTGGCACATCGTCTCTCCTTGGTGCTCCAGCGTTCTTCGCGTTCTTCAACGAGGAAGAAGATGTTCTTCAAGACCGCAAGAGTTCTCTCCTCTTTTCCACAAAATGAATCCACCAAAAATAAAATAAGACCTTGTCTTATTTTATTCACACACACATTCCAACATTAATTTGAAAATCAAAAGATCTCATTCAATTAATTGACTTAATTGAAGAGTGTTTAACAATCAAATTAATTGCGAGAGTTGACATGTCATTAAATTGGGGGAGTGGGTGAGTTACAAATTAAATTGCGAGAGGGAGGTTAAATGGAAATGCAGGGGTGGGGCTCATGTGGGCCCCAATTCAATAATATCCTACCTAGTGGAGTTAGGATGTAGTGGATCCCACTCGAACATCCATGCAAAGTTTATAACTACTTAGAATAGAAATAAAAATTGTAGCACAAATTTTTATTTCACTCATCAGTTAAGCCATTTATTTAATAACCTCACCCGAGAAAACACAACTCTAGAAAAGGTGTTCCTAAGAAATTACCGGCACTTTGGTTTCATCAATGCCCTCATATTTCGATTTTGAGCACCGGTTCAAAAGTTAGGAAAACCCGCTCGCTCGTTCACTGAATGTACCCGAGCTAAACTTCAGAAAAAATGATTCCGGGAACCCCGGACCTCGGAATCAGGTGCCATCAGAAACATAGTACTCATAAAATCCCAAAGAAATTATGAAAAAAATTTCCTTGAAATTTTTGGGTCTTTACATTACTCCCACCTCAGGGATTTACGTACCCGTAAAGATACATCACAAAATAGGGGAACAAATGAGGGTACTAAGCACACATCTGAGCCTCCCGCTCCCAAGTGCTCTCTTGGAGGTTGTTGTGCTGCCACCTGATGCGCACTAGAGGAATCGACCTCCCACGTAGGACCCGCTCCTGTTGATCCTCGATCTCCACCGGGACCTCCATAAAAGTCGCTCCGTCATCAATGTCCAGCTCCCCATGGTCGATGATATGCGTCGGGTCATGCACGTATCTCCTCAGCTGAGATACCTGGAAGACGTCGTGCACCCGGTGCAACTGAGGTGGTAGAGCCAGGCGATTAGCCACCTCGCCTATCCTGGTGAGAACCTGGAATGGTCTGATGAAGCGCGAAGATAACTTGCCGCCTCGGACAAATCTCCATAATCCACGTCGAGGTGAGACCTGCAAGAAGATGTGGTCGCCATCCTCGAACTCTAGTGGTCTCCGCCTCCTATCAGCATAAGACTTTTGTCGGCTCTGAGCTGTCCTCATCCGCTCCTGGATGACCTGGACCTTCTCTGTCATGGCCTGGACCATCTTTGGTCCCAAAAGTGCTGACTCCCCAGGGTCTGTCCAGCACAGAGGTGATTTGCAAGGTCGGCCGTAAAATGCCTCGTATGGTGCCATCTCGATGGTGGAGTGGTAGCTGTTGTTGTACGAAAACTCCACCAAGGGAAAGTGATCCACCCAGCTGAGACCAAAGTCGAGGACACATGTACGGAGCATGTCCTCGAGAGTCTGAATGGTCCTCTCTGTCTAACCATCTGTCTGAGGGTGAAAGGCGGTGCTCAAACATAGCTGCATCCCGAATGCCTCCAGCAACCCCTTCCAAAGCCGGGAAGTAAAGCGAGAATCTCGATCATAGATGATAGATGATGGCACACCATGAAGCCGTACGATCTCTTGAATGTAGAGGCATCCCAAGCTCTCCACTGATCAATGATCTCTGATGGGTAAGAAGTGGGCCGACTTGGTGAGTCAGTTTACAATCACCCAAATGGAGTCGTGACCTCTGGAAGTATGTGGAAGTCCAGTCAAGAAATCCATAGATCTCTCATCCCACTTCTACATTGGGACCTCCAATGGCTGTACCAAGCCTGCTGGTACCTGGTGCTCCTCCTTCACCTGCTGGCAGGTTAGGCATCGAGAAATGAACTCTGATACAACATTCTTTATACCTGGCCACTAGTGCTGTCGTCTGAGATCCTGGTACATCTTCGCTACCCCAGGATGTACCACTAAAGGGGAAGTGTGAAACTCCCTCAACACCTCCTCCTGTAAAGAAGCTGGTACCATGGTACGTCCTCTGAAAAGGATGTCGTGCTCTCCTCCTGCAGAGAATCCATCAGGTGCCTGTCCTGAGGATATCTGTGCACGCCGCGTCTCACAGTCAACGTCCCCACGATGTGCCTCCCTGACCCACTAAAGAAGTGGAGGAGTGATTGTGAGTGGCTGTAGAAAGGATGCTCCATCTCTATCCATGAAGGATATCCGCAAAGCGGCTAGCCGCTCTGTCGCCTCCCCAAGTAGCTGAATGACCGTCCTCCTGCTGATAGCATCGGCTACTACGTTTCCCTTTCCAAGAGTATAGACTATATCAAAGTCATAGTCCTGGAGGAACTCGAGCCATCGCCATTGTCTTAGGTTTAGGTCCTTTTGCGAGAAGATGTAACTAAGACTCTGGTGGTCAGAATATACTGTAAAGCTCTCACCCATCAGATAGTGCCGCCACATCTTCAAGGCAAAGGCCACTACTGCTAACTCCAGGTCATGGGTAGCATAGTTATTATCGTGCTAACTCAACTGTCGTGATCCATAGGTGATCACTACCCACTCTTGCATCAGGACACACCCGAGTCCGGTCCCTGATGCATCGTAGTAGACTACGTACCCTACTCCCTCCTCTAGTAGCCTCAAAATAGGTGCTCTAGTCAATCTCTGTCTCAGCTCCTGGAAGCTCTACTGACATCTGTTTGACCACAAGAAGAATTTCCCCTTATACGTAAAAGCTAAGAGCGGTGCCGTAACTCTAGAGAAGTCTGGCACGAACCTCCGGTAGTATCCAAACAGTCCTAGGAAACTCCGTACCTCCGTCACGCTCCTGGGTGGCTCCCAAGCTAGCACTGCCTCAATCTTCACCAGATCCACCGCAACTCCCACCTCAGAGATGACATGTCCCAAGAAGTGGACCTCACGTATCCAAAACTGACACTTCAAGAGATTACCATAAAGCTAGTTCTCTCGTAGTGTGTCCAGCACAACCTTCAAGTGGTAGGCGTGCTCCTCCTCTGTGGTCGAGTAAATCAAAATGTCATCGATGAAGACCACGACAAATCGATCGAGGTAAGGCTGAAAGATCCTGTTCATGAGACTCATGAGAACTGCTGGTGCATTGGTTACGCCGAAAGGCATAACCAGGAACTCATACTGGCCATACCGACATCTGAAGGCGTCTTATACATGTCCTCGTCCCGAACTCTGAGCTGATGATAGCCTGACCTGGGGTCTATCTTCAAGAACCACCGTGCTCCATTGATCTGATCGAAGAGGTCATCAATCCTCGGAAGCAGATACTTGTTCCTCACAGTCACCTGGTTCAGGTGAAGATAGTTGACACATAGTCCCAAGCTCCCGTCCGCCTTCTTAGCGAACAAAATCGGGGAAGCCCAGGTTGAAACACTAGGTCAGATGAATCCCTTGCTCTACAAGTCCTCCAGCTATACCCGTAGCTCTCGAAGCACAGCGGGAGCCATCTGATATGCTGGTGTGGATATTGGGCTATCCCGGGGTACATGTCAATATAGAAGTCTACCTCTCTACGAGGAGGTATTCCTGGAACGTCATCAGGAAAAACGTCCACATACTGATCCACCACTACAGGAAAACTCATACTCTGCATGTAAATAGGTCCTAGGATGAGGCTAGCCAACTGATGAGTGATCGGCTGTCCTCTCCTCTACATGATTCCATCCTGCACTGCAAAGGCTCCCTTCTCGCCTGTGAAGGTTAACTTGCTCCCATCGGTGCGGACACACCACACATTGCGCCTAATACAGTTGATCTGAGCATGGACTATAGATAACCAATCCATGACCAAGATGATGTCATAAGGCCTCGACACTGCTACAAGAAGATCCCAGCCGAAGCTCTCGCCTCCTTGAGCAATCTCACACTGCTGGCACTAGTGCGTAATCGTTGAGTTTACTCCCGCAGGAGTCTCTAGCCGTAAGGATCGAGCCAACGACTCCATAGGAATCTCTGAGCTCCAAACAAGGGCATCAGAAATGAAATAATGACTCTCTCTTGTGTTTATAAGAGCTGCAACAAGGGTGGAGTAGACACAGATAGTACCTCGAATCATCTCTGGAATGCCATGGTCATAGGCCTCCACTACCTGAAGCTGAGCCTGCCTCTGTCCGCCAACTCCCTATGGTCGGGGTGGACCTCCTGGTGGTGGTGGTGATAGAGCCTCAAACAGTCGCCCACCACCTGCTGCTCGACCATCTCCTCTGCCTCGTCCGCCTTCTCCCTGCGGACCGCCACGGTCGACCCTCTGCCTCTGCCTGGGTGGTCCCTCAACCGTCTGCTACTCCTCTACACGACAGGTTGGGTAGTCACGAGCCTTGTGGCCCTGCCCGCCACATGCGTAGCACTGTCTGCTACTTGGAAGGCCGGCTCTGCGCCGTGTGCCCCACACCTCTGAGCCAGTGTCCTGAGGTCGTCCGCCGGATGGTCTAGTCCTCCTGGACCCATGTGACATCCGTTGACTGCCAGTTGCAGAAGAATCAGCTACGTGCCGCCCTGCAGTAGGTCTCGCTGCTGGTGTAGGCCCAACAAGAAAGCTCTCTATGAGAAGGGATCGCTTCAGTACTCCTGCCTGCATCGGAATACTGAGGGAGATCATTGATGCCCTGATCTCATGCCTCAGTCCCTGCACAAAGGTCCGGGCTCGGAAGAATGGGTCCCGTACCATGTCCATCGAATAACACGAGAGATCAGTAAATCTCACCGAGTACTGGGCTACCGTCATACAGCCCTACCACAGTGGTATTAGCTCCTGAATGCGCACCGCTCGTAGGGTGGCTGGAAAGAACTTTGAGCGGAAGAGGCTCTAAAAGTCCATCCAAAGGAGATATGCCTCGTCGTGCACCTGGAGCATCAGGCTCCACCATCTTCCTGCTGCCGCGTGCAGGAGACTCGCTGCAAGGATCACCATGAGGTCAGCTGGAGTCCCTACTAACCTGAAAACTAGTACAACAGCCTCCAGCCAATCCTTAGATGCCTGAGGGTCTGTATCCCCGCGAAACCTGGGCGTTCTCTGATGCTGAAACTCGTGTAGTGAACTAAGGCGACATGCACTCTCAGCGGCTGGGGCTGGTGGCATCGGTGGCTCGACGGATAGAGGTACCGCTGGTACCTCTGCTGTAAAAGGGACCTGCACCGAGGCCTCATCGCTCGATGGGCTGTCGTCTCGCACAAAGCATAGAACCCTAGCTGGCTGCCATCAAGGGGCCATCCTGAAAAGAAACAGGTGCACCACAGTCAAAATAGTATACCTGGTGAGCTGACACAAAGTAATCACAAAGAAAACTTTTGAAACACACATGCAATCAGTGTTTTCGTGCACTGAGTCGGAAATCAGAAGTCAGGGTCCTAGTGTATGGATACGTCGGCCTCCGCACCAAAACTGGACTGCCTGGACTGATAACCACACTCAATACCCTTAACACTATTGCTTCACATAGAAGAAATATCAGAGTCCTGAGTTCTGCGGTAGAACCAAACTGCTATGATACCAATTTGTCATGAACCGTCCTCGAGACCCGTGCTGTGACTACTCCAAGCCCTCCTTCCATAGGCCAGGGGCTGGCGACTAGAACCAATGGAGTAAATCCCAATAAAAAGGGAAGGCATTGCCTTTACAAAGTAAATAAACACCACGGATTAAGCAAGAAGAAGTAAACACTAAGTAAATTGGGTACAACTGTAAGTGATGGAAAGTTAATGGGCCAGAATACAAACCCAACTGTAGTAAAGTACAACTGAAAAGAAAGTACAATAATTGAAAAGTAAAGCAACAACACTGAGCCATCCACTGGAAATCCCACCTGAAGGGTGGGTACAGATAGCCTCCTCAGCTCCTCAGGTTCATCCGTCCGCTCCGTGTACGTCCCACCCAGTGGTCCACCTCTAGGTACCGACTTGCTCCATAAGCCTCAACCACGATCATCGCTGTCCGTCGTCTGCATCCAACACAATGTAGTACATGCATAGCCCGTGCAGGGGTGAGTATATGCTACTTAGTAGGGACCCCAAGACCCCTGAAGGTCTCCCAGAATCCACAAAGGATAATCCACAAAGGAAAGATACAATCACGAAATAACAAACAAATCTACTTAGGTATACGCCCATACATATACCTAAGTCATCAATTCCAGTTCGGATCCAAAATCCGATCCCAAGTTCGATCTAGTCCACACAGGATAGCACAATCCAATCCATACAGGATAACACAACCCGATCCACATAGGAAAGAAAGTCAATCATATCAAAGGTAATGATTGAAAGTCAAGACTCAACTCACATGGGTATATTTCTTCGTAAGACGATAGAGATAATCAGATGTAGCCACTGATTCATCTAAGCTGTTGGAACCACGTAGGATACAAGACCAGCTAAGCTGTCAGACCCACAAAGGATATAAGACCGGCTACTCTGCCGGACCCACGTAGGATACAAGTACAAAGTCAAATAATGCCAAACCCACGTAGGATACAAGAGCAATAGTCACATACTGCCAGACCCACAAAGGATACAAGAACATTAGTCATCATCGTCGATCCCACGGAGGATTCCAGTACGGTCGTCGTCACTGCCGAACCCATGGAGAATTTCAGTACAATCATCATCGTCGTCGCAGTCGTAGCTAGCTCTAGGGTTCCCGCACACAACATGCTCGATTCCGGGAGGGTCCGCTCCACGAGCCAAGGGGGGTCAATACATAAACTGACACGTAGTCTGGAGTTGATGTATCCTAAAGTTACATCACATCAAAAGGAACTCAACGTGACCGACGTCACGTCAATCGGACGTCCGGTCTGAGAGTTATTGGCTTTTCCGTCCCAGGGGCCCGGTTGGTTTTTAAGTCAAAACCAACCTGACCATACTGTAACTGCGTTCAAACCTCAAGTGGAGTAAGTCAAAAGTTCCGTCTCACTAAGAGGAAACCAAAAAAGTCGACGGCACGTCAATCGGACGTCCGGAACTCAAGTTATAAGCGTTTCTGCTCCGAGGGCCCGACTGGTTTCATGTTCGAACCAACCCGGCCGTACCAAAGGATCTCTGAAACATTTAGTGTAATATTTCAAAACGACCGTCTCGATCCAAGGATCACATTGCAATTGACGGTGCGTCAATCGGAGGTCCGTAGCCCATGTTACGAGCATTTGAACAGACCTGTCCGATTTTAGGGGGTTTTGGGCACAGACCGACCCGACCCGAGACCCCCTGGGTTGGCCCGAAACGGGTCGACCCGACCCGGGTCCTGGTCTGACTTATTAGGACATGGCCCGGCCCGGCCCAACTGGCGCGGACCGACCCAGCCGGCGCGACCCGTCCCAGTGCGGGCGG
Source organism: Viscum album (assembly GCA_963277665.1). NCBI lineage: Eukaryota > Viridiplantae > Streptophyta > Magnoliopsida > Santalales > Viscaceae > Viscum > Viscum album. The sequence continues at coordinate 470,712,252 of OY728123.1, forward strand.
CCTGGCCCGGTGCGGCCGGTCCGGCCTGGGCGGCTCGACACTGGCCAAACGGGGCAGCTCGGCACTGGCCGAGCGGACGCAGAAAGGGGGGGGGGGGGGGCGGGTGTAATGCCCACTTTTTTTGTAACAACGGCCCCCATGTGGGGCCCCGCTCCTTTGCCAGCCGGGGGTTACAACCCCCGGATCATCCGAAAACGGCCGGCCGAGTTGGCCGGCCGGTGTGCCACCGCGGGACCCCCCGTGGGTCCCGCCTTCCATGCGCCGGTGGACTACGGTTCCGGCCGCCCCTCCCTACACCGCCACGGCGCGCACCGGCTGCGGCACGCCCCCGCCGTAACCCTTCGTGATGCTCCGGCGCAGCGCGATGGCGCTGCGCTCCTCCGTCGCGACCCATCCTTGGCCGCGACTTCCTAAGGCTTCGCCGGCGCGGCGCGACGGCGCCACCCACTTTCACCGCGTTCATCCTCGTTTCCGCACGGTGCCGTTGCACCGCGCCGCCTCCGTTCCAAACCACTTCGATGATCAACAACAACGGGAGGAGGGTCGGCCGTGTTTGTGCGGTCCGACCCCCTCCCGTTAATTCGATAACAAGCAACTAAAGAATTTAACGTTGGATGGAAAAAGAATATTCATGAACAAAAAACCAAACCCCTACCTCGGAGAAGTCGTCAAAAGAAGATTGTCGTGGTAAACAACGTCGCGAGGGTGGTTCATTGGCGGCGTTGGCGAGCGTCCAAGAAGAGGATGTCGTCTCACACCGGCTGTAGAGAAGGGAGAGATTGGCACGTCGTCTCTCCTTGGTGCTTCAGTGTTCTTTGCATTCTTCAATAAGGAAAAAGATGTTCTTCAAGACCGCAAGAGTTCTCTCCTCTTTTCCACACAACGAATCCACAAACAATAAAATAAGACCTTGTATTATTTTATTCACACACACACATGCCAATATTAATTTGAAAATCAAAATATCTCATTCAATTAATTGACTTAATTGAAGAGCTTTTAACAATCAAATTAATTGCGAGAGTTGACATGTCATTAAATTGGGGAGTGGGTGAGTTACAAATCAAATTGCGAGAGGGAGGTCAAATAGAAATGTAGGGGTGGGGATCGTGTGGGATCCACTTCACTAATATCCTACCTAGTGGAGTTAGGATGTAGTGGGTCCCACTCCAACGTCCATGCAAAGGTTATAACTACTTAGAATAGAAATAAAATTTGTAGCTCAAATTTTTATTTCACTCATCAGTTAACCCATTTATTTAATAACCTCACCCGAGTAAACGCAACTCCTGAAAAGGTGTTCCTAAGAAATTACCGACACTGCAGTTTCATCAGTGCCCTCAGATTTCAATTCCGAGCAGTAGTTCAAAAGTTAGGAAAACCCGCTCATTCGTTCACTGAACGTACCCGAGCTAAACTTCGGAAAAAATGATTCCGGGCACACTGGACCTCAGAATCAGGTGCTGTCAGAAACAACGTACTTGTAAAATCCCAAAGAAATTAAGAATAAATTTTCCTTGAAATTTAAGGGTCTTAAAATTTTATGTTTAAAATAAAGCATATTGTACTACTTAATGGTGAAATTTTTGAATATTTGAAAAATTTATCTATTGTATTTTATTATTTCACCATAACCATATTGAGTTTTATTCATTATTTATGATTTCCAACAAATTGTAGTAATAAATTCATTTCGAATAGAGTTATATTTCTTGGCTATGATAACGATTATTTTGAGCACCCAATTTTATATGAAAAATATTATTTTGAGTATTAATGGACTAACATGTTTCTTCCATTAATTTTATACTTAATTTATTGATATTTTTGTTCTAATATAATGTTTTCTAATATTTTTATTATTGATTTGTGGTTGTGTAGTTACAAGGATGAATTAAAGATGAATTGTTTTAATATATTTCATAAAAAAACATCTTATATCTAAAATTTTATGACTTTTTTCAGAAAAGTGGGTATTGAGTGGAAGTGTCCTCATTATGATGAAAAATATTATTATTTATGTTTGACGACATAATTTTATAAAACTATAAACATAAAAATTCGTGGATAATGAAAGAAAATGTATTCTTGTCTAAATATTATATTTTAAAATTTGTTTAATTTGGGATACTTATAGTTTGTATCAGTGGGGAGGATTGTAAAATTATAGAGTATAGGATCATGTTAGTAAATAGAATTATGAGAATCTAATTTTCGGTTTTCATGATATATAAATTTAATATTATAATGTTTCTTTATCTAAAAAATGTCTAATCAGATTGATTTTTGTTTAGAAAACAAAGAATATAATTTTGGAAGTAACAATGAGGATAATATCCTTTGAAATAGAATGCATATAATGTTTGGAATTTGAAATTATTTGTTGATTACTGTGATGGATCAGTTGATGTGGGATATAAATGGTGGCACATCAATGTTAAATAGAAACTACATTTTCCATTTAGTATCTTATTGAGAGTGGACAATTTTATGAGAAAATACCTATACAATTCAATATATCTTATAGAACTATTATAGTGGAGGGATGGATTAAATCCCAATAAATGATATTAAATGGTAAGGGATGTTTAGAGTGTTAAATTTTTTGCCTAGTGATTTTCCATTTTATAGGTGAACTCGATCAAATTTAAAAATAATATTGAAAGAGAAGACATTGATTCAATTAAATGATATATATTTATGATTCATTCCCATTATAGATATTATCCTAATATAGTTAATCATTTGATTGAAAATAAATTATTTGAATTGATGTAAAAAGAGGGAGATTCAATGGATGTAAATGAAAAAAATGTCACCTTATTTGAAATACAAACACCAAATTGTATCATAGATATTTATAGTAAAAATAATTAGATTTACTATGGATTAAATACCTAATATAGAGGAGCATTAGACCCTTATTAATTCAAAAGTGGTGATAAACTTATTCGATGTCCCAAGAAGGTGGAAATGGATATTCATACAATCGGGTTTTTATGAAAATAAGATGAAAAATAGGTCATGATGGTAGAAAAATGGGATGATTCCATCTAATAAATATGAAGGTAATAAAATCACGTGTTCAGTTTTTGATGGGTGTGGTAAAAAGAACCATACATAATGACTTATGAAATATGTGAAGTGCTTATAATGTTTTATATATGCGCATATGGATCATGATTGAAAATAAAAGTATTAGTGTTGTAGTGAGTACCATTGAAACAAATTTTTTAAATGACGAGATATAAAATTATGTTTCATTATTTACATTACTAGTCTATTAAAAATATGGTAATTCGTTCTTTATTTCAAGTCCTACAGATTTTTGGAGTTTTGATAAATCTTCTTGTAAAATAATTATTTCGCATCTTGAAATATAGTAATTAATTTTTATAAATTTTTTTGTTAGTATTAAGGAAACTAGAATTTATAATGATATAAAATTTATTATCTGTGAAGTGGTTATACATGAAAGCATTTTTATAATGTCAATTTTTTAATTTTATGATATTCCATTTATGGAATGGATTTTAGTTTTCCTTACAAAGAAAACTAGATAAAAAAAATAAGTTATTTTCTTGAAATTTTTTCTAATTAGTATATATTAATAAATTCATTTCTTTGATAATATATCCAAAATATTTGAAATGGTTATGATTTGTAATTGAAATTTATCTTGATCATATTGTTAAAAATAATGAAACAATTATGATTAATGATGGGATGATAGTAAAAGAATATCGAGATTATTTTTCAGATGTGTTTTTTATATTATTTCTTATTAGGGAGTGTAATTTATTGATTAATCAGAACCTGATGCTAATCTAATTTCAAAATCATGTTATCTAATTCTAATATTATAGTATCTTGAATTTAAAATTAATTTATATAGATTTATATATCTTCATGATGCATCTCCCGAGGGTCTGTGTCGTGACTACCCCAAGCCAACCTCCTGTAGGCTAGGGGCTGGCGACTAGTGCCGAGTAGGCATTTCCCACAAAGGGGAGGAATTTTACTATAAAATTGGACACATGAACCCATCCCCATAAAAATTATTGAATTTTAAAACACTGAGTAAATAGATATGCAACCCACTAAGACAACCACTGAGAGTAACAATAAAAACTAAAATATAAATGGGATAGAATACAATCCCAACTTAAAATATAAAAGTACATGCTCTTGGATCTCATCTATAGAAAATAGTATCTATTGGGTAGGTATAGTAAGCTATATGAATGTCTCTGATTCATACCATGTTTGTCAGGTCAAACTAAAGCACCCCTCTCTCTAGCGCACCAAGGACTCCATCAAAGCTGTCGATCATCGGTAAAAGACACGACACGTATGGGCAAAGATCGTGAAGGGGTGAGTAAAATAATACTCAATAGGGACCAAACCACAAATTAATTACACAAAGTAAACCTAAAGGAATTACATTAAGTATACCATAAAGAATATCACAAAGAAAAACACAAGGCATATTACCAAAGATGTACACGGAGTGTAGCCTCTAAGAAGTACAATCAAGAGAGTCACTAGAGTCAGCTCAAACCAAATATAAGTCTATGCTATGTTAACATTATTGAATGAAGACTCCATAGTACCCTCAAGTTTTAAGTCATGGGGAATTGGTAACACTTATAGCATACATAACACATAGAGAATTGGTGACACACAGAGTGTAGGTAACACACAGAGTGTAGATAAAACATGAAGTGTGGTAACACACAGAGTGTAGGTAACACACAAAGTTTCATCAAAGACTCGAGGACACACACCCTGGTAGGAAATGAGAGTAACATATCTATGTTGGTAAGACAAAATTTCTAGATAAGACACATAGTCTAGGTAAGAAGCATAGTCTAGGTAATCACATAGCTTCTAGGTCATAATGAGCCGCATGATTCCATCCTTAGCACACTCATTCCGAGAGCATCTTCTCCTCGAGACAATAATCCATACACCAAATTCCATGGGAATTAATTTAGAGTATCTCAAAAGTATCACCTCATCATAAGGGTCTAAAAACAAAAAATAGTTCATCAAACGGACACACAGTTTGAGAGGTATGGGATTTTATGTAAAAATTGGACGGTTGGGTCTGGGAACTGTCTGACCCGACCCGACCCCCTGGGTCCAACCCAACCTGCCGGTTTGACCCAGCCTTCCAGTTCCATCCCATCCTACTTCAGTGGGCTAGTTCATCCACCCATACATAATGGCTGCTGTGTCTGCTCCCCATCAATGAGGGGCGGCCAACGCATTTAACATAGTGGTCCGCCACATAAAAACCACGCGGTCATAGCCACGGAGTCCCACCACTGTGGTCCAGCAAGACTGCGACCCCTCAGCTACATGACGCGGCCTCCTACCATGTACGCCAAGGCCCACCATGAGCCATCAAGCCAAGGTACTTGTACTGCACCTGTGGCAACCATGCAATGGGGTCCTCCATCGCAGGTCATATAGCTGGTGACCTCCGGCTGCTGGGTGGCTGCACTGCAATGCACCCCCTCCAGCGGATCCCCTTCTTTGGTCTGCCACTTTCATCATGGCGACCTATATTTCAAACCCAGAATACCTTGACGATCTTGGGATCGTCCTATTCACTACCATGGGTTCAAGATCATCTTATTGTCCCTTCGAGGGTCCGGTCATGTTCAGAACCTCTCAATAAAGAACACCGCGACCACGAGGGTCCATCGATGAAGATCTCAAGAATGAAGAAGAGAGATATGAACAAGAACACCCTTATAAAGGACGATGGACTTGTTCCTATGAGACTTGATCTGTTCACATAAAAGAAAATATGAAATTGGAAGAAAATAATATTTAAGATGATTCATCCCCATTAATTCTGCATTTTTAACCATCTCGCAAGAACAATCGAAACGCGGATCAGCCTGTTCATGGGTTGGTCTGCATTCATTGTTGGAAAAACATATGGGGAAGGAAATCAAGAAGAAATCAAACCCTCTACATGAAAAAAGGGATCTATTGGAAGATAGAAACCATCATTGATGGTGATCCATCAACGAAATACTCAATCCTTCATTCGTTGGTGTCCGTTGTTCATCATCAATGGTGAGAGAGATCCCTTATCCTTCCTCAGAGGAACTTACAAGCTCCAGGGAAATTCTCCAGCATTATGAATTATAATGATGGTACCTGACCCTAATTAAAGGAGGAAAAATGTTAATGTGTTTTAGTGTTTCCACAATGCTGCATTGCAACATTGCTGAGTCGCCACACTGTAGTGCTCCTGAGTCTCTATGTAACGTTGAAGAAATAAAATAAAACAACTTTTTTAGTATACTTTATTTTTCTCATAAAATTTCCATAATATTGTTTCAACAGTTGAATCATTCTGGTCGAAGTCATGTCCTGCCTAAAAAAATCCGCTACTTTGAACTCAATGGTTCCCTCAGATTTCAAATCTAAGTACTCGTTTAAAAATTAACAAAATTGAACAGATTTGTTATTTTTAATAAACTTAAAAATAGTTTGAAAATTTATTTCGGGGACCCCAGACCTCAGAATCATGTACCTCCTCAGTGCCTGGTCTCGAAATAATCCCATATAATTTTCAAAAAATTTACATAGAAAATCCGGGACATTACATTCACCCCACCTTGGAGAATTATGTCCCTAAAATCCAAAACAAGGGATAAACAAGTAAATGGGGATACTAAGAACAAATATTATCCTATCACTCCCAAGTGATCTCTAGGATATTCCTATTATTCCACTGAATGTGCACTAGTGGAATCGATCATCCAGAGAGGGACCTCTCCTGTCAATCCTTGATCTCCACTATGAACTCTACAAAATTCTCCTCATCATCAACATCCATCTCTACCCAGTCAAAAACGTGTGAAGAGTCATGTACATATCTCCTCAGCTGGGATAAATGAAAGATGACATGTAACCACTCTAAAAGTAGAGGTAGATCAAAGTTGTATTCCAAATCACCCACTCTACACAGTATTATAAAAGGTCTACTGAACCTCGGAGATTACTTGAAGCCTCATCCAAATATTCATATCCCACGTCTAGGAGAGACCCAAAGGAACACATGGTCTCCCATCCTTGAACTTGAAGGGTCTCCATTCCCTATCAGTATAAGACTTCTGAAGGATTTTTGAAGTCTTCATCCACACCTAGATGACCCGCACATTCTATGTAGTAGCCTACACCAACTCTGGACCACCGAGTGCTGACTCTCCGAGGTCAGTCAAGAAAAATGGTGACCTTCAGGGTCGCTCATACAAGGCCTCGAACTATTCCATACCAATGGTGGAGTGGTAGCTATTATTGTATGAAAAATCCACCAGAGGTTGGTGATCCTCCCAACTACAACCTAAATCAAGGATGCAATTGCATATCATGTCCTCGAATACTGGAATGGTATGCTCCGTATGGACATTTGTCTATGGGTGGAAAGCTATGCTCAAGTGCAGCTGAGTCCCAAATGCCTCCTGCAATCCCTACCCAATCCATGATGTATTGCATGCATATTGATCTGAGACTATCATTGATGGGACTCCATGGAGTCAAACTATCTTCTATATTTAGAGGCATCGCATGATCTCTAATGAACCTTGTTACCAAATCGCTAGGAAGTGGGCCAACTTGGTGAGTCATTCAACGATCATCAAGATGGTATCACTACCCATGGATGTATGATATTCCATCCCACTTACTCTATGGAACCTAAAAGGGTTGAGTCAAACCCACTAGAACCTAGTGACCGACCTTCACTTTCTGATAAGTGAGGAATCTAGAGACAAACTCTTACACTACCTTCTTCATCCCTGGCCACAAAAATTGACGTCAAAGGTCTTGGTATATGTTTTCCACAATAGGATGTACTTCCAAAGGGGTTGTATGGAACTGCCTAAACACCTCCTCCCATAACATCACTTGTACAACTATGCGTCCTATGAAAAGGATAACGTGCTCCCCACCATTCAAATTCCCATCAGGGACATGCTTTATGAAAATATGAGCAAATGTAGTCTCACAACTCACATCTTGGTGTTGTTCTTCCCGCACGTGCTATAATAGTGGAGGGGTAACCACCCTAGATTGGTGATGAGATATTTCATCTCCATCTATGAAGGATATCTGAAGTGAGGCCAACTGCTCTGAGGACTCATTTAATAGTTATGAACATGATCTCCGTCTAAGAGCATCTGCCACCACATTCCCATTACCAGAAGTATAGACTATTTCAATGTCATAGTCCTGGAGGAACTCTAGCCAATTACATTGTCTCATTTTAAGATCCTTATGAGGAAAATATATACTTATTACTTTTGTGGTCTGAGTAGATGGTAAATCATTCTCCCAAATGTTAGTGTCGCCACATCTTCAATGTATAGACTACCACTGCCAACTCAAGGTCATGGCTCGCATAGTTCTTCTCTCGTGGTCTCAACTATCGAGAACCCTACTCAATCAATAATTTACCCCAAATAAGGACACAAAAAATCCAAGTTTATAATGTGTCTAAGAACACTACATACTTGATACCCTCCTCTGGAAAACCCAGGATGGGAGCACTCATAAAACTCTACCTCATCTATTGAAATCACTCCTCACACTTCTCCATCCATATAAAAGGATTCCCTTTCTTCTTCAATGTGGTCATGTGTGATGATAATATGGAGAAGTCAAGTATAGAACTCTGATAGTACACATCCAATTAAAGGAAAATCCACACCTATGTAATGTTGTTATGTGGTTCCCAAGAAAATACTACCTCTATCTTCACTGGATCCACTGAAACTACAACATCTAAGATGAAATGTCCAAGAAAGTGGAACTATGAAATACCGAATTGAAACTTAGAGAGATTCTGATAAAGCTGGTGCTCTCAAAGTAAGTCTAGGACAGTCCTCAAGCGTATAACATGCTCCTACACGGAAACTGAATACACTAGAATGTCATAAATAAATACCAATACAATCCGGTCTAGGTAAGGATAGAATATCATGTTCATGAGTCCTGTGAAAACTTCTGGGGCATTCTTAATTCCAAACAACATCACTAATTACTTGTAGTGGTCTTAGCGAAATATGAAAGCTTTCTTCAGAATTCCTCATCTTGTACCAGAAGCTGGGGATATCCTACTCTAAGGAATATCTTAGAGAACCATCTTGCTCTATTTATCTTATAAAAGTGATCATCGATCCTAGGTAGAGGATACTTGTTCTTCATAGTCACCTGGTTAAGCACCAGAAGACCACACATAACCTCAAGATCCTATCTTCCTTCTCATAAAACAATAATGGGGCTGCCCATGGTGTAACATGGTGTATCACAAATCCCTTCCTATGCAAACCCTCCACCTGTACCCTCAATTCACGAAGCTCTGCAGGAGCCATCAAATTTTATGGTGTAGATATCGGTGTCATCTAGGGGTACTTGTAAATGAAGATGTCTACCTCCTTGTGAGAAGGTATTCCTAGATTATCTTCTAAAAATACATCCTCATACTCGTCCACCACTATAAGAAACCGAGGACTTGTCTCCTCCACTACACTGAGGGTCATTCTAGGAAACAATTGTGTGATCAGGTGAACTCTCCTACATCAGAGTCTATCCTACGTGGTATGTGTTTACCTTTTGATAACAATGGAAAACCAGGTCCCATTTCCACAGACACACCACACTGTGAACCTAAAATAGTAGATCTAAGCATGAAATGTGGATAACTAGTCCATACCTAGAATGTCGTCATAAGGCCTCAATGCTTCCACCAAGAGATCCCAACCAAAACTCTCTCCCCCAAGAGTAATGGAACACTATCAACACTAGAATGTGATCATCGAATCTCCTCTGGTAGGAGTCTCTAAGTGTAGGGATTGAGTAAACAGTTCCACACGAATCTCATGTCTCAAAAAAGGGTTATGGAAAGAAAATAGTGACTGGAACCAGTGTCTATCAAAACTGCAGCTAGGGTGGAAAAGACACAAATTGTACCTCTAATCATTCCAAGAGTCTCAGGATCATATGCCTACATCACATGGAGCTGGCCTTTCCCCTTTCCACCAACTCATTGATCTCGAGGTGGACCACTTTGGGGTAGTGGTGGTAGTTATTTAAACCTTCATCCACCTCCTGTCGCTTGTCCTGATCCACTTACACATCCACTTCCTAGAAGAAAACCCTGTTCCTACCTCTGATGCTTCCACATTGTTCCCTTGACCATCTCCTGTTCAGTCGTAAAATGGGTTGGGAAATCTCTAGCCAGATGCGCACAACCTCTGCATGAGTATCAAAATCTATCCTTCAACTAAATCACTCTGCCCTAGGAGGCTCGTACTGTTGATCCCATATCCTGGGATCATCCCATAGAGGTCTTGAACTTCTTGGGTCCCTATGTCATATGTCAGCTAACTGCTACCGAATACTCCGCTACTAGTCACTTGGTGGTAGATCCCACTGCTATTGCCTACTACGCTAGAAATCTCTCTACTAGTAGAGCTCACTCCAGCACCCCAACAAGCATAGGGGAGATTAGGGGTAACATCGATGCCATGATCTTCTGTAATAGTCCCTGTTTGAATGTACGGTCCCTAAAGGATGGGTCCTGCACCATGTCTATAGAGTAGTGAGAAAGATATTTGAATCTCATTGGAAATAACTCATCCCCTGAAGAGGTTCTCAAATTCTATCTAGGATAGCATCACCCCTCACGTGTCTAAGTAATTTGGTTTCACCATCTCCCCACCAATCCCTGAATAAGGCTCATGGATAGGACTTACATCTAGTTAGGAGACATCCTAACTAAGAAGAAGACTCATGTGACCACCTCAAGCCAATCCTCATCTATATATAGAACTATCTCACCTCAGAACTAGGAAAGTCCCTGCCTTTGGAAATCATACAATACACTAAGCCAATGTGTATCCTCTATCTATAACGCTGGTATGAAATGCTACTCTATGGGTGGGGGTATTTCTGGTACACCATCAGGAGGTTCTATCTCTGACAGTGTTCCCTACACTGATGCCTCATCGTTCGGTGGACTACCCTCGTTGTCACCCCACAAAATACTAGATGGCTCCCTATGTGGAACCATCATAAAACAAATCAAGATGAACCACAATCAATATAGTATACCAGGTGAGATAACTCTGACTCAAGAAGGAAATGAGATTAGACTAAATTCCTATATGATAAATGAACTATTAATTTCCCATGAAAATAGTGTTTTTTTATTGATTCGGAAAGTATAATTCAAGGACCTGGTGTCTGGATACGTTGGCCGCTGCACCAACACCCGATTCCCTAGACCGAAAGACGAACTTGAAACACTTACCACTATTTCCCCAAAATGAGACTAAAACCAATCGTCCTCTAATACTAGTCTGTCATGACCCATCCCCAGGGCCCATGATGTGACTACCCCAAGCTCACCAGCTATAGGCCATGTGATGGTGGCTAGTGCTGAGTAGAAATTTGCCACAAAGGGGTGGAATTTTCCAATGAACCAACACACGCGCATCCATCCCCAAGATAAGTAATGAAAATAAAAACACTATGTAAACATATATTCAACCCACTAAGACAACCACTAAGAGTAATGATACAAAATTAAAAGTAAACAGTCTAGAATACAATCCCAACCAAAATAGAAAAGTATAAGATCCTGTATCACATCTATAGAAAACCCTACCTAAAGGGTAGGTACTGTAAGATATCTAAATGTCTCTGAAATGTACCATGCCCGCCGGGTCACCTTGAATCACCCACTCTCTCCGACCCACCAATGACCCCATCAAAGTCGTCGATCGTCTGAAAAAGACACAAGACATTCAGGGAATCATGTGTAGGGGTGAGTAAAACAATACTCAGTTGGGACCCCAAAACTCAAAGGAATTAAAAAATGTAAACCATAAGGAATCACATGAAGTATACCATAAAGAGGAGAACAAATAAAGAAACAAGGAAGACTATAAAAGAGGTCCACAGACTGTAGCCTCTAAGAAATACAATCAATATATTCAATAGAGTAATATCACACCATGTATAGGTCTATGGTACATAAACACGATTTTAATAAGAATCCACCATACCCTCAAGTTATAAAATGTGGGGAGTTGGTAACATAAAGAGTGTAGGTAACAAATGGAGTTCCGGGAGTATAGGAAGCCCACAGAGTATAGATAACACACATAATGTTCGTAACACACAGAGTGTAAGTAACACATAGGGTGTCATCAAATATTAGAGTGCTCATACACTATTAAGACTGAGGGTACCATCTCAATCATGGAAAGACATAATGTCTAGATAATAAACATAGTCTAGGTAATACATGAAGTCTAGGTAATCAAAAAGCTTCATGGTCGTATCCAGATGTAAGATTACAACCTTAGAATGCTCATTCTAGGAGCACCTCCTCCTCAAACCAATAGGTCATATGCCAACTACCACAAAAACTCACTTAGAGTATATCAAAAGTGTCACCTCATGTCGAGGGTCCCAATTCCATAAACGAATCATAAAACTTACATATGGTTTGAGAGTTACGGGATTCTAAGTAAAAATGGGCTAGTTGGATCCAGGTGTGGTCATACCAACCCAACCCAACTTGACCTGACCCAGGTGCTGCATGAACTGACCTGCTGGGTTTAGCCCACCCTAGTTGGGAAAAGCTCGCTAGCTCCAGCTCGGACCACTCAAGCGGGCCGATTCATCTGCACAGATACAACGAAAACTGTGTCTGCTCCTCGTCAATGCGGGGTGGACACCGCATGACCACCCCATGACCGATACCGCACTCCAGCTAGACCAAGACCTCCTACCGCATCCACTGAGGCCTTCCGCCAGCTGTTGAGTTGGTGACCCTATCTGCCACGCACATCCACCATGATGTGGGGTCCTCCACCATCAACTGTAAAGTCAGCGACCTCTAACTGCCAGGTGGTTGCACTACCGCGCGCCCCTTCCAGCACCTCCGTGTACCACATCAGGTGATTCCCTTTCTGCGGGCATCCACCTTCGCCTTTTCGGCCTAATTATTGAACCAGGAATACCTTCATGATCCTTGGGTAGTCTTCTTCACTGCCATGGGATCCAGATAGTATTATTGTTGCAATGGGGGTGCATTCATGTTCATAACCTCTTGGAAAAGTACGTCGCGATCACGAGGGTCCATCGACGAAGAACACAAGAACAAAGAAGATAGATAAGAAAAAGAACACCCTCAGAATGGAACACGGACTTTTTCATGTCAGCTTGGTCCATTCACATTAGGATAAATATAAAAGAGGAATAGTAGAATATTTAATATGATTTATCCCCTTTAATCTTACATTTTTAACCATCCTACAAGAATGATCGAACCACATATCAACCTGTTCGTGGGTTGCTTTTTCTTCATCATTGTAAAAAAGTACGGGGAAACAAATCATGAAGAAAATAAACCCCATTATAGTAAATAGGATAAGTCAAAGGAGATAATCCATAAATGATGTAAATCCATCCATTAATGTCCTCGATCATTTTTTCATCGGTGTTCATCGTTCGTTGTCACCGATGAGAGAGATCCCTTCTCATTTCTCAGGAAAAATTCTAGTCTCTTGGGAAATTCTCTAGTGTTATGAATTATAATCCTATTACCTACCCCTGATTAAAGGAGGACACTCATTAACACGTTTCTACATTTCAATGACATAGCATTGGCGCGTCATTGAGTTGTTGTATTGCAGTGCTGCTGAGTCACTGAGTAATGTTGACGAAATAAAATAAAATAATTTTTCCGGTATGTTTTATTTTTCTCTTAAAACATCCATAAAATTTATTTTTACAGTAAACTCATGTTGGTCAAAGATTGGTCCTACCTAAGAAAAACCTGCTACACTGAACACATTGGTGTCCACATATTTTAAATCTGAGCACTCCTTTAAAAGCTAATAAAATCAAATATGCAAGTTATTTTTAAAAAACTTAATAATAATTCTAAAATTTATTCCAGTCACCCTCAGGCCTTGTAATTTCATGAAATATCAACTCCTGGTCTCGAAATAATCCCATATAATTTTAAAAAATTTAACATATAAAATCCAGGAAATTACACAGATAATGGATTCTTTCATATTAGGACCTCTACATAGGGTGATTCCATTTCTCTTAATAATAATTTCTGATGAGTGTTTTTATTGATTATTAAGAATTGAAGAACATTAGCGTTAAGAATAAGATTTTGTTTCCTTATATCTATGTCATCATTTATCAACTCCATGGAGTTAATAATTTTTCAATGGCTGATCTCAGGTCATGATACCGCTAGCTAAGAAAAAATTTGGATGAGATCCCAAAGATTATATTTTATACTATGCATGGGCATTATGAGTTTGTGGTTATTCCCTTTAGGATGATGAATACTTAAACATTATTAATGCATCATTTCATTGTTTTTATATATGAAATTTTAGAAAATTTTGTTTTTTTATGAAAATTTAGTTTATTCAAAATTTTATCGGGATCATGAAAAACATATATTAACTCTTTGGGGAAAATTAAAATAAAATAAGTTATATGAAAAATTTATTAACTATGAATTTGAGTTAAAATAGAATATATTAATTAGAAACATCATTATTAAAGATGAAATAAATAATAATATTTCAAAAACTAAAGTGTTTGAGTAATGGCTAAATCCTAAAAATGTTACTGAGATTTAATGTTTTTTGATTAGAAGGTTATTACGTGTCATTTTTAGAAAATGCTGCAAGGTTATCAATCCCAAAAACCATGTTAACATGAAATGGGTTAACATTCATTTGGGTAGTTGAATAAAATGAATTTTTATTTCAATTTAGAGGAATATTAGTGAAATATACTATTTATCACTCCCATCATAAAAAGGAGAATTTATTATCAATAATTACACATTATTGATGGATATGGGATGCATATTAATGTAGAATGATACGATAAAAGATTATTATTCATGTCATGAAAACTTTATGAGAAAGAGTATCCTATAGATGACCTTAAATTGGAATCTTTAGTGATTTTTTAAAAATTTAGAGACATCCTTTATATAGAGTAATGTGCAGATGATATTCTGATTAAAAAAGTCGATAAATATTTACTCAAAATATATTGATCTTGACATAGAAGATGTGGATGTAAATAATTAATTACTATGACTACAATTTTAATTACCATATAAAAATATAAAATAGAGTAGCTAATGATTTGGGTCAAAATTATAATGCACGATTAATAATGATATGTATATAAAATGATTATTTTGGTAATGATTTAATGAACTTTATCTTATAAATTATTCATGCGGGATATACCTCTAATTTAACTTAGGTGAAAATATAATCATCTTTATCAAAAATGAATATGAAAATTCATATGGAAGGAATTTTTTTGTAGTAAATGGTTTAATTTCATAAGAATTTTTGGTTTCCTATATTTAATAAAAAATAAATGTATTTAAAATTTACAAAAGTGATATATGATTTAGGTGACTGAAAGTTAATGAATAAATTATTGAGTGAGTCTTAGAGCTTGATGTTTTTATTTTTCATCGTAGAAAAAATTATAGATACATTATGACTCTTTTTGGTTGGGTAAATTGAAGAAATAAATTAAATATTTTACTATGAGATGATTTTATTTAATATAATTTAATTATAAGAAATTTTTTTCAAGGGATTGATTTATTATTTTTTAGTTCCATAATTTAATTGGGAGAATATATCCATAAATTTCATAGTGGGATTAAAAAATATATCTAATGGTAATAATGATAATTGGGTAAATATTGATTGATTTAAAAAAATTAAAATTTTATATCCATTCTAGATAATATAAATTTGATTAACATTATCAACATTACAAAAAATATATAAATGAGACTCCATGGTGTCCCTCTTCCCATTCTATATAATTAAGATCTCAAATTCAAATAATGTTTCTTGAAAAGAAATATGAAGTAATTAGGTACTAAAATAAATTTTACTAGAAACATTCATCATAAATCTGATTGATATTTAGAGAAAAATGAACAAAAAATTCAAGAATATTCTTTGAGGTTTTACAATAGATTATCATGGATTTTTGGATACAAATATGACTTTGATGTATTTTTTTATGGAACCACTAAAATCATTACAAGGAATGTTTTGTTAAAATCTATATTATTATGTTGGCGTCATGGAATGAATGTTGTTGAGAACATAAATAGTTGAAATAAAGTATGATAATTTGAAGATGATTCATAATAACACGAGAATGGATTAGAGCAGGTAGAAAAGATATATATATTATAGGATGAAGGAACAATCCTTCGAGGTAGGCAATCAAGTTTTTATTAAAGTATCAACATGGAAAAGTTTTAAGGGTTATGGTAAATGATAAAAAAAATCCCACGGTTTAGTGGATCATATTAAATTCTAGAGAAGATTAGACTAGTTTCATATATAGCGGCCTTGCCTATGTGTTTACCACAAATACATTACATATTTTATTTTACATTGATAAGGAAATATGTTCCATATTAATATAATGGAATGATAAATCAAGTATTATAGTTCGAGAAAAACTTTAAAATTAGGAAAATTCAATATAGATTCATGAACACATTGAGAATTTACTTATAATTAAAGAAATTTACTATTTTTATTTTCTCTGAAAAAACCCAATACTTGAAGAAGAAACTTGATAATCTAAAAATCTTATGAATGAAAAATATTCCCACATTTTTAATTAATGAATAAAAATTATAAAGTTGTAATTTCCAAAGGGGGGATAATTTAACAAACCAGTTCATGTTAATATGAACTCAATTTAATTTATTATTAATATTAATTAATTATAATGTATATTGTAATATTAACTATAATAATTTTTGGTAATGTTTAAGACAAAAGGAAAATGATTTTTTCTATCCAAACTGGTTTTCCAAGAATTATTTAGTTTTATTTCAAATATTTAACTAAAAAATATAGAATATAAATTTTCTATGTTTAATTCAATAATCAAAATTATTTTAATTAAATTTTTTTATAATCTTCTAAAAAGATTAATTATTTATTGAAATGTGAAAAATAAAGATTTTTATAGAAAACTATATTTTCTTGACATGTTCTTACATACTAACACTCTATTTATTATTATTATAAAATTCATTTAGTTCCTTTTTTTAGAAATAAAAAAATATATTTTATTGGAATAAAAAATTTATATTAATTTTGAATAATAAAATTTATACTTAAAAGGCTATTTTTATCATAAACCAATTTTTATCAATTTTTTATTTTTTAGAGTTAAATTAAAATTTTCCATTACAAATATATTAATTTTATAAAAACAATCAATATTTGGAATCATCATAATTGATAATAGGTACTAATCTATTAGGATTTTTTCATAATGAATAGTCAAAATATTAAAAATAGGATACCACAATAAAATTTTAAAAAGGTTTACCTAGGGGTGAAATGTATGTGATAAGTTTTAAACTGACCTTAAGACATTTATAAATCAAATTGGATGTCTATATTTTTATCCTTTATTGGATCTTATTTACAAATGGTCTTTTTTGTACACATTTTTCATGAGTAATTCATTAATATATATTAATATTTTTTAAAAAAAAATCCATCTGTGTCCTCTCAATCAATTTTTAAATGATGCATTCTCTCCTCATTTATTCACACATATAAGTACATTTTTTTGAATAATAGAACAAATAACTTCCTAATATCCCACCCCAAGTTATTTATTACTTATTTTTATGAGAAAAAAACCTATAAAGGGTTTACACATAAACATAATTTTTTTCTTTCAATAAGAGGTATTGTTCTTAACTGATCATTTCATTTCAATTTCAAAATATAAATATTTTAAATTAATTTATAATATGCTTAAATAATGATTTTTTTGTTCATGATACTTAGATATTTTTATTTTAATATAATATCCTACAACCATTTACTTCTTCCATTGAATTAGAAATGAAACAATCCTTCATGTGAGCAGTGGACTATCTCCTTACAAACCTATGTAACTCATTTTCAATAACTACATCTCATAGATATTTTAAATGATGGATTTGATGTATATATAATATAAAATTGACATATTTATCATTATATATAGATACAATATCACTTTTTTATGTTTCAATCTATTAAAAAATGATAATTTTGTTCATACGTACGTGTGGAATACGATTTCCATGAAGCAATGTGATTCATCATTCATTATATATCAGTTGGATTATAAATAATTAATTTAAAGTAATAATACAATATTTATGGTATTATTATAAATCTAGGAATATTAAATGGATTTCACCTCCATTCATTCATTCTCTTTGAAAAATGAAATTGTTTCTCATGCATATGTAAGAACTACCATCTCAATGATTGTTACAAAGTTCATTTTTTATAGTATTCATTTAATATTTTTAAAGGTATTTTTGATAGTCAGAAATTATTATTATTTCATTATTACAAATCTATATATGAAACATATCAACTTATTTGACCATGTTTAATATACCAAAGATATTTTTTACATATGAGTTGAATATTCTATAAAAAACAATGATGGAATTTATTGATTTTGTAATTTTATATGAATGAGTATTAAATAAAAAAAATTAATAGTTAAACTAAAAAAGAATATTAATCATGTATATAATAAACATATTTTGATTATTAAATTATATAAATAACATACATGATGTGTAATACTTTAGGTAAGGAAAAATTTACCAAAAAACATTATTTGAAATGTTTTGAAGACTTATTTTTTAAATAAATATGATCAATGTACATTTAAATAAATTATTTTTATCAATATATTTCAGAAATAAATTAATTATAAAGGTTATTTTATGTCTCTTTTGACTTTATTTATATGTTTTAAAAATGTCTTTTTCTGGACGTATGGGTTGCGGTTCATCCCTTCAAGCAGAAGCCAAGGCGATGCTCCATAGCCTCAGGTTATGCCAGTAGAAGAGGCTGGAGCTGTCGGAGGTTGAAAATGATTCTCTGCTCCTTCATAATGTCTTGCATGGCATTTTTTCCACTACATGGTCAATCTTCTACATCATCAGTAAGGGTCGGAGCTTGCTCAGCAATAACACCAAAGTGATACATTCCTAGCGCGAGGGAAACCATGTTGCCGACTACCTTGCATCTATTATAGTTCATGGGCCTCTTCCAATTCTTCTGCATAATTTGAATAGCTTTTCTCTAGATGGGGTAAATTTGATTATGGGAGATGCTTTGGGCCTTCATTACTTTAGGCCCCCATAGGCCTTCTTTGCCCCAGATGCTTTGGCTATTTGGTCTCCCGTTTGTGTTTCTTAATAATAAATTTTCAAATTGGGGGATAAGAAATAAGATCGTTTAAAATATAAAATATAAGTTTTAAAAATGAATAATTTTATATTTTGATACATAGTGTGTTTATAAAAAGGTAAAATGGAATGTTCTATTTTAACATATAATGTGTCAAAAATTATTACCATAGCTATGATCATTATTTGATGATGAGATTCCATTAAAATATTTCATGTTTTTATTAATGGAAACCCACCATCCCTTTGTTCTATGGATTCTTAATATGAATTTTTAATTTAATTTAGACTTCAATATGAACAAATGTTTTCCATATTGGTGTATATAATATATTTATAAGTGTAATAATGAATATAGTAAGAATCATTTTTTATTATTATGTTATAGTTCCTTGGATTTGTTAATCATGATGAATGAGCCTAATACAACACATTATGATGGGTGAGAATAATATTTCACATGATTATGGTTAATACAGATATATCCCTATAATAAATTGGGTAAATTAAAGGAGTTAAATGGTTTGGTTTCTCCTAATAAATAGTTGGAATTTTCTATATTGGATTTTACATTTGTAATATTTATTATGAGAGAGATATGAATATGATATACCAATTTTCCTATATTATTTTACTTTTCATGATATTGGGTTTTATCAAATTAATATTATTTAATAATATATGATAATGAAATTATGATTAATGGAAACAAAATTTAACATCTTAATTGAAAAATTTATATCTTTGTGAAAAGGAATCCATGATTTTTTTATGATTATAAAGTAATATTTATGAGCTTTATTAGGAATCTATGATTTAATCTTAATGTTTTTTTAATATCTATATTTATATGATAATATGATAGGTATGGAGACTTATATTTGAATATACATGTTTATTTTAAAAAAATAAAATATTTATGGCTATTCATGGGATAATGGGTTTTTTTAATTATTTATATATGTCCCTTACTGAGCATTCTTTTCTCATCCAAACTACTCAAATAATACTACCTGGGATTTTTGGATGATTAGGGACCAAAATGAGTTTTGGATAATTTTTTATGATATGTAATAAACAATAAACATGTTATATCGTAAAATATTTTTATGGTAAAATTGATACTAAGTGCAACTATTAATTTTTTGCTGTAACATTTTATTTTGTATGGTTGATGACTTATTTATCTAAAAATGTAAATCTAAATGATTTAAATATATGAAACAATGTGAATTCATGTATAAATAATAAATTTTACATATTTTTCAATGACATGTCATATAAGAACAATTTGTTGTTTCTTTTTCATCCAATCGGAATTGAAAAAAGAACTCATGCATGTATGTGTGGACTACCACCTCCCCAAAACAATGAATTTTCCATAAAAATATAAAACTAATTGTTATATGGATATAATTAATTAATATATATGGTTTTTATGAATTTATTATGATTATTGAATGATAAAATATTACTTACCTTCTTACCCTTCCCATTTGTTTTGAATTGATTTTTTGTAGATGAGTACGTGTGAAACAAGTCATCAATGAATAAATGATATTAAATTTTCATTACTTCCTCAAATGGCTAGTTATAAGGATTTATTTAATGAATAAATATTAAATATATATAATAATTATGATTATATAATATTATAATATAATATAACTTATTTATTTCAAATTTATAATAAAAATGAAAAATTTTCTTGTTCATACATGCATAATGCTAAGTACATTGCATGAGATATTTAACTTTCTACATCCACATTCCATAGATTGTACTAAATATATTTTTATTGTATAAAAATATGACTATTTTCAAGATTAATAATCCAGATATTATGAAACCATAATTTTTTTGAACTGAGTAATCCTACTATTGTAAATTTGGACTTTTAATTTCAATGTCCTTGAATCATCCAACATGATTGTAATTTTTTTTAATTTATAAATCATGGTAAAAATTATATAAATGGAATATTTGTAATGGAATATTCATGAATATAATTTAAATGAAATTCTAAAACTAATATAATTTTGTTACATAAGATGATAAACATGCCAAAGAAACATGTTGTGACTCAACGTATGGTACATTGATTTAAAATTACTATTTTAATAATATCCATCCATCACATTTTCATATAGGTTTAGGATCATTTAAATGTTTCTAGAATGATCATAATTATTCTTTAGTGGATGATAAATATAAATTTTAACTACTTTTACTTTCTCTACAAATTCTTTAGTAAAATTAACTATTTCTATATAGGTTTTTTCACATTTTACCAATGTTCGAAAATAATATTAATTAACATATATGGATCTACCAATATAACCCTAAATATGATAGTTATTAATTATTAATTATAAAATTAATATTTCCATTTTTATATCATAAGAATATATTTTTATCAATATTTAAAAATATTTATATGGAAACAAATATTTCATCTCATTTTTATGAGATAACATAGACTATTGTTTCTTATGGGATTTTATACTAATAAAAATTTATTTTATAAATATTTGGAATATTTTCTATATTTTTATTTATTTTAATGTTATTGAATATTTTTATAGAATAATGTATTATCCTTATAGATATCGTATAATGGTAGATCCCAATATTGATCTATAAGGGATTTCATAATGTAAAAGAGTTTATAAATTATATGGTATAACTAAGAGATGGGAGAACAATTTAGTTATGTGATTCAATAATAGGAGTTCTTTTAAGGGTGAATAAAAGGATAATTCTTAATTCTACCTATATGATATTCTTCCAATGATGATTATTGTTATTATTTTTATTTTAAAAGTTATAAAAATTAGAACATGATTTTAAGAAATGGTTATGACCTTCTCAAAAATGATGAATGGATTATTTTTTAAATAAATATATTCATTGGTAATCTTACCTTCCTAGAAGACATTTTGTTTATAATATTACTTTAATTATTTTATATAAAATATTTTATGAATAAAAATAATGAATTTAGATGTTTTAATTAAAAATAAAATGGATATTTGAGGTCAAATGTTTATTATGAGAAAAAAAACATTCTTATGTATTTTTCTTGAGTTTAAATAGACTAACATTTTTCATTTAATTGATGTCACGTATTTCTATATTTTTATTTTCACACATATTCCATGGTCTATAATATAGATTTAGGATTATTAGAAAAGATTATAAAGTAAATGTTCTAGTTATGGGAGTTACAATGAAAGAAGAGAGTGTTACTTTAAAAAGAACAAGTTTTT
Organism: Viscum album; assembly: GCA_963277665.1. Taxonomy (NCBI): domain Eukaryota; kingdom Viridiplantae; phylum Streptophyta; class Magnoliopsida; order Santalales; family Viscaceae; genus Viscum; species Viscum album. The sequence goes on from OY728123.1 coordinate 470,734,878, forward strand.
TTGGAAAAAATATACACTATACAAATGTTTCAACATTCTTATATAGTGATTTAATAAATTTCCATAATCTATTATATAAAAAGATATTGTAAATTTACTAATGTGAGACTCTTTTTATATATCATGTAATTATTTGTTAATTAAGGTATGTGTTATTCCTAAATATTACAACTTCTCATTGTTACCTAAGTTTTCCACCCTTTTCTACACAATGAAAACTATAAATCCCATAACTATTGGAGAGGACTGATAAAGTTGCCTTCCCAAAATAAATATGTGGCCACTGTATCATGTTTAATGGTACAATATTCATGTTGAAGAAGCCACATCAGTTGGATGAAAAAACATTTGAGGAAAAATGAAACATGCTAAACTGAATGATGTCATGCCGATTAATACCAAACCAGAAGGAAACCAGATTTACTACATATGTTATACATGGAATAATCACAAAATAATAAATAATTAAATGGAAATACATTTAATCTAATCTGATATCTCGATGAATTTTCTATAGATGGACCAATGAATATTTAGCTTCAATTTATGAAAGTGGTTAGTGGCACCACCATGTTCACTAATTGAAATACAAATAATTCATATCCGATTCATAGATAAATATCATCCCTATTAATAAATAAAAAACATTAAATATTCTAAAGATGAATTTGTAGAATGACCAAGATCTCCATAATGATGAAAAATATTAAATCTTGATGATGAAGAGTAGAATACTTGTGCTGTAGATTCCACTCGTAATGAAAATTGGAAAATAGAAAAACATATTACAATGGAATGGAAAAAGTAGTGAAATCAAACCTCATTATAAGAAAATTTCTGAATGTTGTGGACTATGTTCTAAGGACCAAATATGGTCATGTCTGTTCCCCAAAAAATCCAATGTAACCCCCATGTGTGATTCACTCCATCCTGATTATAGAGAGAACAATCCACCTACCATGTGCATGACTAAAATGATAATCTAATCATAGAGAACATAAAATACAATCTATTACTCTATAATGTAGGATACATAATTTATTTCAATTTTCTCAATGGAATATTGGTATAATCATGGGAAGAGTTTTCACTTCACTAAGTCATTCAAAACTACCAATCGTGACATGTATAGGTAATTTAAAAAATTATGTATAAAATTGAGTTATCCAAAGGATGTAAATTCAATAAGAAATATCTTCAGGACATATAAATATTTATCGTTCTATAGTTTTGGATGATTATTATCTATTACCACCTATATATTAATTTTTCTTGTATTTATTTCCTTATTTTAATTACCAATCATTTTTTTCAAATTTCCTTATTTTGTTCTATTTCCATATCACTCAATTTTTTGTTGTTTTCTAACACACATGATTTTAATCTCCATGATCATGGAGAATAATCCCATTCTCAAGTGTCCAAAGGGAGTCACTTTAGTGCACTTGAATTTTTGAGAATTAATTTTTCACTATATTTATCTCAAATTATAGTTTGATAGTTAATATAGGATGTAGAGAATGGGATCATCACACTTCACTACATTTAAAAAAGATTCACTTCTTCACTTATTACACATTAATTCATCCATCAATATATGTAACATTTCATACAAGTTTAGTTATGTAATTTGAAGTAGATAATGTTATGTTATTTCTTCTAGGTGATTAAGTAATTCTATTCATTCGATATAATGGTGTGGTTAAACAATAATCGAATAAAAAAAATGATTTGTTTGGTTTATTTAGAAAATTACATGATAATTTTACTCACTACATACTAAATGATAGCAGTGGATGGTTTATGGAAGATATATATTGATTGTATGAATTGAGTTAAAATATATAAATAAGTTATAGATCGTCATAATTACCACTTGAATTTACCATAGGTCCTCCCAAATTTCATCATAGCCATGTAGTTTTTATAATCTATTTTTTGAAATTCATAAAATCAAAAAACCAAAAAACACAACATACATATTTTACTATATTTAAAAACAATAAAAATATTAATAAATTATTCAAAATAGATAATATCTGACCAACAGTCACCCCTTGGGAAAATACCATGCTATCCTTATGATTTGTTATAAGTTTTAATAAAATAATTTTATATTTTACTATGCCCCATATTAACAATGTATCAATCTCAATGATATTGATGGGGTTTAAGTTCAAAGATTCATTTATATTCTTTAAAATTTAAATAATTTTATGCTGTTAAAATTTTAAACGAAAAATATTGACCATAATTTGATTCAAAAAGGGTGGAAGGACATTATTTTATCCTCATATAGAAAAATCATGATATTTTGTGTTAACAGTTTCATGATGTAATTTATGTTTCTTTGGAAAATAATATTTTTTTATTCAATGATCTAATACTCAAATGGGAGTACTAGTGTATCATGGAATAAAATTTAATCCTATAATATATGAAGATGAAATCTTAGAGGACGTATTGCTGAAATATCCATATCTCCAACAAAATTCAGATATGATGTCTGAGGAATTCATGAAGAAACAAGGGATACCACTAGAACAATTTAAGGGGGATAAAAATATTGTTTTAACTCTTATATTAAATTATTTTAAATTTTAAATATAATATAAACCCTATTGTTTAAATTACATAGATTTTGAACAATTTTTGTATTTTTTTGGAGGTATATCATATTTATTTTAAATTATTTTATTATAAACGCATGCAATTTGAACTATATTATAGGTTATTGTGTCATAATCTTATAGAGTCAAATATATTACTATAGGTCCTCAATATAAATGAGAATGTGGACCGTCTAAAATAATATGAACAAAAAATGGAGGGAGGAATAATTTAGAAGGATATCATATTGGACCTTCATTAAGAATCAAAGGAAGAAGTTACTTCTTATAAGTTGGAGAATTTTGTAACAAAATCATGCTTTTATGATTATTTTCAATGAGAAATTTCAATTGACATATCCATTGACGAATATTATGAAGAAACATTAATATCTAACTAACTAGAGTAAAAAATTAAATAATTTGGTTGAGGCTATATAGGACTAACCATTAGTCATCCTTAGATCCCCACATTTTGAGTCAGGTTATATTTATAACAGGAAAGAAATGAAAAACATTTTTGAAGAGGACCTCTCATGAGAAATGAAGCTAATCATGCTTCGGAGGTAACGATATTGGGGGTTCCAGTCACCTAAAAAGTATGCACCATTTTATTTGGTAAAACCATGTGGTTTTCAATATATGGATAGAGAAAATATGGAACCAAATTAGAGGGATACCCAAAAAAAAATCCTCCATTATGAATCCATTACAATTTTAACATAAATAAAAAATTTATTTTATCATAATTTTATGTATTTTTTCATATGTAAATATTAATATAGGTAATTTTATAATCTATTCACTATATATAAGGGAGATCTGAACTCAAAATGGATTTCATAAAATAACACAAGGATTTGTACATTCTTTAAAACAATTAACTCAATGCTAATTTGATACATTCTAATGAAATTTAAATGTGACAGTTTGAACAATATGTTGGTTTAGATTCATCTTATTTTAAAATATATATATGAAATTATTAAAATATATTTATAATATTGTAATAAATTAATATTTTGACTATTTTTAATATGTTTTACACAACTAAATATGAAAATAAATATTCCCAAAAAATAAAATAAGGAATAAAAATAATTTTTTCTCCTTGTAGATATAGTAAATAATTATTTGTATATTTGTCTGTTACCGTTTAAAATCATTATTTATGGTCAATTCATCCCCTCTTATTTTAAAAAATATTATATACATAAGAATATTATTTGTTCTGATATTTTATGAAATAAATAATTGATAAGTGAATTTGTTTCACCCTTCATGGATATATGGTATTTAAACTAAGAAATAGATTGTGAGTTAAATAATTTTTGTGGAATATAATTTATATCTTATTATTACAAGAAAATTTTAACATAATTTGATGAAATTTGAACACTATGAAAATAAACACCATTGGTAGCCAAATGAAAATAAATTTAGATAATTCCTTTGAAACTGGTGTAAACTGATTAATTAAGACTTAGTAATAAATCTCTTTATCTATGACACTTGGTACATGACTTTAAGTAAACCATATATATTTAAATAAAAAACATTTCAAAGTGATGAGGATATATATTAGAGGAATAAAATGACATTTTTATAAAATAAAATTTAATAATTTTCCTAATTATCAAAAATAAATTTAATCATGTGTGGGTAATACTAAACCCAAATGAAGAAGGGGATATTATACATATAATAAATCAATTTGACTTATTTAAATAATTTAAAATAATTATATCTAGTACAAGATACCATATAGGGAGGACACATTATAAATGTTTCTTGTTAGAAGATTAATTACATATAAGATCTACTTTATATCACCACTATACATGGATTGTTAATTGGATTAAAGTGAGGATTGAATTGAAATGAAAAAATAAGCATGATAATTATTATACTAGTGGGACATGTTTATATCATATTTTATATATTTTATATTTATATCTATTCGGGATGAATAATTATTTTTTTACTTTATAATAAATTAATTTCAATGACTAAATTTCATATCGGAGAAATATTTTATGTGTGAGGGAGTGTTGTGAGTTGATATTTTAAAAAAGGTTATATTTTTTCATTGATTATTAACCCCATAATTTATTTATACATGATAAATTAAATTAATTTTTTGTTATTATGTGAATTATGATCCTAAATGATTATTGGTTTGGATCAAAATTTTAAGTGACTTATGAATTTTTTGAGTTATAACTGTGAATCAAAAGATGGATTTTTATACTAGAAATTTAATTATTTATTAGATTCAATTTGGAATTTTAGAAATTATTCTTATAAAATTAATTGAGTTTTTTTCAAAATCTTCTTTAAATTAATCATATGTAAAATAATTGTGATTTTTTAATCTTGGATTTTGTTGTAAAAATACCATATTTATTTATATGTAATTTGATATTTTGGAATTTGAATTTTTTTAATTTTGTTTCGTTTTCAATTTTGTTTTTAATCCTTAAACGATTACACTTAAAAAATTTATTTGAGTATTTTGTAAAAAAGACAAAATATTTTCAAATATAATGATCTATCATTACATACCTTCTTACAGTTGATCAAAGAACCAAAATAGTGACATTTTTTACAATTTATCATGAAATGATAAATTAAATCTACCACACCCTTTATTTATTTTTAGATCCCAAAAATTGAAAATGAGAAGAAACCATTCCTTTTTTTGAAATGACAGAAACATAAAATAATAAATGAAAAATAATTTATTGTGATCCTACCTCTGTAACATATTTCATCTATCATTATTTTAATGTGGTCCATTAAATCCACTAAACCACCAAAAATCATAACATGGTTGGATCAATAGTGCCTCCTAATTCTCATACCGAATTAGTATCTCCTCACAGTTTTCTATGCCTTCTCGCTCGAGTGATGGAATGAACACATCCACAAAAATTGATGAATCCAAAGCTAATAATATTACATATAAATGAATGGAACTCCAATTATTGGGATTCTAAAATATATAAATCATGTACTAGGTAATGTTAAAATAATTTAATATGGATCTTATCATTAAATACTGAAAATAATATCAATCAGAACCACGAAAGTCAAGTCTACAGGGATACAAAGAAAAGGTAAGATGATTGAAAACATAAACTCGAACATAGATTCCATTCAAGATGATCAGTGGGATTTTGTGTTCCCCGATGCTAAAAAACCATTAGATTCCATGATTCCACGATAGAAAAATAAATATAAGCCTCCATATGAGGGGTTGATTCCAAAGTGCTTGATGGGACTGAGACTTCACTAAAGATCCTTGATGATGATTTATTCGATGTTGTGATTATCATAACCCTTGATGATGTCATCCTTCCAACTAAAGAACATACACTATACTAGATCTGAGACTATTCATGGAAGATGACGAATAATAGAAGTGTTTTGATGAATCCACATCACCTACATGCACAAAATCTTGAAGGAATCATATTCTAATTGAACTAATGATAATGATTTATATTTTACCCTAACCAGACAATGAAACAAATTATACCTATTTTCTACTGAGGAATATCTAAATGAGATGGAAGAAAAAAATATTTGAGCTCACTAAAACTGATCCATTACTCTGATGATGATAGATCAAAACAATATTATGGAGAACCACTATATGTAAGTGATCAATTACACCACAATATTCACTTCTATATATTGAATTTTTTTTAAAAACAAATAAAATATATAGATATAAAACATTTTTTTGTAAATTAATTGATTATTTTGAAGTTTTGTTTCTAAAATTACTGAGCTGATCATAAGGATTAAAAATACCAAAACCCAATGATTTAGTGGGGAAGATTTTGAATTTTCAATTCCTCTATTGATGTAAATTGGAAAATAGAAAAACCAAGAATGATGAATTATATGAATAAAATATTGGCATATAGCTTTGTTTAAGAAATTCCCCAGAACATCCATGCCCATGTTCCAAGGATCAAATATGGGTATTTGTAGGAGCAAATGTATCCAATTTTATTCCAACTCATGCTTCACTCCATCCTGGTTATAGAGAGAATGAACCTATTTAGTGGGTCATTCCACCAAACAATTGGTCTGAATAGGGTTTTTGAGAGATCATCATCCTTCATAGATCAATATTTATTATAGATAATGTTAGAATTCATAGAAAATATTTTTATTTTCATGGATTTTATTTTTAATAATGCACCATTCTAATTTTCTATCCCCAAGGTGTCCATCATGATCTTGTGATCACATATTAACTTTAGGATCACTCTTTCAAAAAAATATCTATAATGATCTTCAAGAATATCCCCATTTATCTTACTATAAAATATAATAGACTCCATTATCTTCTTGATAAAATATTAGAATCAAATATTATCTTTATATAGTTCTCTCAATGGAGATTCATGAATATTCATTCATAATCAACAAAATCTAAATGAAATCATCTCAAATCCATGATGATCAATACAATGTTTATGCATTCAAAATAGATCAAACACTTCATATTTGGAACAGTTAATTCTCAAATGAATATATAATCAATATTATGATAATCACATCTTTCATTAAATAATATACATAAATAAAATCAGTAAATCCATCATAAAAAATCTCTCAAATGTACATAAATCTCAGAATTTAATTTCAAACCAACCATGCTATAACACTGGAGTCAAATTTTAAATGAAAATGAAGTAAAAATAATAACAAATGGGATTTACACTAATAATTTTAATGGCCACATATTTATCCCCCATTGTATTTGTTCTTAAATAACCTTCAGGAAAAAATATTATCAAACTATTTATTTCATTAAGAAACTCCATGAAATGAAATTATCAATGTTTTCAATTAAATGAAACCAATATCATTTGATTATTGATACTTTTTTAGTTTTTATAAATGGAACTATCTTATTTTGTCTCCTCACCCATTTAAAAATTTAATTAAATAGAGAAACAATGAGTATTTGATTTAGAACTATCCCTTCCCTCTCTTTATTTGATTGGATTTGATATTTTCATAAGAAATTTTTTTTAAATAATTATCAATTAATTAAGATACAAGATCATTATCCAATGCATATTTATAAATTTTTTATATATGTTCTATATTGTATTTATAAAAAAAATATTTCATTACAAATGACTTTAAACATCTTCCTGAAAAAGGCCAAAAAGAATAAATTTATATTATATTTGTATGATTATATGATTAAGTAAAACATAAAAAAATACATCATATTTATTTATACACTATTAGTTGAACCTATATAATATTTATGATCTAATACAATAATTTATATCATGGGTAATACATAAGGATAAGTGGTGAGTTGCAAATCACTATATGGGAATGATAAGACTTATCATAATACATATAATTAAAAAGGAATATCATTAAAAAATAATGCTCAATATTAATGTGAAATCACTGCATGAAAAATATTAAATTATATTATTATAGAATAAATTTAATTTTGAAACAAAATAAAAGAAGAAATTACAATCATTGGTCTTAGCTTAGTAGAAAGGCAAAAAATTATATAGTGTGATAGGATAACAACCTAGGAACCATACATGGTATCTAATGAGGGGAAAAACTGAAAAAAATATATGTTATCAATGATAAAAATTTATTTGGTTTAATTTATTTATTATACATAAATCATATTTTAGAAGGATTAATTTCATACATATATCCTGGAAAATGAGAATGAATGTCATATAATAGCCATTGAGTTCTTAAGATAAAAAATCCTTAAGACAATCAAAATATAAGAACCATAATAAATTATTTTTATCTTAATAAATTTAAATACCTTGTAAATTAATTATAATTAATATTTTAAGAATTCTATTATTTTAAAATATTACTGGGTATTGAGAATAAAAATTTGTGGAACAAACAATTAATGAATGATTTCAAAAGCATAATATTAATATAAAATGGTAAAGGTATGTTGTTACTAAGAGAATATTGGATTAAATATTTTATATATAATCATATAAAAAATTATGGGATGCATATGATTAGATGAAGACACAGTAACATGAATGTTTTAAATCATACTTCAACAAAAGTACTTAAATGAAATTGAAGAGGAATAAAATCACATAACATTAAAATCACTTCAAAAGAATGCATAGGATGTTTATTGATGTATTTAGGGAAATAGAATATAAATTAGTAATGGAATAAGTGATGAAAAAACAATAGTGAGATTGGTATTGAACAAAATCGGGTAAAGTAGATGAATTTATTGAAACTTGAGAATAATTATTTATTATTTTTACAATTTATCCTTTTGAATTCTATTTTCTGGAACATACATTTTTAAAATCCTACTAATAGTTTTGTATCTTGAATTATTATATTGAGATGATTTTTTTGAATTAATTTTGTTTTAAAAAGATGAATAATTATTTATTTTACTTTTGGAATGGAAACTTGTTTTTCAAAGAAAATAGTTTTAAAAACCATAATATAAATTTGTAGACATTTCAAAGTCATTTATTGAATTAGGAAATAAATTTAATTGACAACCATATATTATATTTATATAATAACATCATTTTTGTTTTTTATTTAGTGATATTTATAAATAAAATAGAGTTAAATATTTATCAATGCATAAGGTATACCAAAAAAACCAAATAGCATGCTTGTAATTCCATGAAAATATTGAATTTTAAAAAAATATCTCAAATTTTCATTTGAAATTATTTTTGAAAATTGGACTTCCATATTAATATTTAGTTTATAAAAAACCTTTCCTATAAATTAAATATAAATATTTTATATAATAAATTATTTATTTTCTATAAAATATTATTTTAATGGGTAACACGATAATTATTCGCTAAAATGAATTGTAATTTTTATAATTTTATATTTTTTGATTCATAATGATACTAATTATATAAGTATAATATAATGATTATCTAATCATTGTAAATTTCACATTAAATATATCCGTTATAATTTTATTTTAAATTATTAATATTAAAACATTTATATAATAGTCTCATTGTAATGTTTAGGTAATGGTGGTGAAATGACCAGATCCTGATGGTCACATTTTCCATTATCAAAATATATAGTACACCGTATTAAAAATTAATTATTTTTTAATTCAAACACAATTTTTTAACATTTCACTTGTGAATTTTTATCAAGTTCATAACCCTTATAATTCATTTTAGATTCATTATCGTAGGAGTGATCTTTTAGGGGAATTTAGTTAATTGATGTTTTCCCTACTATTTTCCATATTATTTGGTGTTTTTCTTCTTGAACTATTTAATAATAATATGGTCAATATTATGTAATAATTTTAAAAATGTCAATAACATTTAATATTTATATTATATTATTACCTTGAAAAACATAATAAAATTGTTATTGTGATGAATGAGTTCATTTACAAATAACAAGAGGAAATATTGGGTAATTAAAGTTTTTCATCTTATTAAATAATTTTTTAACTTATAAAATAGTTAATAGAAAAAATCATGTAAATTTATATTTTTAATGTGTAATACATATAAAATATTCTATTCATAAATTCATACCTTTTTATTTTTCATCAACTGATGTAGGATATTCCAATAGATTGAATACAGAAAAAAGTATATATAAAATAATCATACCAATATTATGATAGAAAGAAAATTTTCTAAAACATTTACCATTCAAAAAGAATGTAGATTCTATAATTTATCATCCAATTAACGTTTACATTCATTGTATACTATTAGATTTGATAAATTGTTATATCTTTTTTTCAAAAAAAAGTTAACTTCTAACCCAAGATAAAATAAATTACATGATTTAATAAATTTGGACCATTGTTTTTTATGAAACCATTTATATACATGGGAAAACCATTATAAAAAATTATGTTATGAATTTTTTACCACACATCCTCACATAAATTCCATCGGATAGATCAATAAAATATTTTTTAATCATGGGATCATTGAAGTAAGTTTCTATCATCCTTTTCAATTCTAAAAATTCTATTTTTTTTCTATAATTAATATTATATTTTTTTTATAAATAATGTTTTATTTTTATTAGAATACATTTAAAAAAAAATTAATTTGAATCAAAATAAATTATTAAACCTTTTATTCATATGTGGGGATTGAGAACATTATATTATAAAGCATATTTAGATACTTATTATAGAAAAACGTTATCTATGCCCTTATAATTATTTAATTTATTGGTGAGATACTATTTATTTTACCTAACCACCTTTAAAATTAAACCATTATGATTGCATTTGTTATGAGGATAATAATTAATCATTAAAATTATTTTTTATAGTATCCATAAGAAACTGTTCTCGAAAGTGTGTCACAATTTTTTGACAATCTAAAAGACTTGTTAAGTATACCAAGACAGGACACCACATCATATTCTTATTGGAAATATTTTTTTTCTACATAATATTGTATTTAATAAAATAATTTTTATATAGAATATTTCATAATAAATTTCCATTGAAACCACAACTATGAAACACTATTGGGTTTTAGATATCACTATGAAAGATATGTTTCAATCAGATTCATTGAGTCTCATTCATCAATTTGGATTCAAATTTATATTTGTGTTTTATTTCTTAAATGTATAATTAAATGGTAATATCTAATACTTATTTTTTCACACTAAGAACCATCCGGATTCTCCTTCAGTTAGATATGTTTCCAAGAACATTTTTTTATTATTCTGGTACTCATGACTAAAATCACTAAGTCTTATCAAAGACGACATCTCTTTATTTTCAACCCATTAAAAATTGTTCCTCTACATTATTGAGGATTTCATATAGGGAACAATGTCCCTTTTATATAAAAATCTTCCTCAAATTTTAATACATGATTTTTTTCTTCCATGTTTTTCTATTCAAATTATTTTTTTGAATTCTTTCTATAATCACATAGTTATCAAAACCAATGATCATATAACATTATGTTCTATGTATTAGTAAATTATATATTTATGTATAATAAATTTGAAAATATTATAACTCCAAATGATGGCATCAGTCACCATCACCATCGTGAAGAACACACAAAAGAACTATAACGTTTGCAGAGGGGTCATGCCTTGTTTATTTTTCCTGTACCCTCAACATTAGGGCGATAGCAAGCAGCACAGGGGGAAAGATTAAATGCGAGGGAAAATTAACATTGATAAATTTAAAACACACCCCTACCTAATTAATTTGTTCAAGTTAGCGAGGAGGGAAGGACATTTGTTGATTGAAAATGTCCCACGTTGAAGGATGTCCTGAGGAAGAAGTCGAAGACGTTTGAGAATGTCGACGTTCTTCTTTGGAGAAGCATTCTTCGTGGAAGGAGTTCTTAGTTGGAGAAGTGTAATCTCCCCAAAAGCTCTTCCCTTCTCGTTTTCCAAATACATTCCCCCAATCCCCACCAAAAATGAAATAGCCAACATAATAGAATATTTTATCTTTTTATTTATTTTTTGGAATAATTTTAAATTGGCCTAATTATTTAATTGGTGAGTTGGTATAATTAATCAAAGGGGGTGGCACAATTAAAGTGGGGGAAGTTCAAGAGGCTTCCCCAAATTTAAGAGGGAGTTTAAGAGTTTCTCCCATTATGAGGGTTCAGGTGGCCCCACATTTAGGAATGTAAAAATGGGGGGATTTAGGATCGGGTGGTCCCCACCACCATAACCAATGTGGGTGGTTTCTAAAATAAAAATCTTATATATTTTTATTTTATTTAATTATTTCACGAAAAGAACAAAAACTAAATTTCACCATCGACCAACTGTCTTCAAGGAGAAAGTCTCATTAATGGAATATCAATGCTGCAATTTCAACAGTGCCCTCAGAATTCAATTCCGAGCAACGGTTTGAAAGTTACAAAAACCCGCTCGCACGTTTACTGTAATACCCCGAGATTTTATGATAAATATTATTTTTAATTTCTTTAATGTCTTGTGTTTTACGGTACACCAAGATTATCTTGCGCTATACGAAACACCTTATTAGCTTGTAGTATACGCAAACGCTATTCTTGGCTTGTGTTGCACGCAAGAGTGACCTTCCTCGATATCGTGTGTTTTACGCAATATCGAGTTTCACTAAACAATGATATATTATTATAATATTATGAACTAGCTGTTATGAATAGTATTAAATGAATTTTTAATTTTATAACATTATAATTCATCTTACACATTTTCTAGAATTAGATATGAAACCAAAATCAATTTTTTCGATAAAAGAAGTATTTTTTCAAGAAATGTAGTTTCACCGCCTTTTGATGGCGCACCCATTTTAAATATAATTTTTGACAAGTTTATAAGTTCAATTTTACAAAATGAACTTCTTATTTCAAATCAGGATATAAAAATTTCATTGGATAAATTTTTGATACTTTTCTAATAACCTTAATATTTTGATGAATAGTAAAAATACGCTAAATTTTAATTAAAAACAACTTTTTTCATCAAAATAAATTATATGGTAAAATTATAATATTTAATGGGTTTAAAGTATAAATAGAATATATTTTTAACATTTGATATATTTTAAGTCATTAGAATTAATTTTACACTGAATTCATAGGTAAAAACTTTTCAATCTTTTGCAACGTTTTAACTTTTCAAACCTGTTTTCTTAACAACGGGATTGACTTTAAATTAAATATTGCAACTTATGTGTTTTGAATTTTGAAAAATGGATTCAATATTTTGAACCAGCATGTCCAAATTATGTTAATATGCTATTTTTTATTTTTAGACATTATGAATAGTAACTACAGTAAATTTTATTTACTACAGTTAAAGGTAAATCGGGTAATTATGGGTAAAAATAAGATTATAAAATTACCCTAACACCTGCCAAAACTCTATTTGATGAATAAAAGTCGACCCATATCACCTAAGTTTATAAATAGATTCATTTCATGGACTTTAGACCATGAAAATGAAGTAATTATTATTAAAACCAAAGAAAGTGACAACATGTCACTCTCTTATATCTTATAGGTGTAATAATTTTAATTTATTAATAAACTTCATAGAACCTAGAATATAAATAATATCTAGAAAGATAATAAAATTATATACATCATGTGAATTTATTTATAATTTTTAGGGATTAAATAATTGTCATTAATGGTGACACAATAGTGATGCATAAATTTTTTATTCAGTGAAAAATCAATAATATAGTTCTTATTAAACTAATAGTGACCATAAAAGGCACAAAATCCTGAACAAAACTAATTTATCATGTACATGTAAACCTTAATCATCCAAGGGTCTAATAGTTGACCATTTGGAGCCTTATAAATGCGATTATGACACTTATATTATTTTATTTTAAATGATGTCAAAGTTGTCACCTTCATTATTTAATAAATATAACAATTCAAATGTGGTGATTTTAGATGATAAATTCTAGTAAAAGTATTATTATGAAATATAATAGATTTATATTCATAATAGGATTTTATTTTTAATTTTTATGCAATAAATAGATATATTAAATAATTATACAAAAATGTTGTAGTAATTATTTTATTAAGAGAAATATCAAATAAATGGTTTTAAAAATATTAAAATAAATAATATATAAACTATTTAATGTTCTACACTAACTTTATAGATAAATATGACATGTTAGGAATCTATTAAATATTTTTTATCGAATATATCTTCTCTGTGTAGATTATTTAAATTCAAATAATTGAATAGTCAAAAAATTGACACTATTGATATTTTATAAAAATAACATATTATTAAATTGTTTAAAAATCACAAAATAATTAAAAATTACAAATTGAAACTTATATGGTCTAAAACGTAATAATATATCAAATTATGGAAAATTAAAAATACATAAGAAAGTATTTATTACAATTTAAAAATTATAATTTTTTTACCACAAATAAATTTAAATAGATTAAATAAGGATAAATCAAATTGATAAGGTTTAAAATAAACTCCAAACATGTATAAATTTTATTGGTTGATGAGATTACAACCCTATATAATCTAATATTCTAATGTGATTCATTTTAGATGTTTTTATGTGGGGTTTGAATTTATTATAAATTAATATTTCTTATGTTTCCAAAGGTTCCCCTATCCTCCCTTATAAAAGGGTTCCTCCTCCCCCTCCTCCTTACACCAATTAGAGCCTTCATGATCGGCCAAACTCTGCCCATTTCTCTTCTACACTTACCTAGAAACATACTAGAGGTCCTGGTCTTCTTCAAATACCAACTTTAGTGCCCTAAGAGGATCTTTAAAGGAGGCACTTTGAGGAAGATGTTATACCTTCTACCGATTCTTTCATGTTTATTTCTTCTTTTACTTCATATTGTTTAGTTTTTTCATTATAAAGTAATAAAATCAGTATTACTTATATACTAATATGTTATTATAAATATTAAACAACCCTATTTCACCTTTTATCCATCCTATGGAAAACGAAATCACCACGCGTGCATACGTACAGAATACCGTCTCCATGTCGTGGTGTAATATATTTTTCGACCACCACCTTAATTGGATGGGTATAAGGGTGTAATGAATAACTATATATCATTATTATAACATGATACTAATTCTGAGATATTATATCATCCACTATAATTCCATTCAATAATTATGGGAACGATATCATCGCTCGTGCGTACGTACAGATTACCGTCTCCACGACGCGATGAGATTCATTCTCCATGTTAACCATTCAAGAATGATTATAAAGTATATATAATAAATAATCATGAAATATATGAAATATTAAATATAATGGATTTATGTATATGTTATTTACTTACTTCCATTCTACTAAATAAGGAAGGAAAAATAGTGTTCATGCATACGTACGGCCTACCGTCTCCATGAACGGTGTGTTTCATTTCTTTTATCTATCTATTATATATATATATAATGAATATATTTGATATATAAATCATGTTTTAAATTATGGAAGTAAGTAAATCAAGATATATGTAATAATAATATCAAGAACAACAAGTGCAAACACGTACGATAAATGAAAAGAATATTACCCAAAACGTTGCTTTAACATGGAATTGAAAAATGAACGGGTAATGTAAATACATAACTGAATCATATATGATATCATAAGAATAAATATGATTATGGAATAAGTCAATTACATTATTTAAATCATTATACATGAGGTTTAGAAATGTACAAATCATATTGGACCTAAGGTAAGGGAAAATCTCACAATTTCATTTTTATCCAAGATTGTTTATACTTAAGAATTTACTGGGGAATATTTTTCATACACATCCATGTTTCTTCAATATGTAATATTATTTCTATACTACTAAAATTTTTTAAATCCAATTTTACATATTGCTGAATTTTCAGTAAAAGATATGAAAGGAATATTTTTTCGTTTTCAGTACGAGATACTTTTTGAATTTTCTGGAAAAAGTACATGGAGAATATTTTTTAACTTATACGGTATGAATGGATTTTTATGATTTCATAGAACATTATTTCCATGAAGCTTCCTTTAAAAGTTTTCAAGTATATTTTTAATTAAATTCTTTTAGTTTAAAATTGTATGACATGTTCAGAAAGGAAAAGTGTTTTTGAAGTAGAACGTAAATTTTTATCCAGAATGGAGTTCAAGTGTTTTATCAAAATTATTTTCCATATAAGATAATATAGGGTTATGTTTCTATCTCTATTTTTACATTGATTTGATTATGTTATGATGATTTTTTTATGAAGTCCTTTTATCTTATATGGATTATGTTATGATGGCATGATGTTTAAGAATCCCATTTTTATTACATGGGTTATGCCATGATATATGATTTATGATTTTTTTGGCACACATAAGAATAGTTTCAGTATGAGATGGGTGAGACCTATATCTCCCTCCAATTCATTGGGTAAATATTTATATCTCATTATATAGACATGGATGTAATGAAAAGTTAATCCGGTTTAGTGATACAGAACTCGAACGAGGAATGAACTCAATTCAGTAAGGGACTTTGTCAACTTTAATGGTATTAGTAAGAATGCCTTGGATACTATGGAAGTCATAACATGTGCTTAATGGTTTCCAAAATTACTTGCTTTATTCCCCTGATAGATTATCATTATTAATGTTCCTTTATGATCTATGCCTTATATACTGCTATGTTTTATGTCATTGCTTAATATTTTGATGTTTAGATTTTATTCTCATGTTTTTATGTTCAAATGTTTATTGATTGTTTTATGTTCTCCATGTTTACCCTTACTGAGCATTTAAGCTCAGTCTTTTTATGTTTTATTTTCCCCAAGATATAAATAAAAGTTCTAGGTAAAACAAAAAACAGAAGAACTTTATGGGAGATGTTGAAGATCTTTCACCATGATTAGATGATTTTGTTTCGAGTTTCCAAAGACACTAAACTAATACGATATTTGAGCATTTTTTTATATGTATTAAGTATTCTTCAAAAGTAATGTAAAATCCATGTACGTCAAGCATTGGGTCTCTACATTTTGTATCATAGAGAATATTTAGTTAACCTTTGGAAACTAGTATGCGAAAACATTAGTGAGGTCCCTAGAGATATTTCTAAGGTATGTCTAGGGATGTCCCTAAGGATAAGTATACGTATAGTTTATAGTCATAGAATTATGGTAATGATCTTATAATTAAACTTAAGATGTTACATATTGATGGTAGTCCCCCTTTATTATGTTGTTTTCCTAGCATGATTTTTGCCTCTCACACTATTCTTTTTGGGTTTTAGATGATGGCTAGAACCCGAAGGAACCGTGTTGATCAATGTAATGGAAAATACAATGATTGTCCTCCTGAACAACCAAATGTGATGGGAGATGGAGTGAAAAATATTATTTCTATACGTACACATGCTATGAATCATTATGGGCTTCCAAGTGAGCAGAGAAAGGAACAATATTCTATTGTGTCCTTCACGAGGCAACGTCTACCTTCTTTTAGTGGGTCTTCTGAACCACTTGTTGCTGAACAATGGACCAGTACCATTGAAAAGATATTTTACATAATTCCCTATACAGAGCATGAAAAATTAATTTTGGATGTTTATCGATTAGAAGGTGAAGAAGACCTGTGGTGGACTGTAATTAAGAATACAAGGCCCCAAGATGAAATTGAATCCATGGAATGGGATGAGTTCAAGAACTTGTTTCTTTTTGTAAGTACTTCCCTCGTATTCTTCGAACAAGGATGAAAAAGGAGTTCCTTGAGCATAAGCAAAAGGATGAAGAATTTGTTGGTATATATGAGGCAAATTTTACAAAGCTTTCAAGGTATGCATCTAACATTATCATCCAACCTGAAAGTAGAGTAGATCAATTCTTCCGTGGATTAAAACCAAGTCTTCGAAGGAAATTATCTATAAGGGACTTTAGAACCTATGAAGAAATTGTGCATTGTGCTATCAAGGTAGAACTTGAAGTTGGTGTTACATATCCATCTCATGGTTTTGACAAAAAACGAAATATGAATTTCAAGGAAAAATCTCATAATAATGGTAAAAAGAAGGTGAATGTTTCTTTATGATCAAAGTGTGGAAAGAAGCATGGTGGAGATTGTCTAAAAGGTACTAGAAAATTTTTCAAGTGTGGAAAATAAGGTTATCGAGCAGCTGAGTACTGAAATAATGGGGAAAAAGTTTCTAATGATGTGAATAGAGAAAAGACTACAGAGAATGCTCCACCAACACTTCAATGCTTCAAGTGCAAGGAAATAGGGCATTATGATAATCAATTCCCTAATCCAAGGGTTAATAATGATTGATGTGAGCAACCTCTTAAGGAAAAGGAAAAAGGGAAGTCACATGCGATCACTATTTGTGATGTTGAGTATGAAAATGATGTTGTGGAATGATTAAGTGTTTATGTAACGGGATTTCAAAATAGTATCATGGAATCGCATTTATAGTATCGTGGAATTTATGAATATCTATATTGGTTTTCAATAATTGTATGGTATCGGTAACCATGAAATGTGATTGAAATATTTTTGGAAAGTAGATGATATGCACATAATGAATGAATAAGGAGAAAATAATATGTTTGATAGTATTCATGATCTCATGACTCATATAACGACAAACTGATATCATGGTTTGAGTACATAGAATTTTTGGGATTTTGGTATGTGGAAAGAGTAACATTTTGACAGAATTAATGTTTTCACAAAGGTTCTATGGTAATTTATGTTTCAAGAGAATACATGATTAAGTAATTCACATGTTTGGAATGTGACCAACAATATATATCGTATGATAAATGATGGTATTCACATGCTCGGTAGATGACATCTCTAGTAATCGTTTACTTTATACTATGAGATTGGATAGAAGTATTTTGGATAAGCCTAAAGATTGGAATGGATTAAGTTGGACATCAGATTGTATTGTTTAAGGCTAGAACCTTTTTTCAATATTATTTATGGAATGTTATAATGGTGAAGTTTTTAAAAAAGGAAAACCTATAGGATGGACGACAACTCATCGCGTCAGACAAGGTTGAGGGAATCGAACCCACAACCAAAGTGCGACAAGCCTTTATTTCCTACCACTAGCCTTCAAAAATTCAATGGTTAGTATAAACAAGTTTTATTTTATTAAGTGGTATGATAGATGAAGTATAAGTCCATTTTTGGAACCATATATGATTAATCTCATCATAGATGGACTTATGTATATAACTTTTGCTAACCTTATGTTTGAGAAAGATGGAATGACCTATCATTCTTTGCATGATCTTCTACCACTTATTGAAAGAAAAATTGATCTTAATTTATTTAAAAGATGAAGTGGAAATTATTCAAGGCCCGAGAAACAGTGATATTGTACCAAAATCAAGTTAGTATTTCTTTTAAAAATTCTTCAACACTTGGGAAATGATCTTGAAAACCAAAAATGTTGTCCTAGTGCCCTCATATCTGATGAATCAGATGGTACTTTAGATCATCACAAATTTATGTCTTTGTGATTGTTGGATTTTTCATAGCCATGTCCTCTACCACTCTTCATCAAAAGATAATGGTTATATTTCTCTTCCAGATCCATATTTTCACATATATTCTCCAATGTGGAAACCCAGTGATGAGTTACTTTGGGTATCCATTATGTTTCTAACGTTACTTTTTAAAAGGATGTTTTAGTATTCCTTATTACAATGTGGGTTTCTATGAAAGAAACTTTCAAGTAGAAAACCATTTATAACCCCGATGAATTTCGAGGGAAAATTCATTTTAAGGGGGGTAGAATGTAACACCCCGAGATTTTATGAGAAATATTATTTTTAATTTCTTTGATGTCTTGTGTTGTACGCTACACCATGATTATTGAAGTGCCCAGATCTGTGTGAATCACTGAGAGGGGGAGGGGGTGAATCAGTGATCCCTTAAAACTTTTTACTAATTGATTCCTTATCAATTAAACCTCTATGGCTGGTTAAAGCCTCGATCCACTCTTCTTGTATCTCTCAGCCTTTCCTCGAGTGATGCAGTAAATGGAAAGGCACAGGACACAAGGATTTACAAGGTTCGGCACCAAAGGCCTACGTCCTTGCCATGTTGGTTATACACCCCAACATGGTTTCTTCCATTATAATCTGTTAGTATTACAATGGTCGATACCGCATCCCACTGTATCTCTCTTGAGTCCCACAGGAGGGTCTTTATACTGCGTCCCGCAGTGTTACCAGAGTCCCACTGGCCTGCTCGAGAATCTTACTGAAGACTTCTTCCACCCTGAGTCTCACAGGGGGCTTCTCCTGGCTCCTCGAGTCACACGAGTAGCTCTTCTTCTTGTTCAGCTCTTCAAGTATCTTCAGCAACCTGGGATAAAGACTGCTGGCCTTGCTCTGTACCTCTGATCACTTGAGTTGATCAGGTCTTCTCGTCTTGCTCAGGAATTATCTCCTTCTTCTCAGGATGACCTGGCCTCTCTCCAACTACTGAATACTCAGACAACTGATATCTTTAACTTCAGTCTGGTCTAGTCTCACAACAATTCAACTTCATGCACTGAGTGCATGGAAACTCTGAAATCTCTTCAAGATCTTCAAGTCTTGGACAACTCAAATTCACACAACCAGATTTGTCTTTGTTCACGTGTGCATGTGCATGCATGCATGCATGCACTCTCCTCTTTCTCCTCTTGGTGCAATAAACCCTCAAAGGGTGTAGTCACTTTAAGCAGACACCTTTTCTTCTTTTCCTTCACACGTTTAATTCCTTTTGATTACACACATAAATGTGTGTTATACGTTGTGTGAGTCCTCTTCTTCATCTTCTAGGTGAACACACTTTTAGTGCACACACTAGGTTCGGCCACTTTGTTGTTTTGCACACACAACTTGTTCTTTGATTTTCACACACACAATGAGTGTATATTTGGCCTCCACTCCTTTTGCACACACCCAAGCTATCCTCGGCCTTCTTTTCAAATGCACAAACACACACACAAAGTGTGGTGGTCTTAACTCTTCAAGAATGCACACACAAATGCACTAAGGCCTCAGGTCTTCTTTGGTGCACACCCACTGCCGCGTAGGGGTCCTTCACTTGACACACAAGCAGAAAGGCTCGGCCTTCTCAATGGGGAAAGGTGGAACGCAAGCACTCGGTGCAAGCGGCCCGGGAGCGCAAGTGCAAAGATACAATCGGCCACGCAAGCCTCAACAAACCATGGGGGGCGCGCAAGATGCTTGCTCCTCGGGTCTTCCTGCCGCGCAAGGGATAGGCGCGCAGGGATCTCCTCCTCCTCCTCCTTCTTGTCACGCAAAGAGGTAGCGCGAAAGGGACTCAGCCACGCAAGTGGTATTTGCGCGGTGGCTTCAAAACTTCGTGAGGCACATACGACACTCACGGGACTTCGAGTTTTCAACAGATCAGCAGCCTTGATGAGAGCCTCGAGCTCTCCTTATATATGCAGAGGGATGCCTCTGTCCATCCGCGTGATAAGTCTCGAATCACCGAAGATTTCGGATCTTCAAGATTTTCTCCAAATCTTGTTTTCCTTTTCTGTTTCATGCGGCTTTATCTTCCTCTTTCATTCCTCCTCGTGCATGCGATTTAGAACGCATGCACGGCCTCTGTTTTGGCCATCCCATGCAAAACACAAACACACTGAGGCCTCGGCACTTCGTTTGCCTTCGGCCTTCATCGAATTTTCTCATTTGTTGCATGCAAGTATATTTTTATGCATGGATAGGTTTGGTTTGGCCAGACGATCACGAGGGAGCCTTCAGTTTCGAGAGATACAGCCGGGAGCTCAAAATCGGTGCTCGGGTTGCTCCTGGTTCGACAGAGGCACGCGGGTGGCACGGGGTGTCCTCGGCTCAAGCTCGAGGAAGGAGATGACTCGCCGGCCGTTGGATCGGGCTATTGAAAGACATCAGACGGCCGGGATAAGATCTCGAGCGGTGAGATGCGATGAGCGGCGGAGATCGAGTGCGCGATGAGACGGACGACTCAGATCTGATCCGCGGCAAAAGTTTTCGTCCCACATCGAATCGCCTCGTGGAATTTCCACGGTTTATCAACCAGGCGCTGCCAAGAGACGCTCAGTTGAACTTCTCCCCTCTCGGTGCCGCCCTGCGCTGAGTTCTCCCTGTGGGCGCGCTTTGCGCCCACCTCTTCTCCCTGCGGGCGCGCTCCTAGCGCCCACCATGCACTCCGGGCGCGCTCCTGCGCCCCTGCCGCGCGAGCGTGACACCCCTGCGTGGCCCTGCCGCCCTGGGCTTGCCCCACGGGTTCCCCCTTGGGCGTGGAACCTTAGGCCCACATGTGCCTTGGGGTTGAACCCTCAAGGTGCCCATGGCTGGCCAATTTTTTGGAAAAGTATGGAAATAAGACTTTGTTAAAAACAAAGTTCCCCATAAGTTCAAGCCATATCAAATGCCATTCTTTCCATTTCTTCTTCATTCTTCTTCCACAAACTTCCTCAACTCCTTTCAATCATGTATTCTAGACTTATGAGACATTTGTAGAAGGTTCTTCATCAACCGAAGCTCCTGAATCAAATTATTCATCAACATTCTTCAATGATCCAATCAGAGATCTAGTTGGATCATCTTCAATTCATCATTCACTAAGAGATAGTTCATGGTCTTCATTAATGCACATCATCCACTCAGTGATTGTGGATGGATCATCTTCATCTCCTCATGCATTGTTAATACAATGCATGGTCTTCAATTATTGTTGTGACTTTGTATCATCAGGATACAAGTTCTATGAACTTAAAGATCAGCTCAACAATCATCAGATATAATGATGATGCTCCATCATCATCCATTCTTCAATTGGTATCAGAGGCAGGTTACCTCTAAAAGATCCAAGAGAGTCTATATGGAGTGCAGATTTGAGGAAATGAGAGAACAGCCTCAAATGGAGATATCTTCCAAGACTCTGAAAAACAGAATGAAGAAACAGACAAAGAAGATGAAGAAGAAGGCTGGTGCAATCAGAGAAACTCCTTCTATGGAAAGAAATGTGAAAGTCACATCAGATGACAATTCCTTTTATCATTCTTCTGATGAAAATGCTCTAGCTGTGATGAAGATGGAAGGAACAATGATCTTCTAAATGCAATCAAATATCTTCAGAAGACAGTCCCCAAGGAAGTGACAATGTGTATAGCTACAAGCATCCTTGATCTTCAAGAAGAAAAATTACAGCTAGAAGATGAAGCCAATTCTCTGGAAGTCCAATTGGCTAAAAGGGTTGGCATAACCAACACTCTCAGAAAGCTGGTGAAGGCTAAAGATGAAACAGTATCGCTTTGCAATGAAAGATATGAAGACACTACTGAAGAATTGCAAAGAAGATATTCTGAGAAAGAAATATTTATGATAATAATCAAAGATGTGTTTCATGCACTGGAGAAGTTGCACAAAGTGTCAATGAATGTCAGAGATGCTCAAATTGAAGACAAAGTCAAAATGGTGAAGGAGCTTGACAACTCATTGCATGAAATAAAGAAGGTGCATGATGACCAGATGGAATAGCTGAAACAGAATTGGGAAGGTAGGCTAAGATTGGTTGAGGATGAGAAGAACTCCCTCAACATGAAATGCTTTGAACTGGAGGTGATATTGAAAAATCTGCAATCACCCAAAGCTGAAGCCTCCCAGTCAGCTGAAAGAAGAAATGTTGCTACTCAAGTGAGCTTTGAGAAGGATGATTCTAAGAGAAAGACATCCTCTAATAAAAGGGCAACAACTTCTAAAAATAAGGTACCATACATCCCATCTTGTATTCATGTTTCTAAATGTGTTTCCACAAAAAGTGGAGGATGGAAGACTAATTCCAAACAAGTATGGATGAAGACAATGAAGAAAGAGAGCTCTCCTAAAACAACACAGCAAGTCAAGAAAAGTACCCAACAATCAAAAGGACTGAAGAGGTCAAGATTTGTGGGTCAGTGTTGGTGTTGTAATAAGTATGGGCACTGTGCAAAGGATTGTTGGTACAATCCACTGAATGTCAAAGCACAAAGGAAGCCCATGCCAAGGGGGAGCAAGCCAGAGGGAAAGAAGCAACATCCACAGGTCCAAAGACATCTGTTTACTGCTAACAGATTTGGATTGCTTGATAACATCTGGGATGTGTGCAAAAGTGGTCAAAAAGATACATGTCAATCTCTAACTGTATCCAGAGCTAAAAAGAAGAAAAGATCACAGAACCTGGCTCAGAAAGAATCATTGGGAAGCAAGCATAAGAAAGTGGAAGATGCTCCCAAGAAGATTATGAAAAAGGAAGAAAAGACCTTGGATTTGAAATCCAAGAAGGGTGATGCATCCAGAATGACCACCAAGAAGAAAACATGCTTCTACTGTGGAAAGAAAGGACATATCATGGATCTTTGTAAACAAGACATGAAATTCAATAGAGGCAGACTGGACTCAAACAGAAAATCATTCCAGAAGAAGCAGAAGGGATTGATTGAAAACAAGTTGCCTAAGAAAGGTAGCTTGAAAGCATCAAAAGAACCATGTGGAACTTCCAGAACTGAGGCACACTTCCAAACGATTTGTTAGTCATATGGCCAAATCAGTTGCAACTTGCCAAAGATCTACAAAGAGCTAAAGATGAAGTTCTGGCAATTGCTAAGGCAAAAGGGAAGAAGAAGATTTCACATGAAGATGTATTGAGATCCACACCAGCACAAACATCATCGAAGATCAAATGTGCAAGTGTGAAGAATGGTGAAAATGGGACATCTCGGTTGAGAGAATCTTCTCAACCTTGTTGTTCACATTGATGAACCAAGGAGGTTCCATCTTATTCCCTTATACTTCTGGTATTTACATGTGCTAACATTGCAGGGAATTGAAGATGATGATCATTCTCATCCGGAGAGTGGTTTGGACAGAATGGAGTGCACCCCTTAAGGGGGAGCCAATCTATAGAAGATGGGATTCTGATATTTAATACCATCTTGAGAAAATTTAAGGTATTCCAATCATACTTTCATCCCTTGTTTCTTAATTGTATTCATCATGACAATTAAGGGGGAGTATTGATTGAAGGAAAATTGATGAAAGGGGGAGCTTTATCTTTGCACCAGAACTTTCTAATGTGTTTGGTGAAGTATGTGCAGGATTTAGCAATTCATTATTATGTCTGAAAAATTTCAAACCCCTAAGCATGATCCCACATGTGTAGAGAATTATGGACAGCTTTGAATTCCTTGGTCATATCACTCTTGTTTTCTACACCGGGTTAGCCCAAGTAGACTTAGAGATGATTTACTAAAGGTTCTTCGCGAAAGAGAACATGTGACATCATCCCTCTCTTAGTGCTTTTCAAGAAGATGCTATTTGAAGGGAGGAAGAGATATTTTTGAAGAGAACCACACCACACCTTTGCATTTGATTGCCAATAAGGGGGAGAAAATATTGGCACACATATTGACCCATTCATATGTGCTGAAGAAGTGTATTGACAACAAATACAAAGAGGGAGATCGAAATGCACTGTGTTGCATTTGTTGTCAATGAGGCATGATGTTGTTGTTGTCATGGAATGAATGGATGTCTGGAATGAATGGATGTCAAGGAATGTCAAGATGTGAATGACAAAGGATGTGATGGTGATAGTGATGAAGGAGAATGGCCATGGTACTAAGATGCATGTCACTTAGGAGATTCACTAAGTGACATAGGATGTTGTGGTTGAAACATTCTCTATCAATATCAGACGATTGTAGAACTGATCTTAATGTTTCAATACTTGTATCAAGATGATACTAAGTTACACCACTTGAAGAATGGATGATGATGGAGCATCATCATTATATCTGATGATTGTTGAGCTGATCTTTAAGTTCATAGAACTTGTATCCTGATGATACAAAGTCACAACAATAATTGAAGACCATGCATTGTATTAACAATGCATGAGGAGATGAAGATGATCCATCCACAATCACTGAGTGGATGATGTGCATTAATGAAGACCATGCACTATCTCTTAGTGCATGATGAATTGAAGATGATCCAACTAGATCTCTGATTGGATCATTGAAGAATGTTGATGAATTATTTGATTCAGGAGCTTCGGTTGATGAAGAACCTTCTACAAATGTCTGATATTGATAGAGAATGTTTCAACCACAACATCCTATGTCACATAGTGAATCTCCTAAGTGACATGCATCTTAGTACCATGGCCATTCTCCTTCATCACTATCACCATCACATCCTTTGTCATTCACATCTTGACATTCCTTGACATCCATTCATTCCAGACATCCATTCATTCCATGACAACATCAACATCATGCCTCATTGACAACAAATGCAACACAGTGCATTTCAATTATCTTTCACTATAATCAACACCGTATTAGCCTGTAGTATACACAAACACTATTCATGTCTTGTGTTGCACACAAGAGTGACCTTCCTCGATATCGTGTGTTGTACGCAATACCGAGTTTCAATAAACAATGATATATTATTATAATATTATGAAATAGCCGTTATGAATAGTATTAACTGAATTTTTAATTTTATAAAATTATAATCCATCTTACACATTTTCTAGAATTAGATATGAAAACAAAATCAATTTTTTCGATAAAAGAAGTATTTTTTCAAGAAATGCATTTTTACCGCCTTTTGATGGCGCACCCATTTTAAATATAATTTTTTACAAGTTTATAAGTTCAATTTTACAAAATAAACTTATTCTTTTCAATCATGATATAAAAATTTACATTGGATAAATTTTTGATACTTTTTTGATAACCTTCGTATTTTGATGAATAGTAAAAATACCCTAAATTTTAATTTAAAAAAACTTTTTTCATCAAAATAAATTATATGGTTAAATTATAATATTTAATGGTTTTAAAGGATAAACAGAATATATTTTTACAATTTAAAATAATTTAAGTCATTAGCATTAATTTTACACTGAATTCATAGGTAAAAGCATTTCAATCTTTTGCAACGTTTTAACTTTTAAAATCCATTTTCTTAACAATGGAAATAATTTTAAATTAAATACAGCAATTTCTCTATTTTGATTTTTTAAAAATGGATTCCATATTTGGAATTAGTTGGTCCAAATTATGTTAATATGTTACTTTTTATTTTTATACTTTATGAATAGTAACTACAGCAAATTTTATTTACTACAGTTAAAGGTAAATCATGTAATTAAGGGTGAAAATAAGATTATTAAATTACCCTAACACCTGCCAAAATTATATTGTATGAATAAAAGTAAACCCATATCACCTAAGGGTCGAAATAGATTCATTTCATATACTTTTGACCATGAAAATGATGTAATTATTATTAAAACCAAAGAAAGTGACAACATGTCACTCTCTTATATCTTATAAGTGTAATAATTTTAATTTAGTGATAAACATCATAAAACCTCAAATATAAATAGTCTCCACAAATCTAATAAAATTATCTAAATGATGAGAATTTATTTAGAATTTTTAGGGATTAAATAATTGTCATTAATGGTGACACAATAGTGATGTAGAAATTGTTTATTTAGTGAAAAATCAATAATATAGTTTTTATTAAACTAATAGTGACCATAAAAGGAACAAAAACATGACCAAGACATATTGGTCATGTACATGTAAACCATAATAATCCAAGGGTCGAATATTTTACCATTTGGATCCTTATAAAAGCGATTATGACACTTATATTATTTTATTTTAAATGATGTCAAAGTTGTCACCTTCATAATTTAATGAATATAACAATTTAAATGTGGTGATTTTAAGATGATAAATTCAATTAAAAGTATTATTAAGAAATTTAATAGATTTATCTTAATCATAGGATTTTATTTTTAATTTTTATGTAACATATAGATATATTAAATAATGATACAAAAATGTTGTAGTAAATATA
The DNA here is from genome assembly GCA_963277665.1 of Viscum album. NCBI lineage: Eukaryota > Viridiplantae > Streptophyta > Magnoliopsida > Santalales > Viscaceae > Viscum > Viscum album. The sequence goes on from OY728123.1 coordinate 470,762,942, forward strand.
TTATTAAGAGAAATATCAAATAAATAGTTTTAAAAATATTAAAATAAATATTATATGAACTATTTAATGTTATCAAATAATTTTATATATGAATATGACATGTTAAGAATATATTAAATATTTTTTATCGAATATATCTTCTTTGTGTATTTTTTTTTTAAAATTAAATAATTCAATAGTGTCAAAATTAACACTATTTATATTTTATAAAAATAACATATTATAAAATTGTTTAAAAATCACAAAAATAATTAAAAATTACAAATTGAAAATTATATGGTCTAAAACATAATAATTTATCTAATTATGGAAAATTAATAACACATAAGTAGGTATTTTTAACTATTTAAAAATTATAATTTTATTACCACAAATAAATTTAAATAGATTAAATAACGATAAATCAAATTGATAAGGTTTAAAATAAACTCCAAACATGTCTAAATTTTATTGGTTGATGGGATTAAAACCCTATATCATCGCATCTTCAAATGGGATTCATTTTGGATGTTTTTAAGGGGGGTTTGAATTTATTATAAATTAATATTTCTTATGTTTCCAAAGGTGCCCCTCTCCTCCCTTATAAAAGGGCACCTCCTCCATCTCCTCATCACACCACTTTGAGCCTTCATGCTTGGAAAAAATCTAACCATTTCTCTTCTAAACTTCTATAGAAACATACTAGAGGTCCTGGTCTTCTCTAAATACCATCTTTAGTTCCCTAAGAGGAATTTTGAAGGAGGCACTTCGAGGAAGAGGTAATTCCTTCTACCGATTATTTCAAGTTTATTTCTTCTTTTACTTCCTATTATTTAGTTGTTTCATTATAAAAAAATAAATTAAATATTAATTATATAATTATATGTTATTATAAATATGAAACAACATTATTTCACCTTCTATCCATCCTATGGAAAATGAAATCACCGCGCATGCGTATGTATAGAATACCGTCTCCACGCCGTGGTGTAATCTGTTTTTCTACCACCACCTTACATGGATGGGTATAAGGGTGTAAATAATAACTATATATTATTATTATATCATGATACTAATTCTGAGATATTATATCATCCACTCTAATTCCATTCAATAATTATGGGAACGATATCATCGCTCGTGCGTACGTACGGATTACCGTCTCCATGACACAATGAGATTCATTCTCCAAGTTAATCATTCAAGAATGATTATAAATTATATATAATAAATAATCATGAAATATATGACATATTAATTATACTGGATTTATGTTTATGTGATATACTTACTTCCATTCAAGTCAATAAGGAAAGGAAAACAATGTTCATGCGTACGTACGGCCTACCGTCTCCAAGAACAGTGTGTTTCATTTAATTTATCTATCTACTATATATATATACAGAGAATATATATGATATATAAATCATGTTTTATATTCTGGAAGTAAGTAAATCATGATATAATTAATAATAATATCAATAACAACAAGTCCAAACATGTAGGATAAATGAAAATAATATTACCCAAAAGGTTGCTTTAACATGGAATTGACAAATGAACGGGTAATATAAATACCTAAGTGAATCATATATGATATCAAAAGAATGAATATGATTATTTAATAAGTATATTACATTATTTAAATCATTATAAAGGAGGTTAAGATACGTACAAATCAAATCAAAACTAAGGTAAGGGAAAATCTCACAATCTCATTTTTATCTGAGATTATTTATACTTCATAATTTACTGGGGCATATTTTCCATCAACATCCATGTTTCCTCAATATATAATATTATTTCTATCCTACTAAAATTGTTTAAATCCAATTTTACCTATTTTTTAATTTTTAGTAAAAGATATGAAAGGAATCATTTGTTGTTTTCAGTACGAGATACTTTTTTGACTTTTCCGACCAAAGTACGAGGAGAATGTTTTTTTAACTTATATGGAATGAATGGATTTTTTATGATTTCATAGAACATTATTTACATGAAGCTTCCTTTACAATTTTTCAAGTTTATTTTTAATTAACTTCTTTTAGGTTAAAATTGTATGACATTTTAAGAAAGGAAAAATGTTTTTGATGTGAAATGGCTATTTTCCTCAAGAATAGAGTTCAAGTGTTTTATCAAAATTCTTCTCCATCAATGAAAATACAGGGTTATGTTTATATAACTATTTTTACATTGATTTTATTATGTTATGATGGAATTATTTTTATGAAGTCCTTTTGTCTTATATGGATTATGTTATGATGGCATGATGCTTAAGAATCCCATTTTTATTACATGGGTTATGCTATGATATATGATTTATGATTTTGTGGAAAACATAAGAATGGTTTAAATATGAGATGGGTGGGACCTATATATCCCTCCAATTCATTAGGTAAAGATTTATATCTCATGAGATAGACATGGATGGAATGACAACTTAATCTGGTTCAGTGATACAGGACTGGAACGAGGAGTGAACTCGATTCAGTAAGGGACTTTGTCCACTATGATGGTCTTGGAAGCAATGCCTTTTCTACTATGGATATAATAACATGTGCTTAATGGATTCCACAATTACATGTTTTATTCCCATGATAGTTTATCATTATTAATGTTCCTTTATGATCTATTCCTTATGTTCTCCATGTTTACCCTTATTGAGCATTTGAGCTCACCCTTTTTATGTTTTATTTTCCCCAGGATATAAATATAAGTTTTAGGTAAAACAAAAAGGGGAAGACCTTTATGTGAGATGTTGAAGATCTTTCACCATGATTAGAAGATTTTGTTTCGAGTTTCCAAATACAAAAAACTAATACCGTCTTTGGGTATTTTTTTGATATGTATTAATTATTCCACAAAAGTAATGTAATATCCATGTACGTCAAGGTTCGGGTCTCTACATTTACTAAACATACCCAAATAAAAGTTCATAAATTCATTCTGAGCACAACGTACCTCATAATCACGCGCTGTCAATTTTCATGGATTTTTTAAATTCCTATTTAATAAAAAAAATTACATGGAATTTTCAGGTTTTTACACCCATGTTCCCCTCATCTAAAACACAAAACAACCTTCCCATGGCCCGAATTTATGTTCTAAACCAAATAGAGAGAATTACAGAAGCATTGAAAGGTAATTAAAAGGATATGAACTTGAAGAAAAACTGATTTCTTATATGCTTCCCCCCATAAATGAAATCCTCCCCGAGTTCACCATACAGGGGTGGAAAACACTATATAATAAAAACTATGGACACTATGCATGTAAGTCAAACTGGTGATCCCATGTCACATCAAGTACACATATTTGATACCATAACACCTAGAAAAGAGGGAAATACTAACTTCAAAGAGACTTCATGATCTAGTGAATGATTCATGTATGATACTCATCAAAAGAAACATTGCCATCTAACTCAAATTCATCGGTACTGAATGTGTGATACATGTCAACATTACACTGTAAAATCTATGAAATGTGGAAGTCATCTTGCATAGAATGGTACCTCAAATGTAGTATCAACAAATAGGATACCAGATTGACACCCTCTACAATCTGAAATAGACCCACATAATGTCGTGATAGCTTCCTTGGGCACTATATCCTTCTATTACCTAGCATGGGAAATACCCACGGGATAACATGGTCCCTAACCTCAATCTTTAGAGGTCGCCGATGATGATAGACATAAGATTTCTATCTAGACTGAGTAGTAGATATATGGATCTTGATCAACTTAACCTACTCAAAAAGATTCCAAAATGAAATGAGGACCTTGCAGGGTTTCCTCTCCTACCTCTTGCTAGAACAGGGGTGAACGACATGGCCTACCATACAAGGCCTCAAAATGTGACATCTGAATTATCACCTAAAATCTATTATTGTTGCTGAACTCATTGATAAGGCTATTATTATCCAATGAACCACCTAAATCAGGGATGAATTATAGAAGCACATCCTCTAGAAATACTATTGTCTATTTTAACTATCTATTTGTCTGAAGGTGAAAGGTTGTGCTCAGAAGAACTTGTTTACACATTACATTCTCCAACCACTTCCAAAAGCAGGAAATAAAATGATCATCCATAACTAAGATGATTTTATGAGGAATCATGTGTAGTCATATGATCTCATGGACATAATATCTTCCCAATTATTCTACTAATATTTTCTCTTAGATTTTAAGTAAGTTGTCTAATTTCATCAGTCATCCAATACCTACCCATACAATGTCACTACCCCTTGGAGACCTGGGTAATCTAACTAAAAAGTCTATGGAAATATCTTACCATTTCCATTTAGGGAAAAAATAGGTTTAATTATATTGTAGGTCTCTGGTTCTCTACCGTAAAATTCTAAAAGTAGGAACACCTAGTGTTAAATCCTTCTAATTTAAGTTTCATCCCATACCACCAATATTAGAAACACATATCTCAATACATTTTGGAGATGCCTGGATGAACTAACAACTATGAAGTGTGGGACTCCCATATCCAATCCACTCTCATATCTTTTGGAACCCATGCGCATCCAAGTATATGAAGAATGTTTTCTTTATCCAAAATCTAATTTTGAGGTGGGTCAGATCCTTAAATACTCTCATAGAGAACCCATCCCTTTGGATCTGAAAATTTTCTATTCTTCACCTTCTCAAGGCGGGGAGAGGTAATAATTAAAGTTGAGAGGTAAGACATGTTATGACTCTCATGAAAATATAGATGTTGCTTATAAAATAGGTAAATCAATTTCCATTCCGCATTGGCTTCTCATACGACTTATATGTGAATTTCTAGATCAAATCATCAACAACTACATTTCCTTTTCTAGGAATATAATCAAGTTGAAAATAAAATTAATGAAGATATTCAACACATATTCAATGTATGAGGTAGATGTAAAATTATTTTATGATATATTAGAGGCTCTTGTGGTCTTTATACACTACAAAATGATCATCTATTAGATAGTGTCTCCAGCAATGTAAGGCACCAACAATTTATTCTATCTCAAGGTTGTACATCAGGTAATTTCTTTCATGAGGCCTGAAATTTTGAGACCCGTATGCAACAAATTTATCCTCATGCATCATCATTACTCCTAGGATGATGCATGATACATCAAAGAAAATTTTATATCCTCTTCTAGGATCTGGAATAAATAGTATATAATCCTATAGAATCCTCCCTTTTAGATCCTAAAAGGATTTATCACACTCTTATAACCACAAAAACATAACAATCGTATTTTTAAGAATAGTATGATGTGAAATAAGGTGTGATAAGTCTTATATAAAACACATTTAATAACCAACCATCCTTAATAAAATACAAATTTCAAACACATTCATAGGATTCTCTTAGGAAACCCCAACACTAACCTTCTCTACATCTATATAGAGTCCCAATTCAGAGCTAAAATGACCCGTGAAGTGAAATTTTTCTATCCATAAGTGACACTTAGTAAGATTAGTATAATGATTATGCTCTATCTATGTACTCAAAATGATATCAAGTTTCATATAATGGGTTATATGAGTGTGAGTGTACACTATGATTTCATCCACAAAGACTATGAAAAAGAAATCAAGATAAGGGTGGAACACCCTATCTATAAATTCCTTGAATATGGAAGGTGTGTCTGTGAGATCAGACGACATAAAGAGATACTCCAACAAACTATAACTACTATGGATAGTGGTACAAGGTATGTCTGGTGGCCTGACGCACACCTGATGATATCATGATATCATTTTGGTCAAAGAAAACACCATAACTTCTCAAAGTTGGTCAAAGAGAACATATATTCGTGGAAAGGGATACTGATTCGTGATCATATGCTAGTTTAATGGTCTATAATATATGGATATAAATAGGGTACCATCCACCTTCTTGGAAAAAAATGGTAAAACCATGAGAGGGAGTACCAGACCGTATAAAAATGTTCACCTTGAAGTCCTATATCTTCCACCTGATATCCTAGATCTCAATATGTTCCTTATTTTATAGAGGAATGGACATTTTAACTTCTTATAAGAAAAGGTCAATCATAAAATATACCTATTTATTAAATAGGTAATCCATAAAATTCTTTAGGAATGATGACCATGAAACAATCTAATACTATAGTGAATTAATCTTAAATAAATCATTGATCCACCATGAAGTGATTAGAAATATGGGAACTCACACCACCTATCCCACGATTATCTGGTCAATCTCTACTATTCGAGACATCCCACTCACCCATGTATAGATAATTTATTCACTCTAGTTATGTAAGTAAAACCCTTCAGTGATAACATTCTACAAAGGTGTGATTATGAACCAACCAATTCATACATAGAATGAAATAAAATCCCATTCTCTCGAGAGAAAAGATGTCCCATACGAAAGAGTTACTACCCATATTACGGGGATAGTCCCTATGTTGGCATATACCATATGAATGTACTCCCAACTGTGTATCTAAAAACTTTACACCACTGTAAAATTATATTTTAATCCCAAGAAATCCATGAAAGATATGTAGATTAAATAGTGTGATGCACTTGTATCAAGTAAAGAAGAAACTATAGTGAAGGCTACTAGAATTGTACATCATACTGTAGATTGTCCTGAAGCCTAATTCTTGGGCATCAGCTAAAATTCATGCAACTGACATAATCTATGGCCTTGTGAAACAACTAGAAAACCATGATCAATACCACTCTAGTGGCACTGCTGGTGATCAAGAATCTGGTTACTATGGCCATGACCTCCTCCTTGGCATGTCCAACTAGTGCTACTCCAAATCCGCACCTAATGCAGTGTAAAGGAACCTTCCCCTGAAGCTGGAGTTTGTGTGGATCATCTTCCACTAGAAGCTAATGGAATGGTCTGAAAAAATCTATAGAGGTGCCCCATACAACTTCAAGCCCGAATCTCCAGAGGGTCTATATCATAATGAGGATTAATTTTCCCCTATCTTCTACACTAATGATAGACCATAGAGCTACTAGTATGAATACTCTAGCTCCCACTACCCATACGAGAATCCTTGAAGGATAGATTTCTACTACCTAAAGAACTACTGGCTGGCCCTGATAGTAATCCACTATTCCTAGTGCTATCATCATCCATCAGGTTATGTTTAGTGATAATATCCTCATTAACTATTTTAGATAAGGTATGTAGGATAAATACATTCACCAAAGTACATATGGCATACTGAAGCCCATCCTTGAAGCGTGTGGCCCAAAAAAACTCATCACTGGATAGATTATGTGAAAAGGATTGTAACTTAGTGAAAAGCACTGAATAATCCATTACTAGAATATCCCCTTCTTAAGATGCATGAACTCTCTGGATCGTCTAGCTCTTAACATATTTGGAAAGAAGTATTCATAAAAATAAGTCTATAAATCAGCCTATACCATGCCTTGATGATGACCATACTGGATAATTACATCCCACCAATGCTTGGAAGAATCATACTACATGTATGTTTCAAGTGAAACCCTCTACTTCTAAGTCATCACCAGATGCTCAAAGATAGTCTGGGTGGACTCTACCCAATACTCAGCAGCCTGTGGACTGTCATCCCCAGAAAAGGTAGAAGGATGCTACTTTTGGAAATCATGGGTCACATCAACCATCATAGGATCATAACATGGAGCACCATGAATTGAGTTAATCAGATGTAGAATAATATAATAAATCCTAGTATCACTATCCAGATTAGGTACAATATGCGGTTTACAACATGAGGATGTAGTGGTAGCATTGGTCCAAAATGTCCATGCACACACCTCAGAAAAGAATTGATAAGATAGATAAGAACACAAGAGTAGGATGAATGTAAGAAGATCACACTACCAATGGAATACTACCCCAAATTTTTCTTAGAAGGCTAAATATTAGTAAGTGGTCATGTATAAATTTAATGGGTTCTAGTAGATGATAGGTCAATAGGACTTTTTTTCATCATTTACTGGAAACCAATTCCCCTAAATAAGTTACGTTTCACTGTTAAATTTTCATTTTATAATTTCTATATATTTCACGGTTTATCTAAAATTGATCTTCATTACCAGTGAATCAGGTCCCTTACTCCTTATCAGTGAAAATGATGCCCATATGATTTTAATATAATGGATTGACTTAGTAAATTTCCAATTTCAACCCACGTGGGCCAATAAAACCTCATTAATTGAAACCTCTAATCACTCCATTGTATCAAAGAGAAATATAATTGTATCCATAAAGTCTCACTCAAAAATCACAGGCATATCAATAAAATTCAAGCAGTTAAGTACACTTATATAGCATGGAAATATGCACATCATGTGAATTCTAGGTTCTTACGATGATGCACACAATAATGATCCTTTTCTTAAAATCATCATTCCAAGGAAAAAACAAAAAAATAAATGATCAGAATAATCTAAAACAACACATAGCTTGTGCATCACCCAATAGTGAAATGACATCAACAATAATAAGCAGAAATAGAACAACAATTATAATTCTTGAAACTCAGCTTTTATCCAAAACATGGGTTCATGATGCCCAAGCATATCTTATCACTATGTTTTAATCCTTAATAATCTCCAATCTATAGTGTAAAAATATTAATTCAATAATGGAACCCCTATGATAATACTTTGGAACTTTCCAGTCATGGATTCAATATTAAAGTTCCCCAGGCCTAGTTGGCCACTTGGTCTCAAGAACATCTCCCTGAATGCTAGAGGTCGCCGACTAGAAGTGAGGTATTTTGGTTGTGTCCATGGGGATAAAATGACCTAATTACCAAAGTGTATCATATTAGATAACTTATAATAATATGAGATATATAGAAGAAAAAATATATTAAAAAAATCCCATAAAAGAAGAAGATAGAAGATATAAAAAATTTAACACCAGATAATCATATACAAAAGCTAATGATGATATTTCATGTATCTATACAGATGGAAAACGTGGATACAATGTAGCATACAATACATGCTATATAAAACTATAAAAAGGAAATCCAAAAACTATCCCAATCATTCTAATATATAGCTTGGTCATTTGCTACCACCTCCATCCAAAGAAATCAAACACTCATGTGTTTGAATCCAAATGCTTCCCTTTTTCAACACATGAATACATATAGTCTTTCTGAATACCAATGTCTTCCCAGATAGGGTATGAGATATATCTCAGAATGCCACTGAAAATAGTGTCTATAACATATTATCTGTTTAATATAAGCTAAAATTGTGTGCAAGTGTTCATATATAAAATTAAAGTATTACAATAATTTATATACCTAGGTACCTACATCCTCCATCAGCTAGTATATGAACATGTAACCAATTCATTAATTAATAAATTTCTAGTTTGTATATTTAGCTAAAGTGATGCATATACTACACTAACCTGATAATGAAGTATCTAAGGTGAATATCGAATTCATGATGTTATTTACAATGAAGAGGTTCTAAAGTGATAACCAAGGAAACATAGACCTCAAGGATTGCAAACTCAGTAGTAACTATAACTAAGATAATGGCTAATACTTTAATCAATGTTGCATCATCCATGGAATTCAATAATAGTATGATCTAACTATGTCCAAGGAATATATACAAGATAAAATGGGAAAAGAAATGGCTTGGACCAATGATGTAACTGGGGAACCTCCTGTCCATAGAAGCTATTCTAGGTCAAAGGAGTCTATCCAATAAATCCTGTAATAGTAAAGGAGGGGGTCCTATAGTGTCACACCAGTATTCTACTGATAGATGAGGATTGGGTTCCATAGTGGGTATCAACCAAGGCAACAAGGATCGTTGAATCATAATGGTGTCCATGAGTGCTCAAGAAATTCCATTAGGAATCCAAAATCTAACTCAAGTTTAACCTCTCCTATTGATATTCCAGGATCTGTATAAATGGAACTCTAAAATTGATTCATTTATATATTATGGCCATGCAATTATTCCTATTTTTATCATGTTCAATTGGTTCAAGCCTTACCTTTCAATAGTGTGACAAGGCCAAGGGGAATGCAATGATCATACTAATTTATTTATGTCATACTAATTTATCTTAGTTTATTCAAAAACGTTACATAGTAAGTGGAAATGGGTTCTATGACATGAAACTAACATTCATTTTCATTCCATTTTTCCAATTCATATATATGTATGAAAAATACATTCCAATTCCATTTACAATTGTTTAATCGAACTGATGTAGTTAGATTAGGTGGTTCAAGTGAAAACAACATATATAATAACTAACCATTATCATTTCAATAGTCATTTAATGATTAAAGGATTAATATTTGGAAGTTCAAGCTGAAACACAACCGAATGGTGGTGCAGACAGGCTCAAATCACTAAAATCTCAATTATGGAGAATATCATACATTGGGTGATCAGTAATGTTGACATGACCACCAACAACGAATTTCATATATGGAACAAGTATTTGGACATGGTTTAAACTACTATAATAAATGAATATAAATTAAACAAATGATACCTGATGAAATCGATATGCCCACATGAAAATTTAATAAATGATGAATATTGAGCAGAGAGTTATAGAACACCTACCTCATTATCATATAAATCCCCATATGAAGTATTATCCTATAGTTTGGCCTATATTGGATGTGATTTGATGAAGGGATAAATACATTGAAATTAGGGAATATTAGACTAAATCTAAACAACATCACTGATAGGATGAAGGATGAAAAAAGGAGATAATGTGATGAAGCACATACCATCTCTCTTAGAACAATACATACAAATATGGAATTTGAGTCTGGATAGTGAAGTGGAAGAATAACCTAACATAGGCCCCTTTGGGTGCTTCCTACATGAAAGAGGGAGGAGTTGATGCTCTATACAAATAAGGGATCCCCTACCTACTATTTTAAAAAACTACTCAGGCATTTACACAAAATTTAAATTCCCTACAAGTCCTGTAAAGATGGAATTTTTCCCCTAGGTAAAACCTGTTACACAATGTGAATGGTATTGACCAGCCCATTACATGTTGTGTAATCGATGAATGCCATGTATTCAAATCACATGGTTCATAATTGGTCTACAACCAACCTTTAACACCTATGTTTCCTTAATCTAAAAAGAAAACCAACCATACCATGGCCCATATTTAGTTTCCAAACCTAAAAGAGAACATTACAAAATCGTAGACTATAAATTTAAAGGATATGTACCTGAAGAAAACCAGGTTGTTATAACCTTTATGATGAAAGGTATGATACAACCCTTGAGTTAAAAACATTCCCTAGTTTTGATGTTTTTTTTGTTATTTGAGATATAAGGTAATTTATATATTCAATTATTTAGTTTTAATTTTTGTATTACAGTTATAATTTAAAGGGAAATGTAATATTTTATCATATGAATACTAATTTATTTTTGGAATTGTTATACCATCTGCTAAACATGTAGGTTTTACTTAATATATAAAGTTCGGTGTAATATCTTTATTATACTTTTATGGTTATATGTTCTTTTAAAAGTTGATTTTAGTACTTCATGTATGAAAAACATTCATCTTCAACACTCATCATTTGGAGAAAAATAGAAGATTTTGGTGAAAGTTGATTAAATGATTAAATTAAAATAATCAAGTAATAATATATCCTTATTATCCTATTCTATATGAAAATGGAATTTCTAAACTCTATGAAAATGATTTTTTAAAAAAAATTTCTTATTAAAATCATTTCTAATGATATCAATATCCTTTTCACTCAACATAGGTTTCTAGTTTTTTGGTTAAATTTTTATTGATCATTGAATTTTTTTTGATCGATGGTCTCTATCACTCTATATCATTTTTAGCAATTAATATTTTTTCCATGTACAAATATTTACTCCAATCCAATTTTCACCTATTTGAAAATATAGTATGTGTTATTCTATATTACATTCATACATACTTTTATAACTTATCAAGTGGATGTTTTTATTAATCATTTTTTTGATGTGGGTTTCTAAAAAATATATATTGAAATTCCCAACCTTTAATATTAGGCATTTTGTTAAAATTTTGAGGATGAAATTTATTTGTGGGAGCTATAACACTCCTATATTTTATAAAAGAAAACAATGTTTCATAGTTCGTTTGACATTTAATACTAAGTTAAAACAACCCATGAAATAGATAAATATTATAACATAGCTAACACATTGGATTCTATGACTAGTATTAACTAATTATTGATATATATATATATATCCTAATAAATATATATTATTTACAAATATTTACTAAATAATAAATCGAATTTTAGTAAATTGATATTATTATTCAAAAAATGTTATATTCAAAAATGATTTTTATTTATTTCAATGAATAAAATATTATATTTAATTTTTGGATATTTTATTGAATTTATATCACAAAAAAATAAACTTTTAATCATTCATATAAAAATTTACTTTGGATGTTGTTTTTTGAAGTTTAAAAAAATATTGATTTTTTTTGAAATAGTTAAAAATATAATTTTTTTGTTAAAAATTTATTACTTTTCAGTAATTTATATAACTTAAAATTTTAATTATTTTTAGAATATTATTTCAAAATACATAATTATTATTTACATATATTTAATCCACTTAATTACATTTTAATAAACTTTATATTGGATTTTTTGTATACGTAAACTTTTGGGTTTAAAAACATTTTTTTTATGAAAACTGTTCTAAAGTTCATAATGTTTCACCATTTTAATTAAATAAATAGCTGGTAATATAATGGATCATTAATTTTAGGTCCATTACAATATCCTTTTTAGGGATGGAGGTGTTCTGGACGAAGGATTTAGGAGGTTATAAGAGTTTCTATGGAGGTTGGATATGTAGGGTTGTTATAGTCAAGAATTCACATCATGTAATGTTTAAAAGACATGTAATGGTGGTTATTATCTAATAAAACCTATAAATTCAGAAAATTAATTTTTCATATGTTTTATATGTGAACAATTTTTATTAAATTAAATTCATGATGTGTAATAAATAAATTACGATACAACTGATTTTTAGTGAAATTTGATTTTTTTGAAAACTCGTGGGTTATACACAGTGTACATTTTACAATATTTGTAACCAACCAGATTGTAAATTTAAATAAAATTTCTTAATTTATTCTCTTAATTAAAATGATCCCAATATCCTATAATTTTATGGAAATCCATCTGTGATTTTGGGAGATCTTTTATCCCTCTTCCACCAACTACAATCTGTTGGTTCTATTTGATCCCCATTGGTCATCAGTTGTAAGACCTTATCATAATTTAATTTTTTCTATCACCATTAATCAGAAATCATATATGGTGTTTTTATCTTTAGGTCTTTATTTGGTATGGGTTTTTATGATCCTTTTTTGTGGTTTGGGATGATCCCTAGTTTCCCATGTGTAATTATGGTTTGTAGTCATTTCTTCTTTAGACTACTGTAAGAACCCATGATTTTGTATGGGGTACTAATCCAATTATTTTTGGTTTAAATGCCTTTTTATGGAATTATGTGAATTCTTAGCTTGATAAAAGGTGTTTTGGAGGTGTATGTGGCTTGTTCAGAGCCCAGAACCAAGTTTTGGACTGAAAATGACCTAGTGCACAGTTTGCGCACAGTTAGTCTAACCGTGTGAGATGTTTGAAAATTTATGGTTTTTAGTAGAATGATTTCAAATGGTTACCTCATGATTAGTCAAAACATTTGGGGTAACATTGTGAAGGTCCCCTTCTAGACAAAGTGGTGTGCATGGTTTCTACATGGGTTGGGAAACCGTGCGGGTAAACCGTTCAACCCGAGTGTGTATGTTTTTTTTAAAATTTTAAATGAAAAATATATTTTATTTTTAAACCTAACTTGGAGTTCTCCTATAATTCATATTATCCTCCCAGAGATCTCCCTTGAGGCGACTAACCTAGGCCTTGTGCCCGAGTCTCCGTCTGACCTCTGTTTCAATCGCCGATTGTCTCATCGGATCCACATAGGTAAGGCCTATATTCCATTTAGATGATTTTGAATCTTCTAGAAATTATTGGAACTATTTGGATTTAGGATCATATTCCCTAATATATCATTATTTGTCCGTTATTTATATTTCTTCCAAACTAGGATGAATCAGGACTTGATACTGGATGAGTTGTCTGTTATTGAGGTGAGGTAGGTGGTCTATACTTTCTTTCGGGTATTATTTTTTGTTTTTCAGGAAATTGGCCTTTACGACATCCATCAGACTTTACGGAGAGGCCTATTTTTGAGTGTGTTTCTTTTAGTAGTAACAATCGGACCTAGTGAGGTTGACCATGTGTTCCGTTTAGGTTCATTGGCACCCGTTGCTTGTTTTGAGGTCACCAGAGGGGTGCGTCTTATGGTTTTAACCTATTTATCCTGTTTAAACCACCCTAGATGTGTGTTCTTGTGATTTCCTAGTAAGAAGGATCCTGTTAATGCCTTGATAGTTGTGAATAATTGTGTAGAATATGTACTGCCTCCTTTCTTAATGAATAACATGTTATGCCTTGTCTATTTTGATAGTTTGGAATGGTAAATGATTTATATGGGAGGGTAGAACCATATGTTTTTTTGATAAATGGTTTGCATGAGTGGGGATACTCATGGATTGTGAAGGTTGATGTGAGTTAGTATACTCACGTGGAATGGTTGTTTAAATTGAATATATGTATTAATGGATTTGGAATGTGGTAGTGGACACATTGGGTTGACTTTCCCCCTTGGGTCTTGATTGCATGGGATCCTTTGGGCCTTGCTACTACTTGGATCCAGATTTAATGGGCTAGTGTAGGACTTGCGATTTCCATACTCCTAGGACCCCAAATAGTGCCTAACGAAGTTTCCCCCAAGGACGCCCAGGGGAATCAATGGGATGCCTTAGAAAAGCTTCATGGATTCAGTCGTTTGTGGTCTAGAATTATTACCTGGATGCCTTGGTCTACAAGCACTTTGGATCCAGCCCTTGAGGTATAATTTTCATTATATGGTGTGGCCGTGGGATTCTACTCTACACGATATGGTGTGGTTGTGGGATAGTCCTTTTCACTATATAGTGTCGTAGTGTAATACTTGACTCTTTAAACAACGTGGTTGTGGGATACATATATAGATTGATCTATGCTGTGGTTGTGTGACTTGATTGTTTACTTTTCTTTTAGCAACCTTATTAGGATATGACACTTTTGTAGGTATCCTTGAGGGAATATTTGGTTTTACTTATTACAGTAGACTTCTGCTATGGGCATAGACACTCACTTACTGGTTGTTTACATATGCTATAACTTTTATAGAATTGTTTTTAGAACTGTATAGATCTGGGTGGTTTCCTACTGGGATATTTATCTCACAGCCTATTTGGGCCTCCTTGGGACCCAAACAGATTATATGGTTGTAGGTGATGATAAGGGAATGATCCCTAGTATAAGTTGTTTATTGTGGCTGGGAGAAGGGGAGCATAGGACCATTCTAAGGATTATGATGCTAGGATAACTTTTTGGTCTTTTGTTCTTTTAGGGATACTTGTACTTCATTGTATTTCCATGTATTGTTCTGGATTCTTTCTAGATAATTGTACAATATACATAATTTTGAATATGAGACACTTTTGGTTATTGATATGTATTCCTCTCTTTCCTAATCTTTAGTTGACTGCTGTTTATTTTGCATCAGCTATTGCATGTATTTGCCTTCTGTTGTGATACTCTGGTAATGAGGGCATAGTCTCCCCACTGACTCACCTCGGCCCTCGCTGCTAGTTGGCATCCTCTGGAGTTTGGGTAGATGTTCCTGAGGCCTTGTGACCAAGCGGGCTAGGGACATTATTTTTGGTGGAATCCGGGTTCAGGACATTACAAAGTTGTTTCAGAGGGTTTCTTTTTTTGGGTTTGACTCACTATTTAGAGATAGTAGGTAGGGATTGGATGGAAATGGAGTTTGGTAATAAACTGTGCCTAGGAGTAACTACACCGTGTATTGGAAAAATCTAAATTTCCTCATATTGATTTATAATTTTCAATATTTTTACATTTACAATTGATTAGATTTCACCATTGGGTGACATACATGATTTATGATATTACTATAGATTCTATTATGTGTTCTGTTTCAGTTGCAACTCGATGAGTTAAGGGTGTGCCATATCATGCATCATATAAAAACTTGATAGAATCACATTTCATGAATTATCAATGCCACCTAGGATGCATTAGATATTTCATAATGTTGTGATAGTTGATGTGATATTTGTGTCTGATGTGGTGTTAGTTAGGTAAAATAGATAATGGTGTGAAATCATCTTTCAATCTATAACGAGTATGGGATCTTATGAATTGTGAAATTATTCACCGATGGAAGATAAATTTTAAATGAACTTGTTACATATAAGGTTTGAATGGGAACCTAGTTTTATGTTCATGAGGTGTTATGGGACCTCATGGATTCAATAATTGGTAAACCCTTGTTGGAATTTCCTAAATAACTGATTGTGAAATGGAAATGAAAACTTTAATGGTAAATAGATACTTGACCTAGACCTGAATTTTTAGTGGGGAAGAGGCATAGTTTCTAGTGGTTCGTTGGATATTATTATACACTCCTAGCTTTATAAGTAGACTGTGGGATTGACTGGGTTTCTAAGAGGGTGTTGACCTTTCCTATGCTTTGAGATTTTTTTTGATGTTGTTATTTCTTGATGTGTTAGTTTGGAAATGTAGATGCATGCCACTATGAAGAAATCCAGTGGTATGCCACGATGGAGGCGAGGACCATACTTCATAGACGATGGTCCATGAGCTACTGATTGATTCTCCTATAGTGCCAGCTGTGTTGTGCCAGACACAAGTGTTGAGGCACAGTTTCGCGAGGGGTTATTTCATTATATTTAGACAATCCAGGGAGTTCCGTAACCAAACTTGACTATGGATGAGCTAACATGGGTGTTCCAGCAATAACATACTTCTACATTTTCTAGGTATGATGGACTACATGTTGAAGAGATGTGGCTAGAGACCATGTTAGCAAATTTTGAGCATATGGAGATGCCTTTGGACGGGATGGTCAAGCTCGTGACTTACATGATATGTGGAGAGGCAAATCTCTAGTGTGACGTTTTGAACCAGGATGATGGGTTGTAGAATATGGGTTGGGATGAATTCCAAACCCACTTCTACGACTACTTTTTCCCCATGACATTGTTAGAAGATCGAGAAAGTGAGTTAATCGTCTGGAGCAGGGCACGATGATAGTTATGGAATACTAAGCACACATTACAGAGCTACAACGTTTTTATCTGATATATCTTATTGATGAGATGTCGAAGGCGATACACATTGAGGAAGGTATCTAGCATTCTATTAAGTCTTAGGTCAACGTATTCAGGTTTCCTTCTATCACTGAGATTGTGAATTAGGATTTTGTTAGAGAGTGGAACCTGAAGGAAGCTTGGGGTACAGAACATGGGAGTGCAGTTTCTCACCCCAGTAGATCAACGTCTTCTGGAAAGAAGCAATATTTGGAGGCTTCATGTGATGTGAGTTATTGTCAGGATTTGGGTACATGAATCTTGGTTTATTTCAATTATTGTGGTAGGTGAGTCCACATGAAAAATCAGTGTGACCACGAACCATTATAGTGCCGAGATTGTCACAGTATGGGGCACATGAAACAGTTTTGTAGGACCTTCCCTCCAGCTGCGAGTGGTAGTAGGTCAGCTCCGACATTGAGTAAAAGGTTCTTTAGCTCCGTGTCAGGCTAGGAGCTAGAGAAGTTTAGGATAGTCAGGCCAGGGCAGTGGTGGTAGTGGCCATGGTAGCCAGACACAGGGTTCTCAAAGACAACAGAGTGGATCATCTCAGGGTAGCCAAGCAGGGTCACAAGGCCATAGTACAGGCCAGACATATACAGTGCAACATACCCAAAAAGAGCAAGATCTCAGACCATCTACGATGAGAGGTATGATCTTAGTATCTTCTACTATTACATCTACTCTTTTCAATATAGGTTCCTCTCACAGTTTTATCTTTGTACGAGTGGTAAAAATTCTTGGGCTTGTGGTTTTGGTTTTTAAGGGAGTTTTGATGATACAAACACTATTGCGAGTTAGAACGGGTGATGTACACTAGTGTATGGAGTATCCACTTTAGGTTAGAGGGTGTCACTTCATCTAGAATATTTATTTCCATGATATGATAGGGTTTGATGTCATTCTATGAATGGACTGGCTCATGGATTATTGATCATACGTTGACTGATATTATCATAGGGTGAACTTCACATCACTAGAGGGTGCAGTGATTATTCCTAAGGGTGAATGGGATGTCTAAGAGAGAAAATCTGGACCCGAGAATTATGGCTTTAGTAGGATGACAACCAAGATTTATAGTTTGTTTCTAAATGATTAGGGAGTGGTCTGGCCAGATGTTCCTCCAGTGGTTGAGCGCTTTGGGTATGTATTTCCTGATGACTTTTCAGGTTTAAATCTTGAGTGATTTGTAGAGGTCTCCATAGAGCTAGTCCCAGGAGCTACACCGGTATCCATTCCTACATACAGGATGTTTATGACAATGTTGAAAGAGCTCAAGAGGTAGCTAGAGTATTTGGAGGTGAAATGGTTTATTATACCCAGTACTTCTCTGTGGGGTTTTCTGGTCCATTTTTCAAAAACGTTTGATGGAAATTTTAGGCTATGCATGGATTATTATAAATTGAACCAACTAATAGTTAAAAACCAATATCCTTTTCCATGTATAGATGACCAGTTTCATCAGATTTGAGGATATTGAGTGTTCTCTAATATTGACTTGAGGTTAGGATATCACTATGTGCATTTTCAGACTACAGACATACCTCGTACATCCTTTCGTAGTAGGTATGGGTTATACAAGTATCTAGTTATGCCGTTCAGTCTCACGAACACGCCGATGGTTTTCATGGATTTTATGAACTGAGTGTTCCATCCTTAATTGGATTCTTTTGTGGTGGTTTTCATGGAAGATATCATGGTGTATTATCTTAGTAGACATGAACATTCCATCCATCTTGAGATAATTTTGAATAAAGTAAGAGAGAATTAGTTATATTCTAAGCTTGAAAAGTTCCACATTTGGATGGATTAGATTCAATTCCAGGGTCACATCATCTCAGAGACATGAGTGTCTATGGATCCAGAGAATGTGAGAGTAGTGGTTTCTTAGGAACATCCCAAAAATATTTTTTACATAAAAAGTTTCTTGGGGATAGATGGTTACTATAGAAATTTTATACAGTACTTATCATGCTTAGAAGTTCCATTGATGAGGTTGAAAAAGAAGGGTGTGAAGTTTGTGTGGTCAGAATCCTGTAAGATAGCCATTTAGGAGGTGAAAGGGAGGTTGGAATCTGCAGCTATCCTGATACTTCTAGACTATGGAAAGAGTTTCACGATGTACTGTGATGCTTCAGGTATTGGGCAGGGGGTAGTGCTTGTGTTGGGAGATCTAGTCATGGAGTACGAGCCTCGACAACTGAGGCCTCATGATAGGAATTACCCTACGAATGATCTCAAGTTAGTTGAAGTTGTACATGCATTGCATTGTTGGAGTAATTATTTACTAGGAGAGAATTTTGTGGTGTTTGTGGACCAAAAAAAACTCAAGTATATCTTTACACAATGTGATCTAAATTTGAGGCATTGAATGTTGGTAGAGTACATAGAGTCCTTTGACATTGAGCTTGTCTACATGCCTAGTAAGTGAAATGTAGTGGATGATGAAATGCGAAGAAGGACTCATATATAGGCAGTGTAGTAGTCCAGTAGTGAGTAGAAGTTTATGGAATTGTTTTCTAAGATGCATCTGGAGGTGCATGATTGACTGGGGCAGACCTTTGTTTCATCCTTATCTATGACCTTTACCCTGCTGGATAGAGTTTGGATGAGGTGGCTATCGAATTCTGAAGGCCTAGTTCTACGGGAAGGTGTGGTAGGTGAGGACCCTCTTTCTAGTAGGATGGTAGGTGATGATGAGATCCTGTATATCTATAGACGTGTTTTTGTTCCAGTGGATATATACAAGGAGATGATGTTGGAGTTTCATGCTTCATCTTGGGTAGTGCATCTTGGGGTCACCAAGATATACCGTGAATTGTGATGTCAGTGATGGTGGCTGAGAATAAAGAGAGAGTTAACTGGTTTTGTTATGAGGTGTTCCACCTATCAACAGGTGAAGGTGAAACAACAACGACCATATGGGATTTTATAACACTTACATATCCCAGAGAGGAAATGTGATGATGTAATAATGGATTTCATGACAGGTTTTTTGAGGTCACCTCGTGGTAATGATGCTACCTGGGTCGTTGTTGACAAGCCTACAAAGGTTGTAAATTTCTTTCTGATTAAGGATACATTCAGTGTTGATGATATTGAAATGTTGTAATTCTGAGAGGTGGTACGACTACATGGGGTCCCACACACTATCATTTTAGATAGGGACACCCTCTTAACATCTCGTTTCTAGAAGAGTTTTCATAAGGAACTGAGAACATAGGTTCTTCTTAGCACAACATACCACCATCACACTAATGGCCAATTAGAGAGTACGATATTGGTGATAGAGAAATTGCTACAAGCATACATCCTGGATTTTGGGGGCTCTTGGGAGTGGTACATTCTCCTATTTGAGTTCACCTACAATAATAGTTATCTAGTGATGATATAGAGGGAAACTTACGAGGATTTATACGGTAGACCATGCAGTTTTACCCTATGCTGGATAGGTGATAGAGAGACAACTTTATTGGGACCATGTATCTTGCAAGAGACTTCTGAGTAGGTCTAGACAATTCATAAGTGGATGAATACTACACAGTATTTCCAAAAATATTACGCTGATCGCCATAGATGACGTTGAGAGTTTTAGGTTGTGGATCATATTTTTTTATATGTTTCACCGAGGTTGGGACACAAGCATATCTGGAGACATGGTAAACTTTCACTGAGGTATGTCGAGCCATTTGAGATTCTAGAGAGAGTCAGGTCAGTTGAATATAAGTTTCAATTACCTTATAGGTTCCAAGACATGCAGAATGTCTTCCATATATCTTAACTGTACTGTTATCACTCAAACCCATATCATGTTATTTAGCCCATGGAGGTTGAGTTGTAGGTTGATACGTCCCTTGAGAAAAATCTGATTCATATAATTGATAAGAGAAAAAATTTTATTCGAGTCCCATCAATTCATCTAGTATGGGTGCTATGGAAGCATGTAGGTTTACAGGATGCGACTTGGGAGAGGGAGGCCAACGTACGTTCTTAGTGGCCAATGTTGTTCTCAGAAGAATCTTGACCACCCTTAAGAGATAAATTCAGTGAAGAATTTATATAAGGGGGAATACTTTAAGATCTAGTTTTTTGTATGAGGTACTGATCCATTTATTTTCAGTTTAAATGACTTGTTATGGCCTTATGTGAATTCTTAGCTTGATCATGGGTGGTTTGGAGGTTTTCGTGGCTTGTTTGGAGCCCAAAAACTAGTTTTTGGGAGGAAAATGACATGGTGCATAGTTTGCGCATGGTTTGTGCATGGTTATTCTAACTGTGAAAGATGTTTGAAAAGTTCAGGTTTTTACTATAAAACTTTGACAGGGTTTCCAAATGGCTATTCAAACCGTGTGGGGTAACCATTCAAAGTTCCCCTTCTATATAGATAGGTGTGCACGATTTCTGAACGGTTTTGTAAATCGTGTGGGTAAACCATGCGACCCACCTGTGTTTTTTTTAAATTTTAAATTATAAACCTATTTCCATTTTAAACCCATTTTGGTTTTCTCCTCCTACGCATAGAATCCTCCCCTAGATCTCCCCTTGAGGAGCCTAACCTTGGCTTTGAGCTCGAGTCAACGTTCGACCTCCGTTTCAATCGTCGATTGTCTCATCGGATCCGCATTAGTAACGCTTATCTTCTTTTTTTATCCATTTTAGATTCTTATAGAATTTGTTGGTGCTATTTGGATTTAAGATCATATGAACTAATATACCTTTATTCAATTTTTCTTCATATTTCTTCCAAACCAGGACGAATCAGGACTTGATACTAGATGAGCTATCCACTACCGAGGGGAAGTAGGTAGTCTATACTTTTTTTTGGATTTTCTTTTGTGTTTTCAGCAGTACATCATCTATAACATCCGTCAGAATTTCTAACAAGGTCTCATTATTGAGCCATATTATTTTAGTAGCTATAGTTGGACCAACTAAGGTTGACCATATGTTCTGTTTAGGTGTGTTGGCACTCGTTTCTCGTTTCGAGGTCACCCGAGGGGTGAAACTTTTGGTTTAACGTATTTTATCCTTTTTAAACCATCCAAGGGGTGTGTTATTTTTCTTGCCTAGTTATAGGATGCTTGTTAAATCCTTGACAATTGTGAATAATTCTGTAAGAGATGTACTGCCTCCTTTCTTGATGAATAACGTGTTATGCCATGTCTATTTTGATAGTTTGGCATGTTAAATGGTTTATATGGGAGGGTAGGCCCATATTATTGTTTTAATAAATGGTTTTCATAAGTGTGTATACTCATGGATTGTGCAGGTTGACATGAGTGGGTATACTCACATGGAATGGTTATTTAAATTAAATGTTTGAATGAATGGATTTGGAACGTGGTAGTGAATGCCTTGGGTTGACTCTATCCATTGGGTCTTGATTCCGCGGGATGCCTCATGCCTTACTACCCCTTGGGTCCAGCTTGCTTCGCCTCATGTAGTAATTTCTATTTCCATGCTCTTGGGACCCCAACTAGTGCCAAAACTAGTTTCCATCAGGGATGTCGATGGGACTCGATGAGATGTCTTGGAAAAGTTCCTTGGATCCGGCCCTCTATAGTCTAGAATTATTACATAGATGCATCGGTCTGCTGACACAATGGATCCGACACTTGAGTTCTGCTTTTCATTATATAGCATGGATGTGGGATTCTACTCTACACTATACGATGTAACCGTGGGATTCTTCTTTTCACAATACAACATGTCCATGGAATACTTGATTCTTCCTAAAACATGGGTGTGGTATACATGATACAGATGGATGTACGATGTGGTTGTGTGGCTTTCTTGTTTACATTTCCTTTATCCGCCTTGTTAGGAGGTAAATCTTTTGTAGGTAACCTTGAGGGCCTATTTGGTTTTATGTATTATAGTATACTTATTCCATGGGAATACACACTTACATACTGGTTGTTTACACTTTCTATAACTTTTATAGAATTTCTGTTAGAACTGTATAGACCTGGGTGGTTACCTGTTGGGATATTTATCTCACACACTGTTTTGGCCTCCTTGGGGACCGAAAAAGATTTTATGGTTATGGGAGATGATAGGGGAAATTTACCTAGTATAGTTTGTTGATTGTGGTGGGGAACATGGGAGCATATAACCAAGATGAGGCTTACGATATAGGGATACGTTTTTGGTCTTTTGTTCTTTTTGGGCTACTTGTACTACATTGTATTTCCATGTACTATTCTGACCACTTTCTAGCTACTTGTACCATATGAATCATTTTTATATGTGACACTTCTGGTTATTGATATGTATTCCTGTATTTCAATATTTTCAGTTGAAAGGGGTTTATTTTTCTTCAGCTATTTCATGTATTTGACTACCTCTGTGATACTCTAGTAATGAGGGAGTATTCTCCCCACTGACTAACCTAGGACCTCACTACTAGTCAGTAGCCTCTAGTGTTTGGGGAGATTCACTTGAGTCATTGTGACTAACCGGGCTCGTGGCACTGTTTCGAGTGGCATCTGGGTTCAAAGCCGTTACACCTGCATTGCACAATGAGTCGAATAAGATTATTTGAGGTAGTGAATCTCTCATTTCACTTTATTGTGTATCATGTTTGCGGTATTTACACTATTTAATTTCTATTTGTATTTATGTTGTAATAATGAAATATTAAGAATTAGTTAATTGAAATTCGGGGGGGGGGGGGTCGGGGGAGTGATTCTCATGTTTTTACAACTTTTTTATTATTATGTTACTATGATATGATGTATAGTATGAGATAGATTACTCACTACAAATTTTGGATGTTTGGGAATTTTTTTCCACAGGATGATACATGTTTCGAATGTTGTGCAAGGTTTGATTATTTTTATATCACCCCATAAATTATATTGATTAACTGATTATAATTTTCTAATGAAATGGTTTCCCTATGATTATGGTTTATATGATAATACCCCTAAAATAAATTGAATTGCGATAAAACAAAATATGTTAAATATATAAAATGTTATTTAATGTGTTGTGATATCTGGCCATGTTTTGTGGAAGTGATGTGTGACTATGATGTGATGTGAGAATGATGGTGATATGTGGAATTGATTTTAGAGAGGTTAGGTGGTGATTGTTTATCCATGATTTTGGGGTGGAGAGGTTTTGGTTATTTTGTTTTTGTTTAGGGAGATGAGGTGGTGGTTTTCTAACCATGTTTTTAGGATGGAGATGAAATAGTGTGATATGGATAATGAGATACTTGTGATGTGTGGTTGCATTGTGTTAGATACCCAGGTAGTGATGAAATAATTATTTAATAATAATTTAAATAGACAGGGTTTTGGTTTAGCTAATGGTATGGTAATGGAAAATTGAACAATATATGATTGTATGTCTTGTTAAATGGAGACTATTCTTATAAATGAAATTAATGGAAATATTAGTGGAATTTTTTGGGAATGTGAAATGTGTGTTGAGGAATTTTTGGAAATTTTCATTTAGAGTTGGAAGAAAAAGTGGAATGATGTGATTTGTTTAGTATTTTTTATGAACTAATAGGTATGGATTTCATGTGGATATATGTATATACTTTTATATTCATTTTTATTTCTGCGCCCACCAAACCATGTCATGAACAATGGTCAGGAACCTATATCATCACAAGAGTGGTGTTTTTACCAACATCTTAATGATGAGGATGGATGGATATGTAGCCTCTTCTTCTCACTATATCTTTTAATAATTTAGATATAAATATATTGTTATGGATGTAGGCCTATTAGTTTAGTAGTTTATGGTCCATGTATTTTCATACGATATGTGATAACTATGTTGTGGGGTGGTGGTCTATGTGTTTTAAGCGAGATGTGATGACTATGCTATGGGGATGTGTCCAAAGTATTTTTTGAAGCAATGTAATATGACCATGCTATAGGGTTGATTGTGGTGGGGTTTTTCATGGTAGGTGGAGGGCATGTGATTTATGTCCTTTGTATCATTGACACCCTCATATTATAGAAATGGTTGTTTTGTAATGGACCAGGTGTATGTGTGTGAGATGTCATGTGACTCTAGTGTCGGGAATGGGCCTAGGTGTCTATGGGAATGATGTGATGTGATGGTATTATGGGGTGGGGGTATATAAAATTGATAAAATATGTGAGTGAAACAACGTATGGTATTATGGTGTGAGAGAAACAATAGGTGGGAATTTTGTGTGACGTAAACATTACATATATTCTACATATTATGTTATTTTAAATGGATTTTTTTGTTAGTATGCATTTGTGAGGTTTTGATAGATTTTTGACATGTTTAGGTTTTAGTGGTTCTGATATTTTCTCATGGATGAATTAGTATGCTTATTTTACATATTCTTAAGAGACTTCAGATTTCCTATTGTGTATACTTGTATGCTCATCCAACTTATAAAAATATATTTTTAGAATTCTATGAGGATTATGTATACCGTGATAGAAAATACTATATTGGAAATATGGATTGGTTTTTGGTTTCTACTTTATATTTGGTTGTGTATTTTTAAATTAGAAACTTTTATATGTATATGTTTTATTTGTACTTGCATTGTGGGAATGATTTGGTTTCTTTTATATTTTTTTATAGAGTTTCTTGTTGATGATTCATATTGTCTCATAATCCTATATTATTATAGTGGGAAATTATTTCCATTTTATGATATTTTATACCTTTAGTACTAGTTACCATCCAAAGTCCTACAAGAGGTGGGACTAATGGGGGGGGAGGTTGTATTATCTCTCTCCCCTCATCATGCTATCTTTGGAGGGATTGAGTCATGAAATATTATAATCATAGGAGATAGTTGAGGGAAATGATTAAGTATGGGTTCAGAAACAATGATGATTTCATGGGTTTTTATATAAATTTTTATAGTTTAACTTGGTTCATGACATAAGTTGGGGAGAATTGATGGGATATCTGATTTTATTGCCACTTGGGATTTAGTGGACTATCTCAGAAATTATTGGAAAACAATGGGTGGTAGACCTAATTATAGGGTAGATACCTATGAGAGGTACAAGCATCCCGATGAATTGTGTTCTTTATTGAATTTGGAAGTTTTGGGAAGATTCAAATGAATAATGATAATTAAAAAAAATATAAATAAAATTAAATACTACTTGAGATTAAGAGATTTTTTTCCCCATTAACCATTGTATCCTAGATTTCATATGTGGTTGGTTCAGGAATTTGAAGTTTAGTAGGATGATTTGGAAAATTTACATAGGTTTGATCTGGTAAACAAGGATGATTCATGGAAGAGGTATTTTTGTGCTTTTTATTGGCAGGATTTGGGAATTTATGAGGGAATTGTTTTAGATAAGAAAAAAGAGTTGGATAGAGGAGCTAGAGATTTATATCTGTTTGATTCGGGACCTAGTGGAATACTAGGTCCATTTGGCAGTTAGTTAGATATGGGGAGCCATGCATCAGTGGTGGGTGTTGTATCTAGGATAAAATAATGAGGAAGATGTTACATGGATCAAATTTTAAAAAGTGTTCTGACCATAGTTACTTTTGTTGAAAATGGTGGTAGTGAAGAGAAAACAACTTCTTTCCCTTTATCATGGGTGTATATCATTATGGGACATTATAATGAATTTCAAGGAAAATCCATATTATTTCCCATATCTTTTTCTATATGAGGATACTCCTGTGATACATTTTGTGGAGAGGTTCCTTCCTTGTATCCTATATTAATTTAAACCATTCAAATTGATAACGTAAATGGAGTTTTAGAATAAGGTAGATGTGATCAAGTATATGAAATCAAGAGTAGGATTACCATGAGAGTGTAACTAGTAGAGTTAATCAAGTATTATTATTGTCTATGGTATCCCTCAAGAACCAAGACCACAAATTATTTTATCGATGGTGAGTTGGCCTTTGTAGTATTTCTTTTAAACTTATAAGGCTCATGGAATCAATTATTTTCCAGGAAATATGAGAACTTTGTGTTTTGGTATTGGGACTCTTTCCCATCCCCAAAAAATTTCCCACTAGTTCCCCAATGTCATTTTGGTGTAGTTGGGTAGGTTTAGTTTCACAAAGGATAGTAGTTTATAGTGATACCTTTTTTAGAAGTAGGGGTGACATGCTTTTTCTCCATTAAGGGAAGATGGTGAGGGTAGATGATGAAATCAGGATATTAATCATATTCAGGAACATTGACTCGAGTGTGGTCATGGTGGAAAACCAAAATAGATAAATTGACATATTAGGCATGGTTAGTAGCATGCATTGGAGGAGGTAGTTCTAAAGGGGCTATAGATCACCTGTGTAATGATATGTTTGTTTAATACTCTTGTTTTTTCATCATTTTATTCAGGGGCATCACACTCCTTTGGAAAACACAATCTAGTATATTCTCTAGAGTTGATTGTTTAAAAGTATTATCATTCCCCAAGTGTTGATTACACTTGTTGGAGGATAGACCATCTTTTTTAATGCATGTCAGGGGTGTAGAATGACGATGGGACCACATTAGTCTCTTAGGGATCCTTTATAACTATTGATGTATCCTGACGATGTCATATCTAGAATCAATTGGATATATTCTGTAGGTTTTATTATCTAATTCTTCTATATGAGAGTCATGTGATCAGATGTGGATAGCCAGTGTGTGGTCTTCATAGGTGATAATGGATGTTAGGAGGGATATTTGTATGTGGTTTAACTACTTTTATTGATGGGTGAGTTTCATATGGATTCAGTGGATGATGAGACCATGGGGTACCCGATTTTATGGAAGAGTTCCTAGATGTTATCCCAGAGGAGATTGTGACAATACCACCTCAACAAAGATATTGAGTTCAAAATATAATTGAATCAATATACTAATCCAATTTAAATGGATATTTATTGGTTATAACGTTATGAGTTACAGGAGTTGAGGATAATGATTTAAGATCAGATGTAGATGGGTTTAATCTAACCCATTATGTCATCATGGGGTTCTATAGTGTTATTCTCCAAGAATGATGATGCAAGTCTGAGGTGGTGTATAGACTACTGAAGGATGATTTAGGTGAGGGTCAAGAACTATTACCCTATTGTGAGGATATAAAATATTTTCAACCAATTGAGAGGGTTGTGTTATTTTTTTATGATTGATATATGATCCATATATCACTAGTTGAGGGTGAAGTAAGGAGATATTCTAAATAAAGCCTTCAGATGATGGTATGAGAACTTCAAGTTTGTAGTAATTTCATTTGGTGTTATGAATGCACCGACCATGTTCATTTGGATAATGAACTCCCTGTTCCATGAGTTCTTGGACCAGTTCATCTTTGAGTTCGAAAATGAAATATTTCTCCACATAAGGTCATGAGAGGGGAATGTTTAGGTTCTTAGAGTTATTTTATAGGTCCTTTGACTCCACCAAATTTATGGAAACATTTCCATGTGTTAGTTTTCAATGTGAGAGATGTGATTCCATGGAAATGTGATGCCTCAACTGGGTGTGTTAGTGGTCTCTTTTAAGATATAGAATGTTCCTTCCTAGACCTCACCCAATAAGTAGAAGAGATTCATATTTTTTTGGTCTTTCAGGATATTATCAAAGTTTTTTCTTATTTGTATCGTGTTTTAGCCTTGTTGAAAGTGTTAACTAGGAAGGTCCATGATTTTTAATGGACTGAACAATGCCAGATAGCATTTCATTACCTAATGTTGAAGTTATAAAATTCTCTAGTTCATCATTTTCCTAATTAGGGTGTGATATTTTAGGTATTTTTTGATTATTCCCTTCTAAAATTCGAGTGATTATTGATTTAGAAGATTTAAGTGATCACTTATGGGTCAAAGAAGGTACATTACCATTAGTGTAACTATATACCATTGATCTTGTGTTGGAATTAGTGGTTTTGTGCTAATTTTGGGGTGGAATTACCTCTATAGGGATCTATTTATATTCTTTAGAGATCTCAAGAGATTAATTTATTTCTATTCTCAGTTCTATATCAATTTTTGGCAATGGAAGGGGATGAATATTCTTTTGGATTATGATTTTGAGATCTATGACACCTTAGGAGAATCAAATGCTGTGGTTGATTCTTTGATCAAGAATTATTAGAATGATGTTGTTTGTGAGTCTTGGGATTCTTGGGGAGTATTATAGGCATTGGAAGCCTTTCAGGTAGATTCATGGTTGGGTGATGTTAGAGGATATTTATTTAAAATGATAGTATAGTATTTTTTTGATGTAGTTTGTAGAGGAGTCTCAATGTGGAGACTCATAGCCATAGGAGATTTAGGAAAGTGTGGGACATGATGATTCTTCTAAGGGAGGGTTGATGTATGGTAGGTACTATATTTTGTATCATGAGAGGATGTTTATTCTGGTAGTGATGTGTGATGGATTCCATCATGAGTTTTATATCTCACATTTTGAGGCACACCAGGATGTTTCCAATATTTATCATGTCTTGAGGATATGGTTTTGGAATCCCATGATAAAATTTGTTGTGTTAGAGTTTCTGGGGATGTGTTTAGTTTTCTAGAATCTAGAGGTAGAGAATCATGATCTTGGTAGTTTTTTGTATCCTTTAGATGTTACTGAGGGTAAATAAGATGATATCTAGATAAATTTATTCATAGGGTTACCCTGAGATCAGAGATGATTTGATTTTATCTAGGTGATCAATGATTGGATAATTAAATCATCCCACTTATCTATGTTCAAGTTTTTAGTTATAGTGTATTCATTGAAAATAATGAATTTTGAGCATGTGTTGTGGTTTTCATGTATTTGTAGTACAATTTCCGTAGATTGGGATGCACATTTTACATCATGAGTCTAGAATGGATTACAACATGATTTTGAAACTCAGTTACTCTTTATCACTAAATTTCACCCTAAAATATAAGAGAATATGGTGAATACTGTCCAGATGATAGATTATACATTATGGGCATATAGCTTAAAATATTTTGTATTTTTTGGTATTCCATATGCCTTTGGTCTAGTTTTCATACAACAATATCAATCTATCTTCCATCAGAATGGCTTAGTTTGATGTATTATAGGGGAGACCATATCATTCTCCATTATTTTGTATGAGAGGTAGATGTTTATTTTCCCCATGTGATGTGGAGAACAACATATAATGTTAAACTTGTTCATGAGAGGATGAAAGTAGTGCAAGAACAGATGAAGTATTATACAAATCTCAAGAGGATCCCATTGGATTTCATGTTTGGGGATAACATATTCTTATTGTTTTCTCCTCGACGTTGGTATATGTGGTTTGGAAAATGGTGTATGATTTATCCTAGATTTGGTTGGGCCGTTTGATGTGCTAGGTCTAGTTAGTGAGGTGGCATATTGGCTGGCCATTCCAACACAACTAGATTTTTTCCATGAAATCTTCCAAGTATCTCAACTTCATTAGTATCTTATGGATGACTCCCATTTTATTGAATGGGGAGAGCTGGATATTGTGGATGACATGATGTTTGTTGAGTGGCGAGAAGATATCTAAGATCACCCAGAGTAGGGACCACATCGAAAAACCATTTCCTTATTTTTCTCATTATAGAGGCATAATAGCATGCATGTGAGTACTTGTTAGAAATAAAATGAGATTCATACTCCGTACCCAAATCTATTTTGAGTTCTCCAATTTTTTATTTTCATATGATGTGAGGTTTGTATCTTTTTGTTTTATGAGAGGAGAAATTTTACATCGATTGTTATTTGTGGTTTGTGATAATGTTAAGACATATTAAATGGGGTAGAACTAATTCTTAATTGATATGAATTATACTCAAATATATTTAAACCCATGCATGAGGGTCAGTTCCACCCATAGAAGACAATATATTGACATGGAGGATGGAATTAATTAATTCATGTGTTTGGGATAGTTCAGTTTACAGGGTGTGATGGTTTCTGGATTGACCTATGTTGAGGTTAGATGATTTTTTGTGATGTGGTTGTGTGGTGATGAGGAAGTGAGATATTCTTGTGTTTGTTTGACCAATCATGTTTGGTTGGTGAGATCATTGAGGACTGATTACATCTTTGATAAGTATTTTATGTTGTGGTTGTTCATACAAATTTTCTTTTTTGGATTGGTCTTGGATTTTCTAGGGTGAGAATTATTTGATATGTATCTTATGTAATGTAGTTTACCTTCCCAGGTAGTTAAATTTTCAGTTTTGGGGGTTGGATGTGTTCTAGATGTGGTTTAAAGTGGGTTTCATAATTTCAATGGAGGATAGAGCTATGAGGGTGCTGAATTAAGGAATTTGCATCATCTAAATTTCACAAGACATATAAAGGTGGTTCCATGATTATATAGACAATAAAATTAGAGATTATAACTAATTTAAGGTTGATATGTGTAAAATTCTTGTTTTTTCAATTAAATTTATGATGTCTATTAAATAAATACCAGGGAAAATGAATTTTCCACAAGTTTTGTAATTTTAGAAAACCTATCATTTACATTCCGTTTAAATTTTAGAAGATGTGAAACCAATGGGATTCTATATTTTATATTCCTTTCATGGAAAATTCTCTATATTTCAGTGAACCCTCCTCCCTCTAATTTTGTGGTAACACATAGGCAAATTTTAGGGATCTTCTTTCCATCTTCCTCCCAATATTATTAGTAGAATTTTGTTGATAACCATAAGCAATTGATGGTAAAACCTTCTCTTAATTTTTGTTTTTTTATCATTCATCCCATGAGGATTTTCTATGGTAGGTTTTTATTTAGTTTGTTAAATAGGATAATTATTTCTGATCATTGGGTTTGTGTAGGTTTATCCTTAGGTTCCAATGTATAGGTGTGGTGTGTAGGTGTTTTTTATATTCCCTACGATGCACAGTGAGTCGACAAAGCTTCTTCGAGGCAGAGAATACCTCGTTTCTCATTATTCAGTTTCATGAAGTTGGGGTTTTATATATTTTATATCTGGGTCATGGTGGTGTTATATTAATAAAATATACCTAATTATTCAATTGATATAGAAGGGATAATTTGGGTATGATTAAAATAATTTTATAACATTGTTTTTATTATGTTACAATTATATGGAAGATTGTATGGGTTGATGCGAAGTTGAAAAATTGTGGACATTGGGAGTTTTTTTTGAGATGAATGATATGTTTTGTGACTATTCTATATGTTTTTATTGTTTTGATTTCACCCCAAAATTTATATTGGAAACCCACTAATATTTTTCAAATGAACTCTTTTCCCAAAGATTATGACTTGTTTGATAAAACCCCATAAATAAACTAATTACTGATAAAACCCCCTCTGTAAGATCTATAAAATTATCACTGATATGTTGTCATATGTGGCCATTAATTCGGGAGTTTATGTGTGTTTTTTGATTAAATTTGTGGCTAATGGGTAGGATGTGTATATGATTTTTTTATTGTGTAGTTGTTCTTATTTGGTCATGATTTTTGGGAGTCATGGTGGTAGTTGTTTGGATATGATTTTTGGGTATCAAGGCAGTATTTTTATTGGTCATGCTATTGGGTCAGTGAGGTGATGGTTTGATAGGGATGATGATATTCATTCAATTAGTGGTTTCATTGTGTTAGTTGGTTGGGTAGTGATGTTAAAATTATTTAATAATGATTAAAATGTATAGGGATGGGTTTGGATAGTTGGATGGAAATGGATAATGAATAAATAAAGTATGGTATGTGTGGTTAACTTTTGATGATTCATTATAATGAAATGAATGGACTGAATAATTTAATTGGTTGGGAATGTAAAATGTCTCTTGAGGATTGTGTGTTATTTTAAAATTATATTAAAAGGAGACATTTTGGATTTTTTGATTTGGTTAGTGTATTTTTTTGAACCCATTGGATGTGTTTTGTGAGGCTATATGTATATAATTTTATATTACTTTTGATTTTTATATACACCCATCCCACATCTATCAATATGTGCTGACACTTGTATCATCACAAATGGGTTGTTTTTTCTAGTATCTTGGTAATGAGGATGGATGGATAGCTACAACCTTTCCCCTCTCTCTCATATAGGTGAGTAGATATGCATAGGCTTTGATGGGTGGAGGTATATTAGTACACAATGTGATGGGTTGAGTTTTTTTTTGGGAGATGTGTTGAACGTGTTGAGGTGTGGTGGCCGAAGTGTTTTTGGAAGATAATTAATGATCGTGTTGTTGTGAAGTGGACTAGGTTTTCAATAGAAATATATAATATGATTGTGCTATGGTGCAAAATATATTGGGGGTCGTACAGTGTAGGAGGAGGTAATGAGGTTGATTTCATTCATGTTTACGATACCTAACTACTCTAGTAGTGGTTGTGATGTGATAATTGAGGTGTCTGATGGTAAGATGTGATGTGATCGCGCTGGGGGGGGGGGGGGTTCTAGGTTTCGTTACACATGATGTGATTTTTTTGTGTTGTGGTAAGGTGGTATGTGATTTTTTGGAAGAGATAGTAGATCCATGATGTATAAAATTTTGGTGAGAGAGTGGAACAATAGTGGGAATGTAGGGTGGGTCACCCTTTATCAATTTTCTTTTAATTGTGTTATTATACATGGCTTGCATTATTTGTGAGTGTGACTTGGTGATTATGATATTGATAGTTAACCTATTTAGGTGTTGTTGGTTATGTTCTCTCCTCATAGGTTCATAAGTATTATTATTTCACTTGATTTTTTTCTATAGATTATACATTTATAATCAACATATATATTTATATTGTAACACCTTGGAATTTAAAATTATGAATATCATATTGGACAACATATATGAAACAAAAAAACAATAATATAATGGAATATAATCAATTTATACATTAAAATATATTTACTATTTTTTAAAAATTAAATATATTATATATCATGAAATTCATGAAACATTGAGTTATCTTTGGTTACACGCAACAATAACTTTCATCGATAGCTTGCATTATACATATGACTGTCTTTTACCGGATAATATTAATATAATTATTTGAAATTAATATTATCTCAAAGATAATAAATTTATTTTTATTAATAATATAAACTAAATTAAGAAAATTTACGGTTGAATTTATTGTTTTCCAATTGATTAGAAATGAAAATAATAATCAATTGAATATAAAGGATATGTTTTTATTAAAAATCTATTTTTATTTTATAAAGGTATTATTTCTTGATAAGTATAATTGGTTAGAATTATTTAATGATATTATTGAAATTTATATATTATATATCCAATAAAATGTCTTCACATTTATCTAATATATTTTATAAGCATAAGATAAGAACAAATCCAATTTTATGCATAAAAAGATGTATTTTTATAATAGAAGTTTTTATTTTTTCTAATGGCGTACCTATTTTGAAGACAATTTTTTTTAATTTTATAAATATGATTTTAAAAAATAACTATCATTTTTAAATTGTGATTTCAATATTAGTTTAGGATGATTTTCTAGTTTTTTCTATGATGTTTCATTTTTTGATTAATAGTGAAAAAATAATG
The DNA here is from genome assembly GCA_963277665.1 of Viscum album. NCBI lineage: Eukaryota > Viridiplantae > Streptophyta > Magnoliopsida > Santalales > Viscaceae > Viscum > Viscum album. Next base: position 470,797,750 of record OY728123.1, read on the forward strand.
AATTATAATTGAACACTAAATTGTCATGTGAGTAATTAATAATGATAATTTTTTTAGTTATTCATAAAGTCACAATAGTTCTATAATACATATATTAATCCAATTTAGTTCATTGAAATCACATTATTTTTTCATTTAGTAATGAAAACATTGTAATCTTAGGATCATTTTTACTTTAAAAACTTGTTTTCCCTTCCAATCCGCCAGATTAATTTTAAATTAATTATTCCAATTCATTGGATTGAATTTGAAAAACTAGATTAAATAATTTTATTAATAATAAATTTTAATTTAAATCAGAAAAAGGTATTTTTTTCACTAAACTAATTACTGAAAATAATTAAAATTAATTCCAGCGGTTAAGTGAAAAACGAGTTCACTAAAGGAATAAACAATAAAATTAAGGGAAAAATGACCTTAAAACTTATTAAAACCCTATTTTAAGGATATATTTTGAGATTATAAATTTTATAGTAGATAATTTATAAATTATTGGATCCACTTTACATGTTAAAAACATGTGAAAAATCAATACTTTTTAAAAATTATAAGAGTGCCACTCACCCCACTTTTTAAAGGGCACACCCTCTTCTCCTCTCTTGAAAAATTATAAAAAAGTTTTATCATAAATTACCATGGAAATTCACTTCTGAAAATCCATAAAATCTTCCTATATTCTATATTTTTTGAATATATAAAATCTTTAGTTATATTTTTGATAACCTCAAGGAGGATACCCAATGAAGAATTAATGGTCTTATAGAAGAGTTTCTATTTAATCTCCTTATCCATATCTATCAATTAATATTATAAAATATACAAATAAAATCTTCATTATAATAGATAAATAGAATTTTTTTATGTTTTGGTTAAAACCAACAAATTAACACACTTCCATCAAATGGGTTGTGTAATCATCATTTGTGTGTACGACAAACTACCACCTTGTGAACTACTGTCGTTCGTTTTTTGATTAACACATTTAATGGTTATTAATAATGATTTTTCATAGTTAGTATATAATATATATGATATTTATTATTTTATTGATCTTATTTAATTATTATATCACAAATACCATCATGATTTACAATTTTGGGGAATATGATAACGTTGTTCGTGTGTACGACATTCTACTACCTTGATAAGTGATGTAATACATTCTCGCTTTATATGGAATGTATTAAGGATGGGTATAATAATAATATGTGATATATATGACATAAAAAATCATATTTTAATATATATATATATATATATATATAATTTAATTTTATTTCACTCAATATAAAAAGAAAATGGAAATATTGTTCAAGTGTATGTACGACCTACCATCTCCATGAACGGTGTATTCATTTCATATCACAAAATTTTATGGATTAATATAAAAAATATATAGAAAATATATATGATATTTTCAAAGTTGTTAAATTTTTTGGATTAATAAATCATTATCCAATTACTAGGATAAAAAAAATAACAATTCTAAACATACTTGAAAAATAAAGTAGTTATTACCCAAAATGATGAAAATAACGAATGATTATTAATGTATGGGAAATAATATGTCCTAAAAGGACCATATATGACATCATAAATTATAATATAGTTCTATTATAAGTTAATAACATGTTTGAAACAAATATCTATGTGGTTAATTCATGTACAACCAAAATGAAAGGGTGAGGTAGGGGATTTCATCTCAATTTCATTTCATTGGGTCATATTATAACATTATGCAACTAATTACTTTTATATGGTATATATACATACCATTTAAATTTAATAGCATGAATAATCCATTATTCGTGGTATTTTAAGTTTCAGATAGAATTATTTAAACTAATGGGATTTGAATTAAAAATTACCAGGTGGTAAAGTATTTCAAAAACAGAATTTCATTATATTGGGTAATATTAATTTATCATTATCATCAATTTTATTGATTATGTTTATAGTGACTTTTCACTATATATTGTTTTATTTCCCATTTTATTATGTGTTTTTAATGGTGATACACATAATTGATTCATTTATTAATTATAACTTAAATATTATAATAATTTTAAGGGTTTATTTTAGAATCTCATTCTAATCCATATTATTTATTCTTGAATTTCTATTAATATAAATTATATAATAATTGCTTAATAAACACTTTTAATTTTCTTATAATCTAGTTATTTGTTATTTCCTTCAAGATATAGTACCATTTTTCACAACTTGGTACTTAAAATTATTAAGAAATGTTTTAATAAAATATGACTTCCTTTATCTCCTTAGTAGAAAATAGGTTTTATTACAAAACCATATTTTCTAAAAATGTTCTCAAGAATTTTTCATTATCATTTTTAAAATGATTTATTTTAAAAATTATTTACCCATTTTTCTTTTATCATTTTTTTCAAGGGAATCATCTTCTCTCTTTCTGAACAAGGAACTTTTATTACATTTTTATAATACACCAATAATGTAATTTTTAACAAGTATGGAATTACCCACTTCCATTTAATTTATGTCTACTTTTCAGTTTTACAAGTAAAATTTTAATGAATTTTTTAATGTTATTTCAAAGAAAATTATTTTACAAAAAAATCAAGATGAAAATTATATTTTCCATGAGATTTTTTTTAAATACATATTTACTGTATTCCTATTCATCAATGAATAAACACCATTATTCTTACTGCAATTGTAATATTTTTTATTGACACCATCGTAATTAATTATATGGACGGTTTTTGATCATTCAAACTAAGGAATGTATTGAAATTTACTTCCCAAATTCATTTGTTAGTAGATAACATTCCTTTTAAATTATCTCTATTCCTATGATCATCAGACATTATATTTCCAAAAAATATCCATAATATTTATAATTGATATGTTTATTTCCGAATCTGCATACTATTTATACATATAATGTTTAATTTAACATTGTTTGATTTATTGGGGAAATATTGATAAATCTATAATCCTTAATAGATAAGGATATTTTATAAGGCTCATTATTTATAAATTAAATCAATTATTGGATATATGTGGAATTTTTTAGACTTGTATAAGATGGTTAGTTCATGGTTATAGATTTCCCCTCAATACATCATTATTATCATCGGAAAAATTAGTGTTTGACCTTACTTATGTTATTTTTTACCAAGTATGTTATAAATCGCCTTGTAAAATGTTGTAATGATAAAGTTACCATGTACATAGGAAGAATAATGTCCATAATTAATCATTTCCTTCACTCAAATTATGTTATTATTATCAATGAGATTTCTCTACGAAAAAAATCTATCTATAGACATCATTATAATTTTACTCATTAAATAGAATGGTTTTCATTTATTTACCCCTCCAAATTGATTATAACTTATCTAGTTATTAAAATTCATGTGATTATAGTTATTTAACATTCCATATTGATTTTTCCTTATGAAGTTATTCAAAAGGAAAGTGTGTTTAGTTATTTACCGTTCTATATTGATAATGCATTATTGATTCATGATGGAATCCATTTTACTAAACCCTTATTGAGCAGTTGAGTTTACCCATACATTATTTCCTTTACCTAAGATTCCATGCAGTTCACCTTGAATGATATACAAGAATATACTAGATAGAAGAAATTAGTTCTCAAAATAAATTTATATTGTAATTTTTTTATTCAAATGTAATGTAAGAATCACATTTATATATAGTTTATAAAGAATAAAAACTATCTGGTCCTTTGCAATGTGATTACATGTATCTTATGCTAATGTAACGGTATGAAGAACATGTTCCAGAAATACTAATGTCGGGGTCGATACAATTGGTATTCGAGCATGTTTAATATAATCTTGGGAAAATAGATTTAAGCAAACACACATTAGAGAATACAACCCAAAAGTTAAATTGTATGATAATTATAGAAGAATATCTTAGTGTTTATGTAAGATAAAAATTATATTGTTTTTCCATATAATTCGATCTTGTATAAATATTAAAACTTAACATAATTATTGCACAATTTTTCCAAGGATTAAAAGATCTAAAAAGGGTATTCTTAGCTTGACAGGATCATAACATGGTTCATGAAAATGGGAATTACAACACTCTTATATTAATAGTCTCAAGGGACATGCATATTATAATTAAAATATTCATTACACACCATCATGAAGGCATTGAATATATGAATAAAATTAATAACATAGGTCAGAATGAAGGTATTTGAGATTGAAAACAATATTTCATGGTTTTGAAATCCTATAAATAATTATATGTTTTTCTGGCTATGATTATCATCTCTCACTCTATGATTTTTGTTTTTAGTAAATGTATAGAACCCAAAGGAAACATGTTAACATTTATTATGATGAATAAGGCAGTGGAAATGAGAAACCCAATGGTTTTATATAGGATTTAAAGAAATCGTTTTTATCTCTAATTTGTTTTCTAGAAATATAATTAATAAAATATACCTTAACCAACTCCCAGACAAACCCAATAAGAGAAAAAATTGACTTTTTTAAGAACTCAAGTGGTGGAGACCATGGATAAAAGAATTAACAACATCCACTATGCAATAAATGGGTAAAGTGGAACCTAGGAATTTGTATCAATGGAATAGGTAAATACTTTAGGTGTGGAAAATAAGGCCATAAAGAAAATAATTCCATAGAAAAAATGAAGTGTATAATGGAAATAAATAAATCCCACCCTATGGATCAATTTATAGATAATTATAATAAATTAAGAGAACTTATCAATTACTTGAGTTAATGACCTATTCTAAATGATAACCTATAGACCACATAATGAAATATGTTGACATAAAATGAATGAGTAATTTATGTATTGGGGATGTATTGAAAACCTTAGAAAAAAGGTTATTTAATGTTTAAATTTCTAGGATATCTATTATATTTTATAGAAATTTATAGGAATTATATTAATTTAGTTTAAAAAAAGGAAAACCTAATTACAAGATGACAACACTTTTCACATGGAAAGGTTGTAGGGCTTAAACCATGACCAAGGTATTATTATTGTTTACCTCTAACCACTAAATTCTATGATGTCCTGGTTAATATGTCCTTATTTTTAGTAGAACGATTTGAGTAGAAAATATTAATGATGAACCAATATTGTTTTATTTTAGGATTAGAGATTAATATTAAAAATATACTAGTTTTGTAAAATAGTTAGAGACAAACATATATTATTTTTTATGGGTCTTACGATCCAATAAAAGTAAATTTTATTTAATCATCCCTAAAAAATTCATTTTTGGATATCAATTTCACAGAATAAAGGTAATAAATTTTAAATTGATCAAATAATTTCCAAAGAATGAAATTATGTTTATGAAATATACATATATTATGTAAATTTATTTACTTATATTTATAAATAGTTAATAAAATACTAAAAGTTTATAAAAGGACCTCAAAACAAAAAAACTATACTATTATATTCATATATGAGGAATAAAATGGTCATTTAGATCATAAAAGAATAATGTTTTTTGTGAAGATAAATTTCCATTGGTCACTCTATTTCTTGTGATAAATGACCTTAATCATGTTTTATAATTATTTACACTTTTCCTCTATGTATATATATTCACTTTCTACTAAGGATATCATAATTAGAAAAAAAATTATATTCCATTCCATATGATTGGTGTAAATACCCTTCACTCTTATTAAAAGGACATTTTATTTATCATTTTTTGATGTGGGTTTTTCCAGAAAAATAATTTCTGAATTTCAAATCCTTTACCAATATCATTTTTATATTTCAATGATGTACTTTATTTTATGTTGGTGGAATGAATCACCATGAAAATTTATAACATGAATATCATATTCGATAGCATGTATAAAATAATAAATATCATAAAAGGGAATATAACATCTGGATACATTAAAATATATTTAATATTTCAAATATATTATATATATGATATATTTTTCATTGCACACAACACTATTTTATCTTGCGTTACATGAAACAACTATTTTCGATAACTTCTATTACTCACTAGATGAATTTTTATCATATACTATTAATATAATTATATAAAAGGGTATTTGTCACATATGAGTTAAATTTTATGCTATGAATAGGATTGACGAACAAATGAAAATATATGGTTGAATTAATTGGTTACCAGTATATTATAAGTGAAAATAAAAATCAATGGAATATATAGGAAATGTTTTCATAACAAACTATTTCTATGCACCAAGGGAGTTTTATCCAAAAATATCAAATAATTAATATAATTTAATAATAAAAATGAAATTTATATATTATAAAATCAATAAATTTTTTACCTTCACCCCATATATTTTATAGGCGTAAGATAAGAAAAAATATCATTTTATGCATAAGGAGTTGTATTTTTTTAAAGTTTGTTTTTTCACCTTATAACAGAGAACTTGTTGAAAATCTAAATATTAACAAATTTATAAATTTTCTTTTAAAAATTAAAATTATTTTCATAAATTGGAATATAACAATTATCTTAGAGTGAATTGTTTATATTTTTTTGAGATGTTTCAATTTATGATGAATAGTTAAACATACTGAATTTTAATTTAAAACTAACATTTATTTTAAATAATTTAAATAGAAAAATTATATTTTCAATTGGTTTTAAAGTCAAAATATTTAAATAATACATTTATGAATCCAATTTAGTTCCTTATAATCATTTTTATGTGGAATTTATATATAAAAACACAAAATTTTTTTGAATAATTTTACTTTAAAGACATGGTTTCTCATATAGTCTACGAGGTTAATTTAAATTAAAAATTTTCCCCTTATGTGGGTTGAATTTGAAAAAATTAATTCCATATTTTTAATCAAAAAAAATTATATTTTTTAATTATTTCAACATAATTATTTTAATAATGTCATTAGTAAAAATGATTAAAATCAATATTAGTGATTTATTTAAATACATGTTTACCGAGGGAAAAAACGTTAAACATATATAGAAAAATAATCTAGAAACTTCTAAAAAAACAGGATGGAAATATTTAGACCTTATTTATTCTAGGATCAATATGTGACCATTATTGGATCTAATTGACATGAATTAAACATTAAATAACAAAAAACTTTTTTCCAGAAATTACAAGAGTGCCACACACCCCACATATAAAAGGGAAACCCCTATACTCCTCTCTTCACATAATCAAAACACATTATTGTGGCCATTAATTGACTAAATCATTAAAAAAATTAATTCCTCACAAGCTGTAATCCTTATTTTTTAGGAAATAAAACCATTTAATGATTTATTACAAACCTAAGGTGAATACTAGAAGAAGAGATAATATTCCACTAAATGAATTTTTATTTTATCTCCTTATCCACCTCAATAATTTCTTAATATACCATGATTATATAATAACCATAGTGTAATTGATATAATTATATGGTTCTATATTTTGGATAAAACTTATAGATTCATACACTTCCATAACATATGTTACAAAATCATGTTTCATGTTTAAGGAGGACTACCCCCTTGCAAACTAATGTCATTCATTCTTCCATTACCACCTTTCGATGATGGGAATAAAGATGGATTTATAGTTTATATATAATATTAATTATTTAATTATTTAGATATAATTATTATATCTCAGATACAATCATGGTATCCATTTTATGGGAATATAATAATGTTTCTCAAGCGTACGAATGACTATCGCATCGCAAAGCGATGTGATTCGTTCAATCTTTACATGGAATGTATTAAATATGGATTTAATAAAAAAGTGATAAATATTTCCAAAAAATAACACTTCAATGATAATATATATAATTTAATTTTAATTCTTTCAATATGAAAATAAAATGGACACAACGTTCAAGTAGACGTACGATCTACAGTCTCCATAAATGTTGTATATCACTTCCCATCAAATTTTTTTATGAAATACTATAAATACATTTATAATAAATAAATATATTATTTAATTATTGCTTAAAATTCTTGATAATATTAAATCATGATCTCTATAAGATGAAAAATAAATAATAATTGAAAATATAGTTGAAAAATAATTTAGTTATTACCTGAAATTATAAAAACAAAGAATTATTATAAACGAATGGGTTATAATATTTTATAAAAGGAAAATATATGACATCATAAATGATAATATGGTTCTATTATAAGTTATTAATTTTTTAAAACCACTATAATGTAGTGTAATTGAAGTATGGCCAAAATCAAAGCGTGAGGTTATGATTTTCCACTCAAATTCATTTCATTATGGTATATTGTATTGTTCTGAAACTAATTAGTTTTTTATGGTGTATATACTACCCCATAACATGAAATATAATTAATTAACCATTATTAAAGTTATTTTAGGTTTTAATTTGAATTATTTTATTGAAGTTACTTTGAATTAAATATATCAAAGTGGTAAATAATTTCATAATTCACTTTCTTTTAATTGGGTTATATTTCATCTTTATTTCCATCAATATTAAACAATTATGTGTATAATGAGTTTTGACTATATATTATTGAATTTAAAAACTTTTCATAAGGATTTATCATAGATAAAAATAATTGTTTCACTAATTAATTCCCATTTCAACGATATATCAATTTTAATGGTTTATTTAACAATATCATTCTAATCATGATTGTTTATTATTTAATTTACATTAATGGATATTATATGATAATTATTTAATAACCCCTTTAGTTTTTTTTCATCTGGTTATTTGGTTTATTTCTCATGTGTTAGTACCATTTTCATTATTTTCTACTTACAATTATTGCGAATAAGTTTTAAAAAAATTAAATTTATTTCTATCTTTGGTTTGAAATCCATTTTCTTACAAAAAAATGATTTATAAAAATGTTTTCAATTTTTTTCATTAACATAGTAAAATTGATTCATTAAAAGACATTTTTATATATTTCGACTTTAAAAAAAATTAAATGAATCTTATTTCCATTTTCCAGAGAAAGAACTTTTAAATTTATTTTACAATGGAAAATTAATGTTATTTTAAACTTTACCTAATAACATGGTAATATTTCTTTGAAGATACCATTGCAATTTTATGATGATATTTTTAAAGAAAATAATTTCAAAAATGATTTTTAAAGAAATTGATTTATCAAAATGTGTTTCAAAATGAAAATGATATTTTCCTCATGACTGTTTGGAACATATTTCTATTGTATTTATATTCATCAATGGAAACAATTTTTTTTTCTAACTCTAATTACTATTCACTTCATTGATTTTATCCTAATTGTCAAAATGGATGGTTTGTAATCATTTCTACAATGGAAATTATTGAAATTCCCAACCTTAATTTATATTTTTTCAAGAACATTGCCTTGAAATATTCACCAGTCCTATAATCATTAGAAATAAATTTCAAAAAATATCTACATTATTTATTAGGGATATGTTTATTACCTAAACTGTACAACATTTTTACATACAATTCATAGTTTGAATATTTACTGATTAACAGTGGAAATATCGATAGATCATTATTATTGAATTTTTATAGATATTTGATATGTCAAATTATTTATGAATTACATAGATTATTTGATATGTGAGGAATGATTTGGAGATGTACGACATGGGTGGGGCCTAATAATGGATACCCCATTTATGCATCAGTAGTCTCATGGGATTAATTGGTTGGATAGCCATAATTATGTGGATTTTTACCTAGTATGTTCTATACCATATTGTGAAAGGTCTTGATGGTAAAGGTATCATGCACCTAGGAAACCTGGCAGAAAATAATTAATCATTTCCTTCATTTAGATTCAGTTCTTATTATCCATGATATTTTTAATATGGAAAATATATGCATGCATTTCATTCTCATTTTATTGATTAAATGAAATGGTTTTCAGTTATATACCTTTCTGTATTGATTATTACTTATCTAATTATTTAAAGGGAATGTGTTTTTAGTAATTTACCTTGCGATATTTATTATTTCTTATTTAGTTACATAAATGGGGTGTGTTTTTAGTTGTCTATTTTTATATATTTATTATTAATTATTTATTAATGATTTATTAAACTGTACTTAACCCTTACTGATAATTTGAGATCACTTTTACATTTTTTCCATTTCCCAATATTTCATGAATATCACTAGGACTAATATATAAGGATATGATATATTCAATAAATCAATTCTCAAAAAATATTATATTCCATTTATTAAAATGTAACGTAAGAATCATGAATGTATATATTTTACCAATACTACTATAATATTAAGTCATTTGGACATGATTCTATGTATCTTATTCCAATATAATGGTATAAGGCACCGACCCCAGGAATATTGTGATCATGTCGCTATACAAAAAAATGTTTCTAGGATTATAATGGGGTTATATGGAATTTGATGGACATTACTAGCTTAGATCTATGGATATATTTTGTGTTAATTCTTTAGTTTTTCTTTTGTGTATTTAAATTGGAGTCTTTTATCTATAATGGTTTTTTATACAGGAGTTAGTGGATTGTTTTGGTTTAAGTTTTATTATTTACATGATTTTTTATGGATGATTAATCTTAAATATATATCATATATTATTATAAGGGGAAATACCTCACATTTTAGGATATTTTTATACCTTCTTTTCTAGTCTCTTATTAAGGGACTACTGTATCCATGACTCATGGGCCATTATCGCTTCTCCCCTCGGAACGATATAATTTGTTGGAGGGGGTTGTGACAAAAAATGAGTTTTGTTTTTACTAATATTTATAAATTATATTTTGATAAATATTAATATATATTTATAGAATGAATATTATTAGTAATATAATTATTATAAAATCATATTTTTCATGAAAAATACACTTCTTGAGAATTCTATTCATAATAGTGTTTGTATAATTAATTTTCACTCAAAATTTTCAACATCAATGAATTTAATTTGGTAAAATAGATTCCATATTTGGAATCAAAATAATTTATTTTATCTGATATGTTAAACTGTATTTTTTACCATAAAAAATTGTGAATACATTAAAAAATTAATTAATACAGTTTAGGTGAAAGTAGATTTAATGAGGGATAAACTAAAAAGATATGTGTAAAATGACCAGAAAACATATTTAAAGACTATTTTACACCATATCTAGATATTATCATGTCAAATTATTGATAATTTCACATTTTCAATACATGTGGTATTTGAGAAATGTTTGTACAACTTTTTATTTTTTGAAATTACTAGTGTTCCACTCACCAAACTTAAAAAAGGCCACCCACACTACAAATATTTTCACAACATCAACGCTCTTTTAATATGAAAAACCCTACCCAAATGACTTAATAACATCTCTAAAATTTTCTTAGATCCCTTATATGGACCAAAAATTGATCTTATAAAGCATTTTGTTATATACCTATTGAATTTTTCTGAAGTATAGGTATAATGATTCATTTAGCATGATTTTTTATTTCTTATTCCACCTCATTAAAAAAATTCCAAATTATTCATATATAATAAAATATATCTCTAAAATACACTAATATGTTATTATGTTAATGTAATAATTTAAATCAATCTCATATTCCATCCAATGGAATATGAAATCATTATTCGTGTGTACACCAAACTACCACCTCGCGAACCACAATCATTCATTTTCCATCATCGCCTCTAAAGGATGTTTATAATGATAGATTAAAAGTAAATAAATATAATATTTGTAATATATATATATAATTATGGAAATATGATATCATATATACCATGTATTTTATTCCATTCCATGGGTGATACATAAAGTCTCTCGTGTGTATGGAGAACTACCACATCACGATACGATGAGATTTTTTTTCAAAAACGCTATACAAGAATAGTGATAGGGTTAATGTTAATAAATATATTTTAAATAAATGAATTAATTATTATATTAATTTTATATTATTGTTATAAATGATAATATTACATTTTTTATACACTAAAGAATGTTATCAATACTCATACGCATGTGTGGACTACCACCTCTATAAAGTGATGTGATTTTTTTCATCCCCACAATACACAGATTGTTTATATAATTATCTTTTATGAAATAATATTTTAATCATTATATTATGATGATTATTTTATTTTAAAATTTTGTCTTTCCTTATTTTTATAAGGATCATTATAAAAAGGAAATCGTACTCATAAGCATGTATTTCCTACCATCTTTATGATTGTAATGTAGTTCATTTTTCATAACAATATTTAATGATTATTTTTAAAATCATAATTCATGTATAATCAGTATAAAATTTTTTGTATTATTATTTTGGATATGATGAAATAATGAAATCTTTTTCCATGGTCAACACACAGAATCCATTATGAAATAATCAATTGAACATCCTTAAAACACCCGATGTGTATTTAACTAAGTTCATATTTTAATATGAAATTAAAATGAAATAAAATAAATGATTTAAGATTAAATTATTCATAATGAAAATGGATATTAATAATGATTTAATATTAAATTATTCATAATGAAATAATCAATTGAACATCCGACATTCACCACTTATTGTCATTTTGTGAGGTAATTACATAAGAAAATTATTTTATTAAAAATATTAAGATTTTCAATTCCATACGAGGTTCTCCAATTATGGAAGTTTTGATCCAGAGATTACAAATGAAGTAAGGGTTTCTAATCTAAGATTTTATTAATTTGAGACATAGATATATTAGGAAACTATTTATTTTTTGGTGTATATACTAAAATATATAGATTTAGTATCATTAATATTTAATATATAACTTTATTTTAGGTTTCAATCTGAATTAATTTATCCAATTTTATCGAAATGAATTCTACCAAGTGGTAATGAGTTTCATATCTAAATTTCCTTTTACCGGGCTATAAAACATATTCATTAACACTATAATAACGTGAATATGTGTGTATTGATCTATTAATTTTAATTATTCTAAATTTTAACTTTTTTATGTATTTAAATTTTTTATAAATATTTTATACATTGATTGAATCTTTATTTAGTGAGATGATCTTTTTAAGTGTTAATCAACTCATATAACTTACTTTGGGACAAATGTTCATGATATGAACCTATATTATTTTTGAGGTGATAATAAACTTGTGAAATGTTAAATAATGTTTATTCTTATATTCGTAATATTTAATTTTTCATTTGATGTTATTATTTCATGGATCATAATATTGATGAGTTACCAAAGATGAAAAGACTTTATGTTATAATCTCTTTCCTTTTAGGATTTTTTAGGTTCGAGGTTCAATTAGAGGAAATCATATGATATCATTTTATTGAAAAAAATTATTATACATGAGTTTGAAATTGGGTAAAATGTTTTATTACAATTTCATCCATTATTTGTTGAATAAATATCAAGTTAAATGTTTATTTGTGATAACGATATTGTATTTTCCTTTAGATAGAGTGTCTTCTTCATCCATATAATTTCTTTCTAAAATGTTTTTCTAAATATTATTTTATATATTAAATTATTTCCTAAAACCATATTACACGATTTTTTTATTCCTTTTAAATACTTTTAAATGGTAATTTCATAGAGTCTTACAAATGGATAACTTTTTACTCCCTTATTCAAAATATTTTTAGATGAATATTTATTTTTAAGACTTATTTCGTGGATAGATTTTCCCTCTATAATATCCATATTTTTCCTTGAAATTTTCATAATATGATTCAATGATTTTTTTCAAAGAAATATTATTTTCAAATATTTTGGATTTAAAATTTTTTAAAAGTCAATTTTAATTGAAAATGTTTTTTTCTCAAAAATGTTTTTAATGATCCTTTAAAGGAATTTCGATTCATAAATATCATAAAACCTTATTGTTACTTATGATTTAATGGGAATATATTGTAATGATAAAATAAAAATTCTTTCACTTGATTTATTATGATTGTTTCAATGATATATTTATGGAACCTATTTCTATTCCATTGGTTAAACATGTTTCAAAGAGATTGATAGAGAACCCATTTCTATTATTTAGGCTTATCATGTGTCATAGAAATTATTATGGAACACATTTATTTTCCATGAGTTAATTATATTTCAATTATTTTTTCATGGATGAATGAATTATGGATCCAAAATCTCCATGTAGAGCATATCCCACTCTTAGGGGTTACTAACCATCATTGTAGTTTTTATCCCCTCGATTGTATCAATGGGTTATAATGGGCGGGGGATTCAATTTACTACTATTTTGGGTCAGATTAGGTGGATTTTGTTTGATTGATACTTCATTTATGACCTTATCCACATAAATCTCTTTAAAGAATCAAGAAATGATCCCATAAGACTATGTTTTCTTTCTTAGTGTTACTCTTTACTACCCTACTTCGGGATCTTCTTTAGATCTTATCTCACCCGGTGTTGATCGATGATCATTTGATGATCCCTTATCTTTCAATCACCAGTGCTAGACTTGAGAGTTTTCGTCACTCCATGAAGTTATGTTGTATTCCTAGGTGGAGGTTCAAATTCCATGTGGTGTCTTGGCTCCCATCTCATCATGATGTTCGGTTATCAAGAGGTGATGATCGGTTATCAGTCTGTGGCCTAGGGTTATGTGAGGCATGACTCCATGTTATTGAAGATTACGAAAGTGGTTCAAGTAGATATTTTTTTTGGGTTTTTATCCTATGATCCAATTATCAGTAAAGGACAATGGTTAGTGTACCATTCCAATGGTTTTTGGCTAGTTTAACTGGATAATTTCTGGTTCATTTGATATGTTTGTTTTTTGGGATGATGATTTCATTGCATGAACCAAATTCTTCTTTACTGCATTTGGATTGTTGTCCAGAATTTTTTAGGTTCTACTGTAACACCCTAAGTCTTCAATTTTTTTCCTTTTATAATATATTTAATTTTTACCATCTTTCTATATACGCAAAACTATGTTGTCTTGTCTTATAAACAATACTGAGTTCCATCGATTGTGTATAAGTGGCGCAAGACCATGTATAGAAGTTCATATAAAATCACAAGACTTTATGATATATTTATTTTTATATTATTTCTTCATTAAAATGTTCTGAAATTCATCCAATAGATTTTATAGATATCTGATAAGAATAAATCTCATTTTATGCATAAAAATTTGTATTTTTCTAAAGGCATATTGGTTTTCTTTTAAAGGAGAACCTATATTAAAACTAAAATTTGACCATTTCATAAAATTTAATTGTTCAAAATGAACTCTATTCATGAATTTGGAATGTAAAAATTATATTAGGGTGTATGATTTGTATTTTTCTGAAAAATTTCATTTTTGATGAATAGTGAAAAATGATGCCTTTTAGTTGAAAACATAAATTTTTTTTAAAAAATTATTAATATAAAATTATATTATAAATTGATTTTAAAGTCAAAATAGATCCATTATAAACATATTAATATAATTTCTATAACAAAAATCCATTTTATATTGAATTTACATATAAAAACACAGTGAACTTTTAAACATTTCACTTTAAAAAATCGATTTCTCTCAACGTCTATAGGATTATCATTAAATTTAATATAAAAAATTCATTTATTGAATTTGAAAAAAATTATATAAATATTTGGAATCAATATAGTATTTTTATTAAAATAATAATAACTTAATTTATGTCCCCAATAATTAAAGAAAGTAATTTATATTAATTAAGGAGATTAAGGTAAAAATGATTTTACTTAGTTGTAAGACATTAATAATAAAGGGAAAATAATATAGAAACTTTTTAAAACCCCATTAGATTTTCCTATTATGACCATATTTTCTCTGAGATCTAATTTTATGAGTTTTTGGGATATTATACTATGAAAATGACCCATATAATAATTTATGTATAGAAAAAGACAAAAAAGGAAAATTCCATAACATTAACATTTAAAAAGCCTTTTGATATTGGAAAAAACCACATTATTTCAGTTATAAACGTTATTTTGAATGTAAATTATGTTAATGTCATCATATTAATTTACATTTAATTTTTAGGGATGAATTATTTAGTTAAAAAGCTTAATAAATTCCAATGTGGTAATTATTTAGTTAACAATTAAGTAAAATAAATGAAAATAAAAGATTAAAAGTGAAGAAAATTGATTGAATTATTGACATTAATTATTTTATAGGAGAATATATTATAATTCACATGTTTTAACTAAATATATTAAAATTACATTGTTTTATTAATATTTTTAAATTTCCATAAAGTAAACAATTTAAAAATTGGCATTAGTGTTATTTTAAAATAATTGACATTTTATTAAATTAATTAAAATCACTGAAAATAAAATCCTCTTAAAATTGATTTTAAAATGTAAAAAAAATATAAAAAAATTTCTACTTATGAACCAATTGTTCTTATATAATTAAAAAATTTTCCCCAATAATGTAGAAATATTATTATCATAGTTTTGTTTAAAGTTGTTTTTCAGTATGTTACATTCTCATCTGCTAAACTTAATTTCCAACCCATGGGGATTTTTATTTTTTAATTTATATATATTTATAATAAATTAGGTCTTTATTTTCTACAAAATATCACTTTAATTTATTATTAATGGTTAAAGTTCATATGTTACAAAATTAATTACCCTAATGAAGACCTCAAAATTTAAAAATAGGGAAAAATAAAATTTAAGGATCTAACTGATACAAATACTTGTATGTTTGTGAGTGGGAGGTATGGATAAAAAATACATTAAATTTAAACCATTATATTTCAATATATGTGTCACCTGAGGTAATGTATACCTCTCAGTAGTTTTTACCTTAATATATTTACAAGAGTTCCACTCCCCAACAGTATAAAAAGGAATTCACTACCATCACTTATCTAAAATTATAAAGCACTTTGGATCATCAAAAATACCAAAATATATCCCCAAAATCCATTAACTAATTTTATAATCATAAAATTAGGCATAAATAAATCCAAGGAAATATTTGGGAATAAACCAAAAATAGTTACCTAAATAAAAGGTAACATCCGTAAACAAACAATTTGGTTTTATTTTAATCTCTGCTCAATAAATTCATTATATATCATGCTTATATAATAACATCAGATTCATAAATATACATTGATTTATTATCTTCAATTTATGACCTACACATTCACACACTTCCATTATATGGGGTACACAATCATCATTCATGTGCATGACATACTACCGCATCATGAACCAATGTCATTCGTTCTTCCATTACCACATTAAATGGTTGAATTATTGATGGATTTATAGTTTATATAAATTTATATGATATATATGATTTATTTACTATTATTTATTTTTTATATAAAACATACCAACGTTCTTTCTATTATTTGGAAACACAATAACGTCATTTGTGGATATATGGACTACTGCATCCTAAAAACGATGTGATTCATTCACAAACAATATGAATTTTATTAATGAGGGATTTAATAAAAAAATTGTTAAATAAGAAATTAATATTATAATTTTATAATAATAAAAATATATATCATTTAATTTTATTTCTGTTATTATTTTATAAAATGGATGAAGAATTCATGAGTATGTACTACCTACCGTCTCTATGAAAGATGTATTTCATTTCCTCTCTCAAATATTTATAGAAAAATATAAATTCATATATAATATATATATATCATATTTAAATAATTTTTTTCATTATATATATTATGAAACCATTATCTATGTAATAATATAAAGAAATTCAAGTCAAAACATTCTCAAAAAACAAGGAAATTAGCACCCCAAATGATGAAAATGATGAATTCTTATTAATGAATGAGTTATAAAATGTTATAAAAGGACAATATATGTTATCATAGATATTAATATGGTTAATTTATATGTTTTAAACATTATTAGAACCATTATACTATATTTTAAAGAGCATTCATCCAAAATAGATCCTATGGTATGGGGTTCTCATCTCACTTTTTAAGTTTGTGAGATAAATGTAATATTCCCCACATACTTATTTTGTGTGGGGTATAAACTTCATACATTGATACACTATTTCATGAATCATTTTATCTTACCGGTATTTAAATTTTTTAATTTTAATTACTATATCCAAGGGGTTTTAACTTGAAAATTTCTAACTGGTAAATTTTATTTAACAATCTCACTTTCAAAGGTGATTGTTAACTTTGTCTTGAGAAAATAATATTATTGTAATTTTATATCATTGGACAAAATATATCATTATGATATACATATTATTTTCTAATGGATATAATTATTTCCTATACAATATACTATTTCCAAAAATATGTATTACAATGAATGCTATGTGATTTAATAAGGAAATATTAATAAATATGTATACTTTACTCAATATGGATATTTGATAAGGTTCTTTACTTATAAATTAAAATATAATAATTGATATATATGGAATTTTTGGTCATAATATACATGGTTTTGGGACTGGTGAATTCAATACCTATAGGTTTTGGATCGGTTAATGCATGATCTATGTTTTCTGTATCGGTTAATGCGAGACCAAAGATGCATCAGTAGTTCCATGAGAGGAATCAGTATCCCAAATCAGAAGGGTCTGTACACAGTATGTTTTAAAATTTCTTATTAATTCTTTTTATGGTAAATTTTCCATGTTCCTAAGAAAAATGGCATCCAATATTTAATAATTTCTTATACAAAGATTATAGTTATTATTACAATAAATGAGATTATTTGATAGAAATTATATATGGATGCATATCATTCTCAATTCATTGATTAAATAGTATGTGTTTTATTTATTTATATTTTCATATAGATTAAAATCATTGATTCATTAATAATTTTGTGGTACTTAACCCTTAATGAGTATCTAATATCACCATTAGTTTCTCTCATTTCCATAGGGTATGAATACGAATTCTTGAAATGATTTTCAAGGATACGAATATTTTAATCTTTTTAAGTATTATTTTATATATACAAAGTAAAACTGGTTTCATGTATTTAATATTTATTATAAAACTAATAATTTTTTGGATCCTTCTAGATTTGATTCACTATAATCAAGTTAATATTATAATGTATGACATCACCTTTGGGTTTTTGGGGTTAAGGCATTACAATTTCTATAAAAGGATGCCTAGTAGAAACCTTGGAATCTTGATTTTAGAAATCATATTTTAGTGAACATAACCCTAATTGAGAATTCCAGGATACATATAGAATAATATCTAAAAGAAACCCTTTTTATGCTTATAAGTTTAGCTACCCATAAAATTTTTAATTTATGTTACATACCATAATAATTTTGGGATTATACTTTATGTTTTATAATTATATGATCTAATTTAGTCCATGTCATTATTCAGAAATCAATCATAGAAGAGGGAATGGTAACCTCAGTAATGAACATGAACCATAGAGAAAGAAATATCATATATTTTCTAATATTAAGACAATATTTTGAAGAGAAACAGTCTCCTAAAAATTCTCATCAAATGGGGACATTATATCATGTGATAATTAAAGAGGTAAATCATTATAAAAGTCATATATCTTCTAAGGGAATAAAGAGAAGAAGTGGATGGTAGAAAAAATTATAGATAAAGGGAAGGGGGAAATAATTATTTTCACATATGTGATAATTTTAGAATGAAACAAACTGGTGGATTTTTAAAATGAATTGGTGTTTTATACTTTTTTAGAGATAAGGGCCACCATGGTTGTCATTGCATTGTAAAAAAGGGTTTCCAATATAAAAATCATCAATTGAAGGAGATGGGACACTCTGCAAATCGGTCTCTCATGTGTTAAAGGAATATACAACCAAAGAGGTTGATAGATCATATTCAATAATTTTATAACACTATACACAAAGAGGGATGATTAATATTAATGTGTTTTGATTCAGTAAGTATGTTATATTATTATTTTAGTATCATGTTATTGTTCATGAGAATTATAATATACATAAATATTGTATTATAGTACTTTTCATTTTGGATTTAAAAGTGTATGTTGAATGGTTCCAAGGAAAGTGATTTCCTAATAAGTTATTTTTTTATAAAATATACGGTTAAGGGATATATAACCCTTAACATGTTGGGGAGGGTGAGACAATGATGTTTGGATAATGAGACAAATTTTATGGATAAATTATATTTGATATTACACAATTCTATAGAAATGATTAATGGTTTTTTGACAAGATGTTTTGTGATGTCATTGATGGAGTTCAAAAAATTTTTGTTTTAAAAGAGTATATTAAATAATCCATGTTTTATTTAAGTAATAAAAAATCATAAATTTTTTAAATAATGTTTAATGCTAAATCTTGTTTTTACTATGTTCACATGTTCTGTATGCGATGATTAAAGAGATACTTCACGTTGATTGAAGACTAATTCTATGTACATTTTGGAAATGTAGTGAAATCATTTATAATGTGTTTAATCAATTTTTTTGGAAGATTTTACCATTTCAGAAATGGATAAAGTAGATATTTGGAATAAATGTTTTGGGTTAATGTATTACTTCCCCATATGATGGAAACTGTGATTAGAAATGAAGTATAAACAGTTCCAAGTATAACCAAAAGATAATATCTTGTTTATGAAATAGAAACATATATTTAAATATATTATTAAAGAGTGAATGAATTATTCAAGTATAAGAAAAGGATATTGAAATAAAAATTTTAACCTATTGTGTTCATATAAAATGTATCAAATGGTCCTTTAGATCATCATAGATTTATGGTTTTCGTGACCATTACATTTTATTGATCACTTACATTGATGTGACCAAAGACTATAGTCATTTATGATTTTATTTCATGTCCATTTTTCATTTTCCACCTTTTTATCATACATGGGATCATAGTTATTTGACCCTCATACTTCTCTATCTCACTTATTAATAGGATATGTTACTATCCTTTTTAGAATGTGGGGTTTTCAGCAATTGAATTTCCAAATATCTAACCACAGATTACTGAGTTGCAATAGAAGAATTTATTTATGATGTGGAGAATATAACACCGCATAGAATTAAAATATTTTCCTTTTATATTAAATTATATTTTATTGTTTTCTTTCTTTATATCCAACAAAATGTTTTCTTTTGTTACACACAATACTGAGTACATTCGATAGATTATATGTTAAGAAAGACCATGAAATGAATCGTATATAATAGTCCATGACATTATGATATATTTATTTTTATATTATACCTTCAATAAAATGTTTTTACATTCATACAATATATTTTATATAAATAAGAAAAAAACAAATCTATTTTTATACCTAAAAAGGTGCATTTTTCTAAAGGTAGTTTTGTCGCCATTTATTGGGGAACCTATTTTAAAACTAAATATTGATCATTTTAAAAATAGTATCAGTAAAAATAAACTTCCTTATTTAAGGTGTAATGTTAAAATTATATCAGGGTGATTTTTTTATATTTTTCAAATTAGTTTCATTTTTTGATGAATAGTAAAAAATATTGCTTTATAGTTGAAAAATGTCTTTTATTTTGACAAATTAATAATGTAAAAATATATTAATTTTTTTTAATGTCACGATATATAAAATATTAATATATTAATTCAATATAGGTTATCATAATATTTATATATTTAATTTATATATAAAAATATTGTGAAATTTTGAACATTTTCACTTTAAATACATGCTTTCTCACCACGACTACATGATTAGAATTAAATTTAATTTTTCCACTTTTGTGAATTGAATTTTGAAAAAATGGATATAAATTGTGGGAATAAGTATAATATTTATAGTATAAGAACAGAAAAATAATATTTTACCATAATAACTAGTAAAATGAATTAAAATTAATTATAGTGATTAATGTAAAAATGAGATTACTTTGTGGGTAAATTTTAATATTAATGGGCCAAATGACAGATAAACATTTAAAAACCCCATGTGATGGGCATATTATGACCATATAATCTATTTAATTTAATATTTTGATTCACTTAGAAACTATTCCATGAAAGTGACCTTTATAATTATTTATATAAGGAAAATAACAAAAAATTAACCTTCCTTACCTTTAACATTTATAATGCATTGAGATATGGATAGAAAACCACATTATTTAGGTTATACACATTATTTTTAATGGTAAGAGAGATATTGTAATAATATTAATATATATATAATTTTTAGGGATTAATTAGGTTGTTAACATGCTTGAGGAATGTGAATTTGGAAATTATTTATTTAATAGTCAACTAAAATAAATGATACTAAATATATACAATGTGAGGTAAATTGATTGAATTATTATAATTAATTATTATATTATATTAATATATCATTATATATAGATTTTAATTTAATATTTTCAAATATCATCATTTTCTTTATTTTTGAAAATTTTAATTGGCTAAATATTTTCAAAAATGACATTATTGAGATTCTATAATAATTAATATCTTATTACATGATTAAAAATTACTAAAAATCATATCTTCAGAAGAAATATTTTTATATGTTAATAAATGTATATTATTGTATATTTATGGGACAATTGGTCATTTATAATGAACATATTGTCCCATAAATAGTAAAACCATTATTATCATAATTCTTGTTAAAGCATTGATTTTACGTGTTACACACGCTTATTTTAAAATTATATTCCATCAAAAAAATGGTTTTTATTTTTTAAAATTAGGTATCATATATATAAATTTTTGATTATATATTTTCTAATAAATATAATTTTAATTTATTAGTAATGGTTAAATTACCTATGATAGAAAAGTACTTTCCCTAGTGAATACTTAAAAAGCTAAAAAATGAGAAACGTAATGTTAAGGAACAAAATGATAAAAATACTTTTATTTTTGTTTTTTGGAGATGTGGATCCTCCTTAAATTCACATTAATACATTTGTTTTCAAAATTTATGTCACATTAGGTGAGGGATACCTCCCAATAGTTCCTACATTTTTGTATTTAAAATAATGACACTCTCCCACTACCATAACAAGGTATTCACTCCCCTCACTTATTTACACCTCTCAAGACCATTTTATCTTATGAACCTAATAAAATTAGCTTCAAAAAAATACTTCCCTCATCTTAGAAGGTTCACATTTGGAGAAACAAATTCAATGAAATATTTTTGGCATAAACCAAAAGGAGTAACCTAAATAAGAGGAAATATTTTTACAACGAGTACTTTTGATTTATTTCATCCTCTACTCCTTATATTAATTATATATCATTATTTTATAATAAAATAAGTATCTTAAATATAATTATATTCTTTATAATAAGGGTATTACCTAAACCTTTACACAATTATATGAAATGGGATATGAAATAGGCGTTTGTGTGTACGGCAGACTGCCTCCTTGCGAAGCAATGTCATTCGTTCTTATATTACCATGATTAAATGTTGGAGTAATTATAGATTTATATTTTATATTTTAAATATATTATATTTATGATTTCATATTATTATTTGACAATTATATAACATATACATTCATACATTCCATTTTGTGGGAATCCAATAACATCATTTGTGGACGTATGAACTATTGCCTTCTCAAAGCGATGTGATACGTTCACACATTACATGGAATGTATTGAGGATGGTTTAAATAAAAATCTTAGATAAATATGAAATGAATACAAAAATATAATTATAATATAAATTTATAAAATTTAATATTTTTTATTTTAATACAATAAGAAAATGGAAGCATCGTTAATGTGTTCGTAAAGCCTACTGTCTCTATGAATGGTGTATTTCAATTCCTATATCCAAACATTATTAACTAGTATATATATATATAATAAATATAATATTTAAATCATTATTGACATTATTGAGATAATGAAATCATGATTAAATTAATAGGAACAAGAAATTACATGTCAAAACATACTAGAAAAACATGGCAATTAACACCTGACACATTGAAAATAATGAATGAATATTAAGGAATGAGCAATAATATATTATAAAATCACAATATATGATATCATAAATATTAATATAGTTATCATATAAGTTAATAAAATTCTTAAAATCATTATATAGTTTGTTACAGAGCGTTCAAACAAAAGAGAGCGTAATATATGGTATTTTCATCTGTGAGATAAATGTTATATTCACCACTTACTTATTTTATGTGGTGTATCAAATATCCATTTTGATATATTATAGGATTAATCCTTTTATATAAATGGTATTTATAATTTTAAATTGAATTATCTCATCCATGGGTTTTTAACTTGATAATTCCCAAATGCTAAAAGTTATATTATAATCTAACTTTCTTTGGTGATTGTGAACATTCTCTTCAAGAAATCACTCTCTAATAATCATTTTAAATTGGATATTATTTTTCATTGTGATTTAAATATTATTGTATGATTTATATTATTATTTTATAAATATTACAAAATTTTTACATATGGTTTTTATTTTGAATATTATTCAATTTAATGAGGTAATATTGATAAATTTTTACCCTTTAATTAATATAGATATTTTATCTGGAAAAATGATTATGAATTTAAATCGATTACTTGATATATAAGGAATGATTTTGACTTGAATTAAATGAGTTGGGTAATGTTTAATTCATTCAATATGGTTTGTGGATCAGTTAATGCAAGCTCTACTGGTTGGGGACAGGTTAATGCAAGCCCCACGATGCATCAATAGTCTCATGAGATGAATCAGTTAGCCATATCAGAAGATTTTCTAGCCGGTAGGCTTTCAAAAATCTTGTCAAAGGTATTGAATGTAAGGTTACATGTTCCTAGGAAACCTTGTGTCTAATATTTAATCTCTTCTTATATTGATAAATTTGTTATTATTAGTATCTATGAAATTATTTCATAGAAAATTTTTATGGAATCATTTAATTCTCAATTCATTGATTAAATGGAAGGAGATTTAGGTATTTACCTTTCCATATTGACTATTCTAAATGAATAATTATTAATTCCAAGGTACATAACCCTTAATAAGAATCTAATCTCACCCTTATATTATTTTCTTTCCATAGGATATAATGATGTATTTTCTAAAGAGTTTTAAGGATGATGATATTTTTGATTTGTCATGTTTTTTTCTATACACAATGTTAAATGGGTTTTATGTATGTAATATGGTCTCCTAAAAACACAAAAAAAATTAGCCCTTTAGTATTTTATTCCTTATAATCATGCCAATGTAATAAATTATTGAATCAGCCTTTGGATTTTGGGGCCAAGGTGTTACAACAGCTGGGTGGGTATCCTTAAAAGTGGGATGGGTGTGATGACACCCATATTTCGGCCTCCTATCATCATTTTGGATGGACTGATGGGAACCATTCCATTTTGTTTTTATTAGTGTCTTTGTTATGGTATTTTGTTTAATTTTGTTGAAATTATTGTGAGTTCCCCACATTCTTTTTCAGTTGGGAGGCTCGAAAGAGAGAATGGTGTTCTAGTGCCTTTTAACTAGCTCTCATCTATATGTATGTCTTTGTCGGAGAGGTACACTTCAATTTTGTGATAATCCAATACATGAAAACATCATAGAAGGGGGTTGACACATTATTATTGATTTATTTTTTCTCTTTCATTGGCTATAGATGAGGATATGATGATTTATCTCAGGATTTCCCTGATGTATGCCCCCCTTTGGACTTAGAGAAACACTATTACTATTGTTTATTATTTTAAAAGAAACTTACCTATAAATAAAATGATTTCCCTCTTTTACCATTTTTTAAAAGTGGACTTTTTTCTTATGTTTAATAAAGGGGCTTTACCATAATCTATTTTAAAAGATATTATCAAGGATATTATTTATTCTCCTTGGTTAATGATGATATGAATGGAATAATGACTCACTAATTCTGTAATTAATTTATTTAAATTAAGATAAATTGAAGAATATTTGTATAAGAATAATAAGGTCAAGGGGGAATAAAATAATTAATCCTATGTTAATCCCCTCATACTATGTCCATAACATCTGGGGAAGGAATCCCATTCTATAGAATCAGGTAAAAGACAAGTAATGAGTGTATTTGGAGGTGGGGAAGTTCGAAACATTTTTACCCTCATGGTATGTATAGAGAACATACATTCAACAATTGATGAAAATTTTGAATTTTTTGAGGTAACAGATAGATCATGGGATGGTTTTCAGACATCACAAGGTGTTGGGAAGTATTTTTTTGTTGGTTTAAAAAATATCATGTTCAATATTATTATGTCTTCAAATAAAAATACCTCCTAAAATCACATGTGTTTTTTTCCTGAAGAGAGTACACACTTCAAATCATTGTATTAATATATGCAACAAAAAGACACCTACTGTCAAAAACTGTTACAACTCCCTACATGATTCCTATGTTATGATATCCATCAGTATTATGATTGGGCCCTAAATTGTGAGAATGATAAAAAATACAATAGCATTAATCATCACTAATAGTGGTATGTAGAAGAGATATTATATTCATCGGTAACCTGAAGGAGGGGGTGTTATCCTTATCATTGGGTAGCCAAGAGTGATCTATCAATAAACTCTTTTTATGAGTATAAGGGCCAACATGGAGTATCTATTCCTCTCATATTGTGCTTTATTCTTGGAATGTCAATCACATTGTCATCCTGCCGCTAGAATAATCACTCTCTCCATCCACCACTCTTTTTTCCCACTATGAAATTAGATATTAATGAATGACCCTCCTAGTGACACATGATTATCAATAATAGTTTACTAACCAAAGGCATACTATATGCGCCTAATATCCACCGAAGAACAAGTACACAAAGGATTAACCCAAGGATTTATGAAAAAAGCAGCTTGATATAATTCAATTAACTCTATGTTGGACATGATCATATGTGTAGATAGAATTTTTTAGATGTCCCATATGGGGAATTTAGGTTTTAGGGTAACTTATTTTTACTATAGAAAACCCCCCAACTATCCATCTATGTATGGGTGAACTTCTAAAGATGATAATACCTAGTATTGAAGACTCCCAATGAATAAACTATATGAAAACATATATCAAGATCAAAAATAAGCTTGATTTGATCAAATATCACGTGATGGTCCTCTTCCAATACATCATGGGTGAAACTCAGGTACTCTTTGTATTTTCTAAAGGGTTTCATATGGATGACGATGATAACTAAATGTAAAATTTGAAATGCCATGTATTGTGGGATATTTTGATCATCTTTATGATTTTTTTAACAAATCCATGATATTAAGAGTTTCCCATAATTCTATTATACTCTTAACCAAATAGGTTCCTCATAATGTTAGTGATCTAATTTTTCCTTCTGATATTGTGTGTTTTCGATGGTGAAAATCAGGACACCTTGATCGAACTCAAAACCAGAAATGTAATGTTTATGAATTTAGCACCAGATCTGAGAGTGAAGGTTTAGATATATTATAATTAAATTTTGTATTGAAGATCATTATATTTTATTATCATCAGAAAATAGGTTTATTATTGTTGGAAAAAACAAATTCATGAGAGTAGTTTCTAGTTGGGCTATATAATCATTCTTTGCAGAATGCATGGTGGAGGGTAAATATGGCCTTTTTAATTTTTTTTTTAAAAATGATGTAAATTACTAATATATAACAATATAAAAATATTTAAATTTAAATTGAAAATTTACCTTGAATTTGATAAATCAATGAAAATATTGTTTCCCCCTTTTTGATAACTCTATTGTTTTTATCATAGATTTCTTTTTTTGAGAATAATATCTTACAATTTTGTAGAAAAATATGTTTTAATTAATATATATTTTTATTGATATTATACCAAAATAATATCATTTCTATTAGTCATTATTGGAATACAATACCAATGTAGATATGGATTTGATAGAATAGACTGCATCCTAGTATTTCATCCATATCATTTCTATCAATTCATAGATCAAGATGTATTTTTATTATTATAAATAGGACTAAATTAATTATATTAAATTCTTCTGGATCCATGTATAATTAATTCATATTTAATATTAATATCATTATAAATAATTCTAATTTATTTGGACTCGATTTTGAATATTCAATTTTATATATTTTGTGACCTTATCATAACTTCCTCTGAATAAATATGTATTATTCACATAATTAGGGGATTGTTTTAGGATTAAGTGACTAGGGGAATATAATAATTCATTTAATTAAAATTATATTTTGTATTATATGGATAGATAATATCATGATAGGAACTCATCAATAATTATCTCTACCACCTCATCCATGTTCTCTTACTATGGTTTGTCAAATATAATTTTTTATTTCACTTCAATGAAATTAATTTAATATAATTTTGTTCTTCTTCAATAAAATTATATTAGGATATATGATATAAGTATAAGTGATATTGGACTCTCCCTTTTCAATCATTTTATTTTGAATTTGTTTTATAATTAATTTTCCACCCATAAAAGAGTTGTTATTTTTTAATCGACATAATTTCCACCTTCATTAATTAATTTATTTGAATATAATGTAATATGGTTTTTCTATTCAATAAAATTTGAAATTATTTGATTCTTCTAGATAACATTCATCAATAGCATTACAAAAACTCTAGTGAGGTCGAGTAAAAGACCAATTTATGGAAAGAAAAATTAATTACTCATATAAATCAACATGCGATCAATTTAAAAATATTTAAACTAGAAAAAAATAAAATAATTAATTATTATAGGGTGGAGATATTCCCTTATTTTCCATAGAGTAAATGATTAATTTCTATTGATAATAAAATATTGGATCCACAATTTCTCATTCAATGGATAACCTTGGATTTTATTGATTCATTTTAATGTGGTCAGGTTTTATTTTATAGGGTTAATTAGTTAAACGGATTTTGTATCATAGTTTTATAAATAATATTTTCTAGGAAAATTATTCTGAAAAAATTGAATATATGTTTTAGATCAGTTGTGATTATGTATAAAATATTTTGATAAACATAAACATCACATCAAATCACAATTTTTTAAATAAAAATTCCTAATCAAACAATAATACAACTTAACCATTAGGTTTTAATCTCTTTCATTTTATTTCAATAATCTCACAATAAAATAACCTTCCAACAAGCCAGTACCCAAGTGGTAGAGTCTCCTTATTAGCATCGAAAAGACTTATGATAAAATCCAGGAAGGGGATGAATTCTCGAGTACTGTAGCATGGAACTGTAGCAACGACGAAACTGTAGCAACAATGATACTATAGCAGTGGAGGTTAATGTAGTAGAGAATGTTGTGGTGGCGGTACTGTAGCTGGGATTGTAGTAGCCTGGGTACAATAGTAGTACTTTTCACCGAAGAGCCATTGGGGCCAAAAAAATGGGCTTTTAGGCCTTGTACTTAGAACACATGGTCTTGGGCCTTCGGGCTATGTAATGGCTCTGCCACAACCCATTCAGAAAGAGGTGTTTTCTTTAATAATAAAAATAATTCTTCAACCCCAACATAAAAAAATCACTATAAAATACTCAATATTTGTTTGGTATCATTGTTTTATTTCCTTATTTATTCAATCATAAAAGTATTATTTACTTGACACCATCTATATGTAATTGATTTTGGACATCTAGTGTCCTACACATACAAAAAACCAAATATTTTATGATATACCATGAAACCATTCATGAAAATGGTTTTATTTAATGGGAGTAAAGTGGCTAATTTTTATTTAAAAAAATACAATAATTTGTTTAGTTTCTTTTTTCATTAATTTTTATAATTATATTCAGTTGTAATTCAATTACACTATTTCCTTATTTTTTAATGTAATATTTATTATATGAACAATATAATTTAATATGTATTATTTATATCAATATAATGGGACATACACTCAATATGGTGACCCATAATGTTTATTCAGACATATTGGACAATAATAAATATGATCCACCAGCACAATTAGTTTACAATGGGGGATATGATAATTTAATAATTAATTCATATAATTTCATCAAACTATTGGAATAATGGATAATTTAAAAATATGAGTACTCAAATCCACTATTATTATATGTTTTTAATGAACCAAACCATCCCTTGATGATTAATTATATGATATTTTGGATGAACAATAAGTGGAATTTTACAATTGAAAATGTAATATGGTAGGACATAAGATAAAAAATTATGAGATGTCCAAATTAGTCCAATAGAATACATAAGAAATGGAGAATAAACCATAATAAGAATATTATTAGGATTAAAAAGTAGTTTTTCAACCCTAAGATGATAAAATTATGGAGTTGAATGAATCATTAGATATAAAAAAACATTTTCCCTTCTTTTCCAAAAAATTATAATATATAGTGCATCATTGATGAAAAATATTTACCAATTACAGAAATCATTTGTGATTTTTAAAATTAATACAAACACTATTGATATTTTTTGTGTTTAAATTGAGAATATTCTCTCCTCTTATAAAATTTATCAGAAAATAGAGCCATCACAAACTCTAAATAAAAAAAAGAGGAAAAAACAATTATTAAGAAGTATGAAGAATGGAATGGGGAACCCTTCTAAATATTTTTTGAGGAACCTAAGGATGTATAAACAATCATGGTATCTCTTGAAAAAAAATATACATGCAAAACTATTTGAGGAGAGAATATAGAATATTAATATTAACGACTACATAAATTCCCTGACTCCCCAAAATGATTTTATGAAAGAGAACCCCAATATTCTCTTCCAACTTCAACTAATCTACTTGTAAATCATTGGGGAATAAAATGATTATTTATTGTAATCATTTCCATTAAGAAGATCAATGATATATATAGGAAAATCAATTATACCATAATTTTATGGTTCAAAATTATGAATCCACAACCACATTTGATTCAATATGATATTCCACTATTCTTTACCCACATATAGAATAAATGAAGCACTTGCGGTGTGGCATGCCCTATTTAATTTTCTATACATATGAAATTTATAGATCTTTATAGAATTATCAAGTATGTATTAATTATTGTATGTATATAGTGATGATGATCTATAACAAAATCATTCATGAATAATTCTAAATAAATGAACACATATGGTTATTTCTTATCATATATCTTTTTTGTCTTCCCTCCAAATTCAAATTTTGTATTTAATATTAAAAGATCACTTCATAAGTCCATGTTAATGAAAAATTAAAATAAAATGTGACAAAGAGTGTAAAACCCCTAAAAATTACAATATTTTCATTTTTTAATATATTTAGTTCTATTTATAGCTTACTTTATGTGCGACACCATGTTAAGCTTACCATACACAAAACAATGTGTTGGATTGCATTACACATAATGACAATTTTTACTAAACAATATATTTTTAAAATATTATTGTTTTATATAAAAAAATATTACCAAGAAATTAATTTGGAGGTTTTGAATATTATTAAATAACTTACGAAAATATATGGTTGAATTCAGCTGATAAAAATTAATTATAAAGCAATATATGAATTAACTGAATATATTGGAAATGTGTATATAAATAACAATTTTTATGCTCACAAAGTTATTTTATTATAAAAAATTAATTTAATTACTATTGATAAATTATAACAATTAAATATATAAAATATATATAAAATCAAAATATTTTATAATCATTCAATATATTTTAAAGTCATAAGATAAGAACAAACTCAGTATTACACATAAAAACCTATATTTTTATAAAGGAAGTTTTAACGCCTTTTGATGAAGAACCTATCTTAAATCCAAATTTTGATAAATTTTCATATTATTTTTGATAAAATAATATTATTATTTAATAGAGTAATATAATAATTTACATTGGTGTAATTTTTTGAATTTTTAAAAAAGTTTCATGTTTTGATGAATTGTGATAAAATATTGAATTTTAATTGAAAACAACTTTTTCATCTAAATAATTTATAGTGCTGAATTATATTTTTCAATGGTTTTAAATTATAATTAGATAAATTTTATATCAGTTAATAAAATTTAGGTCATTGAAATCAATTTTACATTAAATATGAATATTAAAACATTAAAATATTTTATATGTTTTCACTTTAATAACCTTTTTTTCACATTCCATCAACGTGATTGATATGTAAATAATTACTTAAAATTCATTGTGATGAATTTTAAAAGAATGAATTACATATTTTGAATAATTGGGTCCAAAATATTTGAATAGTGTTATTTTATTTTTGTCCATATGGATAGTAAATTTATTAATATTATAATTACCACAGTTAAATGTAAATCAAATAAATAAAGGTAAAAATAATATTATAAGTATTATAAAATTAGCCTAACATATGAACTAATTTTCATGGACGATATATGTTTTACCAAAATCATCTTTGGGATTATTTTAGGGCCTCTTGGATCCACTTGGATGACTTTAAACTTGTTGTAGAATCTGATTCTAAGGGAAGCCCAATATGTCACACTCTTATTTTAACAAATATTACTTTTTTATTATATGGTTATTTAGAGGATATTTTTTTTATACATAGTAATTTTAGAGGAAATTTTTTTATCTTCATTATAGTAATTTATTTATAATTTTTAGAAAATAAATAATTAATTTAAATTATGACATAATAATGAAGTAATAATTTCTTAATTAATGGAAGAATCAAATAAAATATTTTAACCATATTAAAATAAAAAAAATTAACTGGGTTAATTTAATACATAGATTTATTGATTACATTGACATTTTATAAATTTTTTATAAGTCTTAGTTTGAATTAATATTGTTTTTGATTTTCGTATAAGAAAAAATAATGATTAGTGTCAAAACTGCGATTATTGATATTTAAAAATAAATAATATTTTTTTAAATGATATAAAATATCTAAAATTCAATAATTCATAAAAATAAAAGGGATAAGTATGAAAATTCCATCAATGACACATTTAGTGGTCGTTTGTAATTTTATTGTCACTATATTTACCGTTAAAGAGTAAATATCAAAGTTTTCATGATTAGAGGAAAAGGCTTTAACTAGTGGTTAAATCCAAATGATAAGGTTGATAATGTGACATGAACTTGTCTAAAAATTATTGGTTTAGAGGAATTCGACCCATATCATCTTATATTCTGAATAACTCACTTTGGTGCCATATAGAATAGAAAATGAATTTATATTAAATTAATAGTTTGAGGGTTTCCAAATGTACTTGTCAACTTAATTATAAAAGGAAACCTCATCTGTCACTTCCTTATACCACAATGATCATTCTATATCAACCAAACACTACAAAACTAAGCTCTTAACTTCCCTCTATTCATCATAGAAGCCTCTAATTGGTCATAAATCCATCCAAATAAACCATTTTGTGAAGTCAAAAAGGAGTTACCCAAATAAGAGGTAACATATTTCCTCAGTATATTTCATTTTATTTCCTTTCCCTACCACATAAAATATCATTATTCCATGATTATTTTAAAAAATTAGTATCCTCAACATATTGTGATGTTTTTTTTCAAAAGGGTTTGACCTACACTTATTGTAAAACCATAATATTTTGTGAAATGTTGTTTTATTTAATCATTTTGACATTTTTCATTTCATACAATACTAAATATAACTTTTTTTACAAGAAATAATTTTTTTCCCTTGTGTAATACACACCACCAAGTTATGGTTACATTACACAAAAATATTATATTATCTTTCAGTATACACATCAATATACTTGCCTTGGGCTACACACACTGTCGAGATCTTTAGATAGATTTCTTTACAAGCAAGACCATGATTTTCAGAACAACAATATATTATTATAGTATTATTATTTAACATAATACGATATATTCTTGAAATTTAATTATAATTTGACACTATTATAAAATAAAATATGAAAATATACATTTTATTAGATAAATTCATTGGTTACCAATTAATTAGAAATGAAAATATATATCTATTGAATATAATTTTTTTTTATTTTTATACTCTATAAGTTTTTTTCATAATAAATTAAATAAATTAAAATTATTTACCGAAATTAATGAAATAAAAAATTTATTTATTCAATACAATATTTTTTTCATAATCATTCAATAAATTTTATAGGCATAAGATAAGAACAAACAAAATTTTATACATAAAATCCTATATTTTTTCAAAAGGGAAACTTAATCACCTTTTAATGGGGAATCCCTATTAAATTATTTTTTTTATTGTTTTATAGTTTTTATATGAAAAAATTAAATTCTTATTTAAATTTGTAATATCAAAATTTACTTTGGTTAAATTTTTTTCTATTTTTCTAGTAACTTTCATGTTTTGATGAATAATGAAATAGAAATATTTATTAAATAATATATATTTTCATTTATTTTAGTTACATGGTAAAATAATCTTTTCAATTGGTTTTTAATGTTAAATAGTTAGTTTTTATTTAAAATATAAAAATTATGGTTTTTGAATAGGATTTTATAGATCATTTTATTATAAAAACAAATTATGTTTTAAAAGGAAGTTTTTTCAAAAAAAAATTCATGTTTTTTTAATGTTTTTTAAATTAAATTCTACAACTTATTATTTTGTATTTTAAAAAATAAATTCCAAAATTGAATTTATAATGTTTAAATTTATAAAAAAGGTTACTTTTATTTTTTTCCAATATTAATCGTAACCATGGAAAATTATATTACTTTGGTAAATGGTAATTTAGGTGAATTATGTTAAAAATTAAATTATAAATACTATTAAATGACCCAAAAAATTTCAAAAATTATTTTGGATGAATTAAATTAGACCATTTACACTTATGGGTGGATATTAAGTCATTTAATGACCACCTATCCGCAAAAAGGACGTAAATAATATTTAAATCCAAGAATGTCACCAAATTTCATCTTTCCTTGTATTTATTATCTCTTGTGTGTCCACTTGGGAAACAAGGAGTGGCATGAATGAGTCTAAAATTCAATTTTTAACTTAATAAATATATTTTTATCATATTAATTTATTTTTTGGTTTTTTATCCACATGGTTGAAATTATTTAATTTATAATATTTTATGTAATAAAAACATTAAAGATATTACATTCATGTTTTAAATTATATATCATTTTTAAAATAGGGATATACAATATATATTAAACTATAAATATTATTATGAAATATATTAAATATATATCCTAATAATTTTAATTAATTTTAAATTTTTTAGTATACAATAATGTATATTAAATTATTACACTACACTAAAGTAGTAATTATTTTATTAATGGAAAGACCGAAGATATATTATTAAAAATATTAAAATGACTATAATTTTAGATAATGAATGTATCTAATTAATTTTAAAGATGATATTTTCCTTTTAATGATATAAATAAATATTTTGTTCTAGGTAAACTTTTTATCTTAATATTTTTAAAAATCGAAGAATTAATTAGTATCAAAATTGACATAATGAATATTTTATCATAATAATGATTTATTAAATTATATAAGAATAATAAGAAATATTTAAAAATTAAAAATAATTATAATATGGTCTAAAATGTTCTAAATCATTCAATTATAGTAAAATTTAAATAGAATAATTAAAATGTGCACCCTTTTAATATTTAATTATTTATTAACTTATATAAAAATAAAAGGGTATAACTAAGGGTTATTTAAAATGATAAGGATTAAATTAATACCAAAAAATGTCTAAAATATATTGGTTTATTATATTAAATACATATACCATCTCATTTTCTAATGATTGATTTTTTGGTATTTTAATGATATTGAGTTTATAATAAAATAACATTTTTAGAAATTCCAATAGTGTCCCTCACCTCAATTATAAAAGGGAACCCCCTCCCTCACTTCTTGAAACTAAATTGTTCCTTCAAGATTAATCATCCCCTTAAAATTTCCATTTTTAGCTTCCATTTCCTCATTATAATGGTTACGTTTTTTCTCAAAAGACCAAATCTACTATCCCTAAGAGGAGATCTAGATAGAGCTCATCGAAGAAGAGGAAATCTCCTCCACAAACTCTTTCAAGATTATTTATTCTACTACTTCCTCTTCATGTTTTTTCCTTTATAAAGTAATAACTCTATTACCTACTCTATTATGAGATTTTATTATGATTATGTAAAAACCAAATTTTCCCTTCTATCCATCCTATAGAAAATGAAATCGCTGAGCATGCGAACATACGACCTACCATCTCTATATTGTGGTGTAATATTATTTTATTCACCACTTTGAATGGATTGGTATAATTATGGAAACATATATTATATAATATTATTATAGAATTATATTTATTCTATAAAAAATTTATACCATACACAATCTTACTATTTCACTATTGAGGGAATGATTCCATCGCCCATACGTAGGTACAGTCTACTATCTAAAAGATGTGATGCGATTAATTCTCTATAATCACCATTAAAGATTGATTATATAAATTTATATAATTAAAAATATAATATATATTGAAATAATATCATTATGTAAATGAGACAACAATATTCTATATGTAGGAATCATAACATTTAGGACAAAAATGCATAAGAAAATGACGTAGTTAACACCTGAAAAATGAGTAATAATGAAATTTTATTAACAAACAAGTGGTTTGATGATCATGTATGATATAATAATTATAAATTTGGTTTTGGAATTAATTAATGAATGTATTTAAACAATTATAAATTATGTTAGGATACATACGATAGAAATCTGACTAATAGTATGGGGATATTTACTCTCACTTTTATTTTTATGAGATTTATTCATTATTCGTAACTAATTTCTTCTACATGGTGTATGTATTACCTATGAATATATTTGATGATTATTATCCCGAATATTATGTTAATTTCATATAATTATTATTTTATTTATTTTATGGGGCATACGATTATATTGATTATATAGTCATGAGTATTGATTTCACAATCTCATCAATAATTGGGATAGTTTCTCAAAATGTTTTCAAACAGTTTTTTACTATTCTCCAATGTATGTCTAAATTCATATTTTTTTTACTTTTTACTACATGTTTTGAAATGAATGTTTTTTCATTTTCTAGACATGGTACATTGTGACTTTTCCGGCCCAAATATTAGAATAATGATTTATTTTAACTTATACATCATGAATGGATTTTTTGGGTTTAATGATTCCTTATTTCATTGAATATTTCATTACCAAATAAAAATTAATTTTTAAAATAAAATGTTTTCATCTATTTTTTTAGGTATTTTAACAATGGGAAAAAATTTCATAGCAGAAAGGGTATTTTCACAAAGAATTATTTTCAAGTGATTTTTCAGAATTATTTTTTATCTATGATAACATTCATTGATGTTACTTTTGTTTTAAGGGGGATATTATTCAAGGATATTATCCCTATTATTCTAATGGTTTATTTATATTAATGATTATATTTATAAAACCAATTTATTTTCCATAGGTTATATTAATATTGAGTGATTTTTAAGAAACCCATTTATTTTCACGAGTTATGATATGATGAATGATTTATGTTCTTTGGGAACAAATATATATGTTTTCTATTTTGTGAAGGGGTGAGTATATATCCCTATAATTCATTGGTTAATGATTTATATATTATCAGATAGAGAATAATGAATTGTGATGTGAAATTGGTTCAGTAATACCAAACTGGATCATGAGTAATCTTGATTCAATAATACTGGACTCGAACAAGTGTAGTAAATGTTTAGTAATACATGACTATAAGAGGATTCATATTGGTTTAGTAATAAATTACTGAAATGGGATTAATGTCCATTTAGTAATAGATTTCTACAATGAAAAGAGAAGTCAGTTCAGTAAAGGATTTTTTACACTATGATGACATTGTCAATGAGCCTTAACTAATATCAAAATGATTCTCTAAGATCATGTGGTTCCACATTTCCACATTTTCTATTTAATTCAATATTTTATGATTTTTGTATTATATATTTTAAAGTCTCAATATTATTACCATTTTCTAAAAATATTTTCAAACACTTTTTTACTATTCTCCAATATATGTCTAAATTCATCTTTATCTTATTAATTTTTTACTACATGTTTTGAAATGAATCTTTTTTCGTTTTCTAGAAAAGGTACACTGTGACTTTTCTATCCCAAGTATTAGAATAATGATTTATTTTAACTTATACAGCATGAATGGAATTTTTTGATTTCATGATGCCATATTTCATTAAATATTTCCTTACAAAATAAAAAGTTATTTTTAAAAGAAATTGTTTTCATCTATTTTTTTGGTATTTTAACAAAGGGAAATAATTTCAAAGTAGAAAGGGTATTTTAACAAAGAATTATTTTCAAGTGATCTCTCAGAATTATTTTTCATCTATGATAACATTCATTGATGTTAATATTGTTTTATGGGGGATATTTTTCAAGGATATTTTCCTTATTATTCTAACGGTTAATTTATATTGACGATGATATTAATGAAACCAATTTCTTTTCCGTAGGTTATATTAAGATTGAGTAATTTTTAAGAAAACCATTTATTTTCATGGGTTATGATATGATGAATGATTTATGTTCTTAGGGAACAAATATATATGGTTTCCATTATGTGAAGGGGGGCCTATATATACCTCTAATTTATTGGTTAATGATTTATATCTCATAAGATAGAGAAGAATGAAATGTGATGTGAACTTGGTCCAATAATACCAAAATGGAACATAAGTAATCATGAATCAATAATACAGGACTAGAATATGAGTAGTCAATGTTTAGTAATACATGAATATAAGGTGAGTCATATTGGTTTAGTAATACATGATTGGAATGAGAGTAATTTTCATTCAGTAATAGAGTGCTATAACGAGGAGAGAACTCAGTTCAGTAAAGGAATTTTTCCAGTATGATGACATTGTCAATGAGCCTTGACTAATATAGAAATGATTCTCTATGATTATGTGGTTTCCACATTTCCATGTTTTCTATTTAATTATTTATTTTATGATTTGTGTATTATAAATTTTAATGACTGAATATTATTACCCTTAATATGCATGGTATAATTTGTAATTTTTATGTTCATATTATTTTACCCTTATATTTATGTTATGATTCATAACTCCTTTGTTTACCCTTACTGAGCATATGACCCAACCCTTTCTTATGTTTTATTTTCACCAATTTACAAAGAAACGTTTTAGGTAGGGGTTGTAAATTGGATGATATTTGTGGTAAAAATGATGATATTTGTTCATAATAGAAGATTGTGTTCCATGATTCCAAAGGCACTAATCTAATACGGTATTTAGGCATATCTTTTTGTAATGTATTGTCTATTCTGGAAAAATAAGGATGTAATATCAATGCATGTCAATATTTGGTCATTATTGTCGATATCCCATCATAGTTTTACTCAACCTTTTGAAACTAGGATGATAATTTTTTTGATATCCCTATAGCTGTTTCTAAGGATATGTCTAGGGATGTCACTAAGGATAAGTCAAAGTATATGTTACAATCATAGGAATTTGGTAATGATCATACATAACATAGGATTAACCCTAAGATATATTTAAGGTAATTAAACTTTATTATGAGTTCTCCACACTATTATTCATGTTTGAAATATTATTATCTTTGTTTTTTTCTATTGTGGGAGCTAAAATAAACTAGGTTAACATTGAATTTATTGATGACTAGTCAAAATGGGATGATCACTAGAGTAAAGTATATAGTGATCATGCCAATTCAGTTTTCATTGAACATTACTAACAACATGTAACATAAAAAAATATCTAACTCAAAAAATAAGATAAGGAAGGATTTCACTAAGAATTCAGGTAATATAGACCATCAAGGAAAGATGTTTCATTTTCCTACATGTCGAGAATGTGGAATAAAACACCCAATTGAATGTGTCAATGGAACATGATGATGCTTTGACTATGGAAATAAAGGACACAAAGAAAGTAACTAAAAATGGGAATTGAAATGTTCTTTTGATGCAATGGATGGAAATATTTTCCTCCATAAGTTATTATGAACATTTGAAAGTTTTATGTGTGGAATGAATGGGAATTTTGAAAACCGATGTCCTAAGTGAAAATATCCAGAGAGAAATCATCAAATTCATACATGTAATGGTTATATTGTTGATGATGATGAGAAAAATGATGAAATGTTAAAGTAAAGATGTATTATGTAATTGGATTAGGTAGTCTTATTAATGGATAAAGTATAGAGTTGTATAATCAAAGCATTTATGTATTCATATTCACGAATTATGAATTGTGAATTAGGTAAGGT
The DNA here is from genome assembly GCA_963277665.1 of Viscum album. Taxonomy (NCBI): domain Eukaryota; kingdom Viridiplantae; phylum Streptophyta; class Magnoliopsida; order Santalales; family Viscaceae; genus Viscum; species Viscum album. The sequence continues at coordinate 470,838,136 of OY728123.1, forward strand.
TTTCTTAGTTTTTTATTTTTTCTATGGATTAACAAGAATATATTGAATGGTTTTGATAGACTAGAAAAGCTATTTAATTTAAAATGATATTCAAGGCGTTAAGAGAAATTTAACCCCTAATATATTCCTAATTTTGAGATAATTATGTTTGGATAATGATATGTTGGATATGAATTAGTAAATTGGATAATACTGGTTACCTAGGAACTTGTTAAGGACTTGTTTAAAACTATTTATAATATAATTACTGAAGTTTAAAACATTTTTGGATTTAAGGAATATATCAAATATATGTTGGAATAAAATAAACAAGCATGTTTTCAATAAGGATGTATGGTAATTTGGGTATTTACCATGCTTTTGAAAAATTAGTGATGAAGGAATTCAAATGATTCTAATGTGTAAACCAAGAGCTACCATATGTTATATGGGTGTATGGTCCTGAAAACATCTCAAAGGGAAGTAAATACTCCCACAAGAACATTTTAGAGGGGAGAAAGCATTCCTTCAAGTAAAACAAGGTAAATGGATGCAAGGTGGACTAAAAATTTGAGAAGAAACTTAAAGAAATATAATTTTTCAAAGGTTTTAGGCTGCCCACGTAACATCATAGTGAAATGTTCATGTGGTGCATGAACAAAAAACTATCTGTATGTAGAAGGAACCATGAGGTGCTAGCCCATGGGGTGATGAAAAAAAACCCAGGACCTCATGAGCCTTAATGTTGGCTGAATAAATGCAGAAATTACATCTCCATACCAACCCAACAACTAATATGATTCATGGATGAAGCAAGATAGCAGGGTTCATCAAACTATATCTTTTTAACTACAGCTTCTGTAAACCTAGGTTGGCTAAGTCTTCTATGGGTTGAGAAAATGGTTCTGCATGCCCATAGATATGATTTCACCGATGCTCTATGAAAGGAACATAAGAATAATTTAAAGGGGGAGATAGGTGGAGAGAGAACTAAGGAGACCCCAGAGGCTAAAAGAGAGAGTTTATATATAGAGAATATTTCAACTTCGATTTCAAATCATCGATGAAGTCTAAACTAGAATATACTTTTCTGTAGGTATAACATGTCATGAAACACAAAAAGAGGTAAATTAATGATAATTGGTGAACCACGACCCTAATTGGCATAAGTTTGAACCATAAATCCCTTGAGGATGAATTCTTGATGAATAATAGGTTTTAAGAACCTTATTTAATTAGGTTCTCCATATAACACATCACTATGAAGAACCCTACACTACATACTGTATCAATGCGTGAATATAACCTAGAGCTGTGTGGAAAAAAACATGCAGGACTGCGTACCACTTCGGTATGTGGTGGTCCATACCCATATCCGTGTACTGCTTTGGTACATGAATGAATGATCTACCCACACATCATTATGCTATGTTTGGATGCCCCCACCCTGCATGTGAAAATAGTATGCAGAATGTGGTGTCTTCGGGTATCATTCCCCCCAGCTCCAATCATGCCCCTCCATCACTGTCCAGTTCTCCATAACTCTTCCATGAACCAATCTACTGGAATCAGGACAAAAAATCCTCTAAATCCCTCAGACCTATATGAGCAGATCATCGAGTGCACCAGAACACCTTTTTGAATCTACATACCTAAGCTAATTAGAGTCATGAAGGCTTCCCCCATAATGGTATAGACCTCCAAAATATTTCTAAGTCTACATTCCCAAGGTGACCCAAGGAATAAAATTATGATGCCAACATGAACATCCCTATTCTCGGGTTTATTGGTAACCACCGACCTTTCCCTTTAATGAGTGCTAGTGAAAAGAAAAAAGGCCACTTTTTTCTTCCCCTTTAACCAAGGATGATGCTCCTCCCATTTCCCAGAACTCATCAAAGGTCACTCCTCCAGAGGTAAGCCCCTATCCCTTTGCGAGATGGGTCATTCTTCACCCTCTTTTCCTAAGCTTAATATGTGTTCGGAGAGATCACCAAGATTTTGCTGTCCTGGATATCATCACAAGTAAGGGTTTCATGTTGAACCCCCCTCTCTCTCGCGACTCTAGTGCTATCAACCAGTAGATGATGTAGGACATGCGATCTTTAGATCTACTTCCTCCTCTTATTTCTTGCACTGATCATGAATCACATGGGCTTAGAGGTTGGTGGTGATCATGATATCTGCATATTCCCAAAACATGGTCATCTTCCTAGGTGTAAGCACCAACCAAACCTTAAAATCCTCATGAGCCGAGAGCATCATCATGACCTCAAAAAAAGGCAATTTTCATGCGTAATTCCCCCACCAAATTAATTACGACAACTCTGAATCCGACCATATGTGGGATACATTGGACACTTTTCCATGGCCCGAGCTCAAGGGTTGTTCTCCTCAGAGGTCAATCGCAATAAAATATTCCCCGAAATTTAAAAGGGCTCCCTCCTAGGTGTAATTCTTAATAACCGAACTATGTGGGATATGATTCTTCTCCCAAGGGTACATAGGAATCCCATCTTATGGTTTTGACCCTGAATTTAAACCATATTCCATCTCTACTGGATGATGCTAAACACTAGAGCACCTCATTTCATGGATTAAGTCATCATAGTATCCTTAGCATTAAATATGTGCATATCCATGATTGATTATGCAACCTAGGGGTGACCTGCAGAAACACTCTTTGGGAATGAACTGAGCATTCATGAACATATGAACATATCTTAAATCTATAAGAGAGTCCCAGATTAGGCATTAATTCCTCCCCAAAGGGTGTGATGAGCTCGACCTCCCATCCTCTCGACCAATGGAGTCCTTAAGTGTCGTCTCCCAAATCGTCATCCAACGAGAACCTACCTATGGAAATAAGGTCCATGAATCATGGATACTAGGTTCCTTGGGTGTTTATAGATCCTTGAATAAACCTGTTGGATATCATAAGTGGAAATCATATCCTTGGAGGACCTATTTCAAAAACACTTAACCCCTACAATCTCCCATTAGGACCATTTGATTGTGGAACCTCCTTCATAATGAAAAAGGGGATAAACTATGTAGTCCGTACAGGGCCACTCCAATCCCCCTAATGGATAATGATGTGGTTCAGGATGGACAGAAAATGGTGACGTGGAAGTCTCTATAATAACTGAAAAATTCATGTCACATTTCAGACCATTTTCACTTCCCCTAATGCACCACCCTGAGTCGAAGCAAAAATAGTGAACCTACTATGAATCCTTGTACAAGGTGGCAGTTTCACCACACTGAAGCCCCTTCACCTCATAAAAAGGAATGGGCTAAGCCGAATCATCAATTATGCATGTGATCAAGAGATGCTACATTTAAGGGGAATTGTTGTTTGTATATGTAATATATATACATTTCATGTTTCTCGAGCAACCTTAGATCCAAATGGGATCATCGAAACCATCTAATACATGCACCACAATGATCCCACAGGCGGCTGTGGCCCTGATTTTAATGCCCCAAACTTTTATTAATTAAAATTCCTCTTGATCCAATTAAATGAATTATTATGTTAAATGGTTATATAAATTATGAAATTCCATGGTTTTATGTTTTTGGAATTTAAAATACCATTAATATTTTTTACCGTTGCTAATATAGTCGTTGAAAAGTGATCACAAGATTAGTTTAAATATAGGTCTTCATGAAATCCAATTTACTCAGACAAAGGAAGTGATGGCCTCATCAAGTAGAATTAATCCATATGAAGCCCTTTTTTTGGTGCTCAGAAAGGAGGTGGTGTCACTGGGCTTTGATCTTGACCACACCCAAACCGATATTCAACACGTTAAGCTCAAATGGAACCGTCTATAGGAGAAGTCTAAGTTGATAGGGATTACCACCCGAGAAAAGTTATCCAAGCCAACCCAAGAGTATGTCACCATCGCACACCATACCCTTAGTTCATATGAGGGTGTTATAAAGGGTTATGTAAGAAGACCCTAACACTATGATTATGTTCATTATTTTTTATAGAATAAAGAATATACATTCATTTAATTATTATTACTTTGTAAATTGTTTTTATAGCAAAAATTGTATTTCTAGATAATATTAAATAAAGAATTATATTTCTATGAATTAATGGATATTAGAGTTAAATAATATTTTAAAAAAATATTATCACTAAATTACTTTTTATTAAATATAAATGATCATTTAATTTTTATGAATACAATTGTTATTTGAAAGCCGTCTTTATCAAAACCCATGAATTTTTTATAAATGTGGTTTTTTATTTTAAAAGTAGAAAATAAAATATTTAGTTAATTATTTAGATAAAATGAATATTCTTTTTTGGAATTAGTATGTTGAAATTATCCAATGGTAAATTTTTCCTAATTTTCTAAGACAGCCGAATTTTTGGGTAAAAATTAAATACCGTTTAAATATATAATGGGTTTTATGACATTATAATGACCTAATGATGACGTAATAAAATACTATAAATGAGTTGTTCAGACAATATATGTTTTATCCTTAAAATAATGTTATTTTAGGTTTTTTTGATTTATTTTTCAAAGCCTTAGTGGACCCTCAAAGACTTATAAAACATTTTAACTTTTAAATTGATTTCCTTGAGAGTGTGACTTACCTCCACATAATGAAGCCTAAAATTTTAAGAATTTGGGACATTGGAATTATAAAATAATTTCTTCCACTCCACTTTGACAAAAACCATTGGAAAAACCATGGGATGGTTTGTGGTTTTGATTAGTTTAATGTGTGGTGTCCAAAATCTAAATAATAACAAATTCCATCACTTTTCCTATATAAACCCACCCAAGCTCCCAATTCATCTTCACTAAAAGCCATTGTATCTCGAACAACCTTATTACTCCTATTTTTATAATCCTCCCAATGATCTCCAAGCTCCTAATAAGCCTCTCTCAAGCCTCTCTCAATCCTTTGGGATAACACTTCTAAGTAATGAATTTCTCCATTTCCCATTTTTGTCCAAATTTCATTATGTAGTTATACCATTTGGTTTTAAATTAAAAATGTTAGGGTATGATTTAAAACCTCACCCATAAATACCTTCTTATGTATGAATGATTAGATACCTCTTTCTCTCTCATTAATTCCTCCCATGTACCCTCGTTACCGTGCCGAAATTCTGTAAGGAATTTCTCTCTTTTCATTTACATTAAAACAATTATTTTTTTATGAATATAAATTCCATTACATATTTTGGTAAATGTATAAATATGACCCCATTACATTCCATTTCATTTTCATATTATGAGACACCTCCTTCTCTCTCATCAAATATTTTTATAAATTCTTATGTCACGCCGTTATGCTGCCAACATTGAACATGGTTTGCCCAAGACAAAGTCATTGTGTAGTGAATACTTTGACTATTTCTCAATCAAGGGTATTAAAATTTATGAACATTTAACTATGGATTATTGAGTTTCATTTATTAATTCCAAATTCCTTTTTTTGGAACAAATTATTATTTAAAATGAATGCATGATATGTGATCCATGTGACGCACTTATGCATGAAATGAAATGATTATGAAGGGTGCACCTTGATAGTGCACAAATTCATTGGATAATGATTAGTATCATGATATGTCAAGTGAAATGAGGGTTTAATCATTCTAATTGAAGTGAAATGTGTGTTTACTAATTCTACTGGGGAAATGAGCCTTGGCTCATGCTAATATCATGTTAAATGTTGTTGCCACATTTCCATGATATGATAATCAGGCTATATCGTGCCTTTATGTTCATATTTATATTGTGCTCCATTGATATTAATATTTCCTTAAATGTACTATATTCTTCATTCTATTCCTTATTTACTCCCTTAATAGGATTCATAGCTCACCCTTTTCTTATACATGTCCTCTATTTATCCCATGCAATGTTAAGTACGAAGGAATGTTGTGGTCAGGTAAACGTAGTTTTCAATAAATATGTTGTGTTTTGTGTTCTATGTTGTTATGTAATGTTGCTAAGACCCAGTGAAACTATACCTCTCGAACTTATGGGTTTTATCAAGTGAAATTTTATGTAATAAGTCATGTTTCTGTGTGTAATAAAGAGCATGGTTGTTATAGTTGGTATCAAAGGATAGGTTTAGTTATTTTTGGGATTAGGATTAGAAAACCCTAGTTAAATCCTTAGGGATAAGACTCAGTATAATAAAAACATCCCTCAATTTTGGGGAGTATTGAGTAAGTGGTTTATCAAGAAAATACATCAATTTTTGGATTCGAGTAGGTAGAGGCAGCTCTAGCACAGATGTATCTAGGGGTATCACCCAAAAACACTGCTTTGAGATAGACTCAAACGGAAACTGGTGCATGAAAACGGGCATTCCTGCACTCTTGAACATGAAACTCCTCATTTATATACATTGGTAAAATCATAAGCTTAGTATGAACCATTATTATGGGAATTAAAAAAACAATTAAGAATATATATTTGGAAGTAGATCATGGATAACATAGATTGAAGCATAAAAATTCATAAGTTAAGGAAATAAAAGTAATTTATAAGTCCTCCATTTTTGTCTTTGGATTATAATTTATTTGTTACCCATTACATTCCTTTATTTCATGCTAATGTTCGGTAATAAGAGGACTCGGGTTAACAACTGATGCGAAGATCAATGTGACGACTGTTCTAATGAGATTCCCAGTCTGATGGGAGTGGGAATCATGAACTTTGTCACAATACACTCTCAGTTAAATCACGTTTTTAATTGAAAAATGGATAAGGAGGAACATTCAACCCCCCTAAGAAAGAAAAAGTCACAATCGAGAACTTCATGAGAAAAAATCCTCCCACTTTTAATCGATCAAAGGATCCTTCAATCACCGAACAATGGATCAAATCCATTGAAATGATATTCTCCATCCTTCAATATTTACAACTGAAGAAGGTTATTATGGATTATTATTGTATAGAGGGTGAAGATGATCAATTGTGGACATTAATAAAAAATTCGAATCTAGAAGAAGATATCGAGGCATTGGAATGGAAGGATTTTCGGAAAATGTTTTTTGACAAATATGTTCCTTGCACCCTATGAATTTAAATAGAAAGGGACTTCCTTTCCCTCAAGAACGAAGGTGAAGAATCCATCAAATAATATGAGGAAAATATTACAAGGCTTTCATGATATGCCTCTATCTTTTTTGTTAACCATGAATGCAAGGTTGACCGCTTCTTTGGTGGCCTAAAACATAACCTATGAAAGGCCCTAGCGATTCGTGACTCAAGAGCTATGAGGAAATTTTCCAGTGTACCCTAAATGTTAAAATGGAGATCAATGAATCTCATGGGTATAATGGGGATAATAACCATAAGGTGAACATCAATTCTGGTAGTCCAATGGATAAATCTAATGGTGCTAAGAAAATATAGCACCCCACTTGCCAAAGGTGCAGAATGAAGCACCCTGCATTTTTTTTAAGGGGATGAGGAAATGATTTTGGTGTGGAAGAGAAGGGAACCTAGACATTAAATGCCAAAAATAAAACCCTGTAGCAGTGATAGAGGAGAGGAACACTCATTTAGACCCTCAACACGTTGATAATTATTTCAACTACAAATAACAAGGGAAATTTGAAAACCATTTCCCTAAGCCAAGGGTTTTCAGAGGCAACCAATAACCTTCAAGGTATAAAGGGAAAGATTTTTTCATCACTAACGTTGAACTGAACCCCGAAGAAGATGTGGTGATAGGTAATCTAGTTATTCCTTCAATAATAGCTAAAATAATTTTTGATTCTAGTTCTATTCATTCTTTTATATCCTGAATGTTTAGTAGAACAATCCCAACACCACAAAATATCATGGAAGTAAAGATGTCGGTGATAATGGGAAAATGGGAAATCATTGAATCCCAGAACATAACCCCCTATCATATTTTGTGGATTGAACTTCCTAGTGAGCCTCATCATACTCCCTTTGGTGGAATTTGATGAAAATCATGGCATGAATTTTCATTCCTTATATATATCCAACATAAATTGTCATGAGAGGGGAATCACTCTCCATATGAAGAATAGACCCCCAATTCTATACAAGTGCAAGGAGAAGGATGAATCTTATTTAGCACAATCATCTCAATAATGGATTTTACTGCCTTATGAGCATTCATATCTATCTTAGATGATTTATTCTAAGTAATAAACCATCCTTAAAGACATTCCTGTTGTGAGAGAATTCACTAAAGTGTTTCATGAGGAATTGCCGGGTCTTCCTCCTAGAAGAGATGTTTAATTTTCAATTCATCTTAGACTTGGGAAATTTACAATATCCAAGACTCTGTATAGAATGAATGTTGTGGACCTCAAGGAGCTGAAGAAACAACTATAAGAGATCTTTATAAAGGGTTTATACACCCAAGTGCATCACCGTGGGGTGCACCAATCGTCTTCATCAAGAATAAGGATTGGTCAATGAGCCTTTGAATTGATTATCCTGAGCTTAAAAAATCACGATAAAGAACAAGTATCCTCTACCTCAAATTGACTACTTGTTCAATTAGCTATGTGGAGAACAATAATTCTCCAAGGAGGATTTTCAGTCAGGATATTACCAAGTAAGGGTGAATAAAGCTGATATCCCCAAGACTACATTTCATACAAGGTATGAGCACTATGAATTCAAAGTAATGCCTTTCAGACTCACTAATGCTCTATAAATATTCATGGCCTTAATGAATAGGGTCTTTAGAGATTATCTCAAAAAAAATTTGGTAGTATTTATAGATGATATTCTAATATAATCTAATCCCAAGGAGGATTATGAGGAGTATCTAATCACTTTACTAGAGACCTTGCGAAATGAGAATATCTATTCAATGTAAAACAAGTGTGAGTTCCGATTGAAGGAGGTCACATTCTTGGGTCATATCATCAAAAGAAATGGGATATCTATAGATCCACCCAAGATAGCTACAACTGAGGTATGAATGAAGCCCGCATCAGTGAAAAATATATATAACTTCCTTGTTTTAGCTGGATATTGTCGCCTATTTGGGAGAAATTTCTCACAATTGTCTAACCGGCTTACCAAGATAACTCTGAATGGAGTCGGGATTTCATGGAGTGATGAATGTAAAGAGTGCTTCAAGGAGTTGAAAAGGAGGCTTATCGCAACGACCATGATTACACTACCAATAAGTAGAGAACTTTTTGTGGTATTTAGTGATGATTTGAAGAAGTTCCTCGGCTATGTGTTGATGAAAAATGAAAAATTCATTTCCTATGCTTCAAGGAAATTTAAAGTTCATGAGAAAAACTATCCCAAACTTGATCTAGAGTTATATGTAGTAATATTCGTTTTAAAAATTTGGCGAAATTACCAATTTGGGGAGAAGTGTGAAATATATACAGATCATAAAAGGCTCAAGTATATATTCACATAGAAAGAGTTGAACATGCACCGATGAAGATGGTTAGAGATGATAAAATTCTATGAATACTCAATCCATTACCACACTAGGAAAGCGAACAAGGTGGAAGATGCTCTAAGTAGAAAGGACCTAGAAAATCTATCATCGATGAGAATTAATAAGGATACAATCTTCTTAGATTTGATGAATATGGACATGGAAATCATAAAGAAGGTAACATCATTAATACTTTCACAAATTATTTCTTTACTGTATCTTGTGGAAAGGGTAAAGGATTATCAAAAGGATGATGTGGGAATTCAGAAGAAAGTGGAAACTATCAGAAAAGGGAATCCTCAGAGTTTAATGTTAATGAAGAAGGAATTGTGAGATGTGGGACAAGAATATGCGTTCCATAAAATCTTGAGTTAAAGAATGAAGATTTGGATGATGCACATGGTTCATATTTCTCTGTTCACCCTAGAAACACAAAGATGTATCGAGATCTTCAAGAGAATTATTGGTGGGATAACATGAAGAAGGTGAACACTGAGTATACATCAAAGAGGCTCGTATGTCAGTAAGTGAAGGCTGAGAGGCATAATTCTAATGGGATGATGAAACCATGATCCATACCAGTATAAAAATGGGAGAACATCACCATGGACTTTGTCACCAGACTTTGGAAGAAATCCAATGTAAACAATGCTATCTAGGTTGTTGTGGATCATCTTACAATGAATTCACACTTTATTTCAATTTAAGAGGATTTATAATTGGATAAAATAGCATGGATATACATTAGATATGTGGTAAGAATCTTTGGAGTACCACTATCAATTGTATCTGATCGAGATCCAAGATTCACCTCTATGTTTTGGACGAGTCTTTAACATGCTCTAGATACCGAGTTGAACTCCAGTTCGACTTATCATCCTCCAACTGATGGAAAATTAGATCGAACTATTCAAACACTTGAGGACATGTTTATAGAATGCTCAATGGACTTCAAAGGAGGATGGTATCAACATCTCCCTCTAGTTGAGATCTCTTACTACAACATTTTCCACTCAAGCATCCAAATGGATCTTTATAAAGCCCTTTATGGGAAGAGGTATAGAACACCAAAATGTTGGGATGAAGTTGGGGATTGATAACTCCTAGGTCTAGAAATGGTTGAAGAAATTGTGGATAAGGTTAAGACCATTCAACACCACAATAAATCTGATCATAATCGAGAAAAGAGATTTGTTGATAATTATCGACGAGACCTATAGTTTGATGTCGGATACATGGTATTCCTCCGCATATCACCTTGGAAGAGAGTAATGAGATTTGGGAAGAGGGGAAATCTTATTCTAAGGTACATCGGCCCTTTTGAGATCCTTGATCACATTAGAGCTGTGGACTATCTACTAACAATCCCACTAAACCTATCTCATGTACATAATGTATTCCATGTATCAATCTTGAGGAAGTACATACCTAACCCATCACATGTACTCAATCCATAGGTGCTACCATTGGAGAATGACCTCTCTTATGAAGAGAAGTCGGTGAAGATCTTAGATCACCGGGAAAAGGTTCTACGAAATAAGACAATTTTCCTCGTCAAGGTTTTGTGGAGAAACCACATGTTTTAAGAAGTTGTGTGGGAATTATAGGAAGTGAGGAAGTAGAGTTACCCTCATATTTTTAGTGTGGGAAAAGGAAATTTTAATGGAAAAAATTCGTAAGGGGGAAGGATTGTAACGACTCGAATTTTTTTTATGAAAATTCATCCTGATAAAATTAAATTTATTATTATGTAAAATGGTTGTATCAATTATGAACTTACTTGGTTTTATGTTTTTAGATTTTAAAATACTATTAAGAATTTTTACCATTGCTAATATAGTCATTGAATAGCGATCACATGATTAGTATAAATATATGGCTTTACCAAATTCAATTTACTTAGACAAAGGAAGTGAAGGAATCATATAGTAGAATTTCTCTAAACGAAGCCCATTTTCTAGGGTTTAGGAAGGAGGTGGCATCACTAGGCATCTCTCTTGACCATCCCCAAGTTGAGCTTCAACATGTTATGCTCAAATGGAACCGCCTACAGGAGAAGTGGAATTTCATAGAGATTACCACCCGAGTAATGTTATCCGAGCCACCCCACGAGTCATTCACCATCGCAAACCTTACCCTTAGGTCATATGTGGTTGTTATAAGGGGGTATGTAACAATAACCCAACACTATGATTATATGAATTATTTTTTATAGAATAAATAATATACATTGATTTTATTATCGTTACGTTGTAAATAGTTTTTGAAGAAAAAATAGTATTTTTAGTTAATATTAAATTGGGAAATCTATTTTGATGAATTAATTGATTTTTGAATTAAATAATATTTTAATAAAATATTATTACTAAATAACTTTTTTTATTAAAAATAAATTATCATATAATATTTATAAATACAATTATGATTTGAAAGCTGTTTTTTATCAAAACACATATTTTTTTTATAAATGTGAGTATTTATTTTAAAAGTAAAAAATCATATATTTAGAATATTATTTAGATAATTTGAATATTATTTTTGGAATAAAGACATCGAAATTATCCAATGGTAAATTTTTCATAATTTTCTGAGACAGTCGATTTTTTGGGTAAAAATTACATACCATTTAAATATATAATGTGTTTTATGACATAATAATGACCCAATGGTGATGTAATAAAATACTATAAATAATATTTTTGATAAATATATGTTTTACCATTAAAATAATCTTATTTTATGTTTTTTTGATTTATTTTACAAAGCCTTAGTTCACCCTCCAAGACTTATAAATCATTTTAACTTTTAAATTGATTTCCTTGAGAGTGTGACTCACCTCAACATAAGAAATCCTAATATTTTGCGAATTTAGGCTATTTGACTTATAAAATAATATTTCCACTCCACTTTGGATAAATCATTGGGAAAAAACAATGGGAAGGTTTCTGTTTTTTATTAGTTTAATGTGTAGTGTAAAAAACCTAAATAATATAGAATTGCCCCTCTTTTCCAATATAAACCCACCCATGCTCCCACTTCCTCTTCACTAAAACCCCTTGTAGCTCGACCAAAATATTCATTAATCTCTGTATAATCCTCAAAAGGAGCTCCAATCTCCCAATAAGTCTCTCTCAGGCCTCTCTGAAGCCTTTGGGATCACACTTCCATTAAAGGGATTTCTTCCTTTACCATTTGGTCCAAATTTCATTATGTTGTTATACCATTTTTCTCAATTTAAAAGATTGGTGTATGATTTTTCAACTCTCCCATACTTCACTCCTTATATTTTAATGATTATAGACATCTTTCTCTATCACTAATGCATCCCATGTACACCTGTTAGCATGCCGAAATTCCATATGGAATTTCTCTCTTCTCATTTACATTCAAGCAATTAGTTTGTATTATGAATTTAAATTCCATTACATATGTTGGTACATGATTATATATGACCCACTTACTTTACATTTCATTTATATATTATGATACACCCCTTTCTCACTCATCATCCATATTTATGAATTTTTATTTCATGCCATTATGCGGTTGAAATTGCACCGTGATTGTCCAAGACTATTCATTGTGTAGTGAATATCATGCCCATTTCACTATCAGGGGTATTAAAAATTATAAAAATTTACATATTGATTATAAAGTTTCATGTATGAATTCAATATTCCTTTATATTTGAATAAATTATGATATTTAATGAATCCGTCTTATATGATCCATATGACACACTTATGCATGAAATGAAATGATTAAGTAGGGTGCACCCTGATTGCACTCCAATTTATAGGATATAGATTAGTATCTTCATACATCAAGTGAAATAAGTGTTCACTCATTCTAATTCTAGTGTAATAAGAGTTTACTCATGCTCCATGTGCAATGATCCTTGGATCATGCTAATATCATGTTAACTGTTGTTTCCATAATTCCATGTTATGATAATCATGCTCTATCATGCCTTTATGTTCATATTTCTCTTGTGCTCCATTGATATTCTTAGTTCCTAACATGTACTATATTATTAATGTTATGCCATGTTTACCCCCATAATGCGCTATATAGCTCACCCATTTTTATGCATGTCCTCAGATTATCCCATGCGATGCTAAGTATAATGGAATGTTGTGGCCATGTAAAAGAAGTTTTCAATAAAGATGTTGTGTCTTGTGTTCTAAGTTTTTATGTAATGTTCTTATGTCCCAAAGGCATTATACCTTTTGAACTTCTGGGTTTTATTGAGTGTATGTTTATGTAATAAATCATGTTTAAGTGTGTAATAAAGAGAAAGGTTTTTATAAAAATAAATAGAAATACCCCATCACCTACATAGTGTCTTCAATGTTGGGTATTCGACGTGTTGATTTGAGAGTACCACCACAACGGTACTCTCCCCTATGTAGAGGTCCCAAGAAAAGCCCTCCAATCTAGGAAATCTAACCAGCCGCCTCCTCATCTACAACTGGCACCCCAGCACCAGGTGTCCCCCAGTGGTCATCTCAAAACGTTTCAAGAGATTATTCCTAGAACACAACATCAGGTACCTCTCTTATCTTTCGGAGGAAGACGAAGTTGATGCTGAGGAAATAATCCTAGCTGTAGATGGGTCTTACTCATGGGACACTTATATAGAGTGTCACTAATAACACTAGGTGACCTTGTTTCCTCAATATGATGAGGATCTTATGCTAAGGGAACCTGCAGAATTCCAAAGGACACATGCCCCTTGGGCTGCCCACTGAGGGAAGAAAACGTACAATTAAAAACATTCCATCACCTTGATTCCTAAGGAGGAACTCTACCATAAAAATGCGACAACATTAAACTTTTAGAAATTTAACTCTTCCCCCCACTCAATCCCACAATGGAAATAGGGTGGCCCAATACGAGCATGTATATATTTCATCCAATGCATGCCAGTCCTGCCGTGAAGATAGATAATAAAATTAGTGGTAGATTCAAATATCTACTGATGCATAAGAATCCCATCATCTAAATAAGATTATAACCATCTATAGGTAAGAACACACACCTACTAATGCATACTAAGACCACCATTCGAATTGGGCGGAAAAAATTTGAGTTGATTCAAATTTCTACAGATGCATTTAAATCCCATCAGACATATATAGAAGCAAGAAGAAAGTTGAAAATTACTACATGTTAATATGAATCCCACCAGTCAAATATGGTGGAAACTGGAGAAGAAAACATGAGAAATACCCGTTCCTCTTTCCCAACAGAGGAGAACTTCAAGTATCCACTAGAAATCAATGGAGGACTAGAGCAGTGACAAACTCTTGCACCAACTTCGGAATGGGCCTTCATACCCATTCTAGGAAAATATGTATCTCAGCACATCCATCCAATGATAGAAGATCATATATCAATTCCAGACCACATACTCTCGACATGTCAAGATAACATTGCATCAATGGTCAATGTGGGGAACCAGGCTCACCACCCATTTCCCTTGAACAGAATGACTTACCCGCTAAATGGGTTGGTCAATTTGGAGAAGTTATGTATCCCAACTCTAGTCCATGAGGTTAGAAGTCAATATCCTCTAATACACAGACAACTACATCATTAACAAATACATGTTCCAACTGGGGGATGTTGGTCTAACGTGGTGGCCGCTCTAGGGTAGGCATATATCCCTACCGAAACTCAAGATATCCTTTGGTGTATCCAAGATTCAACATGGGAACCAAAAATATTGGGACCCATATATGATGGTTATTTCCAATAGAAGATGGCCCTAGTTACCAGCAAGAGAGTTCAAAAAAAAAATAAGCCAAAGGAAACTGGAAAATGAATAGCATATAAATGATTCTGCACTGCTAGAAGTTAGTGTTCGTGGCACCCTCAAAAAAATATCAACATAGGGCCGAGATCCTGTTAGTACATTACAATATTATGGAATTGGTAGTAGCAGTTGCGAAGGACCTCCATGTAATTTTGAAACTTGAAGCTCTGAATTTCCTCCAGAGAGAACCCACCTGGGCTTACTCCGGGGGCTAGGAATGATCGATCTCGAGAGCCTATCTCCTAGTGCATGTCAGGGTAGACCTCCCCTTAACCATAAGTTCAAAAAACTAGATGCCCCCTGGATGATGTGTTCCCTAATGTTCCTCCGTAGGTTATATGTTACATATATTATTTTCCCTGTAGTTGGACGTCAATTCATGATGGCACTCCTCTCTATGATGGAAACCACTGCGAAGGTCCTCCCCACAATGGATGTTTCTGTGATAGTCCTATCCATAGTGACATCATGTAAGGAGAAGGACCTCCCATCATTGCGGTGATTCATGATGGCCCTCCCTAGAATGTACACAACATAAATTATCCCTATATCCAAATGTCATGTTGTGATGATGGTCCTCTCCACCTTAGAAATCATCGAGATAGTCCTCCCCCCATTGAAATCAAGTAGCAAGATGCTTCTCCCCTCACTACAGCTCGTTCAAAAGGTCCTACCAATGGTATATGCCATAGGGAAATTGCTTGTGGTTGGGAATCAAGTTGCAATGGTATCCCTCACCATTGTAGCACCGATTTTGAAGGTCCTCCCTACAATCAAAATTCCCACTCGCATGATGTTCATCCCCTTTCCAGAAAAAATATGAGAAATATCTCCCATGCAGAGGTACTCAGAAAGATGGAGTAAGGCATGTTAGAAACTTTGTCTTTGACAAGTGATATCCTTTCTCAACCAGAGGATGGTCCAGGGCCACACACATCCTCTGATCCACCCCCATGCCACTCACATATCAACGAGGCTCCTACTAGCCCTTTTTCTTGGAAAGAAATCGTTAAGAAGCATTCAAGCTAGGCATATTAAGTATAGGAGTCCCCAGAAGAACAATAATAGAATAAGTTTTTCATTAGAAGAAAACTAGCTAGGGATGATATACCAGTGATGTATTGGCCCATGGACATTTCTCACTTCGAAATAACAAGGGATTTGTCTGAGTAATGCATGCATAACATTCACCACAATATCTGGACAACTCTATGCAAGATAAAAGAGATGCTATCGCCCAATGAAGGGTATGAAGACCATGTCAACTCATTAGGAGATAATCACTGTATAATTGTCCTGGAAGCACACTTGTATACAAGGAGGGAACAATCAGAAAGTTGAAAGAAATACATTGAACTGACCTTACTCGACACACTATACGAGTTGTGTCGCCTCATCAGCAAAGCCCTGTATGGAGTTCATATCTTGGTGTGGGGAGAACATGGAGGTCTAAACATCACCCCACGTCCTATCCATAAGACCTCATAAGAAATGAAATCAAGAAATTTCATTACCCAAAGTTAGAAATCAAATGAAATCCTAACTCAGGATTGGTGAAACAATCAACAAGAATTGACCTTGCGTAAGTCTTAAAAGTGTCAAGCTCGATGAAATTAATCTGTCAATAATTTTCTAAGATAGAGAACCAAGAACGTCTAACAGGATTCCCACCTAAGGAAATTTAACTAATAAGAAATTATCATGTCCTAGAAAGAAAATAAATCTCGTGGAAACCTACCAGCATACCTGGCTCACAACTGTATGGGAGTACGTGAAATCATGAAGGTGGAAGTAGCGATAGGTACTGCTGCAATATAGTAATATCCAAAAACCATGGGGATGGGGTCATTTTTACCTCACAATTCCCCCATAAGACCAAATAATCTGGCCCATAGTGCATCAATGGAAGAACAAGAGAAACCCCCTCCCATATGACTAGGGGAATTTTTACCTCAAATTCCCACACAACGGACGTGTGACTTCTCTTGCATGGGATGAATGATAAGAAGAGATTCCACTCGTTTAGTCCCATGCCATGGTTCATACCCCCCAGGATGAAGGCGTATTGCGAGGTCAGATTAGGAATCCCATTAGGTTGATCTTCACCATGAAATCTGAAAAATACCACAAAATGGACAGAGAAATTCTAACAATGGATGAAAAAAATCCCTCCTACCATTAGGAACCGAGTACACCACCCCCAATGTGATATGCATCAGTGAACATGGTAAACATCAACCCCATTAATATCATAGGAAATGAAACAAATGTAGAGGATGCAAGAGAATATGGTTCCCTCCAAAATGTGTCCCACATTGATCTTGATGGTATGTATACCCATAACCAGAGAGATTCCCTAAATTTGGGTGCACCCTCATCAAACCCATTACTACCTCCCTTGTGAATCACTATCAAGTAGAAGAATAAATCCCAAGTAATATTGAACAATTCCTCCTCCCCCTGATAATGTTTCACTCACACTAAAGGAAATATTCTCCAAGTAGGATGAAGAAATGAAAGAGCTCAGGTGTATCAATGTTGAGCTACATCGAAGATGCTATCTTGTTGGGGGTGTTCCTCAAGTGAAACATCAATAGGTGTTTCTAGAGGAGGATACCTTTCCATAGGCACTCATCTAGGTAAATGAAACTAATCTCAGATGCCCATACAATATAGCACTGAGACCAGCAGTCTACTTTAATACATGTGCTTCATGTGACCCCATGATGGGGACCCCAGAGAAACAAGAAGCAGTGAAACTCAGGTGCTTCATATAATCTTTTTTAGGGTTTAGACTTCGTGTGGTACACTAGTTTTCTAGATAACTCAATCATGGGATGGGAGGATCTCTAGTGACAGTTTATCTTCCAGTTTAGTTTGACATTACCTAAGAAAATATTCAGCAATCTCATGAACTATAAGCATTGATATAGAAAAAGATATTCAGAATTCATCGCTAGATAGAAATACCTAAATAACTCTAGGAACTGTCCAACCCCATAGAATTAAATGCATGCTATGTTCTTTGATAATCTCCGGGATGAATTGCACACACCACTCATAATAGTGAAGTATGCTAGTGGGTTTTAAGATTTATCCCCAACATCACAATGGATAGAATAATCCTTGAAGAAAACCGATATCTAGTCCTTAGTAGCCCCATTATCCCTAGGAAAAAGAACGGGAAAAGAAGAAGCATCTTATGGAACACTTAAGCCACCCCCAGCACCAACTCCAGCTACTAGGCCTCCACCGAACCAGACAGGACCCCCTGGACGCCAACAACCACCCCAACCTTAGCATGATGAGTGAAGGGGTTCCAAAAGAAAAAAGTTCAAGGAATGAAGAAATAATTTCCACTCATTTAGAAGAAGAAAGTCATATAGAATTATTATAATACAATGAATTTATCTTCATCTCCATTAATTTCATTCACACGATGGACCCCTTCTACGATGAAGACTATGTCCAAGAACCTGAATTCCATGTGTGCAATTGGAGAGACAATGGAAGAGGCCAAAGAGGTTGTGGGGTTTCAGGATGGTGGGATCATTTCCTGAGTTAAATTCTTGGCTGCACCTTAACTCAAAATGATAATGTCGTAGAAACTCATAGAAGGACCCTCCAGAACACACAATTGGAACCAGAGTGTTTCTTTAACCCTACCAGAAGATATCCGAACACAATTATATTGTAATATCTGTCAAAGGAATAGAATATGTCTAATCACCCAAGGTATGCAAGAAGACCGACTTGAACAAACTTGGAAGGCAAAATAAAACCATCAACTCCTGTCACCAAGTCCAGACTATCTACATCCAATGATTAATCCCCTAAAGAACCCTTGAATGTATATCCCCAAGCTAGGAAGCACCGATCTTTCGGGAATAAATATGATATTTTGAGGCACCTAGCCTCATTACTGGAAAATATATTGATCATAGATTCCTTGAATATGTGATAAGACATTAGGCAGTTTCTTATCAAAGGTTTACTAAGTCACCATGAATTTGAGGTCGAAGTAGTAGCTGACGAAGTCTATCTGAAAGAGACCAATCCCATAGAATGCAATGGTTTCATCTCCTTCACAGATGAGGATGAAGATGCCATAATTCAGGGACACATCAATCCCTTATATGTGTTTCGAAAAGAAATGACGTTGATGTCTGGAAAATTTTCATCAACAATGGCATTGGAGTTAACATCCTCCCACTATGAACACTTCATCGATTGGGCTATGATGAGGACATTCTGACACCCTACACCACAAATCTACAGGGATATAACAAAACTGACCAGAAGCTGTTGGGATGAATCAAGATTGGTTCTTGGCTTGGTGACCTCGTTTCTGATTTTGAGTATCCAGTAGTGCGGAAAAGTACGACCTTCAATGGCTTGTTGGGGAGGCCCTGCCTCCATCAGCACACTATGATTACCTTATCATACCGTCATTGCATAAAATATTATTCTAATGGAAAAAATGGCTCATTACATGAAAATAAATACCCATTTTAATCCTATGAATTTCATTACATCGATGTAGGGTTCTATGAGCCAAAAGATAAACAACGTTTGGACAACGAAATTGGTTGGATCACCGCCCCAAATGGACTGAAAATGGATCCCGCCAATCCCCTAAAACGGATTGGAGAAGAGTATGTATTACCCATCAATCAGGTTGACTGAATAAGTTCAAGATCATATACGAACTCAGTCATCTATGTGATTTCTGTTATGACCACCAAGTCCAAGGATGACAAAAAGTGCGCTAACCCCTTGATGATGGTGAGGGATCAAACAAAGATGCTCTTAGCCCATCCTTAGGGCCCCAAATACTTAATACCATACTAAATTTTTTAGAAGATGATGTCCTATCACCTAAAGAAGGAAATGATAATCCTCCCACCCTATTCCGTCCTCTTTAAGAAATTCTACGTGGTTAGCCATGGAAAATGGAGCTGTTTCAGTTTCCAAAAACTAGAGTAGTGATTCCTCTACCAATGCTGGAGATTTCACCATGAGAATTATCTCCCAATATAAACAGGAAGAAAATGATGAATAATATTACCAAGTGTATAAAGAAGAAGAATATTTCAAAGATCCCCCTCCCATATTCGAAGAAGGCGTCTCTACCATGATTGATGAAGTTAGGGAGATAAACCTGGGCACTAAAGATGACCCGCGGTCCACTATGATTAGTTTGGATATGTCTTCCTAGGAGAAAGAGTTATATACCTCATTCCTAAAGAAGAATCAAGATGTTTTCTCCTTGTACTACATAAAAATTATAGGCATCGATCCAGAGGTCTCCACTCATCACCTAGGTCTGCCAGAAGACCATCGTGGTTAAATGATGGTGACCATATGGACTCACCCAACACATGCTACCAAAATAGAGGATGAAGTTGAAAATATAATCAAAAGCTAACCTCATTCAAGAAGTCCAATATCCTATCTGGAAAGAAAACATAGTCCCTTTCAAAAAGAATAATGGATATATCAGAGTTTGCATTGACTTCAGGGACCTCAATCGACACTTCCCAAAAGATGATTTCCTGGTCCCGATCACGGAATTGGTGATTGATGCGATCACTAGATATGAGGCCCTCACTTTAATTTATGGCTACTATGGATACAACTAGATCCGAATGGCCCAATAAGATAAAGAATCCACTAATTTCAGGCCCCCCAGGGAGTATTCTTCTATAAGGTGATGCCCATCAGTTTGAAAAAATGATAGCACCACGTATTGGTATGCCATGTACTATATTTTAAATCCCTTAATGGGAAAATTGGTCATGCACAAACATCAATGACTTGGTGGTTAAATCACAACAATGATCAAAACACATAACAGATCTTGAAATTTTGTTCACTAAACTATGATAGCACAATCTAAAAAGGATTCCCCTAAAGTGTGCTTTCAGTGTTACCTTTGGGATATTCCTCGGCTTCATCATACACTATCCCAAAAATTAATTTGACACTGAGAAGAATCACATGAAACCACCTCGCAACACCACAGATTTGAGGGGTATCCATGGGAACCTATCCTATATCTGATGCTTCATAGCTAACATTGAAGGTAAGTGTTTTCCTTTCACTGGGTTAATGAAGAAAGGAGACACATACCCGTGGGATTATGCTTTTCAAGAATAAATAGAAAATATTAAAAGGTATCTCCAAATCCCAATGGTGATAATAACCCTAGTTGAGGGAAGGCCACCCAATTCTCGTGTGACCACCTTGGAATGGTCGCTAGGTGCTTTCCTCACAATGAATAATGATGATGGAAGTGAGAATAGTCTATATTACCTCAACCAGACAATGATAGATGCCGAGACTCGATATTAAAGTATCGAAAAGAAATGCATAGCCCTAATATTTTCGGTTCAGAATCTTAGGCATTACCTGTATCACCACATGGTCTATATGGTCTCCTACTGCAACTTGATCAAGTATATCCTCAGCCTTACTATACTAACTAGATGCATATCACGATTGGAATTCAACTTACTACAGTTTGACATACGATACACCCCCAGATATCCATCAATGTCCATGAATTGGCAGATTTCCTGGCAGAGCACCCCTTAGTTGAAATGACCCCATGGGATACTAAACATCCTGATGAAGAAGTATTCTCCCCCCAAGAAGGCCCCCAGGCATGGGAAATTTACTTTGAATGTTCCTCCAGAATCCCGAAAAGGAAAATGATGGTGGACCCCAAGCTCACCAATGTAGGGCTGGGAGTTATACTCATATCTCTAGAAAAGGCCTTCTTTCCTTACTCTTTAGTACTTTTAGAGGGGTAAAAAAAATAATAAAACAGAATACCAGGCCCTCATTTTAGGTATGGATCTAGCACTTCATGCACTAACTAAGAACCTAAAGATAAAAAGTTACTTGGAGATGAATATCAAGCAGGTCAATGGTGATTATGAAATCAAGAAATAGGTACTGGTTCCATTGATGAACGAGGTACAAGAAACGAGGGTAGAATTACCATCCAGACCAACACTGACATTTTTCCCCTGATCAAAAAATGTTCAAGACAATGCATTGGAAAATGAAGCCACATCCCTAGCAGGTCCATACCGGGATGTAAAATTCATCAGCATTGCCCACCGTCAGATGGTCTTTACATTCATTCAGAAGAACATCGAATAAGTAGATGAGATTATCCTCGTTCCTAAGCCTTATTATTACACCACATGCTGGATGAATCCCCATGTAAATTACCACTGAAGGGGGGAAATCCCACCAAATAGGGCTGGATGAGAACATATTTGAAGGCAGGAAATCAATTTGGTTTTTTACGATGGTGCAAACCAGAAAATGTTTCAATACAAATGAGGCCTTGATGGAGTCCTTCTCAGGTGTATCAATGGAGAAGAGACTGCTACCGCCAGAAAAGAAGTGCATGCCAGAACTTGTGGTTCACACTAATCAGAATCCAAGTTCTCTCATCAAATATGAAGTCTTGGATATTATTGACACACTGTGAGATAAGATTGTTCCATATTCTATAGGAAGTTCCATCCCTACCACATTTATGTCAATTTCATTCACCAACCGCCAGATCTACTTGAAACATCTAAGTACTCATGGCAATTTATTGTATTGGGGATGCGTATAGTGAGATCGTATCCTCACACCATATCCATAAAATTCATGTTCAATATCACAACAAATGACTTCTTCTTTAAATGGTCTGAAGTCGTACCCCTTAAAGAGGCCAGGGCAAGAAGCACTGTTAACTTTGTGAAAGAAAACATCATTAAGAGATTCTATGTCCCTTACAAAATACTAATGGAAAGTTGAATCGACTTATGCTCTGCTGATTTAGACAAGTTGTACAAGTAATATGGAATCAAAGACATCTATTCATCCCACTACCAAGAAATGACAATGAGAAGATAAAGGCTTTCAACAAGACTCTATCAAACATACTCCAAAAGATGGTAAAAAGGACAAGAAATCATGGCCGGACAAGATCCTCCTTGATTTATGGACTTACCAGACCATGACCCACACTTCCACATAGGAAACCATGTACTCACTAGTATATGGGACATAGGAGGTTTTTCCTATCTAATTTCACATACCATTGCTCTACATTTCCATTTGCGATCAATTGTCCATAGATGATAAATATCAGAAATGGTTTGATGAGTTGGAGTGATTGGATGAGAAAAAGTTTCAAACTTTAAACCATTAAGAAATCTACCAAAGTTGGATCTCACGACCCTTCAACAAAAAGGTTCCTCTTTGGTCTTTCCTCAAAGGAGAGATGGTGTTGGTCCTCTAAACACTGATGATAGTTAGGTAGAAATCACCAAATCTAAATCCAAAATGGGAGGGACCATATGTCATACATTAGGTATACTCCAATGGAGCATATTCGTTGATATCAATGGATGGATAACTCATTATATCTCCCACCAATTCAAGGATTCTAAATAAATACTTCACATAATGGTGACATATACGTCTTTGCTGCAAGACATTAAACATCATAGAAACATAAATCGTCCTAATCACACAACCATAAACTTCATCATAGATCCTTTCTTTCTTCATGATGCTGAAAGGCATAAAATATTTATCCTAATTGTACGATGATAAACTACATGATATATTCATCCATGCTGCATGACGCTAAACTACATATCATCTTCGTCCTAACCACTAGATGTTAAACTTCCTGGTAGGTATTGTGTTCCAACTAACAATCCATCACATATAATTCAAATTTGTGCGAGGAAAATATAACAATACCCTCCCCCTTTATGTACATAGGTCAGAACAACATAGGAAGGGAATTATAGAACTATGTATTGCTTGATTCCCATTCATCGTTGGTATACGCAGCGATGCCTCAACCCTCGATCTTGGCCCAACCATCACATGAAACAAGATTCCCCTATTATATCTTCTATTACCATATACTACAAGGGAAATCATTATTTCTCCATGTTTCTCTCATCGTGTATAAATCATGTGAGTTTAGGATTAGTGGTATGGGTTCCCTTGTGTAATAAAATCAGAGAGGAATTTGATAAACCCAACACCTGTAGACAAAGAAACAAAAATTCCCCTACTCTAATTCCCAAGATAGATCGGTACAAAGAGCATATTATGGGAATAACTACATATGGCTTGTTTCCTACCATCATAGTAAATGTAGTGATTCTTGGATTTAACATCCTAGACCAACCTCCAATCAAATAAAAATCCCCTCTCATTTCCCTATAGATGGACCAAACCTCTATAGGGAACTTTTAGAACTACATATGGCTTGATTCCTGCCCTTGCAAGATACGTAGTGATGCTTGGATCATCTATCCTATCCCATACATCAACATTAGATAAAAATACACCCTTCCCTCTGTATGGACTAGACCTTTATAAGGAGTATATGTTCAAAACTACATGTGGCTTGATTCCTTCCCTTGCAAGATACGCAGTGACACCTTGAACCCAAATCTAGGTCCAGACACCAAGAAAAAAATACCCATTTTCCCTACATATGTGTTAGACATATGTAGGGAATTCCTTTCAAAAACTACTTATAGATTGATTCCTACCCTTCTCGGATACGTAGTGATTCCTGGATCCTTCATCCAAGTCCAATTTCCCTTTAAAACAAACAAAAAATTCCCCTTCATTTATGTATATCCTAGACTTGCACAAGGGAATCCATGAAGGGTACTAATCACAAGAAACTAAACTTCAAGGTTCCTCGAGATTCATTTGAAGTTTGATTATTGGTGTTATGAAATCCAGAACATATCCCCGATTTTCAACACAACAAATTCAAAGAGATAATGAAAAATCTAGGTCTGAATTCTGACACCCGAAAGGAGCCAAAAGATCATAATTCCCCTATATATGAGTCAAATCAATGTAGAAGATTCTATATCACACAGATAATCACGATTGGGATATTTCTTACATTCCCATACGCATACTTCCCTTTCATCAAACTCCATACTCTGGGAATTCTTGGGTCCCTATAAACATTCACGACCATCAGAGATGGGAGGCCAGTGTTCCGCGAAACCTTTTATTGACTATTCACATCATTCCCTAGTGGCTCTGCATATGTTTCCTACAAAACCGAAATCAACCAAAGGAAAATTATTTCTCAATAGAGGATTGTCCTATTTTCATACGCCCAATGGCTTCCATGAACCATGTCATTCCTCCTAATATAAGGCCCCCAAGAATATGGATTACAAATTCTATCATCGCTCAGGTATAAGGAATACTATAATATCATGACCATGATTAACTCAAATATATTTATGGTTTTTGTGAAGATCTTCCTTTAAAACATGGAATTAAATTGTGCTTCCAACATCCTTTCCGCATGACGTTAAACTGCAAGTCCAAAAGTGTCTGGACAACATGACATTAAATTACACCACACGATGGAAATGCTTATATTCTTATCTTGGCTCGGTCTCATCAAACAAGACTCCTTTCCTTCATGTGTATGGCCAAGACCTTCAAAAGTAATGTTCATTGGTAATATTGTGTGACTCAATTTCCCCCTGATAGATGTGTGGTTGAATTAAATACTATGATCTGGAATCAGCCACAAAATTAATAGAAATGTCCTCTACTCTGCACATGAATTGAATAAAAAAAGAATCCCTAGAAAAGTCTTAGTTACATGGATTATTAAGGGTAATCATATTTCCATTCTTTCAAATTGGGATTACCCTACGTTCACCACACAAGATGATACATTTTGTGGAATTGGTCCTTGTTTCACAACGTTAAACTACACAACATTGGTCTAAGCATAAAATGCTCCTTTCCATTTATTATTCCATTCTTAAGTGGTGACCTCAATTATTTGTAATCCCTTGTTTCTCACACCGAGCAAAGCTCATGTAAGATTAGGGACCTCAGTAGGAGATCCACCATGGAATCATGGAAAATCAATCAAGGATTTTGGTCCTAGAAGCACAATAATAAAAGGGAGGTTTGGGTTCCCTTCCCTATGAAGAACCCCAAGTCCTGGCCATACAATGTTAATCTGCAGGGTACTCTAAAGATGTAATACATTCCTAACCCTACGTATAAGACAGATCTATGTTGGAAATTACTGGATCCCATGGGTAAATCATAGGCTGAAGACTCCTAATAAATTAGGATACACTCCTTCCACACATCAAAATCCATGATTTGATTGATCTTGGATCACCATAACCCTCCTTGTCCATTATAGATAGAAGGCTAGTGTCCTTTAGAGACCATTGTTTGATTATACACTTCATGCTTCGGTGGATATTCATATATTTCCAACAAAAATTCCATAAATTAAAGGATAATTTGTCCTCAGGAGAGTCCTCTCCTGCCTCAGTACACCTAACATCTCCCAAGTGCTAGGAAATTTCTCATGATTCAATAACCATCAATTTCATCGTTTACATTCTCTTTCCTATCCACTTCTAATGTATATTAGAACATCCTAGCCTAATTCACCTCTGGTCTCCCAAGGCTTCTACACAATAAAGATGTTCCATCCTTATGTGTTAAGTTGATATGCATAAAAAAACAAATTCCCCCAATTATTTCCGGTTTTTACAATAATGTTCAGCCCCAAGATATTCTCCCTTTCATGTTTAGGTGCACCCCCTTTTATAAGCCATACACCATGTCCAGAAAGGCCCCAACCACCATAATCCTTCATGTCCATCAAAGATGGAAGGCTAATGTCATGCATACATCTTTTTTGGATTATGGAAAACATGCCCCAGTGGCTCTGCATATGTTTCCTATAAAACAACCCTCAATTAGAGGCAAAGTCATCCCCAAGAGAGTCCTTTCCTGTTTCCGTACGGTTAAATGGAATTTATGTCCCATCTCACTCACCAAATTCGGAAACCCCCTGGATTTATATATACAGAGATTTCCCCTTTAAAATTCCCAAAGATGAAAAGAATTTCTAGTTGGAGTGATGAACCATTTACTCCGTCATGGTTAGAGAAAAATAATCCTCTATAATAGGTTTCAAGTGCCCTTATTGTATGACGTTAAATTGTGCCATATTTTGACCCCCCCTTACACAATAAATTTAT
This sequence comes from Viscum album, assembly GCA_963277665.1. Classification (NCBI taxonomy): domain Eukaryota; kingdom Viridiplantae; phylum Streptophyta; class Magnoliopsida; order Santalales; family Viscaceae; genus Viscum; species Viscum album. Next base: position 470,865,472 of record OY728123.1, read on the forward strand.
GTGGGATCAACTTCTCATTAAAAGAATATAAAAATTTCCCTAATATTCTCCAACATAATCCCTAAGATATGCCACCCACTATGGCCTTCAACCCACAAATGAAATCCAAAATTCCCCATAAATCTCCCAGGACATTGGAAATGGAAGGTCAGTGTCCTGCAGACACATTTTCATGACTATGCACATCATGCCCTGATGGCTCTATAAACTTTACCTAAAAAATAGACATCATCCAAAGGAAAATTCATCATCAGGACAATCCCTTCCCACCTCTATACGCCTAAAATGGCACCCAAGACCCATATACATCCAAAACATGCAACATGTGGGTCATGAAAAATCCCTCTTTCTTGTTTGCGAGTTATTAGGACATTCTCGACTCATGAATCCTAAATTGAGGCCCACACACTATAAATTTTGGTCAAATATGTTTGAACAAAAACATCAGTAATAAGTCTGATTGGTAAGACTATAAACCACTGATGAAAAAGATGCAATACTCACCAGAATGAATACCCCAAACAGATCCCATGGATAAAATTGGAGTAATTACTCATTAAACCTATATTATGTATGATTTAGGAAAAAACATCGATCAATAAAATATTTAGAAAAGACATAAATCTTGTTAGGTTGAAGACCCTCAAATGGGATCCTACGAAAAAGTCAAGTAATACTTTCTAAGCCCATACCAAATAGTCTTTCTCCAAAATTTGGGAAATAATTAAAATGGAACAAAAGTTTGTGATGTTTTTTCATGTAACCCTAGTAACATCCAATATATGTTCGCTGAGTCCCATGGAACAGGAAATAAATTAGAGTCCGATTCAATTATTTTAATTTACTATTTTTGAATCATTGTTTAAATAAATTCATGATCAAAATGTCGTTTATATGGTCAATTGTGATGGATTAAAATTGTGGAACAAAAATGTAAATAGAGAATAATTGGATGGGGAAATTGTTCCATTATATTCCCTAAAAATGTGGAGGTATTCCAAATCCTAGACCCTCTACTTGCAGGTGGTACATGATCACTACAAGAGAGGTTTGAAAGACTCACAAATTTGCATTGACAATTGATGCGACACCTTAGTGGATAGAGAAGTTGGAACATGTTCATAGTATCAACATTCGTGCCTTCCCACAACACTTCTGCATCCCTCATAGCTTCACGACTTGTCCTTTACCCTTTATCCATCTGTCATCACCCCTCCTCAATGTTGGCTACTATATGAGCCTGCTCCTGCTTAAGTATTTCTAGCTTCTGGCTCTACTGCACTACTTCCTAGTCCTGTTGTTCCACTAAGGAATCTTTCATTGTGAGCTCATTTTTCTTCCTTGAAACCACTCCAACTTGATTGGTGGTTTCATCATAGAGGATTTTCTTCACAGTAGTAAGATTAGACATCGACTCTGAAGTAGAATGTTGAGATTCAAGTGTTCCATTCACTTCCCTCACAACAGCCACTTGTCTCACTATATTGTATATTTCATGATAGTCAAATCCACAGAATCTTAGGATCACAAAATATCAGTGTAATCATAGAAACTTCACCATCATCTCATCCAATGGGGTTTGGGAGAAAAATCTCCAAACATTCCTCCATGCCTTTTAGTGGATGGGATAAAGGATGAAAATTCTTTATCGATTAGTCTCAGTTTCACTCACTAATAATGAAATATAGTCTGGGATAAACATCACGAGAGAGGGACTCAATTTAGAAGCTTCTACATGACTCAACTCCTTAGAAACCTCACCTATGATGATTACAATGGAGGACCAAGTGGGAGATTCTGCTGAAATTTCTAACAATTGTGGATGAAATTATAAAAGTATTGGAAGGAAGACTAAATATACACTACTCCAGAAACAAAAAAGGGTACAATTGAATGATTGGGGAACTGACCTCCATCTATTGAAGCTTCAATACCTCCCACCTCCCTAACAATATTGCTACCCAGCGAAGGTGGCACCACATCTTCAATCAATAGTTGCACCCCGAGGTCATTCAAGGGCATCAATGGCCCATGACCATGAACAAATAGAACAACAACCTCTAGGATATCCCCCAGAAGGTCACTCACTGATATCAGGCCTACAAGGATTATTAATCTAGAAAAGGGAACTAGTTTTGAGATTCTAGGGGTCAAGACCACAACCTCTCTCAGAACTGGAGAAAAAGGAACAATAGACCACAACATGTTTTCACGAGTTGGTAAAATAGTCTCCCATGTGGTTGGGACTTCTAAAGAGGCAGAATCAACATGCACATGCTGAGAATCAATCATCGAAGGGACTCCCTCTACAAGGGTAAATTCCATTTTATCAGGAATGATTGGTTCCTGAAGACATAAATTCCCTCTGACATCCTGTGGGTCCTGGGGATCTTCACTTGATTCAGCACATTCTATAAAAGTTTTCCTATCTTTCTCCACGGTAACTGGCTCAACATTTTCAATCCAGGACTCAACTTCTGGAAGTTCTTCTTTTATCAAAGAAGACTTTTTTTGAATAGAAGTATGAATGCCTAAAGGGTCAACCATACCCCAGCCTCCCTGGTTAGTGTTGTTCCACTTATTTGGTAGACTAAAATTGTTGATGACTCTTCCTCTTCCATAAAGGGAACATGAGACACAAATGCTTGAGAAACTACAACCTGGTTATTGATAGCCTCTGTATAAAAATACACACATAATAGTGATTTGACAAGATAAGGGAACTCGGTGGGACCACTAGGTGAACAAACAATTACCTATGATTCCACTCCTAATGTGTTTTGATAGTTGAGATGCCTGTTTGCATTTATTAGTTCGCAATGGAGACGATTTTTGAATAAGAGACCCCAGGGGGTGGGTGGGGGGGGGGGAATGACTTGGAAGGGTCTACGATGACTACTTCCATATTCTCTCAGGCCCTAGGAGACCCTTCCGCATGATCCTCCACAATTTTAGGGGTACTCTCCAAAGATACAGTTCCCCCAAGTGAATAAACTAGTGAAATAATTCCTTCCCAAGACCCAAAAGGCACCTTCAATTTAAAAAATAGGGGATCCTTTAGCATCTCCAGAACGAAGGAAATTGAAGTCGAGGTTCCATAACTGAACAACCACTTCTTTGATGGTCATAGATCATGGGATTACTCCCATCAATCCTACTCGGTCGGACCAGTAAGGCCTATATTTGGAGGCATGAAGGCACTTTTTCATTTCACTCATATGAGTATCCACCTCATCTGGATCTTCATCAGCAAACAAATAGGTGGGGAAATGGCTCCTCCAAAACCCAGAAGGTCAAAGAGTTCTCCTTGAAGTAGTCTCAAAATGTCCCCATCAAAAGATTTTGTCCTCAGTTCATCCCAAACCCTCCAAGAATCTAGAAATGTAGCTATGATTGGGATGGATAGTCAAGGAGGATTGGAATGGGGGAGCCGAGCAGGTCTCGTCATCCATAAATTCTTCCAGGGTGCTTCGAAAATCTTGGTACCCCAAGAGTCGAATGCTTATGGGACTTCGGGAACAGGTAAGAAGCTTCTCCCACTATAACCATAATAGGAGAACAAACAACATCATTATCCTTGTCATGTGTTTATTGTCATAGCCTAGAAAGTACTCGATGAGAGTATATGTGGCCACTGCTCTTGGAATAGATCAATGTCTTAATGTCATCATGGTAACGACCAACCTTCTCAGGATCCTCATCAAAAGAGATATCGACATGTGATGACACATAACCAATACTGGTAAGGGAAACATCCCCATTCTAGAGGAATGAACATAAGTCATGAAAGGACTAGTCACAAATGGATTCACAGCTTCTCAAAATGTCCCACTACCTTTAGGCCACTATAAAATAATCCTCAAGTGGGATGGATGGTTGACTCCCAAATGAAGCTTCAGCATCTCATTTATCAGTCTATGAAGTCATAACCTCATCTTCCACAACCTTCCTTGGGTGAGAGATGAGATGATTTTGAAGGAATTTTCCTAGTCGAGAGTGCCGGAAAAACTTCCTTTTAATTCTACTTCCCCTTGGACCCAGATGCCTTGGAAGTTGTTACGATAGGAACCAGATCAGCTAATTGGTTGTCAGGATATGATTTAATCCAGGCCTCATCATAGCTTCTGGTGTAGAAGGGTAGAAAATCTTTGGAATCTGAAAGTCAGACATGGCACTGGGTGTCCTCCCAGATAAACATCATCCATACGTGACGTGATATCATTAGATGTTTCACTTGATGTGCATTACTAAGAGTGGTAGGACCCAACTTTTGGAAACAAGTAAATTGATGATTGAATATGCATGGTGTATATCCCTCACAGATAAGCTCCCCTTCAATGTAGGAAACCAAGAAACCTTCTCTCAAAAAAGAGAAGCATAATCAATTGACAATGTTTTCATATACATTATTCATAATAGTACTGGTAGGGGAATTGTAAGGTTGATAAGAAAAATGTTCATGGATATTGAGATGAGCCCGTAAATCTTGCTCATTATTTTCGGTATGGTCCTCATGCTTATCCTGGGAGACCCATGTTATTTAAATAACCAAGATTCTTTTTTGAAGCTATGGTTTGAGGAAGAAATGGAAAATCAGAAAGAAATTGATAAAATAATAACCTCTTATGTGAGGTCATATATAGCCCCAAAGGATTTGGAAGGGCCCAATCATCCGATAAGGTGGGATCCCTTTCCCAATCCGGGCGAACAAGTGATAAATCTCGTCCATCACTTGAATAGCCAGATGGATACATCTACTAGTGGCGAGCAGAGTGGACATGATGAAAGTTGAGACTCTCACACCACTAGAGTCTGGTACTGGTAAGACCCATCTACTCAAAAACATGTCCAAGAAGGATACCAATCAAAATAATCAGTAAATATCAGGGATGAGCTCCCATCCCCATTCAAGCAACTTCCCCTTTTCCAAGGTGTCCCAATAGGTACCTGCATGTCTCTAGGTTTCTTTGGTAGGGAAGGCCCTGTGCATGCGTGGGTCGGGCTCCAGACCATTTTTCCTAACAAATGAACCAAACCACTCAATGAAAGTAATATCTTTCTTTAAATATAGATCGACTTCCATCAAAAGATCCTTTACATAAACAATGAGTTTCTTGTCTAAAATAGAATTCCTCTCCTCATTGTCCCATGCAAAGGAAATAGGTCGGAATTCATCATACATGTTCCTGACAACAAGGACTCTGAAATTATTTGGATGTCTTAAAAGCTAATTCTAACTTCCCCATGGGTTAAATTAAAGGTATTGGGGTGTGGGATCCACCTTCTCAAGAGCTATGAAATAATTCTACTGGGTTGATGAGTGTATGTATGAGATACCCAGGAAGCCTCATATAGTCCCAAATATAGCAGATCAGTCCAAAATTCATCATAGCTATAGAGACCATAGAAAGGACACCCCCAATCTAAGCTAAATGAGCCTCCAGAGTGAAGGTCCCACTTGGATGAGAAGCTGTGTTATTCACTCACTGTGATCTTACACAAAATTATTTTATAACAGTGGGTCACCTTGTCTGGATTCCATTGCACCCCCTATGTTTCGAGGTGTGTAGCTCATAAGGGACCTATCAGTGATATCTCTCTGGAAGTATCGTCTTCTAGAAGAGATCAAGGCATTTGGGATGAAGGTGTTAGTTATCTAGGTTGTTGGATGATTATCTTGATTTGGTGCTAGAATAAACGTATCAGAAAATAGACCAAACCCATAAGTTGGAAGCCTTTTTAAAGCTGGATACTCCCTTTGACCCATAGTATGTAGATTTTCTAGATATAGATATAGTGGAGAAACTAGAATTTTTTCACCAACCGAGTCAGCCAGGTTCTTCAATATTTTTTCAGTCACCTAAAGAAGGGAAGTTGTGGAAACCTCAATAGGAACAACAATATTGGTAGTGGTATGTAGAAGATCCATTGCAGTATTCCAAAAAAGATCCAAATGACCCTAGAAAATTCAGTCCAATGAGAAAATTGTTGGATAAGAACCGCACAAAATCGGCATGGGACTTAAAAAAGAGGTTCACATTGGGTTTTTCATACTAATCCATGATACGACACGTGTAAGTAATTTCCCACATACTATAGTGGTACATGGAAAGAATATCCCACGTATGGCCTCAGTATGTGGAATGCCTCATGAGGTACTGGTCTGCAAAGTGTTGGACAACAAACTGTGTGGTTCGTAAAACAGAGAATCCACGAACCAAGGCCTCACTATACAGATGTTCAGTGTATAAAAATTGAAAATTTTATTTTGGTTTAATAAGGTTTAAATTTCAGTTCAATGGTTTAAAGATAAGTGTGTGGTACTTGTATATTGCGTAGTGTTTTCCTACGCGGACATCTAGACATAAGTTTTAAATTCCATGGTGCAGTTCGCGGACTCAAAATTTGTTTCAGGGAGAAGATAAATTATGAAGAGTTTGGTTCAGGGAACCTATGTTGTGATTTGCGAATAATGGTTTAGTGAAGGAGTTATTATGCAGATGAAAATTAAGATACAGAGAGGTCAAGAGAACTTCTCACCATGAGAAATAGTAAAAGGAAAATGAACTAGGCCCCTATAAATATGCATGGTCCCCCATACCAGAATAACATATTCTACCACAAACCATTTCAGTTCAGGATAGATTCTATATCATAACATCCTCTACCTCATTCCGATCAAACCCAATTCTGATGGGGGGAATTTGTATGGTCCGGAAAACATCACAAAGGGAAGTAAATAAACCCACAAGCACTTTTTAGTGGGAAAAAACATTCCTATAATTCTATCAAGGTAAATGGATGCAAGTTGGATTGCAAATTTGAGAAGAAACTTGAAGCAACAAAATTATTCAAAGGTGTTAGGCTACCCACATACCATCACCGAGAATTGCTCACGGGGAACATGGACCACAAAACATCGGTACGGAGAAGGACCTATGAGGCAATGGACCATTGGGTGATGGTCAACAAACCCAGGATTCCATAAACCATGTCGTTAGAGGAATAAAATACTAAAATTCCTTAAAAATACCATCCGGTAAACTAGCAGATTCACGGATGAAGCAAGATGGTAGGGTTCCACAAACCACATCTCACGAACTCTAATCTCCACAATCCTTTTTTGATCGAGTCTTCCGTGGGATGAGATATATCTTTATGGACTTCCATAAATGGTTCTGCATGCCCGCATATATGATTTCCTTGGTTCTCTAAAAAAAGAGCACAAGAAGAATTTAAAGGGAGAGGCTGATGGAACAGAGAACAAAGGAGACCCTAGAGGTTGGAGGAGATATTTTGGACACTGAGAAGATTTCAACTTCAGTTTTGAATCATCGACTAAGTGTGAACTATGAAACAATTTTCTAAAGGTATAAAATTCCAATAAACTCAAAAAGAGGGAGCATAATGATAATTGGTGAACCAAACAACTAATGGGAATAATCACGAACAATAAATCCCTCGCGGATGAATTCACCACTAACCACATTCTCTAAGACCCTAATTCAATTCGGTGCTCCATATAGCACATCACAATGCGATCGATCCCTGCGCCACATAATGCATCAATAGGAGGATAGAACTTAGAGAGGCATATCGAACCACATCCAGTACTGCGTACCACTTTGGTACATGGTGGTCCATACCCACGTCCGCGTACTGCTTCGGTATGTGGAAGACCCCTCTACCCACATAGCATTATGCTATGCGGGGAAACCCCCATCCCACATGAGAAGATAGTACATGGAATGTGGTGTCTTCCGGTGTCCTTCCCTCTGGCTCCAATCATACCCCTCCATCACCATCCAGTTCTCCATAACTCCTCCACGAACGAGTCCACTAACATCAGGCCAAATCCCCCTCCAAATCCACCATACCCATATGATTAGATCATCAGTCACACCAGTGTGCATTTCTTAATCTACATATGTAAAGTAGGCAAAGTCACTTTGGATGACCCTACAACATTTTGAACCCTCAGAATGTCTTTAAGTATACATTCCCAAGGTGACTAGATGAAAAAATTTGGGATGCAAATGTGAACCCCCCCCCATTCTTAGGTTTTTGGGTAACTACTAGCCTTTATCTTCCATTAGTGTTGATGATAAGAAAAAAGGTTACTCTTTCCTTCCCCTTTGACCAAGGGTGATGCTATTGCCCTTTCCCTAAAACGAAAAAGGGAACCCCTACTTAAGTAAGACCCTTGAATTTTGCAAGAGGTTTTACTCTTCACCATCTTTACCTCATCTCATGATGTTTCCAGATAGATCACCATGATTTGACTATCCTGGATATCAACATGGGTGATGGTTTCATGTTAAAATCCCCCCTCTCTCTCCCCACTACAGTGCCATCTACCAGTAGAGGATGTAGGACCTGATATATTCAAATAAGTTTCCTCCTCTTGTTTCTCACACCCAACACGAATCAAATGTGATTAGAGTTTTTTTTGGGATAATGATATCCGCATGGTTCCAAAATATGGGCATCCTCCAAGGTGTAAGCCGCAACAAAATCTTCAAATCGTCATGAGTCGAGATCCTCATCATACCCTCAACAAATGGAAAAAATCCATGAATAATCCCTACACCAAATGAACTATGAGAAATATTATTTCCACAATAAGTGGGATATATTGGATTCATGTACATGCCACGAGCTCAAGGGATGTTCTCCTCAAAAGTCAGTCCTAATGAAATGTTCCCCGAAATTCAGAAGGGCGCCCTCCTAGGTATAAGTCCTAATAACTGAACTATGTGGTCTCTGATTCCTCTCCTGAGGATATGTAGGAAGCCCATTTTATGGGTTCAACCCCAACATCAAACTATCTTTCAACCCTCATGGATGTCACTAAAATCCAGAGCGCCTCATTGCATGGATTAAGTTAGAATTGTCTTCCTAGCATCAAATTTGTACATATCCACGGTTGATTATGCAACCCATGGGTAACACGTTGATACACTCTTATATAATGAAACTAGGATTCATGAACATATGAACATTCCTTAAATCTAAAAGAGAGTCCCGAAGTAGGCAATAATTCCCCCAAAAGGGTTAGATGAGCCTGAACTCCCATCCCCTCGACCAATGGAGTCCTTAAGTTTAATTGGCCAAATCATCATCCAACGAGCGCCTACTGTTGGATTGCTGGTCCATGAATCATGGATACCCAGACTTTTGGGTGTTTCTGTATCCTCAAATAAACCCTTAAGAGGCCATTTAATGAAATCATATCCTAGGAGGACTAATTTCACAAACACTTAACCCCTGACAATCGCCCACTGAGACCATTCGACTGTGGCACCACTTTTATAATGAAAAAGGGGATAAAGTGCACAGTCCCCATGGGGCCACTCAAATTCCCATTATTTTATAATAATGAATAGTGGGATGGAATGAAAATAGAGATGTGAATGTCTCTATAATAATAGAAAAATTCTTGTAACCCATCTGACCATTTTTCATTGTCCCAAATGCGCCATCTTGGGTCGAAATAAAGGGAGATAAATGTTTAGCCAATTCAGTGAACACATTTCTAATGTTTTTTTACTTTTTTATTTCATATGGATGGTAGGGTTGCCCATTTATAGAATTTTTATGTTAATCATCAAATCAGTTACTCAGATTAAATTATTATCTCATTATAGGTTGATTTATGGATGTTGGATTACTTGTGCGAACCTTTTGCTGCGATTAATACAATTGGAGTGACCTGTAATTCTATTTAAGGATCTCATGATTTGTTAATGCATCAAGAATTACAAATTCACCTTCAATTCATGGAATGATATGATTTGGATGTTGATCAAGGCACAAAAAGGATAAGTTTTTCTAGAAATCAAGTAAGTATATCTTCTCATGTTTTTTTTTCAACACTAGGGAAAGGATCTTGAAACTAAATATGTTATCCTAGTAACTTATTTTCTGATGAATCTATTGGTCCCTTAGATCATCACGTATTTATTTCCTTTTGATTGTTAACATTCCCATGAACATGTTCTTTATCACTCTTCATCAGAACATGATAGTTAGATTTCTCTTATATTTCTATGTTATCACTTTCCCTCTATGTGATCCTATGCGAAAACATAGATATTAGTTTGTTTGGGAAACCTTTATGTTTCTAACTTGTATTTCTAAAAAGAAGTTTTCATATTCATTTTTATACTATGGATTTCTATGAAAGGGACATTAAAGTATTAAACCATGATAACCCATTGGAATTTGGATGGGTAATTTTATTTTATGGGGGTAGAATGTAAAACCTCAAGATTTTTTGATTTTCTTTAAATATAAAATTGTTGATATTTTCATTTCACACAATATTGAATATAGAGTTTGTTTTTGAAAAACTACTAATTTTGGATTGTGTTATATACACCACCAGGTTAAGGTTGCACTGCACATAAAACATTTATTATTTTCTGGTATACATAACCCTATTTTTGTCTTGTATTATACACAATTTCAGGTTTTTTTGAGAGCATGCATTACACAATAGACCATGTTTTACCAAAAACAGTATATTATTAAAATTTTATTATTTAATATAGTAAGATATATCTATACCCTTAAAATATAATTTATTGTTTTTATTAACTAATTTATGAAAATATATTTTTTATTATAATAATTCATTAATTACCAATTAATTTTAAGTGAAAATATATACCAATTAAATATAAAGGATTTTTTTTATTTTTATAAACAAAAAAATAATTTGGTATTAATAAATTAAATAAATTATAACTAGTTAATTATATTAATGAAATATATATTCTATATTTTAAATATATTTTTTATATTTATCAAACATATTTTAGAGACCTAAGATAAGAACAAACCCAATTTTATACATAGAAGCTCATATATTTTTAAAAAGGGTAATATTACCACCTTTTAACAGGGAACCCATTTTAATTTAAAAATTTGACACTTTTGTTGTTCTTATATGAAAAATAAACTTTTCCATTGAAATAAGGATATTAAAATTACCTCTGGATAAATGTTTGGTATTCTTTGGTAAGTGTCATGTTGTGATGAATAGTGAAATATACATTTTAATTAAAGAACATATACTTTTATTTATTATATCTACATACTAAAATTATGTTTTGAATTATTTTTAAATTTTATTAAGTTAATTTGTATTTAAAATAATACAATTATAGTTTCTAAAAATTATTTTATTCACTATTTCAATAGAAAAACATTGTATGTTTTATAAAGTCAATTTTTTGAATAACTTTCTTTTCATGGAATTTTACCAGTTTTCTTTTAAATTAAATTCTACAACTTATGTGTTATTAATTTTTAAAATTGGATTCCAAAAGTAGATTCTAATTTTCTGAATTTAGTACATACTTACCTTCTATTTTTTCCCAATATGAATAGTAATCATGGTAAAAAAATTTACGATAGTAAATGGTAGATTAGGTAATATTAGATAAAACTAAAATTATAATGCCAATAAAATGACCATATAAAATGTTAAAATTTTATTGGATGAATGAAATTAGACCTGTAACAATTAAGTATTAAAATTAAGTCAGTTAATGGACACCTTTCCCTAAAAATGACTTATATAATATTTAAATCAAATAAAGACACAACACATCATTTTCTTTGTCTTTAATATATCCTATGTGTCCACATGGGGGAAAATGAGTATTATAAATAAATATAATTGTAAAATTTCAAATTAATAAACATATTTTTATGATATAAATTTATTTTTTATGTTTTTATTCACTTGAATAAATTTTTATATTTAAAATATATTATTTAATATGAAATTTAAAGATTCCAAATTTATGTTTTAAATAATATATCATTTTTTATATTGGGATATAGAATAGATATATTCAACTATAAATATTATTCTGACATATAAAAGATATATCTTCATTATAGTAATTAATTTAATTTTTTTTGTGAAAAAAATAAGAGTATATTAATCTATCGCACACTACTAAGGTAGTAATTATTTTATTAATGGAAATATAAAAGAAATATTATAATTTTTTTGAATAAATATAATTTTTGATAATTTATGTATCCAATGAATTTTATATATTTCCACGACCACTTAGTTATATAATAACATATTTTTTTAAGTTAACTTGGTTTCATTATATTTTTAAAAATCTAATATTTAAATCTCTTAAAAATCGAAACTATTGATATTTTATCAAAATAATGTTTTAATAAATTATCTAAAAATCCCAAAACATATTTAAAAATACAAAATATATATAATATGGTCTAAAATGTTGTAAAATGTTCATTTATTATCTAATTGAAATCAAATAAGTAACATGTACACTATTTTAATATTGAAATATTTGTTACCTTAATTGAAATAAAAAAGGGTTAATTAAGGGATAATTAAATGATAAGGTATAAATTAATACCAAAATGTGTAAAATATATTATTTAATGCATTTAAATTCTTATCTAATCACGTCTTTGAATACTTTAAATTTTTGTTGTATTTGGAATGATATTGACATAATTAAAAATTAATATTTTCAGAAATTCTAAAATTCCCCCTCAACTCAATTATAAAAGGGAACCTCCTACATCACTTATTAAAACCAAATTGAGCCTTCTTGTTGGGCCATAACCTACCCATTTACCTTATCAACTTCCTTCATAATATTCTAGAGGTTTCAGATTTCTCAAAACACCAAATCTAGTGTCTCTAATCGGAGATCTAGGGGAACTTACTGAGGAAGAGATAATACACTTCACTAGAATTTTCAATATTATTTATTTTTCTTATACCTTTTAATGTGATGTTTACATTATAATGTAATAAATCCATTATAAACTATATTTTGATTTGTTATTATTATTATGTAATAACTATATTCATCCTTCTCTCCATTCTATAAAAAAACAAAATTACCACGCATGTGTACTTATAACCTATCGTTTCCACGCCATGGTGTAATATGGTCTTCATCACCACTTTACATAAATGGGTTTAATGATGTAAATAATAATTATATATTTTGATTATAACATGATATTGATTCTGGAAAAAATATATGCAATCAAATTTCATTCTCTTCATCAATTACGGGGATTATGTCATCGCACGTGCGTACATAAGACCTATCGTCTTCACGAAATGATGCATTTCATTCTCTATGATCATCATAAAATAATGATTATAAAAATAAATATAATGAAAAATATTATATATATTAACTTAATATCATTTTGTAAATGAGATAACTATATTCTATTTACCCGAACCAAACCTTATATGATAAAACCTAAATAAGAAGAATAATCTATTAATACCTGAATGAATATTAGTAATGTAATGTTATTAAAAATGGGTGATAATATGATCATCGATACATACAAAGGAAATATAATTGAAGATAATGTGATTTTTAGTCTCACTTTTATTTATGTGAGACTTATACTATCTTAGCTACTACTTTCTTCTATGTGGTGTATATATTACCCATGAATTCCTTTTATGAGTCTTATCTAGAATATTATGATATTTAAAAATAATTATAATTTCTTTCTTTAATGGGGCACATGATTTTACTGATTATAAAGTGATGAGTATTTACATCACAATCTCATCAATAATTTCGATTGTTTCGTTGAAGGTCTCTATTGGGGAATATTTATATTCCACGTCCATGATTTATAATTTTTTTACAAATATTTTATGGGTTTTAAAGTCATATTTATACACTTTTGACTTTTTACTACATGGTTTAAAATGTATCTGTTGTCTTTTTTATAAATGAGGTACTTTGTGACTTTTCAAGAAAAAGTACGAGAAAAATGTATTCCTTTAACTTATATAGAATGAATATATTTTTTTGGACTTCATGATGCCTTATTTATATGAATATTCCCTCATAATATTACATGTTTGTTTTCAAATAAAATGTTTTCTTTTCAAATTGTACATAATTTAAGAAAAGAAAATAATTTTAAATAAAAAATGATATTTTCCTAAAGAATTATTTTCAATTAATAATTAAAAATTATTTTACATATATGATAAAATTAATTGATTTTAATTATGTTTTGATGGAGATATTTTTAAAGTATACTTTTTATATTATTCCTATGGTTAGTTTATGTTAATAATGATATTCATAAAAACATTTCTTTTCCACAAGATATGTTATGATTGAATGATGTTTTAAAAACCCATTTATTTTCATGTGTTATGATATGATGACTGATTTATCTTGTTGTAGAAAACAAATGTATGGTTTTAATTATGTGATGGGTAGGACCTATATATCCCTCAAATTCATTGGGTAACGATTAATATCTTATGACATAGACATAAATGAAATGGGAAGTGAACTCAGCTTAGTCATACATGAATGGAATGAGAGTAATCTTGGATCAGTAATATAGGACTGGACTAGGAATAATATTGGTTCAGTAATACATGAATGGAATAGGATAAATATTAGTTTAATAATACAAGACTAGAATGGGAGTTATCATGGTTTAGTAACATAGGGTTGGAACGGGGAGTGAACTCCATCCAGTGAAGTACATTGTCCACTATGATGGTATTTGCAATAAGCCTTGACTAATTTTCAAATGAATCCCTATATTTATGTTTCTTCCAAAATTCCATGATTTATGATAATGTAATTATTTTATGATTTATGTCTTATATATTCTCATGAATCATGATTATAATCTTTGATATGCAGGGTATAATTTAAAATTTTAATGTTCGTATTCTTTTATAGTTATGTTTACATTATGATACATATCTCCTTTGTTTACTCTTAAAGGCCTTCTGAGGTCACACATTCTTATGTTTTCTCTTCCCTAGGATTCTAAGTACATTTTTAGGTAGGTGTATAAAGGGGAAGATATTTTTTGGAAACAGTAAAGATCTTTATCCATACTAGGGGATTATCTTCCATATTTCCAAAGACACTAAACTAATATAGTCTTTGAGAATATGTTTGTGTAATGTATTTTTGTATTATCAATAATGTATTTAATATCAATGTACATAAATCTTGGGTATTTATAATTAAAAACAATTCCATATAAATGGTATGGAATATAATGTTTATGTGTACAATGAAGTATCTCCTCCTGAAATGATTATTGTTGATTTTTCATTTACCCCCATCACAGTTGGGAGTTATGATGGAAAATATTTATTATATGGTATATGTGGAATTTATTACATCATTATTATTTTTTAATTATTTTATAAACATAACCTTATTATTTCTATTTTTATATATATGGTTACATAATTTGTTGAACTATGGACTACCACCTCTTCAAAGCATTGTGATTTATTCATTCTATACATGGAATATATAAAGGATGGTTTTAATAATTACATGTGAAATACATGAAATAGATATGATACTGTAATTATAATGTAGATATATATGATTTAATTTTCATTCTTTTAATATGATAATGAAATTGGATTAGTGTTCATGATAAGTAAGTCCTATCGTCTCCATGAATGGTGCATTTCATTTCTAATCTCCCAATTTAATGGATTATTTGATATATATATATATACTGAATATATATAATATTTAAATCATATTTCAAATTCTAGAGTTGATGAAACTAGTATCTAAGTAACAGGAACAAAAAAACAAGTAAAAACATTCTTGAGGAACTATGAAATTAAAACATGAAATAGTGAAAATAATGAAATCATGTTAAATTACCGAGGATAGAATATTAATTACCATAGTGAAAACATAAAAATTTAAAAATGGGAAACCTATAAGTTAAGGATAAAATTATAAAAAAACTTTTTTTGTGGTGGATTTGTGACTCGGCCATAAATTCACATTAATCCTTTATTTTTCAATTTTAATGGCACATTAGGTGAGGGATATATCCCAATAGTGCTTACCCCTTTATATTTAAAATAATGACACTCCCCCTCACTATAAAAAATAATCCACTCGCATCACATTTTTGCACTTATCAAGACCTCTTTCTCTTATGAACCCAACCAAAATAACTACCCAAAATAACTTCCCTCATACTAGAAGGTTTATATTAGAAGAAATAAATCCAAGTAAATATTTTGGTAAAAACCTAAAGGAGTTACATAAGAAATATGTAACATTTTAACAATAAGAAATTTTGATTTATTTTATCCTATAATCATTAAAATAATTATATATCATTTTTATATAATAATATAAGTATCCTAGATATAATGATATTTTTTCATATTAAGGGTATGACATAAACGTTCACACAATTCCATCTAATGGGATATACAATCATCATTTGTGTGTACGACAGACTGTCAACTTGCAAACCGATGTCATTTGTTATTACATTACCACCATTAATATTTGGAGTAATGATGGATTTATATTTCATATATGATATATATTATATTTATGATGTATTATATTTATTTAACTTTTATGTAAATCTTACCTTCACTGGGAATATGATAACATCATTTTTGGATGTATGGACTACTTCCCCATGAAATCGATGTGATACGTTCACGCACTACATGATATGTATTATAGAGTATCTTAATTAAAATATGATATAAATATGAAATTAATTTGATACTGTAATTATAATATACATTTATTTCATTTAATTAATTTTTAATACAATAAGAAAATGGAAGCAATGTTCATGTGAACGTAGAGCATACCATCACCACGAATAGTGTGTTTTGTTTCCTATCTCCAAACATTATTAACTAGTATAAAAACATATATATATATAGAATAAATATAATATTTAAATAATTATTTACATTATGTATATGATTACATGATGATTTATTTAATGGGAATAAAAAAGTACAAATCAAAAAATACTCAAAAAACAATGCAAATAACACATGAAATGATGAAAATAGTGAATGAATATCGATGAATGCGTTATAATATGTTATAAAATGACTATATATGATATCATAAGTAATAATATGGTTATTTTATAAGTTAATAACATTCTTAAAATAATTATAAATTATTTTATAAGGAATTCATCCAAGAGAGAGTGTAATGTATGATATTTTTATCTATGAGATAAATTCCATATTCGGAAATTACTTATTTTTTGTAGTGTATCGAATGCCCAAATTTATATATTATAGCATGAATCCATTTATATAAATTGTATTTATGATTTTAAATTGAATTATCCCATCTATGTGGGGATCACTTGAAAATTAAAAACTAGTAAAATTTATCTTATAATGTCATTTTCTTTGGTAATTGTGAACATTATCATCAATTAATCACATTTTCAGAATAATTTGAAATTGGATATTATTTTTATTTTTGATATAAATATTTTATTATGATGGATATGATTATTTCCTAAACATTATACCATTTTTATATAAGGTTTTTATTTTGAATTCTATTCAATTTACCGAGGTAATATTGAGAAATTTGTAACCTTTACTCAGTACAAATATTTGATAAGGAACATTGATGGTGAATTTAAATCAATCATTCTATATGTAAGGAATGATTTATAAATAAATTTAATGTGTTGAGGAATTGTTAATTCATTCCCTATGTTTTTGAAATTGGATAATGCAAGATCTGCAAGTTGGGGATAAGTTAATGCAAACCCCATGATAGATTGATAATCTATTGAGATAAATCGGTTGGACATATCAAATGGGTTTCTACACAGTTTGTTTGAACGATTTTGTAAAAGGTATTATTGTAATGTTCCATGTTCTGGGAAACCTGGTGTCTAATATTTAATAATTTATTTCATTGATAATTTAGTTATTATTTGTATACATGAGATTATTTCTCATAAATTATATATGGATGTATTTAATTATTAGTTCATTGATTAAATGGAATGAGATTTGTTTATTTACCATTCTATATTAATTATTATCAATGATTAATTATTAATTCCACTTTACATAACCCTTAATAATCATATGATCTCAAAGTTATATTGTTTCCTTTCTATAGGATATGAGGAAAAATTTTGTAATGAGTTTCAAGGATGCTGATATTTTAATTTTGTTTAGTTTTTTTCTATCAATAATGTATAATTGTTTTCATGTATGTAATCTGGTCTCCCAAAACGAATTTTTTTCAGTTTTTTTTATTTGATTCCTTGTAATCATACCAATGTTATAAATTATGGAATCGACTCTCGGCTTCTTGGGCCAGGGCGTTACAGCTGTTGGGTTGGCGTCCTCAAAAGTTTGATGGGGGTGATTTCTCCCATCACTCAACCACCTTTCACCATTTTGGATGGAATTATGGGTACCATTATATTGTGTTTTTAGTGTCTTTGTTCTGGTTTGGGGTTTAATTTGGTTGAATTTATTGTGATATCCTCATGTTCTTTGTCCGGTGGGAGGCTTGGAAGAGAGAATGGTGTTCTAGCACCATTCAGTCCGATCTCATCCACTTGTATGTGTTGGTTGGAGAGGTACTCTTCAATGTTGTGCTATTCCAACACAAAAAAAATTCATGGAAGAGGGGTGGAACATCATTATTGATTTATTTCACTGTTTCATTGGCTATCGGGGGGGGGGGGGACAAGGATTTATCTGATTATTTACTTTTTTATGCACCCTTTTGGACATAAAGGACCATTATGACCATTGTTTCTTATGTTTAAGTCACATTACCTATGATTATAATGAGTTCCATATTTTTATATTTTTTAAAAGAGGAATTATTTTTTATGTTCAGCAAATGGGGATTCACCCTATTTAATTTCAAAAGATATTGTCATGGATCCTATTTATTTTCCATGGGATAATAATGTTATGAATTGAATAATGATTCAATCATTCAGAAATTATTTTTTTAAATTAGGAGAATGTGAAGAATATGAGTACGAGCATAAGAAGATCAAGGTGGCCTAAACTAATGAATCCAAAGGGTATACCCTCCGACTAAGTTCATAACATTAGGGTGAATGGATCTCATGCTAGAGAATTAGGTAACATACATGTAATGGGTGGTCTTATATTTGAGGAAGTCTGAAACATTTTTACCCTCAAGGTATATATAGAGAACAAACATTCAACTATTGATGAATATTTTGAATTTTTTTTATGAAGTAAGATATATATCATGGGATGTTCTTGAGACATCATAAGGTGTTGTAAATTATTTTTTAGTCGGTTTAAACTCCATTATTTTCAATGTTATTATGTATTCAAATAACAATACCTTCTAACATTACATGTGTTTATTCCTGAAAAGATTCCACACATCAAATAAATTTATTAAAACCCCTACTGTCAAAAACTATTACACCTCCATTCATAATACATGTTCTAAAATATCCATCAGGGGTAATATTGGGCCCCTAAGTGTGAGAATGAGAAAAGATCCACTAGCCTCGATCATCTCTAAGAGAGTTATGTAGAGAAGATCTTGTGTTGCTCATTAACCTGAAGGAGGGTGTCATCATAATCCTAGGGTAGATTAGAGTGGTCTATCAATAAACTAATCATTATGAGGACAAGTTCAAACATTTAGTCTTTAGTCCCCTCATGTTGTGCTTTATTCTTGGCATACAGAACACTTCAACATCCACCCACTAGAATAATCACTCCCTCCTTCTAGATGATTATTGTTTCCACACTGTGAAACAAGATATTAATAATTGATTTCCCTGGTATCACCTGTGTATCAATACTAGTAGACTATCCAAAGGTATTCCACACTATATTCTCCCAATATATTTCAAAGAAAAAGTGCATGAAGGATTATCAAAAGGGATTTTAACAACAAAACACCTTTTTACAATGCATATACCTCTAAATTGGACAGACTCAAATGTGGAAATAGAATAGTTGTAGATGTCCCATATGAGGGAGTTATTTTTTGGGGGAATGTATTTTCACTAGAGGAAAAACTCCCCAATTATCCATCTTGGTATGGGTGTTTTCCTAACAATGATAGTCATCACTAGAGAAGACTCCAAATGATTAACCTATATGAAAAATTATATAAAGATAAAAAATAATCTTGACGTTATAACATATCATGCTTTGTTCCTCATCAAATACATCATGGGTGAATCTTGGGTACACTTTTTATTTCTTAAAGGGTTTTATATGGCTGACGATGATGAACGAATGTAAAATATGAAATGCTATGTATAGTGGGAGATGATGTTCATATTTATGAACCATTTTTTTTACAAATCCATGATGTTATGTTTTTTCCCCAATTATCTTAAACTCTTAACCAAATTGGTTCTTGATAAGGTAAATGATCTAATATTTATTATGATTTTTTGTGTTTTGGATGGTGAAAATCTAGTTACCTTCATCGACATCAATTCGAGAAATGTAATGATTATGATTTTAGCACCAGATCTGAGAGTGAGGGTTTGGTGTTATTATAAAACTAGTATCAATTAGATATGATTATATTTTTTTATCATCATAAAAGAGAGTTATTATTGTGGGGAATAAAAAAATCCTGAGAAGTGTTAATAGTTGGGATATATAATCATCCATTACAGAAGGCATAGTGAAGGATAAATTTGGTTTTTGAAATGTTTTTTTATAATAAATGATGTAAATTCCAAATATATAACTATATATAAATTTTTATAAGAAAATATAAATTTTAACTTGAATTTTAGGAATTAGTAAAAATAGAGTTATTTTTTTTATCACTATATTGTTTTTTATCATAGAATTCTTTTTTAGAGAATAATATCTTAAAATTTTGTAGAAAAACTATGTTTAAATAATATATATTATTATTGAAATTATACAATAATGATATCTTTTTTGATAGTCACAATTGGGATATGATATCAATGCATAGATGGATTTGATATAATTGACCGCATCTCAATATTTCAACCATATCATTTCTATCAATTCATGGATCAAGATATATTTTTCTTATTATAAGTAGGACTAAATCACTCTTATTTAATTCCTTTGGATTCATGTATAATTAACTCATATTGAGTATTAATATCCTGATAAATAATTATAATTCATTTCAACTCGACTGTGAATATTCAGTTTTATGTATTTTGTAACCTTATCATAACCGAAACTCAATAAATATGTATTATAAACATATTTACAGGATTTTTTTGGGGATTAGGTGACTAGGGTCATACAATAATTTGTTTAATTAAAATTATATTTAGTATTATATGGACATATTATATCAGGATATGAACACCTCAATAATTCCCTTCACCACCTCATCCATGTTCTCTTACTTTAGTTTATCAAGTATAATATTCTATTTCTCTTCAATGAAGGTATTTTTATAATATTTTCTTCTTCTTCAATTCACTTCAATTAATATAGAATATATAAGTATAAATGATAATGGATTATTCCTTCTCAATCCTTTTCATTGTAATTTTTTATGATGAAAACTCCACCCATTGAAGCATTTTTATTTTCTAATTTACCGAATTTCCACATTCATTAACCAATTTCTTTGAATATAATGTAATATGTTTTTTATTATTCATTATATTTATAAATTATTTGAATATTATAAAGATAATTCACTAAAAACTTTATAAAAAATTGAGTGAGGTTAGGTAAAAGTGTGATTTATGAGATTAAAAATTCATTACTCATATAAATCAATATAGGATCAATTTTAAATTTTTAAATTGGAAAAAATATAAAATAATTAATTATTATATGGTGGGGATATTAACTAATTGGAAATATAATAAAAGATTAATTTGGAATGATAATCAAATATGGGAACCACAATTTCTCATCCCAGGGATAATGTGGAATTTTATTGATTCATTTTAATGTTGTCATGTTTTCTTTTATATGGTTAATTAGTTAAAATATATGTGTATTAGTGTTTTATAAATAATATTTTCCTCAATAATTATTCTCAAAAAATTGAATATGTTTTCTAGATTGGTTGTGATTATGTATAAAATATTTCTATAAACATAAACATTACATTAAATGTCCATTTTAAAAAATAAAAATTCATAATCATACAATTACAAAACATGACTTTTAAGTTTTTATTTATATCATTATATTTCTATAATCATTCAATAAAATTCCCAATATTTTACATTGCGGAATTTTTTTTATTGCCTTATTTATTCAACCATAAAAGTATTATATAAATCACACCATACATACATAAATTAAATTGGTCATCTAGTGTCCCACACAAACAAAAAAACCAAATATTTTATGATATAAGATCAAAAAATTCATGAAAATGGTTTTATTTCAAGGGATTAAAGTTATTTATTCACCCCTTTTAAAAAAAATAATATAAGTTTATTTTTTAGCTTCATTTTTCATTCATTTTTAAAATTATTGTCATTAGTAATTAACTTATATTATTTCCTTATTTTTTAGTACAACATTTATTATATGAAAAATATACATTAAGGTGTATTATTGAGATCAATATAATGGGACATACACTCGATATTTTAACATATAATGTTCAGTCAGTCATGTTGGAAAATAAAAAAATGAACAACAACCACAAATAGTATACAATGGGGGATGGGATAATAAAATAATTTATGCCCATAATTTCATCAAACTATATAAATAATAGATAATTTGATAATATGTTTACCCAAATACCCAATTATTATTGGTTTATAAAGAACCAAAACATCCCTTGATGATTAATTATATGAGATTTTGAATTAGAAAAGTGAATTTTATTTTTTAAAATCTAATTTTGTTGGACATAAGATACAAAATGATGAGATGTCCAAATTTATCAAAGATAATATATAAAAATTGGACAATATGCCATAATAATCCTAAAAGGATGATGAAAAAGTTATTTTTGAACCTTGCGATGATGAAACTGTGGAGTTGATGGAATCATTATATATAGAAAACCTTTTTTCCATCTATTTCCAAAAAAATATAATATATCTTCCAACATTTTTGAAAAAAAATTTAACAATTGAAGAAATTATGGGTGTTTTTAAAATTAATAAACACACCATTGATAGTTTTTGTGTTAAAATGAAGACTATTAACCACTATTATGAAATTTATAGTACAATAGAGCTATCTCTTACTTGAAATAAATTGAAAGAGACCCCAAAAATTGTTAATAAGTACGAAGAAAGGTATGAGGAACCCTTCTCAATATATTGTGTGGAACTTAAGGATGTAAAAACAGTCTTGGTATCTCAAGGAAAGAAAATTATACATGAAACAATAGTTAAAGAGACAATATAGAGTATTAAAATTAAATAATATATAGATTCCACCATTCCCAAAAATTATGTGAATAAATAAGAATAAAATATTCTCTTACCACCTTAATTAATCTATATGTAAATCATTATGGAATAAAATGATAATTTTTTTATTCATGTTTCTTTAAGTGATGAACTATATTTATAGGAAAATCAATGATACAATAATTTTGAGGTTCAAAATTATGAATCCACAGCCACATCTAATTTAATATGATATTCGACTGTACTTTACCCATATATAGAACAAATTAAGAACATGCAGTGAGGAATCCCCTATTTAAATTTCTATATATCCGTTATTTATTGTTCTTTATAGAATGTTAAATTATGTATTTATTATTGTATGAATATAGTGATGATGATATGTAACAATATAGTTCTTAAATATTTATAAATAAATGAAAATATTTGGTTATCTATTATCCTCTCTCTTTTTCTCCTCCCCCCAAATTCATTGTTTTGTATTTAATATTAAAATTCTATTTCATAAGTCCATGTTAATGAAAAATTGAAATGAAATGTGATAGAGAGTGTGAAACCCATGGACTTTACAATATTTACAATTTTAAATATATTTAATTATTTTCTCACTTTTTTTATATGCAACACCATGTTAAGCTTACCATACACAAAACAACGAGTTGGATTGCATTACACGCATGGCTAATTATTACCAAACAACAATATATTATTAAAATATTATTATTTTATATAATATTATATAACTTAGAATTTAGTTCGGATGTTATTAATATAATTAAATAACATATGAAAATATATTTTTGAATTCACTAGTTCCAATTAATTAGAAATGAATATAGGGACCACTTTAATGTGTTCGAAATGTGTATATAAATAACTATTTTTAAGACCACAAAGTCATTTTTATTATAATAAATTAAATTAATTACTATTTATTGATGATATCAATGTAACTTATATGTTATATATTACATACAATATTTTATATTCAACTAATATATTTTACTGGCATAATATAAGAACAAACTCAATATTTCACCTCAAAAGCTATATTTTTATAAAAGTCGTTTTATCACCTTTTGATCGAGATCCCATTTTAAATCCACCTTTTGACACTTTTCTATATTATATTTGACACAAAAAAACATATTCTTTTAATTTTTAATATAAAAATTTAATTTGGTTGATTTTTTTGTATTTTGTTGATATGTTTCAAGTTTTGATGTATAATGATAAAATATTGAATTTTAATTGAAAAAAATATTTTCATCTAAAACATTTATAGTGTTGAATTATATTTTTGATTAATTTTAAAATATAATTAGATAAATTTTATATAATTAAATACAATATATGTCATTTGAATAAATTTTACATTGAATATGAATATAAAACATTAAAATCTTTTGTATGATTTTTCTTTAATAACTTTGTTTCTTATTCTGTAAACGTGGTTAATTTTAAAATAATTAATTCAAAGTATTTTTTTTAATTTTATAAAAATAGTTTCCATATTTGGAATTAGTGGATCCAAATTATGTTAATATTTTTATTTTATTTTCGGTCATATGAATAGTAAATTTAGTAATATTATAATAACCACGGTTAAGGTTCAAATATACAAATAAGGGTAAAAATAATATTATAATTATTTGAAAATTACAATAACACATGTCATAATTTTCATGGATGATATATTTTTAACAAAAATATTCTTTGGGGTGATTTTATGGGCTCTTGGATGTACTTGAGTGACATTAATCCTATTAGAGGATTTGATTCTAAGGGAATCCCAATATACCACACTCTTGTTTTAACAAGTATTACATTTTTTAAAATATGGTAATTAAGAGGATATATTTGACTATATATAGTCATTTTAAATATGAAATGATTAGCTTAATTAGGTAAATTTATATAAAATTTTTAGATAATAATTAATTAATTTAAATTGTGAGCAAATTATGATGGAGTAAATTCATAATTAATAGAAGAATAAAATAAAAGAAGTTAACAATATCAAAATAAATAATATTTAAATGAGTTAGTGTCATACATATATTTATTAATTACATTGAAATGATATTAATTTTTTATAAGTCATAGTTCTAATTTAATTTTTTTTATTTTTTTATAAGACAAAATAATGAATAGTGTAAAATTCAAATTATTGATATTTAAAAATAAATAATATTTCTCTAAATGATTTAAATATCTAAAATTATAAAATTCATCCATAAAAATTCGATAAGTCTCAATATTCCCTCAATGATTCATTTATTTTTCATTTTTAATTTTATATTAACTATATTAACCATTAAAGTGTAAAAATACTTGTTTTCATTGTAAGAGTAAAAGGCTTTGACTAATGGTTAAATCCAAAAGATAAGGGAAATAATGTAATGTAAACTTGAATAAAAAATATTGGTTAATAAGATTTAGACTGATACCATATAATATTATAAATAAATCACTTCAGATACATTTTTAATAGTAAATAAATTTATATTAATTTAATAGTTTGAGGGCTTCCAAATATACTTGTCACCTTAATTTTAAAATGACACCTTATCCATCACTTCCTCACACCACATTGAGCCTTATATTTTGACAAAACCCTACAAAAATAATCTCTTAAATTTCCTATATTCATCATAAGGGCATTTAAATGGTCAGAAATACATTTATCTAAGTCCTTTTGTGCAAACAAAAAGGAGTTACCCAAAAAAAGAGGTAACATCTGTCCTCAGGCTCTTTGATTTTATTTCTGTTCTCTAGC
Source organism: Viscum album (assembly GCA_963277665.1). Classification (NCBI taxonomy): domain Eukaryota; kingdom Viridiplantae; phylum Streptophyta; class Magnoliopsida; order Santalales; family Viscaceae; genus Viscum; species Viscum album. The sequence continues at coordinate 470,891,468 of OY728123.1, forward strand.
CCATAAATTATCCTTATTTCAGGCTTAATTTAAAAAAATAGTATACTAAATATATATAGAAGTTTTTTTAAAATGGTTCTACCTATACATACTATAACACATTGATATTTTCTTAAATATTTTTTTATTTAACCGTCTCGATATTTTTCATTTCACAAAATACTTAATATATCATTAGTTTTACAAAAAAATATTCTATCAAATATACAAACAAACAAGTTATGGTTGAATTACACATAAATTATATATTATCTTGTATTATACACAATAATATGTTTTTCTTGTGTTACACACAATGTCGAGTTATTTAGATAGCTTTTCTTACAAGAAATATTATGTTTTACTAAACAACAATATATTATTAAAGTATTATTATTTAATATAATAAGATATATGGTAGCCATTAAATGAAAATATACTATAATTATTAACTAAATAATTAAAATACATCTTTAATTATATGAATTCATTGGTTAAAATTTAATTATAAATGAAAATATATACCAATTGAATATCAAGGATAAATGTTTATTTTTATAATCACAAAGACTTTTTTCAATAATCAATTGAATAAATTACAATTTTTGAATGATATTAATGAAAGATAAATTTTATATATTCAATAAAGTATTTATTATATTCATAAAATTGATATTATAGGCCTAAGACAAGAACCATCAAATTTGTTTGCATAAAATCTTATATGTTTTTTCAAAAGGGTAATTTTATCGACTTTTAATGGATAACCATTTTTAAATCATCATTCTCACAGTTTTAGAGTTTTTATATGAAAAAAAACTTCTTATTTAAATTATGGATTTAAAAATTTACTTGGGTTATTTTTTTTTCTATTTTCTGGTATGTTTCATGTTTTTATGAATAGTGAAATACATATATTTATTAAAGAAACTATATTTTCTTTTTTTCTAATGACAAGGTCAAAATATATTAAATTTGTTTTAAATGTTAAATAGTTCATTATAATTTAAAATATTACAATTAAGGTTTTTCCAAATTATTTTATAGATGATTTTATTATAAAAACAAATTATGTTTTAAAATGAAATTTGTTCAAAAAACTGTTTTTCATGGAATTTTTCCAGTTTAATATTAAGTTAAATTCTTTAACTTCTATGTTTTGAATTTTGAAAAATGGATTCCAAAACTGGACTTATAATTTACAAATTTAGTAAAAAACTTCCTTTCTTCCAATATTAATAATAACCATGGTAAATTATGTCACCACGCTAAGGGTAAATTAGTTAAATTTTTTTACAAATAAAATTATAAATACTTTTAAATGACCCAAAAAATTTTTATAATTTTTTTGGACGAAGTAAATTATACCCATTACACTTATGGGAATATGTTAAGTCATTTAATGGAAAATTTTCCTAGAAAATTAATTATATAGTATTTGAATCAAATAATGACACAAAATGTCATTTTCTATGTCTTTAATATCTCTTATGCGTCCACTTGAAGAACAGTGAGTGTCAGGAACAAATCTCAATTTCACTTTTTAACTTAATAGACATATTTTAATGATATGAATTAATTTTTTATGTTTTTAACCACTTGGATGAAATTATTAATTTTATAATATTTTAGCTAATTAAAACATTAAAGTTGTCACATTCATATTTTAAATAGTACATCATTTTTAATTAAGGGATATAAAATAGATATATTAAAATATAAATATTATTCTGAAATATAAAATAAATATCTTAATCAATGAAATTTATTTTAAATTTTTAGTTAACAAAAATTATATCAAATTACTACACAACACTATGGTAGTAATTATTTTGTTAATGGAAATATCATGGAATTATTGTTAAAAAATAAAAATGAATAAAATTTTAGAAAATTATTATATCTAATGAATTTAATAGATTATATTTACCTTTTAGTTATATAAATATATATTGGGTTATATATGAACTTTCTATCTTGATATTTTTAAAAAACAATGAATTAAGTAGTGTCAAAATTGACAAAATTGTTATTTTATCACAATAATGAATTAATAAAATATTTAAAAATCATGAAACATATTTAAAAATAAAAAATCATTATAATATGGTCTAAAATGTTCTAAATAATTCAATTATAGTAAAATTGACATTTAGTAAGTAAATATTACACTCTTTTAATATAGAAATATTTGTAACCATAGTTAAAAATAAAAAGGGATAACTAAGGGATATTTAAAATGATAAGGTTTAAATTAATACAAAAACATGTCTAAAATATATTGGTTTATTATATTAAAAACATATATCATATCATATTGGAATAATTTACAATTTTTTTTATTTTTTATGATATTTATTTTATCATAAAATAATATTTTTTGAAATTCCAATTGTGTCCCTCACCTCAATTATAAAAGGGAACATCCTCTCTTTCTTCTTAACACGAAATTGAACCTTCATGCTCAGTCATCCCCTGCCAATTTCCCTTATAAAATTCCATAACCAAATTATAGTGGTTATTGTTTTCCCCAAATACCAACTCTACTATCCCTAAGTGGATATCTAGAGGGAGCTCGCCGAAGAAGAGGTAATCTTCTTCAATGACTCTTTCAGGATTATTTCTTCTTCTACATCCTCTTCATGTGTTACTTCCATTATAAAGTAATAAATCCAGGAAAAACTATATTATGAGATGTTATTATGATTATGGAACATCTATATTCCACCTTTTATCCATTCTACGAAAAATGAATTCACCACGCTTGCTAATATACAACCTACCATCTCCACACCATAGTGTAATATATTTTTCTTCACCACGTTACATGGACTAGTATAATGATAGAAATATTTATTACAAAATATTATTCAAACATTATATTTATTTTGGAAAAAATATATACTATCCACTTTCTTACTTTTCCACAATTAAGGGAATGATTTCATTACTCATGTATATGTACGGCCTACCGTCTCCGTGATGTGATGTGATTCATTCTCTTTAATCACCATTAAAGAATGATTATATTAAAGTATTGAATTATTAATATGATATATATGACCAAAATATCATTTTGGAAATGATTTAAAAATATTCTATTTGTAGGAACTGAAACTTACATGACAAAATATACATAAGAAAATGGAGTTGTTAACACATTAAAGAAGAGTAATAATGAAATGTTATTAAAAAACACAACTGATAAGATGATCATGTATGATATTATAAATATATATTTGGTTACGTAATAAATTAATGAAAGAATTTAAACCATTATACAAGAGTTTTGGATATTTATTATGGAAATATGACCTTAGGTATTTGGATTTCTGTTATCCATTATATTTCTGTGAGACTTATTCAATATTCACCACTAATTTCTTCTTTGTGGTGTATACACTACCTATGAATACCTTTTCTGAGTATTATCCTGAGTAATATGATATTTTAAAAAACATATTATTTAATTTCTTTCATGGGGCATAAAATTTTACTGATTATAAAATAAGGGGTTTTGATTTCACAATGTCATTAATAATTGGAATAGTTTCATCTTAATCCTCTGTTGGGGGAATATATATCATTGATGTTCATCTATTCTAAATAAATTAATTTTTTTTAATATTCTCATATAGATGATTAAATTCATATTTATTAATTTTTTACTCTTTAAATACATGTTTTGAAATGAATCTTTTGATGTTTTCTAGATGAGGTACTTTATGACTTTTCCATAAAAAGTATGAGAAGAATGTTTTATTATAACTTATATGACATCCATTGTTTTTTGGATATAATTATTCCTTATTTCATTGAACATTTCCATAATATCATACATGTTTCTTTTTAAATAAAATGTTTTCTTTTAATTTTTTTTTGGAATGTTATGAAAGGAAAAAAATTTCAAAGCATAAATAATATTTTCCTTAAGAATTATTTTCATGTGATATTTCATAATTATTACTCATCTATGATAATATTCATTGATGTTACTTATGTTTTAATGGGGATATTTTCCAAGGATACTATCCCAATTATTATAATCATTAGTTTAGGTATATTATGATATTTATGAATCCAATTTATTTTCCATGGGACATATAAAAATTGAGTGATTTTTAAGAAACCCATTTATTTTCATGGTTTACGATATGATGAATGATCTATGTTCTTGTGGAACACATATATATGGTTTTAATTATATTATGGGGGGATATATCTTCCAATAAATAAATGAGAAATGATTTATATCTCATTATATAGAGAAGAATGAAATGTAAAGTGAACTTGGTTCAGTAATATACGACTAGAACATGAGTAATCTTGGATCTGTAATAGAGGACAAAAATGGGGTTAATCATGGTTTAGTAATACACAACAAGAATTGGAGAAATCATAGTTTAGTAATACAGGACTTGAACACGAGTAATATTGGTTCATTAAGATTGGTTTACAATGAGGAGTGAACTTGGTTTGAAATAGAAATTTTTACAATATGATGGCCTTGGAAATGAACCTTGACTAATATGGAAATTATTCCATATTCTGTTGTGTTTTAAAAAATTCTATATTTTATGTTTAATTAATTATTTTTGGATAATGTCTTATAAATTTTCATGACTCATGATTATGATCATTGATATGTAGGGTATAATTTACAATTTTTATCTTCATATCATTTTAACCTTATGTTTAGGTTATGATTAATATCTCCTTAGTTTACCCTTACAAATCATCTACGCTAACCCTTTCTTATGTTTTATTTTCCAAAGCTTACAAATAAAGGTTTAAGGTGTGGCTATTAAAGTGGAAGATCTTTTTGGGAAAAATTGATGATATTTATCCACACTAGAAGATTGTGTTCCATGTTTCCAAATGAACTAAACCAATATAGTCTTTGGGCATATATTTATGTAATGCATTGTGTATTTTTTAAAATGAATGTAATATCCATGTATGTCAATCTTGGTTCGTTATAGTTTTTATCATAGAAAAGGTTTATTCAACCTTTATAGACTATGATGAGAAATATTTTTTTATATCCCCATATATGTTTATAAGGATATGTCCCGAGTTGTCACCAAGTATAAGTCAATGAATATGTATCAATTGTAGGATTTTAGAAACGATAATGAATAACCTAGAATTAAGCATGAGATATATTGGAGGTAATTAAACATTATTATGAGTTTTTTCCTCTATGATTACTATTTTAAACATTATTATTTTTGTGTTAGTAAATGGAGGGAGAAAAAAGAAACCAAGTTAATGTTGAATTTTCTTATGAGTAGTCAAATGGGATGATCACTAGAGTAAAGGATATTGTGATCATGCCTAGTCGATTTTCATGGAACAATATTAACAATGAGTACCGGAAAGAAATCTTGAACTAACCAAAGAATATAAGGAATGATTTAATTTATAATTCAGGTAATGGAGACTATCAAAGAAGAATATTCATTTACCTACATGTCGAGAATGTGGAATGAAGCACCCATGTGATTGTCTCAAAGGAACAAGATGATGTTTTGACTATAGAAAAGAATGAAACAATGAATGTAACTAAAATGGAAAATGAAATGTTCTTTTGAAACAATGTAATGAAATATTCTCTTCCATATAGTATTACAAACATTTGAATGTTTTATGTATGGATTGAATGGTCATTGTGGAAATAGATATCCTATGTGAAAATATCTAGAGAAATCATCGAGGTGTTACATGAAATGGTTATATTGTTGATGATGATGAGACTAAAGATAAAATGTGAAAGGAAAGTGGTATTATGTAATAAGATGAGGTATCCTTGTTAATGTCTTAAGGATGAAGTAGTATAATCAAAGCCTTTATGTATTCATATTCAAGAATTATGAATTGTGAATTATGTAAGGATTTTTCAGTTTATGTTTTTTTGCTATGGATTAACATGAATATGTTGAATGCTTCTGATTGACAAGAAAATGGATTTAATAGAAAAATGAGCTTTAAGGTATTAAGGGAAAGATATCCCCTAATATTTTCCTAATGATAAAATAATAATGTTTGGATAAGGATATACTAGACATGAATTAGTAAATTGAACAATATTGATAACTTTGGAACTAATTAATGACTTATTTAAAAGTGGATATTCTATAATAACTCATTTAAAAAAAATAGATTTAATTAATGTATAAATCATACTTTAGAATAAAAGAAACATTCATGTTTCCAATAAGGATATATGGTAATTTAATTTATTACCATGTTTCAAGAAAATACATGATCAAGGCACTCATATGATTAGAATTTGAAAAATACGACCTGCCTTATGATATATAGGAGATAAATGTTAAGATGATTTAGTGCACATATTTATAATTTTTTGGATTTTAACATTTAGAAGGATTGTAGGGTTATCAATTTTTCGATGGTTTAAGTTTATATTTGGATAAATTTGTGATATTAAATTATTATCTCATCATAGGTGTATTTATGGATATTAGATTTCATGTGTTACCATTTTATTATGATAAAAGTAGATAGAGTGTCCTATTATTATATTCATGGATCTCATGATATGTTGATGCTTCAAGAATTAAAAATTCACCATCAATTCATGGAATTAGATGATGTGGAAGTTGATCAAGGAAAAAAAAATGATGAGTCTGTACTGAAATCAAGTAAGTAGATATTCTCATGAAATTTTTTCAACACTAGGGAACCGATCTTGAAACTAAAATTTTTATCCTAGTAACATCATTTGTGATGAATCTATTGTTCCATTGGATCATCACATATTTTTTCCTTGTGATTTTTATCTTCCCCTTAACCATGTAATCTATCACTATCACTTAAAGCAAAATAGTTGTATTTCTATTCAATTCCCATGTTTTCACATTACACCTATGTTATCATATGTGTAAACCTAGATATGAGTTAATTTGGGTAACCATTATGTTTCTGACTTTCCTTTTTGAAAATGGAGTTTTAGTATTCATCTTTATGTTGTGTGTTTCTAGGAAAGGGATAGTCAAGTATTATAACTTGATAACCTAGATGAATTTGGAGAAATAATTTCATTTTAAGGTGGTTAGAAAGTTACACCCCAAGATTTTGGGAATTTTTTTAATTTAATATTTTTTATATTTTTCATTTCACACAATATTGAATATAGATTTTTTTTACAAAAAATTATATTTTTTTCATCTATTATTTACATGACCAGTTTATGGTTGTTTTGTACACAACACAATGATTAGTTTTCATTGTACACAACCCTATGCTTGGCTTGGTTTACAAACAATTTTGAGTTCTTTTGAGATCATTTATTACACGCTAGAACATGTTTTACTGAACAGTAGTATACAATTAAAATATTGTTATTTAATATGATAAGATATATCCAAACTTCTAAATTAAAATTTATTTCTAGCATCAACTATCTTTTTAAAATATATGTTTTATAAGACTAATTCATCAGTAACCAATTAATTAGAAATGAAAATATAGATAAATCGAATATAATGGACATATTTTTATTTTTATGCTCACAAAGTCGTTTTGTCTTAATAAATTAAATAAATTAAAATTAGTGAATGATATTAATGAAATAAAAATATTATATATTCAACAAAATATTTTTAATTTTCAAAGAATGGATTTTATGGCATAAGATAAGAACGAATCCAAATTTAAGTATAAAAGTCTATAATTTTTTAAAAGTGTAATGTTTCCACTTTTTAACAGAAAACCCATTTTAATTGAAAAATTTGATACTTTTATATTTTTCATTTGAAAAAAAAAATATTTTAAATTGGGACATCAAATTTTACTTGGGATTTGTTTGTAATTTCTGATAAATTTCATGTTTTGATGAATTTTAAAATACAGATTTTAAATAAAGAAACTCTATTTTCTTTTAATATATTTACTAGTTAAAATTATATTTTGAATTAGTTTAAAATTTTAATTAGTTAATTTGAATTTAAAATAGTAGAATTATGGTTTTTAAAAAGTATTTTATAGAGTATTTTATTATAAAATCATTTAATATTTTAAAAGGACCTTTTTTTCAAACACCGTTTTCATGGAATTTTATCAGTTTTCTTTTGAATGTAATTATACATATTATGTGTTATGAATTTCAAAAAATGGATTCTGAAATTTTATTCACATGGACCAAATTTAATATATTGGAACATTTTATTTTTTTCCAATATGAATCGTAGTCATGGTAAATTGTTTTACCATGATAAAGGATATGTTATTTAATATAGGATAAAAATAAAATAATAATGACTATAAAATGAAATTATAAAATAAGAAAATATTATTGGATGAATGAAATTTGACTCTTTAAAATTAAATATTTAAATTTAGTAATTTAATAGAACCCATTCCAGGAAAGTAACTCTAATAATATTTAATTCAAAGAAAGAAAAAACAAGCCATTTTCTGTGTCTTTAATATCACTTATCTATCCGTATAAAAAATTGAGTATTAATAATGAATAAAAATGTAAATTTTTACCTTAATAAACATATGATTATGATATTAATTTATTTTTTACATTTTGATCTGCTTGAATGAAATTATGATATTTATAATATATTACTTAATAAGAAATTTAAAGAGGCCACATTCAGATTTTAAATAATATATAATTTTTCATATTAGGATATATAATAGATATATAAGACTATAAATATTTTAATTAAATATAAAATATATATCTTCATAATAGAATTTTATTTTTCATTTTTAGTGAAAAAATATATTTTTAATTTTTACACAACTCTAAGGTAATAATTATTTTATTAATGGAAATATCAAAGAAATACTATAAAATGTTAGAGTAAATATAATTTTAGAGAATTAACGTATATATTGAATTTTAAAGATTCCTATTTCAACAAAGTTATATAATTACATATTCTTTTCCAATTTTACTAATTATCCTGATATTCGTAAAAATCTAAGAATTAAATAGTGTCAAAAATGACACTATTGATATTTTATGAAAGTAATGTTTTATTAAATTTTCTAAAATTTATAAATCAAATTAAAAAAAATAAAAATATATAATATGGTCTAAAAAATTCTAAAACTTTCATTTATTATTTAATTAACATCAAATAAGTAACAAGTAAACTGTTTTAATATTGAAATTTTTGTTACCTTGGTTGAAATAAAAAAGGGTTAAATAAGGTATAATTAAAATGACAAGGTTTAAATTAATAAAAAATATTCCAAAAATATTTTTTAATGATATTATAACCTTATCTCATATCATATTAAAATACTTGATATTTTTGTGGTATTTGGAAAAATATTGACTTTATTATAATTTAATATTTTTGGAAATTCCAAAAGTGTCCCTCACCTCAATTATAAAAGGGATCCTCCTCCTTCACTTCTTGAAACCAAAATTTTCTTTCATGTTTCGATATCATCTTCCCATTTTCTTTACTAAATTCCCTCTCAAAATTATATAGTTATTGGTTTTCTCAAATGGTCATCTCTAGTGTGTGTAAGATGAGATCTAGAGGGGGAACACCGAGGAAGAGATAATCTTCTTCACTGACACTTTCAATATTATTTCATCTTCTACTTCCTCTTCACGTATTGTTTCCATTATAATATAATAACTCCCTTATCAAATATATTCTGAGATTTTATTATTATTATTTAAAAATTATATTCCTCCTTTTATCCATACTACAAAAAATGAAATCCCCACACAAGTGTACAAACATCCTACCATCTCCACACCATGGTGTAATATGTTATTCATCACCACTTTAAATGGATTGGTATAATTAAGGAAATAATAATTATATATTATGATTAAATATGATATTGATTCAAGAAGGAAATATATACAATCAGTTTTCTTACATTTCAACAATTAAGTGAATTATGTCATCGCTAATTCATACCTACGATCTACTATCTACACGACGCGATGCGATACATTCTATAGGAGAAACCTTAAATAATTATTATAAAAATGTATATAATGGAAAATATGATATTTATTACCTTAATATAACTCTAAAAATGGGATAAATATATTTTATGTGCAAGAAACAGAACTTATACGATAAAACGCACATAAGAAAAGGAATCTATTAATGCTTAAAAGAAAAGTAGTAACGAAATGTTATTAAAAAATATGTGATAATATGATCATGTATGATATCATAAATATAACATTTTTTGGAATAAATTAGTGACATAATTTAAACCATTATACCATAGGATTGGATACATTTGATGGAAATCTCGCCCATGTTAACGGGATTTTTAGTCTCACTTTTATTTCTACACGACTTATGCTATATTAACCACTCCTTTCTTTTACATGGAATATATACTACCCATGACTTCCTTTTATGAGTCTTTTCTCGAATATTATAATATTTTAAAATCATTATAATTTTATTTCTTTCTTGGGGCACATGATTCTACATATTATATAGTGATGAGTATTTACTTTACAATCTCATCAGTAATTGGGATTATTTAAATAATAAATCGGATTTTTTCTTGTTTTATTTTTATAAATTAATTAGAAAAATTCTAAGACTGTGGACTGAGATAGCGTGATATTCTAAAGCCCGATGTTCCCAGGAAAAATCAATGAAAAAATTAATCTTTTTGATAAATCGCATGGGTTATTTTTCTTTAAACTAGAATAACATCTAAATAGGTTCCTAGATCAGAAATCTGAGGGGGCCACTACATTTAGAACATCGAATTTACCTTAGGCAGATCCTAACATCATCTGGAATAGACCAAATAAAAATGTTAGTTTTTGGACATATCGCTAATAAAATATTTAATAAAAATAATTTATTGCGACAAAGAATGGTTTTCTTTTTTTAAATATACTTTGTCATAGAATTTAAGGTCATCATAATAATCCGAGAATTCCTTTGAAAAAAAGAGAATGAATTCTATCTCACAAATGTCGATGGATCAATAATCACTAATGAATAATTGGAGATCAAATCTTGGATTGTAGATTGACATATTGATGAATGAAAATGATGACAACAAAATCTCTCTTCAGAAATGATTGATCCTAACCTCGAGGCAGGGTGTTGTATCTTTGTTATTATTTCCCCCATTCTTAATTTTCAAGGATGAATGTCGACCAACCCATGAACAGGTTGATCCATAGATCAATAATCACTGTGTTAAATATATTTATGTAGATTGATTATTAGGATTTATTTTTTTAAAGAGATTTTATTTATTCCCTCTAAGATATTTTTTCTAACATGAATGGATCAAGGCCCACATGAACAAGGCCATGATCTATTATTTTTTCATTCTTGTTTATTTAACTATTTCCCCCAATCATTCTATATTACTCATTCTACATGAAACATGATTAGAGGATCATTGAAACTTTGATCTAGGGTACAACGATATGAGACTAGTGATTTGGCATTATAATGACACTACTGAGGTCCGACGGTGCACGGTGTTGGCACACGACAATGACTGGAGTAGCGGATCCCACCATGTTAGGTGGGGAGTGCAACGAATAGTTGGCCACCAGCAAGGAAACATGTGATGGAGAAAAGGGAAACACGATAGAGGGAAAAGTTCAGGGGAGAATGAGGCGGATGGGCAGCCGGCAGTGCAGCTAGCGGTGGAGGCAGAACGCTGTCCAACTGAGTCTGCATTGGAGCCCGTGATAGTGGAGTCTATGACGAAAACCAAGGATGTGTCGGTGTGGGGCTATATATGTAGCTAGGTCTGCATGGAGCCCGTGGCAGTGGAGGCCACGAGGGAGGCTAGGGATAGGATGGCCATCCTCATTGACCATGTTGGCACTATGTTGACCGATCACATGTGGTTGGGTCAGCAACATCCAGGAGAAGGGGTCGAACCACATGTAGTAGGTCGTCCTAGAAAAACTAGGCCAATATAGCATCCCAATGGGTTGGGTCTAGTAGGAAACGACCTAGCAGGCTAGACCAGGTTAGGTTGGGTGGCCGGACCGGACCAAGTACGGTTGGAGGGTTAGGCTAGGGTGGACCTGAACTAGAGCCAGGTCGGTCTTTTTCACTAAAATGGCGATAACATCCAAATAAAAGGTTTGTTTGATGATTCTTATGTGGATTTAAGACCCTTTCAATGAGACATTCATTTAGAGATACTCTATGAGATTTGTTTTAGAAGTTGGCAAACAACCTTTTGGCCCGAGGCGTATGTTCTCCCAGAACAAGCATATAACAACCCTCACTTTTCAAACATTAAATTTTCATTACATATGTGCATTAATTAATCATTATAGAAACAAACTCTCTAATACTTTTGTTTTTATAGTGCCTTTGAAAACATGGAAACATAAGCAATGTTAAATAAGTGATCTACATTATCTCCCACTAGGTTCTTCGTGACTGGCACCCTACTTAGAAACATCTTACATAAAACACATCTTCATAACCTGGGGAAGGAAACCTAAAAAGGGGTGAGATCAAATACTTAGTAAGGGTAAAAAGGGAGATTTGTAACCATAAATATGAGCGTAACGTTATGAGAACCTGATCATGAAAATACAGGATCAAACCATACATATCAAAGATCATATTCATGAATCATGAAATAAATCATCATAGTTCATAAGACATAAATCAAAAGGATTTAAAGGATATAAGAGATGAAAGCATAATATAAGAGTAAGATACTAAATTTAGGAAACACATAAGAGTATACATATTTATATAGTATCCAAGTCATCAATTCTAAGACCATCTTAGGGGACATAGTCCTTTACTGAACCGGTTAACCCCTGTTCTAACCCTATATTACTGAACCGAGTGACCCTCATTCTAGCCTAGTATTACTGAACAATGTAACCCCCATTCCAGTCCCGTATTACTGAACTGAGTAACCATCATTTTTCCCATTTTTATATCGTGAGATATAAATCTTTACCCAATGCATTGGAGGGATATATAGGTCCCACCCATCACATAATGAAATCATACATACATGTCCCACAAGATCATAACTAATATATCATAACCCATGAAATTGAATGGGTATCATGAACATGTTAACATAACATAACCTAAAGAAAGAGATATATTTCATAATAATTTGTACATAAAAATAACCCATGAAAAGAAGTGGGTTTCAAAAGAATATAACATGTGAAAGAGAATTAGTTTCACAAACATATTACCCAAGAATGAGAAATGGTTTTCCAAAAGACTATGGAATTAAGCATAACTCATTCATAGAAAGGATATGAATGGATCCTATAGATAATTTCCTAGAAAGGCATTAGTAACATCAATATATGTCAAATAACATAGGAAATAATTTTGAATATACTCTAAAAACATTTCTTGATGAAAATATCTTTTCTTGATTGAAAACAATTAATACATAAAACCATTTCAAAATAATTTGTTTAGAAAATACCTTGAAAAAATATAAAGAATAAATGAAATAATTTTCAATGAATTTTTCTTTAAAATAAATTAAAATAATATTTAAAAATTGTTAAAACCCTTTTTCTTTGAAAAAACGTAAAAACATTTAAATAAATCTTCAAAATGTTTTAAAAATCATTTTCCTTGAAAAATTATAAAAGAATCTTGAGGAATTTTTGAAAACAATTTCATTGAAAATATTTTGAGAACATATAAAGAAATATTTAAAACTTTTTGAAAACCATTTCATTGAAAACTATTTGAAAACACTTAAATTTGGCTTGAAAAAATTTTGAAATATTTTTTCCTTGGAAACATATAAAATACGTTTGAAAAAACATTGAAAAAACAATTATTAAAAAATATTTTGATTTTTTTCCTAAATATTAACCTTAATAAAAATTCCAATGGAGCTTCGGAGAAATGACAGCTGGTAAATTCCTACATGTCATACATGGTCAAAACAACATTACTTTTTCACAGTAAAAAGGATAGAAAAGTTCATTGTTTAGAAAGAAACAAGAATATTACCTTAAAGAGATTGGTAAAAAAAGGGTAAAAATTTATTTTATATATTATTTGGGAATGGTATAATATTCTTGGAAACTTATTTTAGAAAATATATATTTCTGACCGAAGAGAGGGTAAATTCAGGCTTTCATAAAAACAATTTCTTAACTGTCTTATATAACAAAGAGTATAAAATGGTTCCAATACAAGAATATATCCAGAAATATTAGTGGATAAGGAATCTCATGAATATTCTTAAGATAATAATAATAACATTTCATCAATGGAAGCATAAATATAAACAATCTTGATATGCAATGAGATTGCCTCAAGAAACACTTAAAACCTGGTATCTTGGGATCATGCTATACATGTAAGTAAATGTAATTAAATGAATAATATAATATCATGAAATGATTTATATTCATGATATGAAATTCAAAATGTATGTATTTTCCCCCCAAAAAAGAGTTTAGGTGTATAACAAAACATGAGTCTCAAATAAAATAAGTTGAGACAAAAACATTTTTACCAATTTGGTATCTTTTGAATCTTAAACCCCATGAAAGAATAACCCTAAAAGGTGAATTTAAATACCAATAAATTTAATTAAAAAATACATATAATAAATTCATGTTCATTACATACACCATAAAAAAGGAAAGAGTGGCAAACATACCATGTATCACATAGAAATTAAAAGTGAGATGAAAACCCCTTACCTTGTGTCATGAATTTCTCCATACTCATACAAGATTCCGATATAATAAATAAAAGTTTGTTATGAATATTTTAAAGAATCATATCCTTATACAAAATTCAATATATGATTTTATTATGACCTTATATTACCTGCTTTTTAATGATCTAATGTTAGGTTTTTCACTTTGGGTAATATTCGCTTTGTTCTTCTCATGTGTCTTAACATGTTATATCATTGGTCCTTATACTTATATCATGATTCAAAAATTCAGATCATGACATAAATATTAGTTAATTCCAGTATATTCATATTATAATAATTTATATTATATATAATTATGTAATGGAATACACTGTTCATTAAGATGCTAAGCCGTATATACACATAAAAGTTGTTTCCATTTTTAATTGTCATTTTGAAATAACAAAATAAAATGATATATATATATATATATATTTATATATGTATTTATATGTTTATATATAATTATTACAGTATAATGACTATATATTATAATTTTATTAAACTCATCCTTAATACATCCAATGTATTGTGTGAACAAATCACATCGCTTTGAGGGGTTGATAATCTACACTTCCTCAATTGAGATTATAGCATCAAAACCAAATCGAAGCTAAAGATGTGTGTATAGTAAAAGGAATAAATAAGATTGATAAATAATAAATATAATGTATTACATATATAAATAACGTGTTCATCATAATTTCCACCATGATTTGTGGTAGAGGAGAAATGAAAAATCATCATTTCGTGAGAAAGTAGTTCCCGTAGACATAAACAGTACGTTCAACAACCATTAGATGTATGTGTGTGTATGTTTAGGTCATAAAAATTTAATAAAAATATCATAGTATATGTAAGATACTGGTTTTGTCACACAATAAGAGAAATAAATATAGTGGAGGGGCGAACAATGAAAATAAATGGAAGCGGCATGGGAGAAGACATTACCTCTATATCGAGTAAATCCTTTTGTTTTATGCCAAAAGGATTCCTTGAGAGGGTTTTTTCCCCATGGGAGGATTAAATTTCGAAGGTAGTACTATTGGGAGGATACTTGGGAAGATATTGGATTATCGTATAATGTTTGGGAGGTGTGATGAATGGTTAGAGGTGGTTTCCTTTTATAGGGAAGGAAGGGGACTCACATGGAATTGTTAGAAACAAATTTGGTGTGAACACGTTTATACCCAACCAATGTCTTACCAAAACATCAAAAATATATAATGTAAGGTGTAAATAATAAATAGTAACATAAAATGTATTTTTGGAAAAGTATCTAGGTCGTTTAGGCCCTTAATTGTACGGTTTAGTCCCCAATTAAGCTTAATTTGGCCGTAACTACTGTGATTAATTTTTATGATTTTGTTTAAAAATTTTGGTCAAAAATTAACATGGTCTCATTAAGATCTAAATATTATACTGAATAAAATTTTATTTTTGGAGTTTTGAAATTCACTTCATGAAAGTGGAAAAATCATGATTAGTGCAAATCCTGCAGACGGGACGAAATGACAGAGTTTTAATGTAAGAAAAACATCAAACGTTTGTTAAGATTTTTTTTTCAGTATCAAAGTGGAATTTATTATAATGAATTTTATTTTATTATTAAATGTAATATTTATCTAATTTTACCTTAAAAATTATTTATAATATCATGTATCATTATCAATTTATTAGAAAAAAGGCATTTTTTAACTAAAAAACATTAATTTTCACTATGCGTCAAAAAATGATGTTTCTCAGAAAAATCAAAACAATTCACCATAGGCTAATTTCATCATTATAAATTCAAAAATGAAGTTTATTTTTAAAAATTATTTATATAAATTTTTCTAAAATTACTTTTATTATTAAAATCGACTCATTTAAGAAAACAAAATTTTTAGCATAAAAGGACATTACCAAAAATATTATCTTTCATTATCAATATGTTTTATTTATATAAAAAAAGTTTTAAAAGTAGTTATTATTATTTTTAATATCTAGGTTATAATTAACTTATTTAAATAATTAAAATAATAAAAATATTTGTTTCTTAGAAACTCAGTTTTTCGTGCATCGTACACGAAGTCGGTGTTGCTTGTAGCACAAACCATGTTGTTATTGCGTATAGCACAATCCAAGTTGGTATTGTGTGTGAAAGAAATTTTTTAATTAATGTTTAAATATATATATATATATATATAAATATTTCTAGTTTAAAGTAATTTTTTTTATTTTGAAAAGTTAAATTAATTCGAAAAAAATAATTCTCAAAATGTTAGGGCGAACCATTCTACCCCCCAAAAATGAATTTCACCCTTGAAATTCGTCTTGGGTATCAATTTTCTAATAATTAAAATTTTTCATTCATGGAGACCCACATCATAAAAAAATTTATAGTAAAAATTTCATTAAATGGGAAAATTTGAAAGCATAAAAGTTAGCCAAAGTAACATATAATTGGGTTTCCACATAGGAGAACATAGGTTGGGAGTGAAGATTGGACCTAGAGGAAAAGAGTAAATATTAATAGGGAGTGATAGACGTCATCAATACAAAACAAGTGAATAATCAACGTAATGTTGAGGGCCTTAAAGTCATAAATTTGTGATGATTCCAGAATCCATTCGTTCAACATAATTTATGGTATTAAGACAACATATTTTTGTATCACTTTCAAAATGTTGAGTAATTCATGATAAATTGAAATAAAACAATTTTCATTCTTAGTTCCTGCATTGAAAAATTTATAATACATCTATTACCGCATGGAATGAATGTCTAGAGATTAACATTAATGATTAATGCACAAAAATATTCTTTTAACAAATCTTAAGGCCCATAAAATAATTACAATTCTAACTATTTTCCTCTTTAAAAAAAATAAACAATCACTAAAAATAAAAAGCAATACTACTGGTTCATCATAAATATTTATTCATAAAAAATAAATATACATTAATTAGGATGTTGTTTAGGCCAATAGTTGGCTTGAAAACCTTATCGTTCTTCAGTCATGGGGTCAAAAACCATGGTCTTTCCAAACATGATTGGTAGTCACCAAATATACAAGATCTAATTTTTGGAAAAATATTAATTATGGAAATCCTTGAAATAATGTTAATAACTAATTATCCTTTTAACAAAGGTTTTCAACACATACATAGTTCACAAATACTTCATTAAAAGATTAACGTAAAATTTTCATAAAAAATTAATCTTATAACCATTATAAAAGGTGAAAATACAAAACATTAGAGAGAGAGTCACAAAATAAGATTAACATTGATTCATTGTATATCACAAAGTATATCTTGGTTGTCACATTACAAACATTTTAATAACCTCGTCATATATTCCCTTGAAACATGGTAATAACCTGAACTACCATAAATCCTTTTGGAAAATATTCGTACTTCTTTATTCCAATGATTACTGGATACATCCATTAAATCCAAGAATTTGTAATCTACATCCTTGATGAAATAATTTTTTTTGTAAATAATCAGCTCCTGGGAAATCTATACCATCCATTTTACATATTCATATCTAGTATTTCTTTATCCAAACATCATTATCTTGGATTCATACATTAATTAAACATTACCTTTCCACATCATGATATCACCTTTCCATGAAATTAATTTTCTATTCAATCATGTCCATTCAATATATTCCTGTAAATCCTTAGCAAAAACATAAAATGAATAATCCATATATAATTCACCATTCTTAATTCTGGAATCCAAATAAATAAATACTATAGTCTTTTAACTTTAATGTTTGGAATTAATGAGGTCCTTAATTGGTTTATAAGTAAATCCTTAGCACGAGGAATTGTTTTGGGTAATTCCCATGTTCCCCACAGATATGACATTGAACTACATGAAAAATCATCACTCTATAACCCATTTTCTGACAAAAATAACATTTTCCCTCCATTTAAGGTATTACTTAAGGTTATTCATCTGTTCTTCTAGACATGAATGAAGTTGAATCTTCATTTCTCTATGTTCCTTACCATGAGATAAAATATTTCTCTTACTCAAACTGTTAGAAATATCCCCAATTATAACATTGTTAATCATATACTACGATAGTTGATTTGACATAATCATAATATATTTTTCTCCACTGATCATCCCATTTGACTCCACATATGAAAAGATTCCATCACATTCAACATTAATCCAGTTCCTTCTGGTTCCCAACTTTGACTAAATCCATAAGTACAATTTGAGCATTAATTATCATATAAGAAAATGATAGTCAGTCATGAAAATAATTACTTCTAGTATGTCTAAATCATGAAACCTTCTGTAATATATTACAACTTGGGATTATCCTAGTTCATTCATAGATAACATATATATAAATCATTCATGATGGTTCATGAAGAGTTAGTGAATTCCAAAATCATATCTCCCAGAAGTATCCAACCAGGTCTATGTTAAGGCCCGTTGTTTTGTACCAGATTACCCCAAGTCAATCCCACATCTTATCGGAGTTGTTACCCCTAGGTACATTTGTTCCAGAACCAAATCTACTTGTAGTATATAGACATAAATGTTTTACTTGAAAAAAACTCACTTATCCATTACCAAAATTCCAGGACATTTTCCAAAACGTTAACTCGTTCTTATATTTAATCGTAGATACATCTCTAGGCATAAACTTAGAAATATACCTAAGGATCTCACTAAGGTTTTCTAATCATAGTTTCCAAAGGATAACTACACCTATTCTATGGTGAAAACTATAATAATCCACTATTTTTAAATATTAATATTTCACTGCATATGCTGAATATTTAAACATTATACATAGAGGCTCCCAAAACTGTATTAGGGATAGTGCGTTTGGAAACATGGAATTACAAACACAACAACATATGAGAGAAAAATTATCACCCACTAGGTTCTTCTCAAATAGAAACCTTTTTAGAAACATCAAGCATAAAACATATCTTTATAACCTAGTGAAGGAAGCAAAAAAATGGGTTTGCTCAAATGATCATTAAGGATAAACACGGTAGACATGAAGCAATAAACATGAGGATAACAGTATGAGAACATGATCATTGAAATAGAAGATCATACCCTATATATAAAAGATCATATACATGAAACATGTCATAAATCTTAGCAGTTTATAAGAAATTAAAAAAAATCAAGTAAAGGACATAAGCCATGAAAGCATAACATAGGAGTATGACATGGAATTGGGCAATACATAAGCATATACTGATTTCACCACTTTTTTGATTTATTTTCTAAAAACCACTTTTTGGCTGAGTGGGAACCAAAGAGATAGAAATCCAAAAATTCAACACCATACATATACTGATTTCCATAGTAGGCACGACATCAATTCCAAGACCATATTAGTAGACAAAGTCCTTTATTGAATCAGGTAACCATCATTCCAGCCCTTTATTACATAACTGAGTGACCCTCGTTCAAGCCCTATATTAATGAACTGAGTAGCCCTAATTCCATCCATGTATTAATGAACTGTGTAACCCTCATTCCAGCCCTACATTATCACATGAGATATAAATATTAACCAATTAATTAGAGGGAGTTATTGGTCTCAACTATCACATAATGAAATCATACAAGCATGCTCCACCAGATCATAAATACATATCATAACACATGAAATTAAATAGATATCATAAACATGTAAATATTTCATAAACTATGGAAAGAGAATGGTTTGATAATCATTTCCTCATAAACATAACCCGTGAAAAGAAGCAGGTTTCAAATTCATATAACCCAAGATAGAGAATGGGTTTCATAAACGTATTACCCCTGAAGGAGAAATGGGTTTCATAAGGACCATGCCATTAAGAAAAAATCATTTATAGAAATGATATAAATGGAACCTTTAGATAATTTACAAGAATGGCATGAGAAACATCAATAGACATCACATTATATAGAAAATAATTTTTAATATACTCCAAAAATGTTTCTAGAGGAAAATATCTATTCTTATTTGGAAAAGTATTTTAATACATAAAACCGTTTTAAAATAATTTCCTTAGAAAATACCTTTAAAAATTATAAAGAATACATGAAATCATTTTGAAAACCAATTTCCTTGAAAACAATTTAGATAATCTTCAAAACATTTTAAAAATATTTTTCTTTAGAAAAACAAAAAAGCTTGAAAATAAGGATTGAAAATATTTTGAAAACCTTTTTTTGAAATTGTTTTGAAAACGTATAGAGAAATATTGAATATGTTTTGAAAATTGTTTCCCTTTAAAACCTATAAAATAATATTGAAAACCTTTTGAAAACCATTTATTTGAAAATGTTTTTAAAACATATAATGAAATATTGAATTTTTTTTGAAAAATATTTCAATGATTTTTTTGAAAACATATTAAAAAATCATTGAAATGTTTTAAATGTAAGTTTTCTTAAAAACTATAAAACGTTTTTAAAAACATTTCTTTAAAATAACTTTGAAAACTTTTATACAAGGCTTGAAAAAATTTCGAAAAATGTTTTCCTTGCAAAATTATAAAGGTAGTTTGGAAAAAAATTGATATTAATTTTTCATGAAAAATCATTAAAAAAAATTACTAAATATTAACCTTAATAAAATCCAAGAGAGCTTCGGAGAAATGCCATAAAGTAAATTCGTACATGTTGTACGAGGTCAAAAGAAAATTTATTTTTTCCAGTAAAAGGATAGAAAAGTGCCTTGTTTGGAAAGATAATAAAATATCCCATTGAATATATTATTAAAATAGAAAAAGTTTAAAATTACTTTTATATATTATAGGGGAATGGTGTCATATTCTTTGAAACTGTATTTAGAAAATATAGATTGCCTACTGATGAGAGGATAAAGTCTGGATTTCCTAAAAACAATTTATTAACTATATTATCTACCAAAGAGTATAAAATGGTACCAATAAATGAGTATATCATTAAATAATATAGGACAAGTAATCTCATTAATATTCTTGAGACATGGAAGAAAATATTTCATCAAATGAATCATAAACTTAAACAATCTTGAAAAGCAATGAGATTTACTCAATAAACTCTTATAACTTGGTATCTTAGGATTATGATCTCCAGGTAGGGAAATATAATTACCTGAATCATATAATATCATTAATTGATTTAGATTCATTAAATTTCATGCAAAATTGAACTATATGCACCCCAAAAAAGAGTTGAGGTGCATAACAAAACCTGAGTCTCAAAGAAGGAAAATTGAGACAAAAACATTTTTATCAATTTGGTAACTTTGGAAAAATAAACCCCATGAAAGAAGGTTCATAAAATGGGAATGTGAATACCCATAAATAGAAGTACAATATACACATAATACAGTCATGGTAATTACATACACCACACAAAAGGAAAGAGTGATGAAAATAGCTTGAATCTCACATAAATTAAAAGTGAGATGAAATCCCCTTAACTTATATCTTGAATCTCTCCATAAATGTAAAAGAATATTGTATAATAAATATAATTTTATTATAAATATTTTACATAATAATTAATTTATACATAATACCATATATGGTTTTATTATTACCAAATATTAACCACTTGATAACGATCCTAAGTTAAGTTTTCACTTTGAGTTATATTCTCTTTGTTCTTTGCATGTATCTTAATTTGTTATATCGCTAGTCCTTATATTAATATCTTGATTCCAGAATATAGGTCATGATATAAATATCAGGTATATATATTATATTCATATTATAATAATTTATATCATATAGATGTATGAAATGGAATACATCATTCATGGAGATAGTAAGCCGTATATACGCATAAACGTTGTTTCCATTTTGAATTGTCATATTGAAAGACCAAAATAAAATGTCATATATTTATCTATCTGTATTTAAATGAAAATATATCCTTATTAATGTATAATGAATATATGATATATATAATATATGTTTATTAGACACATTCTTATTACATCCCATGTGGTGTGTGAAGGAATCACATCGCTTCGAGGGGGTAGTAGTCCACACTTCCTCAAACGAGATTATAGTATTATAACCAAATGGACGGTAAAAATATGTTGGATATAAAAAAAATAAAGAAGATTTGACAAATAAAAAATATAATATATTACATATATAAATAAAATTTTCATCATAATGGACACCATGATTGGTGGTAGAGGGGAATTAAGAATCATCATTTCGTGAGGCAATAGTTCGTCGTACACAGAAAAAACATGTTCAACATCCATTAGACGGAGGTGTGTGTAAGTGAAGTTAATAATATTTTAATAAAAACATCATAGTGTATGTTAGATACTGGCGTTTTCACACAATAATGGAATAAAGATATTTTAGGGGTGAAGAAGAAAAATAAATGGAAGGAGCTTGAGAGAAGAGATTACCTCTAAATTGAGTAACTCCTTTTGGATTATGACAAAAGGATTATTTGTGATGGTTTATTCCCAAAGGTAGGATTCAAGGTTGAAGGGATGATTGTTTTGAGGCTACATGGGAAGATAATTGAAGAACTTAAAAGGTTTGAGATTTGTGAGGAATGGGTAGTGGTGGTTGCCTTTTATAGGGAAGGAAAATGACTCACATAGATTTTTTAGAATCATATTAGGTTTCAACATGTTATTACCTACAAAAAGTATTACCAAACCAAAAAATATATTTAATTTATGTTTTATGGAGGAAATATGGACCAAAAATGGGTTTTTTAAAATTTTCTAAGTCATTTGGGCACTTAATTTTAAGGTTTAGTCCCTAATTAAGATTAATTTGGCCTTTACTGTTGTGATTAATTTTAATCAAATCTACTAATTATTTTGGTAAAAAATTAACATGGAATCATTAAAATATAAATATTAGACTGAATAAAATCGTGTTTTTCAGATTTTTGAAATTTATTTCATAGAAGTTGAAAAATTAAGATTAGTGCTAATCCTACAGATGGGACAAAATAAAGAGGTTTTAATGTAAGAAAAATTCAAGCATTTGTTTAGATTTTATATTTATTATCAAAGTGGAATTTATTTTAATGAGTTTAATTATATTATTATATGTAATATTTATATAAAGTGAAATTAAAACTAATTTATAATATCACATATCATTATTAATTAATTAGACAAAAAGGCATTTTTTAACTAAAAATTAGTATTTTCCATTATTCATCAAGAAAATGATGTTTCTCAAAAAAAATCCCAAAAATTCACTCCAGGATAATTTTTATGTTCTAAATTCAAAAATGAAGTTTATTTTACCCAAATAAATTTCTAAATGTGTCTAAAGTTACCATTATGTTTAAAAGTGATTCATTCAAGAAAAAAATATTTAATATAAAAGGAATTTACCAAAAATATTATCTTTTATTACCAATATGTTTTATTTATATAAAACAATAATATTTGAAAATTATTTATTACTATGTTTAATTTATAGGTTATAATTAACTTATTGAAATAATTAAATTAATAAATAGAGTTTTTTCGAAGAAACTCTGTGTTGTGTGCATCGTTCTCCATGTCGGTGTTTCTTGTAGCGCAAGCCCAGTTGGTATTTTGTGTAGTGCAAGGAAAGTGGGCATTTCATGTAAAACGAATGATTGAATTAGTGTTTTAATATATATATATATATATATATTTAGGGTTATGTGAAATGAAAAATATTGAAAAGATAAAATTATTAAAATAATAATAATTCCAAAAACTCAAGGCATTACAAAGAACACTACGAGAGGAATCCTATTGTGGGATGTGATCTTGAGACTATGTGACTAAGTGACTACATGATTTTGAGGCTACATGAATTATTGAAACACTATGTGTTATCGATAGTCCGTGTATTATCAACACTCCGTGTGTTATCAACACTCCATGTGTTATCAACACTCCCTATGTTATTGACACTACAAGTGTTATCATCACTCTGTGTGTTATCGACACTCCATGTGTTACCGATACTGGGTGTTCTATGGACTACGTCTGATAACCCAATTTTGCATAATATATACTTATACCTATGTGAGCTTATTTTACTTTATTGGATTCCTTGGTGGTATACTTCATGGGTTTACTTTGTAGTATACTTCATATGTTTCCTTTGTGGTATACTTTGTGTATTTCATAAATGTGTTCCTTTTTGGTTTCAGGGTCTCTTACTGAGTATTTTTTTACTCATCCCCAAATGGCCTTTTCCCAAACATGCCGGATCTTATGTAGATGATCAATGATTTGATAGAGTCCTAGGTGGATTAGGACCAGGTGCTTCATAGAGAGATTAGACAAACGAGGTGTGCTCCTACGACTTCCTATAGCTATCATACACCGACCCCTTAGGTAGTGTTTTCTACAGATGAGTATCAGGAACTTGTGAATTCACTTTTGTATACTCTTTTGTTTGGTGGGATTGTCTTCTAGACCTGTTTACCTTTTAGTTTTCATAGTACCATACAATGGGGTTTGTATTTTAGTGTATGCATGATTTGTATTCTTATTGTCTCTACATTTCATCATATTGGGCTTGGAGATGTGTGTGTGTGTCTAGGTACTTAGGAAAATTCCTCCCATTTGTAGGACATGCCTACTTAGTTCTAGTCTCCATCCCCTATACTATCAGAGGTAGTCTTGGGGTTGTCATGGCATGGGGCCCTATAGCATGGGTCATGATAGAGTGGTATCAGAGGGGGTCAGTTCTAATTAATGATCAAGATTACGTGAGGTTGGTTTCGGGAAATAATGTTAAGTGTTTCGAGTTTTTTTTTCATGCTAGGGAATCTAGTTGTGGGGTAGCAACTGACATATCCATACACCTTGACTCTGGAACCCTACTTTTTTACTCTGTACATGAAAAATATGGTTGCATGGAAATTAATGGTACATGAATCATATAATATTTTTGGGTGTTCTCATGTCCTTATTTAGTAAGAACATTAGGTATACTCTATTGAAAGTAAACCATCATGATCAATTTCAGGAGACCTCCTTATAGAGAGCTAGCCTGTACCCTACTACGTGATCCTGATGATATCCTACATAGCAATGATACATCAATACATGGGCATATTTCAATGATTGAACCTCTATATGGGTTTCCTATCCTAGTGTCGCTCATCGAGAAGCAGATACAACGAGTGCTACCAGCTGGGGATGCACGTAGACTGAGCGCATTTCATGATTTATAGAGGTAGGAACCTCCCAGGATTAGGGGTGAGCTAGACCACCAGGTCATTCAGCATTGGATGGTGGTAGTGAATCGTGTATTTCACCATGTGAGGACACCTACTGACCAGATGGAAGTCCAAGCCGCGAGTCTTATTCAGGGATCAACAGGCCGATGGTGGAGTTTAGTGACATGGACACATAATGAGGTGACTCTCTATTGGGTATAATTCTAGTGACTCTTGAAAGAGGAGTTCTTCCCAGCTATATTACGCTAAGTGTGCATAAAAGATATCCTTCATCTATAGGATGGTAGTCAGACTGTGGTGGAGAACTCAGTGAGATTTATTGATCTTTCTCATTAATCCACGAATATGGTGTGAGGCCCATTCTTTAGGGATCAAACCATCAATCAAGGGATACTCTGGGAGATTAGGGAATCCATGATATCTAATTTCATCCATACATATTCAAGGGTACCGGAGCGAGTTCTGCTAGTGGAAATATTTCTAGAAGAGAAGACGTCAGTAGTGGGACCTACCAGTAGACTTTGGACAACTGAGTCTTGGGAGGTAGGCAGCTGAAAATAGGCGCATGGATCCAAGAGGGTGAAGAACTCCATTGGAGGATCCCAAAACATAATATCAAAAGTGCAGGGCTACCAAGGCAGAGAGACTCAGCTGAAGGACGTACAATGTTACTCATGTGGCGATCGAGGACATCTGGCATGAGATTTCCCAACCCACCCGTACTAATGATCAGGAGACATTTGAGGGACCTCCAAGGTAGAATATTAGGCATGAGAATTGTGGTCCATATGGAAAATAAAATGGGAGAGGAGCAGGTAGGGTAGCAGGAGGTGGGATGAGGTTCAGTGTATTACCACAACCACCCCAAGGTGGTTCACCATGGGCTCAGGGAGTTGGTGGAAATGGATGAGGCCAGTTGTAGGTAATGGAGTCTTATAAACATGATGACCTAAGGTTGATTAGAGGTACAATTTATGTCTTTTTCCATCTTAATTGTTGTTTTGGTAGACATAGGTGCCGGTCATTCTTTTCTTTCCATGACCATTGTTCAAGACTTGGAGATTCAAGTGCAACCATTGAGTCAACACTTAGGCATAGATATTCCTACAAGAGGGGATTTGATGATCACACACTAGTCCTAACAGAGTGACCTTACTCTTGAAGGTGATAGTTTCAGGTGGGATCTCTTTGTAGTGGCATTGAGGCCTTATGACATCATTCTCGGTATGGACTGGTTATCTACATTCCATGCTCAGAATGACTGTTTCAGTGCTGTTTGAGGTGTTTCCAGGTTTATGGGACCAGATTTTTTTCATTGGTAAAAATGAAATGCCTGCAGAATAGGAAAGAATTTCTCATTGGAGGGTGAAACTAATTACACACCCATTGGATAGCCTCACCCTCGGTGCAGTGGATGAATGGAGTCCTTAGTTTCATCCATTGGTGGAAGAGTATGACGATTTCTTTCCAAAGGATGTCTCTAGATAACCTCTTAGTAGGAAAGTATACTTTTGTAATGATATATACCCCGATAATACATCAATATTGACACCTGCATATTGGATGGATCCCATGAAGATTTGTGAGTTGAGGGTATAGTTGGAGGACATGTAGTGGAAGGGCTTCGTGAGACGTAGTGCTTCACCTTGGGAGGCCCTATTATTGTTTGGAAAGACAAAAAAATAGGATCATGAGGTTATTTTTGGACTTGTCACACCTTAATTAGGCGATAGTGAAGAAAACGTATCCACTACCAATGATCGATGACCTCATCGATCAACTGATGGGATTGAGGTGGTTCTTGAAGATTGACAACATATTTGGCTATCACCAGCTTCGTGTACGTGATGATGATGTACCGAAGACAACCTAAAGATATCAGTATGGCCTCTATGTGTACTTGGTGATGTAATTTGATAGGGAGAACATCCCAGAAGTTTTCATGGGACTCCTGAACATGATATTTTAAACTTACATAGAGTAGTTAATGGTGGTCTTCATTGATGACATCCTAATGTACTTGGTGACTGATTAATAGCACTTGATACACCCAAGGATAGTCCTAGACATACTCCGAGAGCACTAGATTTAGGGGAATATCTCTAAATACCAGTTCTTGATTCAAGAGATCCACTTTCTAGGAAAGATAATTTCAGAGGATGGAGTCATAGTGGATATAGCAACGGTTGAGGTAGTTATTTCTTGGGAGACACCAAAGAGTGTTACCAAGGAGCAGAGATTCCTTGGTTTGGTTGGGTACTATAATAGGTTTGTACTAGGATTTCTAGAGTAGCATCACCCTTGAAGGATTTGACCAAAATGTGAAGCCTTTTGTGTGGACCAAGAAGTCCCAAGCATGCTTTTAGAATCTAAGACATAGGTTGATGTGCACTCCCATATTGATATTATGAGAGGAGGGAATCATGTATGTATTGTTCTGTTATGCATCAGGGAAATGTCTTGGTTATGTACTAATAAATGGAGAAGTAGTAATTACATATGGTTCTCTCTAGTTTACTCATGAGTAGAACTATGTGACCCATGATCTTGAGCTAGCTGCAGTAGTATTCACATAGGAGATGTGGGAACACTACCTAATGGGCGAGCTGTTTACTATCTACTTTGACCAAAAGAGTCTATAGTATATCATCTATGGGAGGGATCTGAAATTTTGGCAATTTTGATGGCTAGATTTCCTCTATAACTTTGAATTTGAGATTGTCGATACTCCTGGGAGGGGGAATGCAGTGTCAGATTCTCATAGGAAAATATCCAACTTGCAGTTGGTGGGTGAGGTGTCAGAATAGTTGGCCACACTGTAGATATGATTTGTGGATAGAGATAGAGAAACTTACCTCTAGTTGAAGGTTGTTATAACTACACTCTTACAACAATACTGGGAGGCAGAAATTGGGGTCACAATACCATCTGGGTGATCATAGACCTACTCACTAAGTCGACCCACTTCCTACCGATCTAGGAGAAGAGTTATGTATAGAGCTTGTGATTCCACTATGTGTAGGAGATAGTTGGGATTCACAGAGTTCCATTAATGATCATTTTATATCATGATTCTCATTTCACATCCTAGAAATGGAAGGGATTATAGGAGTTGTTTAGGACTCAATTACACTTGAGCATGGCGTTTCATTCCCAGATGGATGACCAGACGAACATGACAACTTAGGTTCTTGAGGATATTCCATGTGCTTTCATCATAGACTTTGGCTGAAATTGGGAGGATCACCCACCACTGGTGGAGTTTGAGTACACAAATATTTACCACTCCACCATTATTATGGCACCATTTGGGGCCTTTTATGGGCAACCATGCTGGTCACTACAATACTGGACTGACCAAGGAGAGTCATCACTCATTGGTCCAAAGTTGTTGTGGGATACCATTGAGAAGGTATAGATCATCCAAGAGTGGATGAGGACTACCCAAAAACCACATAATATATACTATGATATGATATGTAGGCCCTTAGAGTTTGTTGAGGGAGGTCATGTGTTCCTTTGGGTCTTAGCACAATGGGGATTGTATAGATTTGGCCAGGGCGGCAAGTTATCTCCCAAATACATTGACCCTTTTTATATTTTTAGTAGAGGTAGAGAGATGGCTTTGAACCTATATCTACCCCAAAGTTAAACTAGGTTCATGATGTCTTCCACATTTCATAAATGAGGAGGTATGTGCATGATAGATCACAGGTCATTGACTGGGGAAAGTGAGATATTGATGATGGGGAGAATTTTGTGGAGTATCCCATGGAGATCGGGATCATTAGGATAGGATCCTTAAATGGTGATCAATTACTATGATGTGAATTTGGTGGAATCATAGTAATCTCCAAGAGAGAAATTGGGAGTTGGAGGCTCAGATTCGTGCTCAGTACCCTCTTCTTTTTGTTTAGTATCCCCTGTTTTCACTTTTGGGGACGTAAATACCTAAGTCGGGGAGAATGTATTGACTCATATTTTATATGGTTTTATTTTGATAAAATAATTGGGAAATTATGAGACCATAACTGAGTTGGAATGATATTCCAAGGCCTAATGTTTCCAAGAAAAATTAATTAAAAATTATTAGTGTTTAATAAATCCAATGTGTAGTTTTTTTTAAACTAAAATAACTTCTAAAAGAGTTCTCAAATCAGAAATATGAGGGCTCTATTATGTTTGGAAAATAAAAATTTATCTTAGCTGGGGCGTAACATCATCCATAATGGGCCAGACAAAAAAGTTAGTTTTGGGACGTATCAGTAATAAAATGTTTAATAAAAATATTTAATTGTGATGCAATAGGGTTTTTTTTAAATGATCATTCCCAGAGAATTTTTGGTTATCGTTATAATACACGAATTCCTCTGAAATGAAAATAAGGAGTTCTCTCCAATGAACATTGGAGGATTGAGAATCAGCGATGATAGATCAGAGAGTAGATATTTGATTGAAGAGCAATGAATCTTCTAACGTCGATGATGGAAATGAAATATCTCATTTTGAATGATCAATCCAATCTTTAAGTTAGGGTGTTGTATCTTTGTAAATATTTCCCCCATTATTAATTTTCAATGATGAATTCGCACCAACCCACAAGAAGATTTATCGGTGGTTTTATCATCATTTTAGGGTGGGTATTTAAACATGATGATTATCAAGATTAATTTTGGTAAAGATATTTGATTTATTCAAAATCATTTCTACGTTATAGTAGGAATGGATTGAGGCCGACATGAATAAGGAAAATATCCATTAATTTGTAATTCTTGTGAATTTATATCTTTCCTACAAGCCTTCTTCATTCCTTTTTTTTCATGAGACATGATTGTAAGATCATTACACATTCAATCCATGGAAAAAATGATCCAATACTATGTATCCAACCCACATAGACACCATGGAGGTGCGATGTCACAAGGTGGTGGAGCACGATGATGACAAAGTAAGCAGCTCTGGCTAGGTCAGGTGGGGATCACATTGAACAGTGGGCTGCCAGCAGGGTGGCTAATAGTTGAGGTGGAATGTGGTCCAGGTGGGACCATGTTGGAGGTCATGGTCTGTGACCAATGATGTGGTGGATAGGGTCCATGTACGTGGCTGGTTTCAAATGGATCCCCCAAAAACAGAGGCTATGAGGGAGTCCATGGATGTGATGGCTATACACATTGACCGTTGCAGCACTATGTTGACCGAGCACACATGGACATGTTGACCGTGTGTGGGACTAGGGGTTGGTATGCATGTATAGAGCCAGTTTGGGCAGACCGAGCCGCTATAGTGGTCCGACGACCTCAATCCAGCGGTCTATCATGATCGGCCCAATGACCCATGAAGCAAATCCAAACAACCTTGTTGGCCAGACCAGGCCTAACAAGCTGGGCCATGCTAGGTCTGTGGGGCTGGACTAGGTTGGGTCATTGGGTTAGGCCGGGTCCAACTTTTTCACTAAAATGGACATAACATTCAAAAAAAGGTATTTTTTAGAATACTTCTATGGAATTGAGACCCTTATAAAGTGATAGTACTTTTGAGATTCTCTATCTGATTTGTCGTTGAATTTTGTATATGACTTTTCGGATTGGGGACTTGGTTTTCTAAGAACAAGAACACTACTGGTGTAATTCTGTGGAGGGATGTGATCTTGAGACTACGTGACTTTGTGACTATGTGATTTGGGGGCTTTAGGACGTATAAACACTCCATGTGTTATCAACACTCCTTGTGTTATTGATGATCAGTGTGTTATTGACACTCCATGAGTTTTCAACACTCCATGTGTTATCAATACTCCATGTGTTTTCAATACTCTGTGTGTTATCTACACACTGTGTGATATCAAAACTCCATGTGTTAATAAAACTAGGTGTTCTATGGACTACATCTAATAAGACTTTTTTCATACTATAAAATTATACAAGTTTGAGATGACTATAGTTTATGATATTCATTTTTGGTATAATTTGTTTCTTTCCATTGTCTTATAAATAGTGTGTTTCATTTGGGGTATACTTCATTATTTATTAGTGGTGTTTCTTTGTGGTTTTGGGGTGTCCCAATGAGTATTATTTTACTCACCAATGCACAGGATATTCCCACACATGTTGTGTCTTTTATAGATGATATATTCCTTGACAATGTCCTAGGTGGACCGGGATAAGGTGGTACTTAGTGTGATCGGATTGATGTGGTGAGCTCTTATGGCTTCAGTTAGCCATCCTACACCTAAAATTCAAGTAGGGTTTTCTGTGGATGAGTTTCGAGAACTTTTTAATTCACTTTTGGAGACTCTTTCTTTTAGAGGGCTTGTATTCTATCTTTTTTTACCTTCCAGTTTTACTAATGTCATACTCTGCAGTTGATATGTTAGTGTATGATTTCTATTTCTACTTAGTGTTTTTTACATTTCATTATTTTGGGCTGGGAGATATGTGTGTGTGTGTATAGGTAGTTAGGTAAATGACTCCTATTTGTAGAATATGACTACTAATTTCAATTCTCTAACCCCTATCCTATTGGAGGCCGACTTGGGGTAGTCACGGAACATGCCCCTATGAGGTAGGTAGTAACTGTTTCGTTTTAAGTCTATATTAGGATATATTTACCATTCATGTCCTTGTTTTCTAAAAAAATCCGAAATGTTTTGACTATTATATTATGGGGTTTTAAATCCATATTTATCCACTTTTTTAATTTTTACTACATGGTTTTAATGTAATATTTTTTCATTTTCCAAATGAGGTACTTTTCGACATAAAAAAAGCACGGGAAGAATGTTTTATTTTAACTTATAAAAAATGAATAGGTTTTTCTGCTTTCATGATTCCTTATTTCCAAGAAGATTACCTTACAATATTACATGTTTATTTTCAAATATATTTATTTTCTTTTCAAATTGTATGAAATTTATGAAAAGAAAATGTTTTAAAGAAGAATTCATATTTTCCAGATGAATTATTTTCAACTGATAATTCAATATTATATTCCATATATGATAAAATTGGTTGACTTTAATTATGTTTTGATAGGTATATCTTTCATGTATACTATTACTATTATTCATATGGTTAGTAAATGTTTATGGTGATATTTATGAAACCCATTTTTTTCCTTTGGGTTATGTTATAATTGAATGATGTTTAAGAAACACGTTTATTTTCTTATGTTTTGATATGATGAATGTTTTATCTTATTGTGTAACACATAAGTAAGATTATAATTATGTGATGGTTGAGACCTATATCTCTATCCATTTCATTGGTTAATTATTAATATTTCATGATATAGACAAAACTAAAATGGGAAGTGAACTCGGTTCAATAATACATGAATGGAATGGGAGTAATCTTGGATAATTAATATAGTACTAGAATGAGAGTTATATAGGTTCAGTAATACATGATTATAATAGGAGTGATCATGGTTTAGTAATACATGACTAGAATGGGAGTAATCTTGGTTTAGTTACAAAAGGTTGGAATAAGGAGTGAACTCGGTTTTGTAGTGGACTGTTTCCACTATGATGGTCTTGGAAATGATCCTTGACTAATATGGAAATGATTATCCATGCTTATGTTTCTCCCGAAATTCCACATTTTATCGTAATTATATTATTTAATGATATATTTCTTATAAAGTTTCATGACTCAAGATTATTATCTTTGATATGCAGAGTATAATTTAAAAAATTTATGTTCATTTTATTTTAACCTTATGTTTACATTGTGTTTCATACATCCTTTGTTTACCCTTACCGACCTTATGAGCTTACACTTTCTTATATTTTATATTACCTAGATTCAATGATTTTTTTGGCAGTTTTACTAAAGTGTAATATCCTTGTGAGAATCATTGAAGATCATTCTTCATACTAGATGTTTTTCATCCTATTTTCTAAACACACTAAACTAATATATTCTTTGAGAATCTATTTTTGTAATGTATTTTTTATTCTAAAAAATGTATCTAATATACATGTATTTAAATATTTTTTCATTATAATTATACAAAATTCCATCTAATGGGTAATTAATATAATGTGTATGTGTACGACGAACTATATCCTCCCAAAACGATGATTGTTCATTTATCTTTTACCACCTTTCATGGTTGGGAATTATGATGAAAAATATATTTATATATTTTATATGTTGTATTTTTTTACATTGTTTTCCTTATTTAGTTACATTATAACACATACTCTTATACTTTCAGTTTTTTTTATAAATATGGTAACATCGTTTGTTGAATTGCGGACTACCACCTCCTCAAAACGATGGGGATCATTCAGGCTATAAATGGAATATATAAATGATGGTTTTAATATTAATATGTTTTATACATGAAATAAATACAATACAATAATTATAATATAGATATATATCATTAATTTTAATTATTTTAATATGCTAATGAAATGGATTTAATCTTCAGCCATACCCATGACATACTGTCTCCCTGAACGGCACATTTCATTTATTATCTCCAAATTTTATAGATTATTTGAAATATATATATATTGAAAATATGTAATATTTAAATCATATTTTACATTATGTATTTCATGAAATTTTTATCCAAGTAATAGGAACAATAAATAACAAGTCACAACTTACTCGAGAAACAAAGTAATTAACACCTGAAATAGTGAAAATAACGAAAGAATGTAAAGAAACGGATACTGGGATCTTATAATATTATCATATATGATGTCATAAATATTAATATGGTTATGTAATAAGTTATTAAAATTTTTAAAACCATTATAAAAGAGGTTAAAATATGATAACCCCAAAGTAACCACAATGTAATGTATTTCGTCTCAATTTATATTCCATTGAGACTTATTTATTGTTATACACCAATTCAATTTTATATGGACTATATACAAAAAATTGAAATTTTATATCGGTAATATAATTATAACCATGATATTATATGTTTAACTTAATGTTATTCATTCATTGGGATTATGATTCAAATTTTTCTTCGTGGTATGGGAAACTTTGGAATGATTAATGATTGTTTTCCTAAAATTTTTTCAATATCCCTTCAATGGTATTTTCATTTATCAAAAATAATCCCTTGTTGTTACTTAGACTCCAGTCAGTAATTATTGATAAATTTGTATACTTCATTCAATATGGTTATTTGATAAGGAATATTGGTTATTATTTGAATAGTTTATTCAATATGAGGAATGTTTTGGACATGTATGATACGAGTGGGGTCAGGGTATAGATTTCCCCTTGTTGCATCAGTTTTCTCAAGAGAAGAAATAGTTGGCCAAAATATATGGGATTTTAATAAAAATGATAAATTATCTTGTGAAACACCTTGAAGGTTAATTTTATTTGTACATAGGAAACATGACATCCAATAAGGAATTATCTCCCTCATTTAGACTTAGTTATTATTTCTTCACAAGATTTTTCATCGACATATATATGGATACATTCTATTTTTAGTTTATTTATTTATATTGTATGTGCTTTAGTTTCTTACCTTTCCTTACTGATTATCCATTATCTCATTATTTTAATGATATTTGTTATCAGTATTTCCATTTTCAAGTTGATTTGTTTCCATTGATTCAATATTACTTCCATTTTACATACCCTTACCGAGCATTTGAGCTCAGTAGTATTGTATTTTATTTTCCTAGGTTATGATGAGGAATCATTTGAAGAAGTTTCAAGGATATTGTTTATTTATTTTTATTATGTATCTTGTATATTTTTTTCCTATATCTTTATGTATTATGGTTATCATATATATAATATAGATTTATGAGATTGCTAAATTGATCAGTACATTAGGATTTTATTCCAAATAATTCATGCCAATGTAATAAAATAATGAAATGGCTCTGGGCTGGGGTCAGGGTGTTACAGTTGGTATCAATGAATGTTTAGTATCATCTTTGGAAACTAGATTTTGAAAACATAGATTAAGGAACATAACCCTACTATAAAATATGAGGATATGTATACAAAAATATCCAATAATTTTGGTAAGATACAGATTATGTGTGTTTCTTCCTAGTAATATATTCATGTTAATATAGTACAAGTGGATGTGGTTTTGGTATCGATGTACCTAGGGTTAACATCCCTAAAATGGGTCATCAGGCCTAACTCATGCGTAACATGGTACATGACAATGAGCCTTATTGTGCACCTAATTTCACTCTCCTAGGGTATATCCTTAGGATAATCAACATTTTTTTCAAACCATTAATATTGATTTAAATTTAAAAACATCCCCAAAAAACCATGTTTATGATTATTAGATTATCTATGAATAAATTATGTCAGGTATTTCACTATTTATGGGATTATAAATTATTTTTCATAACATTATTATCTAATATTGTGTATTACATTGTTTAGAAATGGTGTTTGGATGGAATAATGGAATCAATACTAATATAAAATGTAGAGATTTACCTTTTGAGGAAACCGATACATTTGGTTTTGGAATGGAACAAATTATGACCATACTAGGGAACTTAATCAGGTAATGGAAAATTACCTTTCCTGAATGGAGTAATCTATACCCCAAAGAGAGTATCTGATGTAGGATCAAATTATAAGAATATTGACCCATCGTTTAGTTGGACTACATAACCAATGCGGTATGAGCATTAGATTAATTTTTTGGAGAAGATATTTATGGAATTCTGATGTATTGAAGAGGAAAATGATACACTTGTGGTGTATTGTCTCAATGGTGATGCAGATAACTGGTGGTCATTCATCCAGATTACTTGGAATGAAGATAAAACAAAACTCATGGAATGGGGAACATTTAAGGATTCATTATTCTATAAATACATACCTTGTGATAAAAAACTTAGATGAAGAGAATATCCCATAGTTTAATGAAAAAGGAGGAATAAAGTGTTTCAGAGTAAGAATCTACCTACACCATGTTATAATGATATTATTTTAATTTAAAATGAAATACGAAAATTATGATTGATCATATATTTAAAGTACTGAATCAAAGTATCTACATGGAGTTGTTGTGTCAAACCTTTTCTTCATATGATGAAATAGTTTTATGTACTATCAATATAGAGAAATAGTTCTCTAAGTCTTATATATTAAAAGGGAAGTAAGAGAATTAGAGAAAGGAAGAGAAAATAATGGATAAAGGGAAGAAGGTGAAGAAGGAATTTTCCACAAATGATAACTGTAGAAATAATAACCTTAGGTAATGATAAAAATGA
The DNA here is from genome assembly GCA_963277665.1 of Viscum album. Lineage (NCBI taxonomy): Eukaryota > Viridiplantae > Streptophyta > Magnoliopsida > Santalales > Viscaceae > Viscum > Viscum album. Next base: position 470,928,536 of record OY728123.1, read on the forward strand.
TTGGGAGTATGTTGTATATGAAGAGAGAAAGGTCACTAGAAAAAATAATGCAATGGGACTAAGGAAAAACCTTCCATTTAGTGTTATAAATACAAATAGATCTCCACTAAGAAAAAGAATTCCCCAAACATCAAGGAAATATACATCTGAAAAAGATAAGGGATTAAAGTCAAGAATATGTTATTTACAAAACTGAAGTGTAATGACTAATGTTCTACTGTAATTGGATCTAATAAATATTTTTTAAATATATTTTATTAATGTTGGTATCATCATATGAATTAAAAAATATATTAAGATTATACTGTAGTACTTTTTTGTTAATTACTTTAGATTCTATTTGGAATTTTACTAAGAAAAATGTTTCCGTAGAATGTTAAACATTATGGGAACCATGGTTTAGGGAGAGATAAACCATAATATTTTCATGATGATTAATTAATGATGTTGGATAAAGAGATGATTGATATAAATAAAGTAAATTGGATACAACTAACTACCATGTAAATTAATCTAAAGTGTTGGATCATGATATTTTGGAGTTCTGATTTAGTTACAAATTGGATTAAATTGAATATAGGAAGATGTTTTAAATATTATTGTATTACTTCACCATATAATGAAACCTACACAAAGAAAATATGTGGAAAAGTTAATTTCACAAGGATATGGTTTTTCTTATAGAAACGTATCAAGTAATTATATTTACATATATCTTAAAAGAGTTAAATAATTTTTCAACTCTAGGGAAAAGATAATGAAAACAAAAATGATGTTCTAGTACCTTGTTTTCCAATGAATCAAATGGTACATTAGATCATCACATATTTATATATTTGTGATTGTTAACTTTCTCTTGACCATGTTCTCTATCACTCTCAATCAGGACTTGATGGTTTGATTTATCTTCCATATCAATGTTTTCCAACATGGAGCCCTAATAAGTGTTATATCAGATGAAATTCTTACATATCTATATTTATTTTAAATTTTAGGTCTCACTAATCCTTTTTATGATTTGAGATTTAAATAGTTATATTTTTAAAAGTCATTCCATAAGTTTTTGATCCCTTTTTCTAATTGCGAAGACACAGTTTATTGAAGGCTGGGAGAATGTAACACACCAAGACATTAAAATATTTTCATTTTGGAATATATTTAGGTTTTTCAATCTCTCATTATATGAAACACCATGTTAAGATTATGATACACACAATAATGAGTTATATTTCATTACAAGCATGATTGAGTTTTACCGAAAAATAATATATTATGAAAATATTATTATTTCACATAACAAGACATAACCTATAAATTGTGCTTGAGGTTATTAATAGTATTAACTAACTCATAAAAATATAGGGTGGAAGTCACAAGTCACAACTTAATTAGAAATGAATATAGGAACCAACTGGAGATATTAGAAATATTTATCCAATAAACTATTTTTATGCTACAAATCCATTTTATTCTAATAAATTAAATTAATTACTATTACTGAATGATATCAATGAAATATATATTTTATATATTATATAAAATATTTTTTGATATCCATCCAATATATTTGATATTCATATGATAAGAACAAACCCAATTTTGCACATAAATACCTATATTTTTTATAAAATAAGATTTAACTCCTTTTTTATTGGTGAACCTATTTTAAATCCAGTTTTTTAAATTTTATATATTCTATTTTAAAAGATAAAAATATTCTTTTAATGTGAAATATAATTTTTTTGTTGATTTTTTGGTATGTTTCTCATAAGATTCATGTTTTGATGAATAATGATAAAATATTTCAATTTAATTGAGAGTATCTTTTTCTTATAAATAATTTGTAGTGTTGAAATATATTTTTGATTGGTTTAAAGTTTTAATAATGTGAATTTTATATAAATTAATATAATTTTGGTCATTGTATACTTTTTTAACTGAATATTAATAAAAAATTACAATCTTTTGCATGTTTTCACTTTAATAACACTTATTCTCATTTTGTTGTAGTGAATAATTTTAAATTAATTTCCGAAACATATGTGTTTTTACTTTTAATAATTGGATTACATATTTGGAACCATTGGGTCTAAATTATGTACATAGGATTCTTTTATTTTTGGACATTTGAATATTAAATTTAGTAATATTTTTATTTCCATAGTTAAGGGTAAATCAAGTAATTAAGGGAAAAAATAATATTATAAGTGTTATAATACTACCATAAGACATGTTGTAATTTTATTAGATGATATATTTTCCACATAAATCACAACTATTCTGATTTTATGGCCTCTTAAAGATACTTGGATAACTTTAACCATTTTATAGTATTTTCTTCTAAGGGAATTCCAATATATCACACTCTTGTTTTATCATATATAACACTTTTTATGTATAGTTATTAAAAGGATATGTTCGACTATAAATATATATTTTATTGAATTTTTTTATCCAAATTATTATAATTTATTTATAATTTTTTGGAAATAAATAAATAAATTTAATGGTGACCCAATGATTATGTAGTAATTTCATAATTAAAGGAAGATTCAAACATGTTATGTAATGGCCCAAATCCATGTGGATCGACACTGAGCATGTAGTAAATGACCGATGTTCTTGGAGGTGGCTGAGAAGAAGTTTGGAGATGTTCAGTTATGTAAAAGTGGGAAAGAAGGTATTAAACATCATGTAACATCATTACTTGACATGACACCATGTTTAATGGGTTGTTTCATGGTGTGAAATAAGGGTTCACATCATGAAATATATATGGTTATAAAAAATAAAATAATGTGTTGATGTGACATGTTTTTCGGTGAAACTAATTCATGAGGCATTACATGACGTGGAAGGGGATTACACATCATGTAATTCATCGATGCCGTATGTTTTATGTTTTTTCCAACTTCTTAGGTTTTGTCAAACGTACAACTATAGTGGCTCTCCTTTGACCCCATATGACCTGATTATACTCCCATAAGTTTTTTGGGGATTCCATCATCGAGGAATGATCCCTTTCTCCCTTTATCGATCTGTAGCGATCTATCATTGTTATAAGGTATGAAATACGTTCATTATTGAGGTATCTTTGATATGTTTCCTCTTATTTTTCTTTTCCATGTGATGTCACATGACCTCCATGTTTCTAATGTAGTTGTCTTGTTTTTGGTTGTTGCGGTTGTGTTGTAGCGTTGTCATGTGGATGCAGTTTATGGCGGAGAGGTGATCATGATTTTTTTCTTTGATCCATTCCTGTGGGAAGAACATCAAAGAACATTTAAGGTAAGGGGTTTGATGATTAGAAATTTTTTTATGTTAAATGTTTGAGTTAGCATGATTTAGACACTTGGATTCTATTGAAATTAACCAAATAATTATATGAAAATGATTAAGTAAATTGGTATCGATCGTATGTTGTTCATTTATAACATGATAATAGTTTGCCTCTTGATTTAATAGATAGTGTGATTTATATCCCATTCTTGATTTAGCATGTCATTATTGATGGAAATTGGTAAAGAAAATAAATCAGGAATTAATTGTTTAAGTAATTGGATAAAAGATAAGAGGAATGTTTAACAATCTGATTGTTGTTGTTGTAATTTGATGTTAATTAAATTGATTCATGTGAGAATGTTTAATTTAATTAGTTGATGAACCTTAAGCATGTTGTTGCTTATTGAGAAAGCAGTAAAGGCATGTTAAATTAATTCATTACTATATTTCTGATAGCATGAGAAGCTTATTTCTTTGGTTTCCCATAGTTGGACCCTAAATAATGAATTGGCTAAATCAAGATGGAATAAGAACCAGTTTTGGGATATGTTAATTCCTTATAGGTCCTGAGTTTCTGGTCTATTTGTAAAGGCCAATTGTATGTGAATTGGATCCATGAGATCTCATTGTGTGTGGTGCCCAAATTTCTTACTTTGGGGTTGAGACCCAATTTTTTTGTTAGTTCTTACTACTTGGATGTGCTCTGGACACAAGACTTGCTATTGTGGGGATAGGGGGCCGAGATGTGATGTGAGCCTCAGATAGCAGATCCTAGAGGGAAATTATGGTATATAGGGGTCGGGAGGCCCAGTGGTTGTTACAGAAGTTAATTCCTAGAGTGGCGAGATGCATCAGTTTATGCATGTGTGTGTTGAGGAGGACTTCAAGGATGACAGAATGAGTTGAAGCCGATCTTACAAGTTTATGTGAATGTGGTTGGTGCTGAATCTGTTGTAAGTTTATCTACATTATTTTTACCATTGATTGAGGAAGATTTATTTTCTTACTATCCTTCAAAAATAGGTGAAGAATCATGGGTAATTCCATGTTCTATCCATGTTTATATTCTTGATGATGGACTACTCTATGCTTCTACTATAGGTGGAAAAGACTCAGCGAGTAGTTCTCCTAATCACTGTGTTGAGCCCCTTGTTCTTGGTATCATAGAATTCTTTTATATAATTCTTGGGAATATGTTATATAATAACTTTGTTAAATAAATGAACAAATTATGTTTATCTAAGGGGGATGGGGCTTTCTCGGATGTAGTGTTGAGGTTATGTTTCCAAGAAGATATGGAAACGATTTTGTTATACATGGAGGGTATGGAAATTTGTTGGTGATAAGGTCAATGTAATGTAAATTTTTATGTATGATGGTTAGTTAATGGTTAAATAATTAATTAATGTAACGTGAAACTTATTAAAAGGAATAAGATAATTTAATAGAGCTTATAAAATGGTTGGGTGATTATAAGATATCTAGTCTTAGCAGTGGTAGTCGGGGAGTCTGAGAGACGTTAGATATAGTTGAGTTTAAGACTAGGTGATACCCATATTTTGGTTTTGAACTATATTATATCCTATTCCGTTTCTATTTCAATATGATACTATACCATTTCAGTTAGGGAAACTGACACCCTAGGGATTCTGAGCCATTGGGGATGTTTTCCCTAACATCCTAATGGGAGGATGGAGGCCCCACTCTCTTCTCTTTGTAGTTACTAGTGATGGAATGCCTCTGGGTTAGTTTTACCCATATATATGTGTAGATGGTTGTAAGGGATTTTCCTTATTCACACACACATATTATACATATAGTTTCCTATGGACTACTATAGGTGTAACATGTATAGGCTCTGATGGATTGAGGATCCTTACTCGGTGTACGGGCTGTGATGGATTGAGGTATAATACCTGACATATGATTCATGTTATATGAGGTTTGGGGGCCCAGAAAAACGAAATTTTTTTGGTTATCTGGACGTGGTGGTGTGGTCCATAAGGTTCTTATTGATGCATGCGGTGTGTGTTGTGGCGCTTCTACTAGGTGTCTGCATGAATGCCTTTTTGGAGAGAGATGCTCAGGATGTGTGATGATATGAAAAAACAGAAAAACAACCCAGAAGTGGTAGTGGGGTAATATTTATATTCTATGTTATATTATATACTATTGTATGCGATACATGGTGGGAGTAGCCATTGTGAGGTCGTCAACTTAGTATACCTGGTTAGGTAATGAGTTAGTTTCACTTGCTTTTCACTCTGCTTTATCATGCTTTCCATACATTTGCACGAGAGGCTTTAGGGGAGATCCTACTGAGTATACTATTATACTCACCCTATATATATATAAAATATTTTTTAGGTCACTTGGAGAAGGTTGTAGATAAGGCAAGTTATTACTATCATGAGGTTTTACCAGAGTTGTTTGGGCTTTGTGGTCACAACTGTTTTACTTTCAACTAGTACTTACAGTTTTTCCTTTCTGTTGTAGTAGTTCATTCATGACATTAAATTTGTGTACTAGGAATAATTTTATATTTTAGATTGATATATATTTGGTTTGTTTCCATATTATTTCTCTCTTTCACATGTGTTCCCTTAGAGGGTAATGTCTCCCATCAGTATGTTTACTAAACCCGGAGTGCTAGTCGCCAAGCTAGGGCCAACTAGAGGTAGGAATCCGTGGTGATTATCTCTTTTCTCTAATTAATATTCTAGGAATTGTACACTTTTTGGGTATGGTGCCATGATAGGGTGGTATCAGAGGCCTGGTTGAGGGATATGATGGAGTTGGATTTAGGCACAACTGAGGTTGCATGGGTTGGTAGGGAATCAATGTTAGTTAAGTTCAGAAAGCACTGTAAACACAAGATACTAGCTTAGACATGGGTATTTTGGGCCCTGTGTGATATAATGCACATACCATTAATCTTAAAATGGATACTAAACAATGTGATTCTAGTTTCATGGTAGATACCTTAGAATGGATCTTTCATCATTCTTCTTGGCGCATATGATTGAATGGGTACAACTTGGGGTAAGATAATATAAAATTAATAAAATAAAATAGTTAATTAAATTTAATGTTTTTAATATTCTAGTTTTAGGACCTCTAACTATCTGTTATTTTGTAGGTATAGCTCCAAGTCGACCTCCCCATCAAGTTCACAAAGATGTTGTTCAGAAGGTTGTTCCAGACGATCGCTATAGAGTAGTGGTTGATGAAAAATTCAATTGGAGGAGGACACTCTGGGAGTTTTAGTGCCATATTCTATAGAAGTACAAGGTATTAGTTTTAGATGGAGTATCTTAATATTGGTTGGGGGAGGTTGATATAGCTTTTAGTTTAATTCTTTCTCATTAGGAGCACTGGGTATCGTCGGTTGTGACAAAACTGCATGGGGGTAGTGAGGCAGTGCTGGTTCTTGTTCCTTAGGGTTCATGATGAGTCAACAATCTCTTTGGAGAAGTTCCAAGAGAACATTAGAGAAAAGTTTCATTCTTCACCTGTAAAGTCAACCAATCGCCTGGAGATACGTACCCTTTATTAGGGAATCTCTAAGGTGTTATTGTTTGGGATCCATTTCAGAAACCTTTTGGGATGTGCTTCAGAATTGTTTCCAGATGTGGATGCCATGGAATGGAATTTTAAGGAGGCTTTTTTTCCAAAGATCTATCTCTAGGTCACCCTGTTTAAACCAATTACATATCTCAACGTGATGGTGATAATAGAGGTCATCAAAATGATGTTATCCATAACTGAATCTTCATAATAGGGGAGTCATCATGATTCCTCATGAATTAGAGCTAGGTTCTAATATTCCATGTTCTCAGGGCAGAAGAGTTTCTAATCAGTCGAGGTAGGTCCCAGCCCTCAATGTTTTGTGTCTCTAAGGCCAGTGACTCTTAGGGCTATGCTATTGTATAAGTGACTTATTTTATTGTGGTGGACTAGGTCATCAGTAGAGAGATTTCCCAACATTTCTTCGAAGTTAGTGTGTGTCAGGTGTTCCACTTTAGGTTCCTCCATTGAGACAGTTCCATCTGAGGCATCAGTAGCAGGTTGCACCAGTTATAGATTAGGATAGAGTAGATGGGGTAGGAGGTGGATAGCATCAGGACACTCACCATCCACAGAGAGTATACTACAGTCATGGAGGTCATCAAACTACTGGAAATTCAGGTTATTGGCACAGTTTTAAACCAATGTTATAGGTCCTCAAACCGTGGCTATTACACATAGCCACGATTTGAGAAACCATGGATAAGTTTGGCATGGCTATAGGCCTAGACTTATAGCCATGGTTTGGAACTGTGGCTATAGGTCTATAGACACGGTTCAAACTGTGCCTCTAGCTATACAACCACTGTTCAAACCATTGTAATATCACTATAGCCATGTTATAGAATCGTGGATATACATGAGGATGAAAATAGTTTATTACCATGGTTAGAAACTGTTGAATTAGACCTATAACCATGGTTAAAAACCGTGGAAACAGACCTATAGCCACAGTTAGAAACCGAGGCTATAGGGCCTGAAAAACCATAAAAAATATCCCCCACCCCCCTACACAGCCCCCTGGATAGCCCCCTGCAGTATCCCACCCACCCTGGATAGCCCCATCCCCCTACAAAGCCCCCCAGGATAGCCCCCTCCCCCCTACAAAGCCCCCCTGGGATGGACCCCTACATACCCCTCCCTCCTAGACACCCTCCCCCTCCCCTGGATGACCCCCTCTCTACTACAAAGCACCCCTCCTGGAAAACCCCCCCAGAGACCGCTCCCTCCCTCCTAGACACTACTACCTCCGAGACAATAGACCCCCCACCCTATATAAATCCCCCTCATCCTTACCTAGACAACCCCTCCCCCTGCAAAGCCCCCTATAGACCCCTCCCTTCTGGACACCCCCTGTAGCAGCCTCCCTCCTGGACACTGGACACCCCCACCCTACATAAACCCCCTCCCCTAGAACGCCCTATTTATCCCTGATAAGCCCCCCTGTAGACCCTCCCCCCCAGACACCCCCCAAAAGTCCCTCCCTCTTGCGCACTGGACACCACCACACTAAATAAACCCCCTCCCCCTCCCCTCGACATCCCCCCTCCCCCCCCGCAAATCCCCCAGCCTGGAAAACCCGCCCCTCCCTCCTGGACACCCACTGCATACCCCTCCTTCCTGACATTGGACAACCCCAACCAATATAAACACCCCCTAGATAGCCCCCTCCCCTGAAAATCCCCCCCCTGGACAGCCCCCTGCAAATCCCCCTCCGGGACAGACCCTGAACACCCCCTCCCCCAGACAGACCATCGAAACCCCACCAGACAGACCCTGGACACCTCCCCCCCAGAACTTGGACACCACACTAAACAGAAACTAGACCCCCTAGATAATCCATGGACAACCCCCCTCCCCAGACAGACCATGGACACCCCCCAGACCCTGCACACCCCCAGATAGACCTTGGACAGACCCCCCCTGACAACCCCCCCAGACCCTGGACACCCCCCTGGACAGACCCTGGACACCCCAAGAACGAAGAAACCCCCCAGACCCTGGACAGATCCCCCTGGATGGGCCAAACCTCCACTCCCCTCGACAGCCACCCCTCCCTCCTAGAAATACCCTAGAACCCCACCCCGCAGAACTAAGACACCCCTCCAGACCCCCACTCCCCTGGATAGACCCCCCCTCCTAGACCCTAGACACCCCCATTCCCTAGACAGATCCCCCTTGATAGCCCAGACCTCCACTCTCTTGAACAACCCCCCCTAGACAAACCCTGGAACCCCCCAAGAACCTGGACACCCCCTCCATAATAAATTCACCTTATAGCAGTAGTCACAACCTCTAGTAATGACAAAAAAAAACACCACCATCCAAATAAAACTGAACTCATACATAATACAATATATATCATAAGAATTCAAACTCTCTCCAATATAAACAATATAAAATGTAAATATCAATATCATCATAATAAAATGATCTATTTGATAAAATTAAATGTATAAATCAAGAATAAAATTTACATATTAAATGTACATCAATATTAACATCACCAGAATCATCATGGCCCTCATCATCTCCTATAGAAACAAAAACATCATTATCACCTCTTCTCATTCCACCACCACCCCCACCCCCACCATAATCATTATGATCATTGAAATATTCAATGGTTTATGAAGATAAATTAGTGGAAGGAGTGATGAATACTGATAAACATAATGCATTCAAATGAGAACACATTTAATTAATGAAAAAAATTCAATGTTTATATGGTGATTCATATAATATCATTATGTTACCAATAAAATACTCTGATAAACATAATGCATACCAATGAGATCACATATAATTAATGAAAACATTGAATTATTCTTGTGTATGATGATTCGTAAACCCCACCTGCACCCCCTACCCCCCCTTCACCACACCTGCACCCCCCTACACCCCACTCCACCTTTACTCTCCCCACTGCTTCCCCCCCTTGCACCCCACCTGAACCCCCACCATGCACCCTCCCCCCACTAACCCCTCCCCCACTGCAACCTTGCACCTCACCTGCACCCCCCTGTACCCCACTCCACCAACACTATCCACACTGCCCTACCCCCTCCCACCTTTGCACGCCCTGCCCCCTCCCCCGGCTGCCCCCTTGCACCCCACCTGTACCCCCCCCCCCTCTTGCTCGACATCTGCACCCCTGCCCCCACTCCACCTGCACCCTCCCCACTAACCTTCCCCCTTGCACCCCACCTGTACCCCCACTGCACCCCCCTACACCTCACTCCACCTGCACCCTCCCCACTGCACTACAGAGCCCGCACCCTACACCCCACCTGAACCCCTTGCACCCTCCCCCCACTGCCCCCTGGCACCCCACCTGCTTCCTCCCCACTACTCTGTAGACCACCCTACACTATAGTGATGGGTAACAATATGGAGGAAAATTGTCATTTTGGATGATGTAAGGATGTTAACCACAATCTAAAAAATGAATGACATGATTACCAAGGTATTATGAACTGATAAATGAAAATAATCTTTTTTAATAAGATATGAAGGTTACTGTGAAAGAAAAATAACAATGTAAGAATAAAAATAAACATATTCTAATGGTTTTCATGGATGTATAGACAAAAGAATTTGAGGAATAAAAGAGGTTGGATGAAAAATAAAATAAGTATGAATGTTCATTTATAGAGTACATGAAGTTGAAAACCCCAGATACAAAAATTAAAACATAGAAAAATATGTCTATAAGGTGTAAGAAGATTAATTACTGAATAATCAAGTGTGGTCACATGAAGAAATATGAAGCTAACATGAACAATGATTTTTTTTTGAGATAATACTCTCAATTAAGCACTAATGAAATAGCAGGGATCTGATATTATTTTTTCAAATGTTAAAGTCATTATCACCATCAAATATTACAATTTTGAACCTAGTTTTTGAAAATTTTACAAGAATATTTGATGTCTAGCTCTTGCATAAAATGCCATGTGTACGCCCCTAAAATCTGACCAATCTCAAGCATAAACTATGTTTATCAAAATATATTTGAAATTCAGAGGAATTATGAATATAAAATTGGATCTAATCAAATATAGTAGATAAATAGAGGCAATTTATAAAGTTATCACGATGCAGAAATACACAAAATACATTACTGACAAAAGAAATGGGTTTGATAGAAAAGGAAAACACGTCTGGAAATGACACAACATTGTGATGGGTAATGGGGAAAAGACAAAATTGAATAACATAAAAAACCCTAAGGACTGATATGGGGATTTGAAAGTAGAAGTAAAATAAAACAGAATATAAATATTCAAGATTTTATAATTTAATAAAGAAGTACGGAACACATAATTTATGTTATTCAGTCCCTTTAGACCCTACGTGCACAACAAGAACACCACCCAAACTCAAGTATTTTAATAATATAAAATTAGAAACAATTAAAGTATACAATGATGAAGAAACATCAACATGATAAAAAATATACAACTTTAATATAAAATTCAAATACTTACAGTGCCGAACACAAAGAGGTTTGGTTCAGATCACACCCCTGCTCCCTCCTCGCCTCCACCTACACATCCCTCCCTCAATAACCCCTCCCCCCTGCACCCCACCTACAACCCCCTCCCCCCTGCACCCAACACACCCACTTCCCCCCACCAGCACACCCCCTCTCCCTTCCACCTGCCCCCACCTGCACACCCCTACCCCCTGCCCCCACCAGCACATCCCTCCCCCCAGCAACACCCCCTCCCTGCCACCTACACACCCCTCCCCCTACCCCCTTCCCCTCCAAATACACACCCCCTACCCCCCCCCCCCTACCCACCCCACACCCCCTACCCACCCCATTCACCCCTACCCACCCTACACATTTCATTCCACTTCAACCAAACAATTAAATATGTGTATAAATGATCATTCGTGATGTTTTTTTAGAAAAAACCTATTTTTCCCTAGATCATATTGGTGGAGGATTTCCAGGAATCCAAACATGAATTTCGAATGAGTAGTTGATTCCATTATGATTAATAAATCTTGATTTTTTGGATAATCCAGAATAATTTCCAAGTATGTGTATCCATTTCATGTGGAGTTTATAATTACCTATATCATTTTGAGTCAGAGAATTCAAATGAAATTGAATTTATAGTCTTTAAGTAGTGATAGTTTCAAGATGTGGTATTTAAAAAAACAATCTATGTGTTGGGATGACTCTTGAGGAGTTATTATGCCTATTTTGGTGTTCCGGTGGTTCATGGGGTAATCAAGTAGCAGTTAGATGGGTTCTAGTTCATTCCACTTAATTTTAAGACCCATCAATTACAATGTATAGGTACACTGGGTACCGAGTCTAATAAATAAAAAAATAGTGGATTATGAGTTTTATAGTGGTGTATCCTATAGTGGGAAACTAGGTATGTCTTACAGAATAGACATGTGATAGGTTTATGGTTGTATTATCTATGTATTTCGTACTCCCTTATAGTATTCATGAAGGCAATGTCTTGAATGAGATGGTGGTGGTACATGATATGATAAGAGACATAACCTAAAGAATATATTGGTGATATGAGAAGAGATATGGGACCTCAACCTATGTGATTGGGTGATATAATGAGATGAGAAGAAGTACTTCACCATAAGTGAGATGTTTATGGTATAAGATAAGACGCAAGACCTCACCCAAAGTGAGATGGTTTCCATTTGAGAGGGTTCATGTGAAGTCACTTTGAGTGAGTGGGAGGTGTTATTAGATATGTAATGAGAACTCACATTGAGTGGGAGTGTGGAAGTATGAAATAAAACATGAGATCATAACTTTCAATGGGACCCCTCCTTGAGTGAGAGGGTTCTGGCCCGAAGAATTAGCAAAACCTATGTGACCGAGGCCACACAGTTCATTTAAATAGTGCAGTTGCAGATAGGGGAACCTAAAATTCCACACAGTTTGTCTACAACCATCCATGCTTAGATGCACAACCATGTGGCCTATTGCAGATGGGGGAAATATCAATTTATCACGGTTTTCACACAGTTTGTGAACCGTGTGAATAAACCGTGTGCAGTGGGGTTTTGGGAAAAAATAGCATTTTCCCCTCTCTTTAATTCTAAAAAATATTTATCATTTTACCTTACCTATATTGGATATTCATGTTTTTCATACTCCCATAGAGCTTCCTCCTCCTCCAAGCTTGGATCTTCTACTAATCCTTCTGGCATCTGTTTTCAATTCCTCTTAAATCATTGGATAACACAAGTTAAGACTAACCTCATGTTTATACTACCAAGTATGAGTTCAATGATCTTGGTGTTATGGTTGTATCTCAAAGCTACATGTTCCAAAATCTTCTAATGGTGCAATTAGACACGTATCAAGACGTTCTTGATGAGGTTAAGTCTTCTAGGATTTAAATTAAGGGAATATTACACACTTTATAAAGTGTTTTATTAATATAGTTTTAGTTCATTAAAAGGTTTCAACCCAATATAACTTCCACCTCAAAAACATCAGTTATTCCTGGTTTTTAGAGTGGTGTTGATCAATTTCTCTCAAAACGTACTACAAAAATATAAAGAACCCAAAAAATAAAAAAAAACTATAATGAAAATTTGGGCAAAGATTAAAAATGGAATAAACCTTACTGAAATCCAATGTTGAACTCACTGTCTTCGATGGTGGTGGATAGAACAGGCCTCACCATAAGAATCCACCTATAAGAAAATAGTGGGAAAAGAAATGAGATATAAGGTCTTCTAATATATATGTGATCAGTGTGTCAACTGTACATAATAAATGATACATGAATCCATAACCAACAATGATAAAACAATATTCAAATTGATATGTAAATCCCAATACTAAATAACATGATCATTAATAAATCCCTTTATCTTTCAAACATCACTCATTCAGCTCAAATCACAATGATTTAAGACGTGATGAATAACCCAAGCATCGAGTCAACATCATCTATATTATTCTTATGAACTCATGATATTTTTATCAAGAAGTTCTTTCACCCCCTACCCCTGCACCAGCACCCCCTACCCCACCCGCCGGCCCCCTCTTTCACCCCCTGCCCCTACACCAATGCCCCATGCCCCCTTCCCCCCCTCTACCCCCTTTCACCCATCTACCTTTAACCCACCCCTCCCTACCTTGCACCCCTACCTCTACCCTTTGCACCCCCACTGCCCCCTCCCCACTGCACACCCCTCCCCCTGAGCATTTCATGATAACATGCAAACCATATAAATATCAGATCTTGGTGTGACCCAAGCATACAAAATTATTAGGTTCAAACAACCAACTACTCATCTTGAATGACTCCCTGAATATCTTCCATGAATCATGATAATTTCTATATACTCCAATAAAATTAATGGATTGAGGTTGATTCCTAGGCACCTCAGGTAATCAATGAATAAAAAACATCTCCCAAGTCACCATGACAAATGTTCAGATCCCATGCATCCTGATCAAGAATAAGAAAAATCACCAAGATTGATAGGATATTAGAGATAAGATAGTCATCTCTTAATAATAATAATCTTGAATAAAAGTAAATAATCCCCTAATCTAACTTAGTTGGATCCTTGTTAGGTTGGGCATCCTAGGGACTTGTGGCATCCAAAGCATCCCATATATACTTTAGGTTGAATCCCAATGTCCCAAGCATTCTTCACATGGTTTAACAATAGAATCCCAGGATACATGTTAGGAATCCATGATGACATCATCATGTATAATTTGTCTCACAACTAGACCACATAAGTCCAATGGTCAGATCCAAGGAAACACTCTTAGGAAACAACCATACAAACTTCACATCAGGCCCATAGGTTAGGTATCAATAAGTAAATCTAGGAACCATGGTTGCATCCAAAATAAACATATGAAGGTATAAAAAAAATAATGGTTTTACAAATTTCCAAACCCACCACTACAATTAATAATCCCATGGGATTATACATTTGATGCGGGTTTTAAGGTGACACCCACTACCATCTTTACCATGTCCATATGCATCCGCTTTGGGTTGGTTAGTCAATAGGGCACCCATTGGGGTCCCCTAGGTTACAATATAATAGAGGAACCCTCACAGAGGTCCTCGGTCTCAATCCAGGTCTTGGTTCAAGAACTGATGCTCAAAGTAATACTATTTTTCATGGCATCATAATCAATACAACCCAATCTTTTTTACTACATAAGATATGTCATGTTGATAGGACTCAAGAGATGGCACAAGACCCATTTTGGTCTTCAAGGTCTTACAAGGTCTATCTGCTCACCCAACCCAAGTCCATAACCTAGGCTAAGTGTGTCTCAAGTTAAGGCCTAGACAAATAGTTTCCAAGGTAAATTGGCTAGTTCCAAGGTCCATCAATGCCTTAGCACTTAATAAATCATAATTGAATAATTTCAATTTAATTAACTAAAAACGTTAATTAATTAAAACAAATTATTTTATATATTGGTTATGGGGTTAATTTAATTTAAATAAATTGATTCCTTCATTAGAAAGACTGCAATCCATGAGAATAAATCAAAAGAATAAATACCACATGGTAAAGTATAAATATCGCCTATCTTTATTCGATGATTTTCTAGTTATTTCCCAAAGGTAGGAAAAAACCTCAAAGGCACCCCAAGGTATTTCCATGCTCAGTCCCATCCCACGTCACTTAGAAAGATCCCAACTCTCTCTAAGAAGCTAAAAAAAATTATCTAAAACATTTTAAATTAATTTATTAGTTTAATTATAAAAGGGAATAATCATCAAAAATCTAATTATATACCTTATTACGCTGGAACGAAGTCCAACGACATCCCAAGGGTTCGTCTCATATCACCAGACCCACATCATGAAAAATCCCCAAAAAATAATTCCAATAAAATTGTAAATTTCATTTAAAATTTAGTGAAAGACTATGAAAATCCACATTGATAACATAAAATTCCAAATCACTGAGAAACTGGGTGTAGATGGCATCTTGGGATATCCTTATCCAAGGTTGTATGAAAGACCCTTGAGAAATTAAATCTGGTTTCATCTCAAGACATTTTCACATGCTTCTCAAGAATCACACATCATAAATCACATAAAACTCATATAAATTGAATAAGACACTTAGGGAGTACCTACCACATAGTTATATGAGTCTTTTTGTCCAATATTGATGGATGAACCAATATAAATCAACATGATTACTCAAAATATATAAAATCACCCATGTTATAGATTTAGAATTAAATGCCATGAAATGGTGAGAGGGGTCGTGATGGGTACCGTCGGGGTTGGAAGGTTTCCCCGTAGAGGGTATCTGGGAAGAGGGCACTGTTATGATATAGGTTGAGGGTGGAGGGTTGCAGATCGGGGGAGGATGGAGGAGGATGCCACCGCCATGGGAGAGGTTGATGGAAGAGGGTCATGGATCAGGGGAGGATGGAGGAGGATGGTGTGGAGAGTCACGTATTAGAGGAGAACGAAGGAGGATCCTCACAGATTTTGGGGGGAAATGGGGGAAAACAAATGGACCGGTGGAGAACAAAGGAGCCCGACAGATTTTGGGAAAAAGGGGGATGAAAAATTTTAGAAACCGTTTTTTAATTAAACAGTGCATATAAATTGTCTATAGATACAAACCTATAAAATTGTGGCCATATCGCAATGCCTACAACCTAAATTTCTTGTAGAGTCATCATTAGGTTCAAGGAGTCTATTAATTATGTCCAGGTCAACATCATACATTAGCGTTTCTAGTGTCCGGAAAACCATATTTCGTTTACGGTACCCTTTATTTTTTCAACTTGGGTACATTATTTGTTTTATTTAGAAGTGGCACACCCGTTCATATCACATACCCATGTATATTCTTTAGGAATTGAGGTAGAGGGGCTTCCATTTCCCTTGGAGTTTACTATGCCAATTGGAGGTCGATCTGACTTGTATGAATTATGTAAATATTGTGAGCTAGTTCTGAGGTAGCACCGCTCTTGGGGAGATTTCCTATGTTTTCGAATATAACAATATGATGTCAAAATTGACATGGACTAGTTTCATTTGGTGTAGGATATCATGGATTTCTTCTAGAGGTAGGTGGTGGTCTTCGATGTTTATGGAGAGACAGCGGTGTTTGTTGGCGAGAGAGACACAAGGATGGGTTAGAGGCATTTTCCATCCTTTTTATACTTCATGGATGAGCTAATTCTAAGTTCAATGGATGTTCAGTAGCTGATGTTTCCTAGGGTCAAGGAAGAGCACCCTTATGTCTTTTCAGAAGAGGTTTTAGCATTACCCCATCAACGAGAGATTCAGTTCCGGATTGAGATACAATCAAGTGTGTCTCATATCTTGATGATTTCATATAGGATGATTTCTTATGAGTTACAAGTGCTATGTATAAAGATTGATGGTCTATTGTAGTGTAATTTTGTTCTTCCATGTATGTCACTTTGGGGTGAACTGGTTTCTTTCATGAATAAGGATGATGACAATTTGCAGTTGTGTATCAATTGTAATCACTTGAACTGTGTGATAGTGAAGAAAAATTATCCTCTTCTGCGGAATGATGATTTAATCAATCAATATAAGTGCACAAGTTGGTTCTAGAAGATTGAATTGTGGTTAGGAAATCATAAAATGCGTGTGAAGGATAAGGATATCCAAATGATTTCTTTATGTTATTTTCATTGGAATTACGATTTATTTGTGATGCCATTCAGTGAGATGAATTCTCCAACTATGTTCATGGGGTTAAAAAAACTGTGATCTGTGAGTTCGTAGAGAAGTTATTGGTGGTCTTCATTGAGGAAATCCTTATGTACTCCATGTATGTGGAGGAGTATGCAGATCATCTTCATGCCATTTTGGGAGTTCTTTGTTGACAACATCTATTTGGGAAGTTGTTGAAGTGTAAGTATTGGGCTCTATAAGTCCATTTTATGGGGAATATTGTTTCCCATAAATAACTAGATGTGGATAAATAGAATATCGAAGTGGTTTTATCTTGGAAAACCCCCAAGACAGTGACATAGGTGTGAAGCATCCTTCGTATTGTAGGATATTACATGATATTCATTGCCGATTTCTCTCAGTGTCAGACTCTTTTGACAACATTGATCAGAAATGATCAGGCATTCTTGTGGATAGATTAGTGTTAGGAATCTTTCGAGTATCCGTTGGAGAAGTTGGTCAGTGCTCCAGTTCTTTGTCTACTAGCAGAAGAATTTCAGTTTGGTGTATTCTTTGATGTTTCACATCATGGTTTTTCCTTCTTTTATGATGCGTTAGAGATCATTTGTTACTTATGGGTCTCAATAGTTTCATCCCCACAGATGTAACTATGCAACCCATGAAATTGAATTGGAAAAAGTGATGTTTTCCCTAATGTTTTAGAGACATTACCTGTAACACCATGAGATTTTAAGAAAAATATTCTTTTAATTTCATTGATGTTTTGTGTTGTATGCTACACCAAAATTATCTTGTGTTATACTCAACACCGTATTAGCTTGCAGTATACACCATACTATTCTTGGCTTGTGTTACACAGAATTTCAAGTTTGTTTTGTCGAAATTATTCTATGCAACATTAAGTATATATTTTGTTTAATTTATAAATGAAATAAGTTTTGATTATGTTATATGGAACACAAAAGGGAGCTTGCACTACACGCATCCCTGACATGGCTTGCATTACATGCAATCGTGACCTTCCTCGATAGCGTGTGTAGTATGCAATACCATGTTTCACTAAACAACGATATATTGTTATAATATTATTATGAACTAACCATTATGAATATTATTAACAACATTTTTAATTTTTATAAAATTATTATTCATTTTACACATTTTCTGGAACATGGTATTAGAACAAAATAAATTTTTCGGGTAAAATAAGCATTTTTCAAAAAATACATTTTTGCCGCCTTTTGATGGTGCACCCAATTTAAATCTAGTTTTTAAATGTTTATAAGTTAAATTTGACAAAATAAAATTTTTCTTTGGAATCAGGATATAAAAATTTACTTTGGTTAAAATTTTCATATTATTCTGATAACATTCATATTTTAATGAATAGTAAAAATACGCTATATTTTAATTAAAAACAACTTTTTTCATCGTAATAATTTATATGGATAAATTATAATATTGAATGGTTTTAAATTATAAATAGAATATATTTTTACCATTCAAAATAATTTATGTCATTAGCATTAATTTTACATTAAATTAATGGGTAAAAATATTTCAATCTTTGACAATGTTTTAACTTTTAAGACCTATTTTCTTAACAACGAGATTAATTTTAAATTAATTAATGAAACTTCTATGTATTGAATTTTGAAAAATTGATTCCATATTTGGATTAAGTGGGTCCAAATTATGTTAGTAGTTTACTTTTTTTGATGTTATGAATAGTATCTTCGGTGATTTTTAATTACTACAGTTAAAGGTAAATCGGGTAATTAAGGGTAAAAATGAGATTTATAAAATTACCCTAAGACCTCTCAAAATTCTATTGGATGAATAAAATCCGACCCATATCATTTAAGGGTTGGAATAGATTCATTTTATGGACCTTTGACCATGAAAATGATATAATTATTATTAACACCAAAGAAAGTGACAACATGTCACTCTCTTATATCTTATAAGTGTAATAATTTTAATTTAGTGATAAAACTCATACAAATTATAATGTAAATAGTCCCTAGAAATATAATAAAATTTCCTCCATCATGAGAATTTATTTAAAATTTTTATGGATTAAATAATTATCATTAATGATGACACGATAGTGATGTATAAATTATTTTATTGATTGAAATATCAAATAAATGGTTTTAAAAATATTAAAATAAATATTATATAAACTAATTAATGTTCTCCAAAAACATTCTAGATTTATATGACATGTTAGGAGTCTATTAAATATATTTTTTCGAATATATCCTCTATGTGGATTTTATTTATATTCAAATAAATGAATAGTGTCAAAATTGACACTATTGTTATTTTATAAAAATAAGATATTATAAAATTGTTTAAAAATCACAAAAATACTTAAAAATTATAAATTAAAATTTATATGGTCTACAATGTCATAAAGTATTGCAATTATGGACAATTAAAACCACATAAGTAATTATTTATAACAATTTAAAATTTAGAATATTATGACCACAATTAAAATTAAATAAATTAAATAATGATAAATCAAGTTGATAAGGTTTAAAATAAATTACAAACATGTATAAATCTTATTAGTTGATGCTATTACAACCCTATATCATCAAATATTCGGATTTGAGTCATTTTTGGAGGTTTTTAAGTGGGTATTGAGTTTATTATAAATTAAAATTTTAGAGGTTTCCAAAAGTGCCCCTCTCCTCTCTTATAAAAGGGCACCTCCTCCCTCTCCTCCTCACACAACTTTGAGCCTTAAATGTCGGCCCAAAACTTCCCATTTCGCTTCTACACTTTCTTAGAAACATATTAGAGGTCCTGGTATTCTTCAAAGACATACTTTAGTTCCCTAAGTGGATGTTTAGAAATGGCGCGTCGAATAAGAGGTAATATCCTTTAACGATTATTTCAAGTTCATTTCTTCTTATACTTCCTCTTATTTTTTTGTTTCATAATAAAGTAAAAAAATCATTGTCACTCATATATGGATATGTTATTATAAATATGAAACAACCCCATTTTATCTTCTATCCATCCTACTGAAAAAGAAATCATCGCTCCTGCGTACGTACAGAATACCGTCTCCACGCCGTGGTGTAATATGATTTTCCACCACCAACTTACTTGGATGGGTTTAATGGTGTAAAGAATACCTATATATGGTTATTATAACATGATAATAATTCTGAGATATTATATCATCCAATATAATTCCATTCAATAATTATGGGAACAATATCATCGCTCCTGCGTACATACGGATTACCGGCTCCACGACGCGATGTGATTCATTCTCCAAGTTAACCATTCAAGAATGATTATAAAGTATATATATTAAATAATATTGAAATATATGACATATTAACGATATTGGATTTATTTATATGTTATTTAACTACTTCCATTCAAGTCAATAAAGAAAGGACAACAACATTCATGCGTACGTACGACATACCGTCTCCACGAACGGTGTGTTTCATTTCATTTATCTACCTATTATATATATATATATACTGAATATATATGATATATAAATCATGTTTTACATTCTGGATGTAACTAAATCCTGATATATTTTATAATAATATCAAGAACAAAAAGTCCAAACAGGTACGATAAATGAAACGATTTTACCCAAAACGTTGCTTTAATATGGAATTTACAAAAGAACGGGTAATATAAAGTCATAAGTGAATAATATATGATATCATAAATATTATTATGGTTCTATTACAAGTTAATAATATGTTTAAACCCAATCTAAAAGAGTTTCAGACACATAAGAAAAGAAATTGGACCTAAGGTAAGGGATAATTATTCCAATATCATTCTTATCTGAGATTGTTTATTCGTAGTATTTACTGGGGTTATGTTTATCATCCATGTACATGTTTTCTAATTTTTTTTTCATAAAATGTTTAATATTCTTCCATGTATGTTTAAGTAATTTTTACCCATTTTTGACTTTTAACACATTATATTGAAAGAATATTTTCTTTATTTACCATATAAGGTACTTATTGACTTTTCTGGCAAAAGTATGAGAAGAATGTTTTTTTAACATATACAGTGTCAATGTATTTTTATGGTTTCATAATTAATTATTTCCATGAATCTTCCTCTAAAAGATTTCATGATTATTTTCAAAAAAATATTTTCTTTTAAAATCGCATGAAATTTTGAGAAAAGAAAATGATTTTGAAGAAGAAAGGATATTTTCCTCAAGAATTCATTTCAAGTGTTTTATCAAAACTATTTTCCATATAAGATGACATTATTTAGTATGTTTATGTTTCAAGTATAATGTATCTATTATTTTCATGGTTTTATTCTTCTTATGATGAAATGATATCCATTTTTTTATATGGATTATGTTATGAAGGGTTGATGTTTATGAAACCCATTTTATTCTTTGGGTTATGATGAATGATTTTTGATTGTTTTGGGACACACATAAGAATGATTTCAATATGAGATGGGTGAGACCTATATCTCCCTCTAATTCATTGGGAAAAGATTTATATCTCATGAGATAAACATGTCCGGAATGGCAAGTAAAATCTGGTTCAGTAATACAGGGCGGGAATGGCAAGTAAACTCGGTTCAGTAATGGACTTTGTCCACTATGATTGTCTTGGAAACAATGACTTGGAAACTATGGAAATAATAACATGTGATTAATGATTTTCCAAAATTACATTTTTTATTCCCATGCTATTTTATCCAGATTAATGTTCCTTTATAATATATGCCTTATGTACTTCCATGATTTATGTCATTGCTCAAGATTTTGATGTTTTATGTTCATGTTTTTACGTTAAAATGTTTATGGATTGTTTTTATGTTCTCCATGTTAATCATTACAGAGCATTTGAGCTCACCCTTTTTTATTTTCTTTTCCCTATGATATAAATAAAGTTTTTAGGTAAGAAAATAAAAGGGGAAGATATTTATGGTAGATGTTGAAGATCTTTCACCATGATTAGAAGATTGTCTTCCAGGTTTCCAAAGACACTAAACTATTACAGTACTTGGGTGTCTATTTCTGTTATGTATTAAGTGTTCCACAAAATTAATGTAATGTACTTGTACATCAAGCTTGTGTCTCTATAGTTGGTATCAGATAAAAGGTTTAGTTAACCTTTGGAAACTAGGATGTGAAAACTTTAGTGAAATCCCAAGAGATATTTCTAAGGTATGTCTAGGGATGTCTCTAAGGTTAAGTATAAGTATAGGTTATAGTCCTAGAATTATGGTAACTATATTAGAATTAAACTTCAGTTGTTATATGTTGAAGGTACTTCCCCTTTATTATGTTGTTTTCCTAGCTTGATTTTTTGCTTCTAACACTATTCTTTTTGGGTTTTAGACGATGGATGGAACCCGAAGGAATTGTGTTGATCAATGTAATGGAAAATGAAATGATTTTACTTTTGAATAAACCAATGTTATGGGAGATGGAGTTCAAATATTATTGTAATACTTACACAAGCTATGAATCATTCTAGACTTCCAAATGAGCATAGAAGGGAACAATATTCTATTGAGTCCTTCATGAGGCAACATCCACCTCCTTTGAGTGAGTCTTATGATCCACTTATTGCTGAACAATGGATTAGTACCATTGAAATGAAATTTTCCATAATTTTCTATTCAGAATATGAAAAAGTCATTTTGGTTGTTTACCATTTAGAAGGTGAAGCAGACCAGTGGTGGACTCTAATTAAGAATACACGACGCCATGATGAAATTGAATTCATGGAATGGGACGAGTTCAAGAATGTGTTTTTCAATAAGTACTTCCCTATTATTCTTCAAAAAAAGATGGAAAAGTAGTTCCTTGAGCTTAAGAAAAAGGATGATGAATCTGTTGGTATATACGAGGCGGATTTTACAAGGCTTTCTTGTTATACATCTAGCTTTATCATCCAACATGAAAGTAAAATTGATCCAATTTTCAGTTGCTTAAAACCAATATTCACAGGGAATTATCTATAATATACTTCAATAGCTATGAAGAAATTTTGCATTGTTCTATCAAGGTAGATCTGGAAGATGGCGTTACATATCCATCTCATAGGTTTGACAAAAAAATGAAATATGGAGTTCAAAGAAAAATCTCATAACAATAGTGAAAAGAAGGTGAATGTTTCTTTATACTAAAAGTGTGGAAAGAAGCATGGTGGATATTTTCTTAAAGGGACTAGAAAATGTTTTAAGTGTGGAAAATAAGGTCATTGGGAAATTGAATGTTGAAGTAATGGGAGGAAGATTTCTAATGATGCGAAAAAAGAAACGGATACACAGAATGAACCTCCTACACTTCAATGTTACAAGTGCAACGAAATGGGGCATTATGCTAATCAATTCTCTAATCCAAGGGTTAATGATGATCAACATCAACAACCTCTTAAGGAAAAAGACAAAGGGAAGTGACATGGGATCACTGTTGGTGATGTTGAGTATAACAATGAAGTGGCAGAATGATTAAGTGTTTATGTAATGAGATTCCAAAATAGTTTTTTGGAATCTCATTTATAGTATCATGGAATATTAGAATATTTTTTGTATTGGTTTGTTGTGGTACATGTAACCATGAAAAGTGATTGAAAAATATTTGGAAAGAACCTAATATGTGCATAATGAAGGGATAAGGAGAAAATAATATGTATGATTGTATTCACGAGCTCATGATTGATATAAGGACAAAGTGATATCATGGTTTGAGTATATCAAAATTTTAGGATTTTGGTATGTGGAATGAGTTATCTTTTGACAGCATTTATATTTTCAATATGGTTCTATGGTAATTCATGTAGTAAGGGAATACAATATTAATATATTCACATGATTATAATGAGATAAATAAGATATTTCTTATGATATATGGGGGTTAAATGATTGTATTAACATGTTTGGTTGATGAAATTTCTAGTAATCGTTTTCTTTATACTATGAGATTGGATAGAAGTATTTTGGATAATCCTAAATATTTGAAATTGATTATGTTGGACATAAGATAATATTGTTTAAGGATAGAACCTTTTTTCGATATTATTTCTGGAATGTTATAATAGTGTAGTTTTAGAAAAAGGAAAACCCCCAGAACGGGCAACAACCCGTCATGTAAGACAAGGTTGTAGGAATCAAACACACAAACAAACTGTGATATGCCTTTATCTCCTACCACGGGCCTACAGGAAGTCCCTGATTAGTATAAACTAGTTTTATTTTATTAAGAGGTAAGATAGATGAAGTATAAGTCCATTTTAGGAACCATATACGATTAATCTCACCATAGATGGACATATGTATATTAAATAACTTATGTTAACATTTTTGTGATAGAAACAGATGGGAAGACTTATCATTCTATCGCATGATCTGCTAACACTTCATGAATGACAAATTCAACTTCATTTCTTTAAATAGAGATGAAGTTGAAATTGTTCATAGTATGAGCAATGATGATTTTACACTGAAATTAGGTAAGTATTTATCCTTATGCAAAAAAATCATCAACCTTATGGAGATGATCTTGAAGTCCAAAAATGTTGTCGTAGTACCCTCATATCCGATGAATTATATGGTACCTTAGATCATAAAAAATTTATGGCTTTGTGATGGTTGGATTTTTCATAGCCATGTTCTATACCACTCTCTATCAGATATTGATGGTTAGATTTCTCTTCCATATCCATATTTTCACCTATTTTATCCTATGTGGAAACCCAGTGATTAGTTAATTTGGGTAACAATTATGTTTCATAATTTAGTTTTTAAAGTTATGTTTTGGTATTCCTTTTTACGATGTGGGTTTCTATTAAGGAAACTTTCAAGTAGTAAACCATTTATAACCCCGATGAATTTCGAGGGCGAAATTCATTTTAAGGGGGGTAGAATGTAACACCCTGAGATTTTATGAAAAATATTTTTTTAATTTTATTATTGTCTTGTGTTGTATGCTAAACCAAAATTAGCTTGTGTTATATGCAACACCATATTAGCTTGCAGTATACGCAACATTATTCTTGGCTTGTGTTACACACAATTTCAAGTTCATTTGTAGAAATTATTCTACGCAACATTAAGTATAGATTTTGTTCAATGTATAAATGAAATAAGTTTTGATTATGTTATATGAAACACCATAGGGAGCTTTCACTACATGTAGCCCTTACTTGGCTTTCATTACACGCAATCGCTACCTTCCTCGATAGCGTGTGTAGTAGGCAATACCGGGTTTCCCTAAACAACAATATATTGTTATAATATTATTATAAACTAGCCTTTATGAATAGTATTAACTACATTTTTAATTTAATAACATTATTATTCATCTTACACATTTTCTAGAACATGGTATGAGAACAAAATAAATATTTCTGGTAAAATAATTATTTTTCAAAAAATACAGTTTTGCCACCTTTTAATGGTGCACCCACATTAAATATAGATTTTGAGGTGTTTATAAGTACAATTTGAAAAAATAAAATTCTTATCTAGAATCAGGATATAAAAATTTACTCTAGATAATTTTTTCATATTATTCTGATAACTTTCATATTTTAATGAATAGTAAAAACACGCTATATTTTAATTAAAAACAACTTTTTTCATCGTAATAATTTATATGGTTAAATTATAATATTGAATGGTTTTAAAGTATAAATAAAATATGTTTTTACCATTCAAAATAATTTATGTCCTTAGCATTAATTTGACATTGAATTCATGGGTAAAAACATTTCAATCTTTGACAATGTTTTGACTTTTAAAAGCCATTTTCTTAACAACGAGATTAATTTTAAATTAATTTCTGCAACTTCTATGTTTTGAATTATGAAAAATGGATTCCATATTTGGATTAATTGGGTCCAAATTTTTTTAATAGGTTACTTTTTTTTTGATGTTATGAATTGTAACTACGGTAATTTTTATTTGCTACATTTAAAGGTAAATCAGGTAATTAAGGGTAAAAATAAGATTATAAAATTACCCTAAGACCTGAAAAAATTATATTGGATGAATTAAAGTCGACCCATATCATTTAATTGTCTGAATATATTCATTTTATGGACTTTTGACCCTGAAAAGTATATAATTATTATTAAAACCAACGAAAGTGACAACATGTCACACTCTTATATTTTATAAGTGTAATAATTTTAATTTAGTGATAAACCTCATAAAACATCGAATATAAATAGTCTCCAGAAATATAATAAATTTATCTACATCATGATAATTTATTTAGTATTTTTTGCGATTAAATAATTATAATTAATGATGACAAAATAGTGATGTATAAATTATTTTACTGATTGAAATATCAAATAAATGGTTTTAAAAATATTAAAATAAATATTATATGAACTAATTAATGTTCTAAAATAACTTTCTCGATTAATATGACATGTTAGGAGTCTGTTAAATATTTTGGTTTGAATATATCCTCTGTGTGGAGTTTATTTAAAGTCAAATAAATGAATAGTGTCAAAATCGACAATATTGTTATTTTATAAAAATTAGATATTATAAAATTGTTTTAAAATCACATAAATATTTAAAAAGTATAAATTGAAATTTATATGTTCTATAATGTCATAAAGTATCCAATTATGGACAATTTACAGAACATAAGTAATTATTTATAACAGTTTAAAATTTAGAATATTTTTACCACAAATAAAATTAAATAGAATAAATGAGGATAAATCAAGTTGATAAGGTTTAAAATAAATTACCAACATGTATAAATCTTATTGGTTGATGGTATTAAAACCATATCTCATATAATATTCGTATTTGAGTCCTTTTTAGAGGTTTTTAAGTGGGTTTTGAGTTTATTATTAATTAATATTTTAGAGGTTTCCAAAAGTGGACCTCTCCTCTCTTATAAAAAGGCACCTCCTCCCTCTCCCCCTCACAACACTTTAAGCCTTCAAGATCCGCTAAAACCTGACCATTTATCTTCTCCAATTTCCTAGAAATATACTAGAGTTCCTGGTCTTCTTCAAAGACCAACATTAGTGACCTAAGAGGTTGTTTAGAAAAGGCGCGTCGAAGAAGAGGTAATATCCTTTAACGATTCTTTCAAGTTCATTTATTCTTATACTTACTCTTCTTTTGTTGTTTCATAATAAATTAATAACATCAGTATCAATCATATATTAATATGTCATTATAAATATTAAACCACCCCATTTCACCTTCTATCCATCCTACGGAAAACGAAATCACCGGACGTGCGTACGTACGGAATACCGTCTCCACGCCATGGTGTAATCTGTTTTTTCCACCACTACCTTAATTGGATGGGTATAATGGTGTAAATAATAACTATAATTGGTTATTATAACATGATAATAATTCTGAAATATTATATCATCCACTCTAATTCCATTCAATAATTATGGGAATGATATCATCGCTCGTGCATACGTACGGATTACCATCTCCACGACGTGATAAGATTAATTCTCCAAGTTAACCATTCAAGAATGATTATAAAGTATATATATTAAATAATAATTATATATATGAAAAATTAATAATACTGGATTTATTTATATTTTATTTACCTACTTCCATTCAAGTCAATAAGGAAAGGAAAACATCGTTCATGCGTATGTACGGCCTACCGTCTCCATGAACGGTGTGTTTCATTTCATTTATCTATCTATTATATATATATATATACTGAATATATATGATATATAAATCATGTTTTAGATTCTTTATTTAAGTAAATCATGATATAATTAATAATAATATCAACAACAACAAGTCCAAACATGTACGATAAATGAAATGATTTTACCCAAAATGCTGCTTTAACATTGAATTGACAAAAGAACAGGTAATATAAAGTTATAAGTGAATCATATATGATATAATAAATATTATTATGGTTCTGTTACAAGTTCATAATCTATTTAAACCCACTATACAGGTGTTTCAGACACATACATAATTAATTGGACCCAAGGTTAGAGATAATTATTCGAATGTCATTCTTATCCAAGATTGTTTATTCGTAAGTATTTACTGGGGTTATGTTTATCATCCATGTCCATGTTTTCTAAAACTGTTTTCATATAATGTTTACTATTCTTCCATTTATTTTTAAAGTCATTTTTACCCTTTTTTTACTTTTACCTCATTGTATTGAATGAATCTTTCCTTTGTTTACCATATAAGGTACCTTTAGACTTTTCTGGAAAAAGTATGAGAAGAATGTTTTTTCAACTTATATAGACTGACTGGATTTTTACAGTTTCATAATGCCTTATTTCCATGAAGCTTCCTCTACAAGATTTCAGGATTATTTAAAAAAAAATCATTTATTTTAAAATTGCACGACATTTTGAGAAAAGAAAATGATTTTGAAGAAGAAAGGATATTTTCCTGAAGAATTCATTTCAAGTGTTTTATCAAAACTATTTTCCATCTAAGATTACATTATTTAGTATGTTTATGTTTCATGTATAATGTCTTTATTATTTTCATGGTTTTATTCTTCTTACGATGAAATGATATCCATTTGTTTTATATGGATTATGTTATGAAGGGATGATGTTTAGGAAACCCATTTTATTCTTTGGGTTATGATGAATGGTTTATGATTGTTTAGTGGCACACAAAAGAATGATTTCAATATGAGATGGGTGGGACATATATCTACCTCCAATGCATTGGGTAAAGATTTATATCTCATGAGATAAATATGGATGGAATGGAAAGTAAAATCCGATTCGGTAATACAGGACTGGAACGACAAGTAAACCCAGTTCAGTAATGGACTTTGTCCACTATGATGGTCTTGTAAACAATTCCTTGGATACTATAGAAATAATAACATATGTTTACTAGTTTTCCACAATTACATGTTTTATTAACATATTATTTTATCATGTTTAATGATCCTTTATGATATATACCTTATGTACTGCCAAGATTTATATCATTGCTCAAGATTTTGATGTTTTATGTTCATGTTTTTACGTTCAAATGTTTATGGATTGTTTTTATGTTCTCAATGTTTACCCTTACTGAGTAGTTGAGCTCACCCTTTTTATATTTTCTTTTCCCCATGATATGAATAATGATTTTAAGTAAGAAAACAAAAGGGGGATATATTTATGGGAGATGTTGAAGATATTTCACCATGATTAGAAGATTGTGTTTCATGTTTCCAAAGTCACTAAACTATTAGGGTCCTTGGGTGTTTATTTTTGTTATGTATTAAGTGTTCCAAAAAAGTAATTTAATGTCAATGTACGTCAATCTTGGGTCTCTACATTACCTCATCAATGATCATTTTGTAGTCTTCACCATTCATAAGATCCTGAGTATAATTTTCTCAAAGCGTGACTTGAACATGCAACAAAATCAGTGGATGATGTTACTAAAGGATTAAAACTTTGAAATTTCATATACACTTGGATATTGGAATGTTGTAGCATATGTGTTGAGCAAGAATCCATGTAGTGATGCATGCATGAATCTGGTGATTCATAGTGGGTGATGTAACAACTCTCAGCATCACATCTGGATGTGGGAGAAGTTGGGGGGCCGATGTTGTCTTTTTTCAGATGACGATGCATGCATATTTGGTGCAGCAGGTGGAAGAATCCCATTTGAGGGATGTTGAGGTGGAGGTCTGGAGAGACTGATTTGTTTATGCTGAGGCCCTTGATGGTTTTTCTAAGGATGAACAAAACCATGTCTTGTTTCAGGGTAATATTTTCATTACATTGGCATTACATGATATAGTTCTTCGAGAGTTACATAGATTCTCTTTAGTGATACATCCTAAAATGAAAAAAGATTTTCCTATATTTGAGGAGTAATTTTTTATGGCTTGGTATAAAGCATACAGTTTCAGAGTTTGTGTCTCAATGTTTTGTCTTCCATAAGGTGAAGGTCGAGCACCATGTTCCGTGTGGTTTTCTCCAGCTGTTAGATATTCCTCAATGGAAGTGGGAGGACATCTTGACGAACTATGTTACCTATTTACCTTGTACTTAGGGAGGATATGAAGATATATGGGTAGTAGTGGGTTATTTAAAGAAATCATCCCACTTCATAGTAATCAAGGATTTGATCTCATTGGATGTTTTGTCGAGGTAGTATCAGGAGGAGGTTGTGAGACTCCACAGAGTCTCGAAGATGATCATTTTCAATCGAGATCCTAATTTGACATCCAGGGTGTGAAAATATCTCCATCATGATTTAGGTTCATAGCTAAGACTTATCACATATTTTCATCCATATACAGATGGTTAGACAAGGCGGACCATCCAAACACTTGAAGATATGATGTGCCCTTGTGTACTAGATTTTTGAGCTTTGTGGATGAGGCACATTCCATTGGTAGATTTTTCTTACAAGAATAGTTCTCACACCACCATCAGTATGGAGCTGTTTGAAGCCTCATATAGACAACCTTTATTTTTTCCATTGTGATGGACTAGGGTCATAGAGTTAGTTATTCTCACGCCGAAACTGGTACATAATATGACAGAGATGGTTCAGGTGATTTGTGAATGGATGAAGGTTGAATAAGATCATCATAAGTCCTATTTTGATCATAGAAGGATACCTCTAGAGTTCGGAATTTTGGATCATGTGTTTTTAATGGTGATTCCCCATCACGGGTAGTGATGGTTTGGTCATGGGATTAAGCATTCTCCTTGGTTTATTTGGACTTTTGAAGTGTTGTCTTGTGTTGGAGCTCTAGGGTATTGGCTAGTACTTCACCTGCAGATGAGCTGGATACATGATTTTTCACGTGTCACAACTCCATATTTATCTTCATGATGAATATCACATAATTTATTCAGGTGAGATCAATGTTCATGATGATTCTACCTTCAAGGAGTGGCTTGTTGATACCCAGGACCACTAGGAGAATGTGTGGTGCCTATGTTCTATCCCCTTGGTTAATGTTTTATGCAGGAACAATAGTGTGTATGAGAGTACTGGAGAACATGTGTCACATGTATACACTTAGTACCCACAATAGTTTGATATTTACCTCTTCTCTTCTAATGTTGTTCATTGGGTAGTTGTAGACCCTTTCTGTTTATGATATGGCTTTCTCTTATTTATTATCATGGCATGATCAATTTTGAGAGGTATCCCCCCAAGAGATTGTTTTGTAGTTGGTGGTTGTTATTGTGTGGTTTTATCATGTACCTATAGGGTTCTGGTTAGATCCTTTGGTGGGGATATCCCTGAGAGGTATCTCGCGGGATGGATGTTCAGATGTCTATGTTTTGTTTCTTATTTGGTTTGGTCTTGGATTTTCAAGGATGAGAATGTTTTGGGAGGTATCTGATGTAAGGTCCAGAATCCACTTGGATTGACCATTTGTGTGTTTTCGAAGACTAAGGTGCTCGAAGGTGGCACATTAGAAGATTGTAGAATTTTGGTTAATTAAACACTGGAAAAAAATGGTATTACACATCGTGTAAAAAAATTACACATCATGGAACCCAGTTTCATGGAGTGAAATAAGGTTTCTTGGTGGGAAATACATCGAGGTCTGAAAAATAAAATAGAGATTTGTGTTGGTAAATGTTTCGGTAGAACTCATCCTTGAGGCATTACACTACGTGAAATAGGATTACACATCATGTAATTCCCCAACACTGTATGTTTTATTTGTTTTCTAGCTACTTCAGTTTTGTCACACCTACTATTGTAGTGTCTCTCCCTCAACTCTAGGTGACCTGATGACCCTTCCTTAAGTGTTTTGGGGAATCATTCATCAAGGAACGATCCCTCACTCCCTTCTTCGATCTATAGTGATCCGTGTTAGATATAAGGTATGATCTACCTCTGTTCTTGAGATTTCTTCGATCTATTGTCTCCCATTTATCCTTTCCATGTGATGGTGTTTGATCTCCCTATTTTTAATGGTTTTTGATTGGTAGTCAGTTGGTGCAGTTGTGCTGCAACATCCTCAGGTGGATGCAGCATTTGTGGGAGAGGTGATCATGATCTATTGCTTTGATCCATTACCGTACGAAGAATTTCAATGACCTTTTGAGGTAAGGTATTTGATGATTCTTTATTTATATATGTGAAATTTTTGAGATATCATGGTTTATCCCCTTGGATCATAATGAAATAAACTTAATAATTATATAAACCAGATTAAAGAAATTAGTACTGATCATATGTTGTTTCTCTATACTGTGGTAATGGGTAACCTCTTGATTTTCTAGATGGTGTGATATTTACAAATTTCTTGATTTATAATGTTTTTCATGACCGAAATTGTTAATGAACTTAAATCTATAATTAATTGGTATATTAATTGTCAAAAATATAAGATCATTATTTAATAATCTAGTTATTGTTGTTGTAGTTTGATGTTAATCAAATTGATGCATGTGAGAATGTTTAGTTGAATTGGAGGATGAACAAAAATCATGTTAATTCTTGCTGATAAAAGTAGTAAAGGCATGTTAAATTAATTATTTAATGAATTTGTGATAGCTTGAGAATAATGTTTCTTAGTTTTCCCATAGTTGGAACTGGAATAATGAATCAGTTAAATCAAGATGGAATAAGAACCAGGTGTGTGATAAGTTAATGCCTTGTAGGGACTCCGTTTCCTTCTTGCTTGTAAAGGTCAAGTTATTGTTCTTTTTATCCATGAGATATCATTGTGTGTGATTAATGAATTCCCTACTTTGGGGTTGAGAGGCCGTTGATATGTTTTTTACTACTACTTGTGATGTGAAATGGATACGAGACTTGTGGTTGTGGGGGTAGGGAGGCCCAGATGTGATGTGAGACTGGGATTATTAAGCATGGAGGACGGTTATGGTATGTGGGCGTAGGAAGGTCTAGTGGTTGTGGAAGTAGTTAATTACAAGAGTGGAGAGATTCATCAATTTATGCATGTGGGTGTTGGGGAGGACACCAGGGATGATGGAAAGGGTTGAATCTTGGCTTACCCATTTATGTAAATGTGGTTTTTATTGGATCTATTGTTTTTTATCTACTTTATTTTCCCCACTTCATGAGGAATATGTTTTTTCTTACACTCCTTCAAAAATAGGTGAAGATCTGTAGGGTATTCCACATTCTTTCCCTGTTTAGCTTCTTGAGAATGGATGGGTCTATGTTTCCTATATGGGTGGAAGAGACTCGACAGATATATCACCTACTTACCAAAGTGAGCCCCTTGTGATTGGTAACATATATTGATGTTCTAGAATGCTTGGGAATATGGAAAATTGTTTTTTTAAATAAATTAGTAAATGATGCTTAACCCATGGGTTTGGGGAATGCTGGGATACATTGTTGAGGTTTTGTTTTTGAGAAGCTGTTGACTTGGTTTGGTTATTCCTATAGAACATGGAACTTTGTTTGTTCTAATGTTAATGTAATGTATTGTGGAAATGATTATGGTTAAATAATGGTTACAGAATTAATTAAAATAAATTGAAATTTATTAAATGGGATAATAAAATTTAATATATATTTTTAAAATGGTTTTGTCCTCATATGATATATTTTCTTAGTTGTGCCAGTCGTGAGTCTCAGAGAAGTCAGATGCATTTGATTCTATGAATATGTTATTCGATAGTGTGGTTTTGAGCTAAATTTTATCTTGTACTTTTTGTGTCTATATATGTTACTCCACCCTTTTTGTTACAGAAACTGACACCCTGGGGATTTTATGACTTTTGGGGTGTCTTCCCCAATATCCCAATGGGAGGATGGATGGATGACTAATGTACATATCCCCACTCTCTTCATCAGGTAGTTACCAATGCTGGTTTTCACGTTCATTAGTTTTCATCATCTATGAGTATATAAGGTCGTAATTACTTTTGGTTATTCATACTTATATATTCTAGATATAGTTTCTTATAGACTATTATTGTTGTAATGTGTATAGGTTGTGATGGCTTAAGGATATTTACTTGGTTTATATGCTGTAATGGCTCGAGGTATAAAACCCTACATATGATACCTGTTATAGGAGATGTGGTGGCTCTCGAAAGCTTATTGGTTACTTTGGTTATGTGGATGTGGTGGTGTGATGCCTGAGGTGCATGTTTACATATGAGGTTCATGTTGTGGTGCTTCACCTAGGTGTCGGTGGGCAGGCCTTTTTGGAGAGAGATTCCATGGACATGCGATGTTGGGGGAATGTAAAAAACCAGTGGGGAAGTGGTAGTGGGGTTCCCTTGATATTTTTTATTATATTATATACTCTCATATGTGATAAATGGTGAGAGTAGCAATGCTGAGGTTGGAAACTTAGTATAACTGGTTTGGTGATGAGTTAGTTTAACTTTTTGTTCACTGTTCTTTAGCATGATTTCTATAATTTTTCATGAATGGATTTGGGGAGGATCATATTGAGTATATTATTATACTCACCCTACATATATGTAAAATGTTTTTCAGGTCACTTGGAGAAGGTTGGAGATCATGTTAGTTATTACTAGCTTGGGGTTTTGCGGGATCTATTTAGGATTTGTGGTCACTATCGTTTTACTTTCTTTTGGTACTTGTAGTTTTTCCCTTTATTTATAGTAGTACATGCATGAAATAAGATTTATGTACTTGAGTTTCCTTTATATTTTAGTTTAAGAAGGAGTTGGTTGGTGTCCATCTCATTATTCCTGTTCACATGTGTTATATTAAGGGGTAATACCTCCCATCAGTATATTTACTATACCCTCTGTGATAATCACCCACCCAAGGCCTATTTAAGGTGATAATTGGGGGGGGGGGATTATCTATCTTCTCACATTTCCGGCCTAGGAGGGGTACACTTTTGGGGTAGGGGGTCATGAAAAATTATCTTAACAATATTAATATAAATAAAATTTTAAAGAGTTAATGTCATCTGCCAATTTTATTGAAGACTATTACATGTTATTAATTTTTTTTGATGTCATGTTTTTAATTTATATTGTTGTTTTGATTTTTGTATAAGACGAAATAATGAATAGTTTCAAAAATGACATTATTAATATTTTAATATAAAAATAAATTTATTAAATGATATATGATATATAAAAATATAAAATTCAGACATGTAATTAGGATATGTTTCAAAATGACATAAATAACTCATTTAGTGGTCTTTAAAAACATTATTATTACTATAAAACCCTTTAAAATTAAATAAAAATGTTTTCATGGTAAGAGTTATACGGTTAAACTAAGGATTAAAGCCCGATGATAAGGGTAATAATGTGATCCAATCATGCCTAAAAATTATTTGTTGATATTTTTTCAAACCAAAATCATATTAAAATATAAATAATATACTTCTTATCCATTTCTAATCAAAAGGTAATTTTTGTTAATTTAATAAAGTGTGAGTTTCCAAAAGTACTCCCCACCTCAATTATAAAAGGGAACCTCCTCCCTCACTTACTCACACCACATTGTACCTTATAACTCAACCAAAACTTAACCAAATAATCTCTTAACTTCCATATTTTTGTATTATATGTCTCTACATGGTCATAAATCTATCTATGGAATCCCTTAGTGAAAACCAAAAGGAGTAACCCAAAGATGATGTAACATCATTCCTCAAGCTCAGTTTTTTATTTCCATTATCCACCGCACAACTATCCCCTTTCTATAATTATATAACAAAAATAGTATCCACAATATACTAAGATGTTTTTATTGTAAGTTTTTTACCAGAACATACACACAATTCCATAAAATGGGTAATAGACATACTGTTTATGTGTAGTGTGAACTATCACCTCACGAAATAATGATTGATCATTATTCAATTAACACCTTTCATGGTTGGGAATTATGATGCAAAAAATATTTATATATGTTTTATATGAAATCTATTATGTCATTATTTTTCCAGTAATAATGTTATAATACATACCCTTATGCTTTTCTTTTTTTTGTATAAATACGATAACATCGTTTCTGGAATTGCGGACTACCCCCTTCTCAAGGTGATGTCATTAATTCATGATATACATGGAATTTATAATGGAGGGTTTTATCAAGAATATATGATTTATATGAAAGAAATATGACACTGTAATTTTAATATGAATATATATTATTTAAATATAATTCTTTTAATATTACAATGAAATGAAAGTGGAGTTAATGCATACATACGACGTACCGTTTCCATGAACGGTGTAGTTCATTTCTTGTATCCAAATTTTTTGGTTTATTATAAATAAATATATAATCAATATATATAACATTTAAATTATATAAAAAATTATATATATTATTAAATCATGATCTATGTAATAGCGACAACGAATAAAAATTCAAAACTTACTTGAGAAACTAGGGAATTGACATCAAAAATAGTGAAAATTACGAATGAATATTAACAAACTGGTAATAAAATATTTTAATATGATCATATGTGATATCATAAATTTTAATATGTTTCTTTATTAATTTATTAACACTCTTAAAACCATCATACAAGATTTTAATGTATGATCACCCGAAATAAAATGCGTGGTAAGTGATTTCGTTTCAAATTACATTCAATTGAGACATATTTCTTATTATGGACCAAGTAACTTTATATGGTGTATATACATCCCATTGGCTTGTTATATCATGAATATCCATATGATAGTTATATTATGTGTTTCATTTAATGATATTCACTCATTTATAATATGATTCATATGTTTAAATGTGGTATGTGACACATATGAATGTTTAAAGTTTGTTTTCCTAAAAAAGGTTTTAATGATATTTCAATGGTATTTCCATTCATAAAAATTAACAAACCTTGTTGTTACTTCACCTAAATTGGGTAATTAGTGATAAATATATATATATTTTTCTATATAGATATATGATAAGGAAAATTGGTTATTATTTAAAGCGAATATTTGATATGAGGAATCTTTTGGATAGGTACAAAACTTGTGAGGACAAATTAAATATTTCCACTTCATGCATTGATAGTCCAATAAGAAGAAATAGATATCTAGAACATGGGTTTTTACTTGATATTAAAAATAACCTTGTGAAAGTACTCGGCGGTAAATGTTCCATTTACCTAGTAAACATAGTGTCTAATAATTTACCATTTCCCTCATTTAGACTCAGTTATTATTTATCCATGATATTTTGTGTCGACATATATATGGATACATTTTATTATCATTTTATTGATTTAGAATCCATGTGTTCATTTTAATAAATTTATTTTTTGATTATTATTTATCTATTTATTTGAATGGAATGTATTATAAATTATTTACTTTTCAATGGGGATTTATTTCCATTGATTCAATATTCCTTCTTTTTTGTAAACAATTATTATGCCTTTGATCTGACCCTTATTCTATTTCTATTACCCAAGTTATGAAGATGAATCATTTGAATGATTTACATGGATTTTTTTATTTATTTTTATAATATATTATCTTTGTATGTCCTATTTCCCAATGAATTATGGGTATCATGTATGTTATCTAAATTTAAATGTTTTCTAAACTGATTTGTCCTTCAATATTTGATTCCTAGTAATAAATTTTTGTATAATAAAATAATTCACTGGGTCTGGGATTTTAGTGTCAGGGTGTTATAAAGTGTAGATAAAAAAATATTATTTGTATTTCTTAGTCATTCGTCATTTTTGTTTAATTTTGTTTTTTATGATTTGTAATCACAAGTAAATATATATTATAAATAACCGTTCAAGAATTTATTTTGATAATTATTAATTGATAATTTAAACATAGTTTTTAATGTTTTTCTTACATTGAAATGGTTTCCTTTAATTGAAATTTTAAGAAAATTATAACTTTGACCAATGATTTATATCCATTCCAATGAATAAAAGACCAAAATTTTGTCCCCATCCTCAGAGGTATGGTTGATTAAATTTTTTATTATCTTTATGATAAAAATTTATTATTAAAAAATAATTAATTTCCCACTTCTCAAAAATATATTCCATATTTCAAAATTTATTATTTATCATGGTCATGAATAGGTTATTGAACAATATTTTGTTCTAAGTTAATTATGATTGAGGAATTTATTAATATTTTAATATTTATTTTTGTTCATTGAATAATTGAATGACCATAATATGTAAATACAAATTAAAATTTAATTTATCCTTCCCATACTAATCTTTTTTTCAATATATTAATTATTAGAGATATGTTTTTATAGTATAATGATATGATTTAAATTTAGGATGAAGTTTGGGGTTGTTTTCATTGGGTACAAGGAATATGATCATGATGTATTATACATTTTATTACATCATTTATATTCAAAATAAAATGAAAATAAAAAATAAAATAAAATAAAAAATGAATGAATAAAAAAAAGAATATATGATGACTTTATAATGTGAAAAACCAAGCATCTTCAAAAATAAAACTAATAATTGAAATTAAAATTAGTGTCATGAGGTGATGAAAAGATGATATGTAAATGTGTATAAGATATGTATGAATTAAAATATCTAAAAAATGAAATATGTGAACAAATATGTGATTCATTACATTAAATTTTTACCATATTTGATAGTGGTTACTTTGAGTAGGGGAAGTGGGTAATTTCATAAATTGAATTGGAGATTTCATAGGAATTACTTATTGGTTATCATGAAATTTTCTTAATATTTATCCTCTTTTAATAGCTTTATAATATTTATTAAACATAAATGTCAAACCTAATCCGTATAGTGATTTGAGCCTTTTGGGATTACCTCACGATTTCTATTTATTTATACATTTTTTGGGGTCGATATGAGATTCATTAAAAGAATATGGTTTGTTATATTTACATGGGGTATGAGAACAACAAAATATTTGATTTCTATTAAGTGAATAGTAACATTAATTTTAATGCGATGTGGGTCTTCATTAAGACATTGATGAATTCATAAGGTTTAAAAAATATTAATTTTATTAGAACACAATAATTGAACTCTATATTCAAAGATAAGAGATGATTGATTTAATTTTGTAAAAGATCATGGAAATTGTCATATTATATATTTTTTATTGTATGTTATACCGTTATTAGATTGTTTTTTCCCTGTAGTGAAAATGATTATGTATAGGGTAGTTGATGAATCATGCTTATAGAGAATATTTTTTTGAAAAATAATTATATAATTTCCCCACATGGAACATTATTTTAATATTAAATTTTAAATTTTAATTTTAGCCTTTATTTTTGAATTCTATGAAACAAATTAATCCTTTAGAATTCACTGTAAAATTTTTATCATAAATTATATTTATGATGAATATTAAGATAATTTTTTTTAAAACACTTATGAATTAATTTATCATTTTATTTTTAATTAAAAAATTGTTCCTATATCTCACTTTTTGGGTGAAATTTGGAAAATAATATAACATTCAACTATAATTGATTGAATGTATTCTAGCACACCATTTCATCCATAACATATTCATCAACACTTTGATTTAGGTGAAATTATTCTAGTTGATATTTGAAAAAATTGTATAGATTTAATTATAGTGGGCCCACATATAATTATTTTTTATGATGTGAAACATAAATGAGAATTCATTTTTACTAAATTTATGAAATCCCATTTTAAATATATTTTCACCATAGAAACCAAAAAACTTTATTAATACGTATTAATAACACATTTAAGTGTTGGTTTATTGATTTTAATATTAATAGGGTAGAAGAATTGGTCTCATATGAAAGGTATTGTAAATTTTATGGAATGATTACCCCATTATAGGATTTACTTAGTAATTCTATCCCCCTACACCATGATCTCATTCGTTTGTTTATCAAATAAAATTCCCTATTTTATTTCATAGAATTTTTTAAATTAACTTTTTTAAAATTCAATTAAGTACTCATTATTAAGAAGCTTTCTTAAAATCTAATTATGTTTTTTCATCACAATATATGTGTTTTGAAAAATTTTACAATGATGATCCATTCTCGCATGTAAGCATGGATATTTTGTAATTAATTTTATTTTTACAATATTTACATGGTTTTTTAATCAAATAATTATATTAATATATTAATATATAATTTCATAAATAACTATAAAATTATATGATCATTAATTTGATAAATTATAATAATTATTTCTAGATCAAGTATTATTTGTATTGGGGGAGAATAATTTGAACTAGTAAATGAAATAAACATAGGGTTAATTTTGAGTTTTTGAATTCAATATAAAAAAAGATTTCATATATATTTCTATAGTGTTTCTCTTCCTTATTTGAGCATGAAATTAATTTATGATTTGTAATGATAATCAAGGTGGTCTTACATGATTATACATAATAGGTTTAACTTGTAATTTAATTTTATAATTTTAGTGTGTTCAATTTTTATATTATATGTTTCAAGGAAAGATAAATTAGGATATCATAATTTTTTAAATAATAATGTTGATTATTTTGATAAAAAATTAATTAATGCTTTGGATTAGACCAAATTATATTAAGAAAATATACTTTCTTATAAAATATTTTCATTAGTAATTTTTAATTCAGAGTCTTACAATCATTTACCCATCAGTCGGATTTCATTTTTTTCAGTAATCATGTAATCACCAAAGATGAATTGATAATTCTATCAATGATACAGATTTAAAAATGTATAAACTATAACTACCAATAACTAAAATTTAATGTAGTAATCAAGAAGTTTTGTTCAATTAAAAATAAAACTGTTAGAAAATCACATAAAATATTTAAGAATAGCGGAATAAATATTTGATATGTGAGAATGGTATTTGGTTTTAGATTAACTAGATGTCCATTCTATGATTTTTCAAATCTAACATCATTAATTATTGAAGGTAATGTTTTAGTGATTTAATTTAGATTTCATTTTAATTAAACACTTGCAAAAATTCACTCTGAGAACTCAGTCTCTATTTTATATATGATGATTTCCCATATCTATTATATATTATAATCTATATATTTATATTGAAAAAAATATTTAAACATACCTATAATAATCTCATTTATTATTCATTCCAGGATAATTTATTTCTAAACGATTCTTTAATATATTATATCATTTTAACATAGTAATGGTCATCCAAGAGAGTGAATGGTATGATTAAAATAAAATACTATTTTCTAGAAAACCATAATTAAAATTTTATTCAAAACACTAAACAAACTAAAATATTTCCCCTAAATTGTGCTGTATGTGTGAAGAAAAATTATCCCCTAATTCTATTCTTGAAAACATATGATAATAAAAATAAAAATACCTAAATGAAGAAGTAATATATAATAAAGTAACAAGAATAATTTTCTAAGAACCGGTCGAAGGTGTTCTCCCCTAGTGTCCCTTTTTACAGCATCTCAACCACACTATTTATTGATCGAGCCTAAAAAACTAAAACCATTTTGAATCCTTTCTTAACATACCTTGATATTCTACAAAAATATTGAATTATCCAAAAACTCATTTGAAATTTTATGTTTGTTCACCTATATTATCAATAAAATACCACCAAAACTATTCAAAAGAGGGGAAAATTTATTCATATACATATATACACATATTAAAATATTTCAAAAAAAATTATTCATTTTTATCAAGCTCAACAACTTTTCATTTGAAGTACCTTAGATATAGGCACCACCATATGATCACAAATCTTCCTCAATCATCTGTATATGTTGTTCAGTAACACCCTTTATTATAATTTTTTTAAATTAAAATATTTTTCATGTGTATTAA
Organism: Viscum album; assembly: GCA_963277665.1. NCBI lineage: Eukaryota > Viridiplantae > Streptophyta > Magnoliopsida > Santalales > Viscaceae > Viscum > Viscum album. The sequence goes on from OY728123.1 coordinate 470,970,805, forward strand.
TAATTCTATGTAATTTTAAAAAATTGTGGTGGATATACATGTTGAACCATGGTAATGGTCCTTTTATAACTATAAATACTTCATTTATTCTTCTATATGCATGAATTCGTGAATATTTCATAGTACTTTATAAATGGAACAACCCCATTTTCCCTCTCATTCCTCAGAACTACCATTATTTGGCGCACCATGTTATATAAAAATCTTTATATGGTTTATTCAGCCATAATTCATAAAAAATTTCAATTATGGAACAAACCATTCTCTCAAACTACATCCTACCCCTATATAATTTATACGATTGATTTTTATATAGATCAATTCTTCCAACTACAAAAATAACTCCTTCTATCCAAATACATCCTATTGGGGATTATTTCCATGTATGAGACACAATAAAACCTCACATTGTTAGGTCCACTAGGTTAGATACCCTAAGAGGGGTGTGAATTCGGGTATGACAGATTAAAACAATTGCCCCTATTCATCTTGTCTCACTGTTAAGGAAGAATCTCTTCTCTCTCTTTCCTACAGAAAAATATAAACAGAAATGAAATCATGCATATGACACATCGATGTTTACTTGGTTCACCCTCACTAGGCTACATCCATGGAGAATACACCAATGATGTGTCGATGTACTAAATCCACTAAAAGCGCACTCCTGTTTACAATGTTTGGGATAGATCACTTCTTTTCCCAAGATCCCTGCCTTTACAATGTTTAGGGTCAGCTCACTACTTTCCCAAGGGTCACTCTCTGTCTCTCTCTCTCTGGCTCACTGCTAGTGGAGAGGATTACCTTATTCCTCTTCCTTTTCTCACTAATCTAGAAAGGATACACTCATAGTTTATAGTCCCGTAGGTCTCTTCATTATCACTAATGAATGAATCCTCTATTGTATGTAGATGCTCTGTTGAAGTCCAACTTTCACGCATAGATAAATCTCACTTTGCACCGAAGGTATCAGGCAATCTTCTAGCTTCCACGCAGCCCTGAATCATTATCGTTCATCAACCGTACCTAGTTCCCTTCTCTAATTCGACATGAAAGTATCAGTGCGCAAGTTATAACTGGTGAAAAAGTCCACCTAAAACACTTGCGCGACACAAGCTTCTGTAACTCTAAACTTGCGAGACTCACACCCTTTTACGCCCAATCCAATTTTGGTGTGCAACCATCAACTGTCGCACTTCTTCAAAACCAGGCACACAATTGTCACCAAAAAATTTGCGTGATACCCCATTTTTAAACTCAAAACTTGAGTGACTCCCTTCATTTCTCTCCCAAACCACTCTGGACATGCACAAATCAACTGGGGCACAACTTCTACTTGCGTGACCGCACCACCACTTGCGCTACCACCACACCTGCTCGACGAGATCTCTGATATTATCTAAATTTTGAAATATTCACAGAATGAGGAGGGGTAGACCTCTATTTATAGGCATTTGGACACCTAGTGCGACCGCACACAAGTCTTCTCTTGGCGCGCAAGTCTTGCCACCCTAGTGTCTGCCGCGCAAGTCACTTGCGCGACCAAACATAAAAATTGGGTTCCCCTTTTTCCTATGCCATATTTTGATGTTCTAAACTTGAAAAACATATGGTGCACAAGTTTACTCCCCTTCAATACAACAGTGGTCAAGTCACTTTTCCAAAACCTCTTTTCTCCATTTCACGATTTTCAGACCCAAAATGTAGGCAAACACTGGAAAATGACGCCATCTTGTATCTTCTGTTTTTGTACCACCTCCAGATCATCCATTCCTTTGTAGATGTTATTGAAAAAAACATGGATCATTTAACACAGCCCTTGAACTCGACATTCCACCATGAAATCCCACTTGTCAATAAATTTTTATGTCATGGTTTTCTTTGTCAACAATCACAACACAAATGTCCACTTTGTCAACAAACACAATCACCTAAAAAATGCTTTAATGATACCTTGAGTTATTTTTTCCAAACACACATATTGTCACACCCATGACATTTTCTTAAATTCATTATTCATTTAATTTTCATTCCTAATTTGTTTTGGGGGTTTACCACTCATATTGGTGAAAATGGTGGGTTTTGAAAATTTGGGCCAAACCGTGAGCCCAATTCCAGATTTAAAAACAAATTTCGTTTCTTCTATAACTCCTTCAATTTTTACTATTTTATACCCATTACACTTATTGATTGGAATAACCTGATATATTAAAATCAGAATATCCCTTTGGACCACATAGAAATCCAAAATCATGATGGATTTGGGTTTTTATTAAGGTAATGGGCCTGCCCGTAAGCCTATTTCCTACATTAAATTATTTTTTTAAGTTTTCCATATCTCATTCATTTTTTACTGTTTTTCCATTATTCCACCTCCCGCTCAAATCCAATATCCTGTGGTTCACCCCCATTATTGTTTTCTCAATTTTGTAGCTCAGGTGAACTAGGAATTAGGGCGATCTTTCATACTCTTTCTAAACTCGACCAGATTTGACGAGGTAAAATGAATCATTCATAAATCCTTAAATTTTCATCCTTTCCCCCCATTTCAGTCCCCAAATGACCTAATATGACTCCTTAGAACCTCCATACCAGTTTTGGGTACATGGAGATTCATATTTTGGTGGATTTAGGGCGATCTCTTCAATATTTATGCAAGTAAGTGTTTCTCTATTTGATTTCTCCTCTTTTCTTAGGGTTTCATCCCTCATTCTTGATGTTCCAAAGTGTCCAGAACCTAGTGTTCGTACCTAGGGCTTAAGCATGAGTCTTTTTGGTGAAAATTTGTGTTCTTGTGATGGATTTATCATCCTAGTGGTTCCGGGTTGGTGCGGTTGATGTTTCACACCATGTTTTGAGGGATTCGACAATTTCGGCAGGTGATTCTGTGGGTAACCATTTAATGATGACTTAGTTTGATTGATTAAATAATTTTTCATTTTCCTTATATGCTGTGAATTATGTGAAAACCATTTTTGGTAGCAATAGTAAAGCATTTGGTATTAATGTTACATTTTTTTGAAGTGTGTATTTTTCAAATGTATTTCATGTGTTATCTCTTGTGGTAGTTTTGTAAAATTTGGAAGTGATTTATTAGTTGTCGAATAGGGATTCAAATTTTGGTTGGGTAATGATATAGTGTCATGTGGGCCTAAAAGGGGGGTCTTTGAATGGGTTTTATGTGTATAACATTGTTATACTCCTTGAAAGTGTTTTATGGATTTGTGTGTTCTGATGAGTATCTTTTGTGATATTGTTCAAGGTGATTATATAACATTTGAAAGTAGATTATTACATGTTTATTGGGCTGCCAATTCTGTTTTGGTAGGATCTTGGTGTGCTTTTGGCTTAAAAAAAGGTTTTTGAAAAGGGTTTTATGCGCAAAGCTTGGGTATAATCCTTATAATTGTTTTATGAATGTTTTGAATGGTTTATTGAGTTGTGTAAGTGGTGAAACTATATCAGGATACTATTTTGGTAGGGGTATATTTTCAAAAGGTCCATATAATTTTTGAAAAGGCTGTTATTTCATATGTATAACCTTGGAAATATATTATTAAATTGATTGAAGGAGATATTGAGGTGTTAAAGTCATGTGAATGTGATGTGGAGTTTTGTGTGAGTGTGATGTGAAAAATTGAAATTTTTATTACGAAAGGAGTGTTATGTGCCATGTGTGGGGGATTTTATATGAGTTTCAATATCTTATAATTGTTTTATTAAATTTTTTAATGGTTCTGTGCAAGTGTTGGAGAAATGTGAAATGTGTTGTGGGTAATTTTGGTGTGAGTCAGATTTCAAAATCATTCTGAATGAAAAATGGACTTTTGTGACTTTTGTGGTATACATATGGGATTTTGGGTGAATTTTTGATGCGTAAATTATATTTTCATGTTCAATGTATATTTCGTGACCTGTTGAACTTGTTTGAGCAGAAGGGGAAAACCTGAGTATCTATGTGGGTGGAAGTGTACTAGTATGCTAGTGAATATGTGGGGTTCGGCCTCAGTTTCACTTAGCAAGATTGGCTCTTACAACTCTAACTAAACTATGATGATGATGATTGGGAACCACTAAGTTATGGGTATGTTCCCTACTAGTGGATCGTGCACGGGAATGGATATTTTTGATGGTTACTCTCACCGAGATACGAGGTACCTGGGACCCACAACTATCTAGTGCCTATGGGTTATTTCTTATTTATTTTGCTCATCAGTTACTTTATACTTACCATTGGAATACAGTACATTTGGCTATAAAATTCAGTAGATTTTTTGTTTATTTTAAAAGTGTTAATCCTTTAAAATAGCCCACTTGAAAACTGTTCTTATTCAAAGTTGCATCTTCTATAAATTGTAACTATCTTTTTATGTTTTTGAAAACTTGCATGATTTTCGGCTTTCAATTTTTATCATATATAATCTCTTAGTTGTGGAATCCTACTGGGATTTGTCTCACACCCTACTTACACCATTGGGTGTAAGTAGACTTTCTTATTTTGTGTCACATGATTGGGTACAGTTTTTATGCCATTGGTTCGGGTTTTTAGCGGTCCATCGTGATGCAGTGTCATGGAGATGGCTTGAGGGTGGTGCCTCTTTCCATGTGTAGGTTCTTGGGCTATAATTTAATGAGTTTTTACCTTTTTAATGGTCTTCAAACATTTTTTAAAATTGTGTAATTCAGTTCTGAATTTTAGTAAAAGATGTTTTGGTTTAAAAAATCCAGATTTGATTTCTTGGATTCATTTGTTGTTTTAAGTATACAAACTCGGGTAAATTGTTCCCAATTTTCAGTTTTTGATACCTAGGAACTTGTGCCAGCCCATGGGGATCAGGAATTCCCTTCGGGACTTGCCACAGGTCGGGTTGAGTGCCGGTTTTGGCAGCGACCAGATTCGGTTCATGACAAAATGGTATCAATGGAGGTTCGCTGTATTTGAGTTGTGTTATTTGGGAAATAGTCAGGATAGTCTGGAGTTAAGATTGTCAGGACGTGAAATTCTAGTTATGGGTAGTGTTCTTGATCAGCACACCTCATGTTGGGATTCAAGTCTCCAGGGGAAGTCGGGATTTATCTATGTCTTTTGGTTTTCTTGGACTGATTATTATTAGGGGAAATGAAAAGAGAGTTGGGTTAATGGTCTCAGTGAGCTCGCAGGGTTTGGCATTCCATGTGGAGTCAGGGATATTCCCTAGAACCCTCTTTTTTATGGTTAAGTTATTGTGATTTTGCTTCCAACCATATGTCCATGTCACCCACTGAAAGTAGTTTCCTCTCACATTGTTTTGTGCTTTAGTTTTGAAATCATGGAACTTTGGTTTTAAAGTGACTAGTTTTTACGAATCATTAAGTTTCTGTGAAATGATTTTCAAAAAAGGGGGAATGGTTTGATTTATGAAATGGTGAAAATGAATTTTCATAATTGTTTTGAAATGGAAAATAGTGCGCTTACACCTCTTTTGAAATCAGGAACCATATTGAAGTTGGTTTTCAAAAGTTTTTCCAATATAGTTTTCTAAACAATTAAAGGGTGTTTTAATGGGATGCTATGTTTTCAAATTGAAGTGAATAACATGAAAGTGAGTTATTTTCTAAATGGTTGTGTTCTTATGAAAGTTTTTGTAAGATGTGAATTGGGATTTTGATCTCATTGTTAGGAGTTTTGAGAAAAACGATGGGTTGGTTGACCATTTTGTTTTTGAAAAGTGGAAAGAATTTTAGTTTTTTCCTTTTGTATTTCAATGGGAGACCACATGCATGGGGTTATATGGGATTATAGATGGTTGATGGCATGACTAGATGAGTTCCAGGACAAATATGAGGAGGGTGCCCAGTGTGGCACAAAAACATGCATGTGTGAGGCCCATGAGTTACCATTGGTGGATACGCTAACTGCCAAACCGTTGGTTTTCGAAGAAATGATTTTAAAGAAAAACATTATGTCTTGATGAATTGTTTGGGATAGTTTATATTGTGTGTTTTTGAAAATGTTGATTTTGTGGGATGTTTTGAGTCCCGGAACCCCTCCTGTTCGAACTATGTTTTGGGTTTGTGTTCGGTCAATAATCTCGATAGAAGGACTGGTTAGTAGTCTCCTATGAGATATGTTTCTGGAAACCTTTATGGTGGTTCCATTAATTTTTTTGGATCTATTTTGTGGAATTTTTATACCAATGGACCATCTTGGTTGGATCCTTGGGTTCTCCCATTGGATAGGGTACGCCCCCATTAAGGGTTAGTGAACAACTTATGTGCAACCTGGATTGTATCGCTGTTAGAAAATGCTCAAATTGATAAATGTAAGGAATATTTTCTTGAGCTTTGTAGAATGAGTCTACACCATTTGCATTCTTGGTTTTTTTCGGATTCTCTTGTTGTAGAAGAGTGATTGTGGATGGTTGAAAGTGACCATTGTTTTTTAAGCTACCTGATTCATCAAAGTTGGAAGTTGTCTGGGGTTGTCAGTATAGATAGTGTCTAAGAGGGCCTCTGAGTTCTTCGTAGTCTCTTCGAAGAAGGGGTTTATGTTAGACCACCAGTGTGGGAAATCTGGCCACGAGAGGCTGTTATGGACACTTTCTAGAATGCTGTGATATTTGGGGATGTTGTATAAGGCCCCCTCCTTGTATTATCTCTATGAGTCGCTTTGGCCATGTTCGGTGACGAATTGTGATGTCGCATGCTCATTTGATTTTAAAGGTGAAATTGTAAAATATTTTGTGAGTCATTTTTTCTGAAGTGTTTCTCCTTTAGGGGGATCTTGACATCCTCTGTTTTAGAGGAAGGTGTTTATATGTGTCTTTTATTTCTGTTGTTTCTCACCTGAATAAACAAGGTTTGATGTGAGTGCATCCTCTAAACCCTTATTTCAATGAAATTCCATGTTACTGTAATGTTAGTTCTAGAGTGTGTTTTGTCTTGGTGAACCCATATATGATTGCATGTAGTTGTTTGTAGCATCGAAAAAAGAAATTCTATTCGGGGGTTTCCAAATCCTAATTGCGAGGCCGAAGATACTTCAATCATTCCAGCTCCAGCCATAGGTCCTGGATAGAAGCTGACATGTAGTTAGAGGAAATCCCAGTGTAGTTTTTAACCTTGACAAAGAACTATTCTCAGTATGAGAGATGGGAATAGTTTAAACATTTGGTGTTGTCATCTTGCTTCTTTTGTTCCCGTTCAGTGGAAATAGGTGGAGGGCCTCATCCCCATGTTATCTCCCAATGACTTTCTTTTCCCCTTTGGTTTCCTTTGGGTTCAGGGGAAAGGTTTTAGATTTGTCTATACATGTTGAGTTAACATTTAGTAGTAACCATTTCCCAGAAAACCATGTAGGTATAAGGATCCACATGGTTAGCACACAATTTCCCAAACTGTTTGGGCTAACCGTGCGGCTGTCCCAACTCTTTATGTTTTGGGGTTTTTCTGTGTCGGCCCATATTGGTCAGCAAGATGGTTGGTTATTATGGTGAGGAGACCCACTATGAGTCTCATTTATATTATTTTGAAAATTCTTAATGAGATTCTACCCCTTGTACCAGGGAGTTTGTTCGAGGATCCCCTGTTAGTGTCTTGATTCTGTCTCGGAAAAAAATTTAAGCTATCTCTTATGGTTGGGGAGCCAATTTGATTATCCTTGTACGAGTAACTCACTTTTGTACTTGGTCATGGCTTGTAAGTGGGTAGTCTTGTTCGGAGCTATATAACAACCTACATCTTCATTGGGTAAACGTTGGTATTGGAGAGTTCCCAATGGTTTAGTCATATCAAGGTAAGTGTAACCTTGTTCGATGTTCTTGTTTGTTTGGGTAAATTGCTTGAGCCTTGTTTAGATAGTGTTTGAGGAGTTTTATTTTAGGATAAATCTTGAATGTTCTTGATCATTTTAGTAAAGAGGTTCATGTTTTGGGTGTGAATTATTCCTTCCTTAATTGATCACTGGAGGTGTTTTGGCCTTTGGGGGTGAAGTTTAGCAAATGAGTTCATTTCTTCCTTTCGGTTGGGTTTGGTTTTTGATTTGTCCTTGATGTGGCTTTCCGAGGGTAGAACGTTTTGTGGTGGGGAGAATTTTCACACCCATGACCTTTTTTTAAATTCATTATTCATTTAATTTCCATTCCTAATTTGTTTTGGGGGGTTTACCACTCATTTTGGTGAAAATGGTGGGTTTTGAAAATTTGGGCCAAACCGTGAGCCCAATTCCATATTTAAAAACAAATTTCGTTTCTTCTATAACTCCTTCAATTTTTACTATTTTATACCCATTATAATTCCCAATTGGAATACCCTGATATATTAAAATCACCATATCCCTTTGGACCACATAGAAATCCAAAATCCTGATGGATTAGGGTTTTTTATTAAGGTAATGGGCCTGCCCATAAGCCCATTTCTTGCATTAATTGTTTTTTTAATGTTTCCATATCACATTCATTATTTACTTTTTTCCCATTATTCCACCTCCCTCTCAAATCCAATATCCCGTGGATCACCCCCATTATCGTTTTCGCAATTTTGGAGCTCAGGTGAACCGAGAATTAGGGATATCTTTCATACTATTTTTAAAATCGACCAGATTTGAAGAGGTAAAATGAATCTTTCATAACTCCTTCAATTTTCATCATTTTTCCCCCATTTCAGTCCCCACATTACCTAATATGAATCCTTAAAACTTGCATACCAGTTTTTGGTACTTGAAGTTTCATATTTTGGTAGATTGAGGGTGATCTATTCAATTTTTCTTCAAGTAAGTATTTCTCTATATGATTTCTCCTATTTTCTTAAGGTTTCATCCCTCTTTCATGATGTTCCAAAGTTTCCATAACCTATGGTTCGTACCTAGGGTTTAAACATGAGTATATTTGGTGAAAATTTGTGGTCTAGGGCTGGATTTATCATCCCTGTGGTGCCAGGTTGGTGCGGTTGATGTTTCACACCATGTTTTGAGGGATTCGACAATTTCGGTAGGTGATTACGTGGGTAACCATTTAATGAGTAGTTATTTTGCTTGATTAAATATTTTTTCATGTTCCTTATATGCTGTGAATTATGAAAAAACCATTTTTTGTAGAAATAGTAAAGAATTTGCTATTAAAGTTACATTTTTGTTTGAAGTGTGTATTTTTCAAATGTATTTCATGTGTTATCTCTTGTGGTAGTTTAGTAAAATTTGGAAGTGAATTATTAGTTGTTGAAATGGGCTTCCAATTTTGGTTGGGTAATGAGATAGTGTCATGTGGGATTAAAAAGGGGGGTCTTTGAATGGGTTTTATGTGTATAAATTTTTTATACTCCTTGAAATTGTTTTAGGGATTTGTGTGTTCTCATGGGTATCTTTTGTGATACTGTTCAATGTGATTATATAACATTTGAAAGCAGATTATTACATGTTAATTGGGATTCCAATTATGTTTTTGTAGGGTGTTGGTGTGATTTTGGCTTAAAAAGAGGTTTTTGAAATGGGTTTTATGTGCAAAGAATGGGTATACTCTTTATAATTGTTTTATGAATGTTTCGAATGGTTTATTGAGTTGTTTATGTGGATAAACTATATTAGAAAACTGTTTTGGTAGGGGTTTATTTTTAAAAGGTCCATTTAATTTTTGGAAAGGCTGTTATGTCATATGTATGATCTTGGAAATATTTTATTAAATTTATTGAAGGAGATATTGAGGTGTTAAAGTCATGTGAATGTGATGTGGTCTGTTTTGTGTGAGTGTAATGTGAAAAATTGAAATTTTTATTATGAAAGGTGTGCTATGTTCCATGGGTATGGGATTTTATATGAGTTGAAATATCTTATAATTATTTTATAAAATTGTTTAATGGCTTTGTGGAAGTTTTGAAGAAATTTGAAATCTGTTGTGGGTTATTTTTCTATGAGTCAGATTTCAAAATCATTTTGAATGAAAAATGAACTTTTGTGACTTGTGTGGTATAAATATGGACTGTTGGGTGAATTTGTGATGTTGAAATGATATTTTCATGTTCAATGTATATTTTTTGACTTTTTGAACTTGTTTGAGCACAAGAGGAAAACCTGGGTATCTAGGTGGCTGGACGTGTAATAGTATGCTAGTGAATCAATGGGGTTTGGCCTCAGTTTCACTTATCAAGATTGACACATAAAACTATAACTAAACTATGATGATGATTATTGTGGACCACTAGGTTATGGTTATGTTCCCTACTAGTGGCTCGTGAACGGGAATGGATATTTGTGATGGTTACTCTCACTGAGATACGAGGTACCTGGGACCCACAACTATCTAGTGCCTAGGGGTTATTTCCTATTTCTTGTTCTCATTAATTAATTTATACTTACTATCGGCATACGGTACATTTGGCTGGAAAATTCAGTAGCTTTGGTGTTTATTTTAAAAGTTTTAATCCTTTAAAATAGCCTACTTCAAAACTGTTCTTATTCAAATTTGCATCTTTTAGAAATTGTAACTAGCTTTTCATGTTTTTGAAAACTTGCTTGCTTTTCATCATTAAATGTTTATAATATGGAATCTCTTAGTGGTGGTATCCTACTAGGCTTTGGCTCAAAACCTACTTACACCATTGGGTGTAAGTAGAATTTCTTATTTTGTGTCACAGGTTTGGGTACAGGTTTTATGCCATTGGTTCAGGTTTTTAGTGGTCCATCGTGATGCAGTGTCGTGGAGATGGCTTGAGGGTGGTGCCTCTTTCCATGTGTAGGTTCTTGGGCTGTCATTTCATGACTTTTTACCTTTTTAATGGTCTTAAAACATTGTTTAAAATTGTGTAATTCAATTCTGAATTTTATTAAAAGATTATTTGGTTTGAAAAATACAGATTTGATTTCTTGGATTCATTTGTTGTTTTAAGTATAAAAACTCGGGTAAATTGTTTCCAATTTTTAGTATTTGATACCCAGGTACTTGTTCCAGCCAGTGGGGATCAGGAATGCACTTCAGAACTTTCCATGGGTCAGGTCGAGTTCCAGTTTTGGCAGCGACCGGATTCGGTTCATGACACACATAGCTTCACGGTTCAGTGGTCACCATGATTCATATACATGTTTTTGGTGTAGTCCTCGTTGAATTTCCAATGGATCACTAAGATCCTTATAAATGACAATAGAAAATCATGGTGTATTAGTCAAAAGACTGATTAACACTTGTGTGTAATAATGACGATGCATGTTTGACATTACGATAATACTATTATTGTATGTTGTAATAGATAATAGAAAATAACATGGACCACATTGAACATTTTTATGACTGAGACTCTCTTAATCCTATATTCCACACATCAACATGATATTGAAGTCATATGGTGGTCTAATAACCCCTACTATTTTCATGTACCCCACTGTGTTGGTGTAGATTTTCTCCAACCACTACATATATTTTGTTCCACGTGTTGATTTACCATGAATTGTGCCCCATTTTCAATGAAATGTGCCAATGATACTCTACTACCACCCTAAAGGGAAGTCATTGTGGGTGATATTATGCAGGTGAACCATATCACATTTTTAACAACCCTGACTCTAGTAACCCATATCCAGTGTCTAACATATTATAATGGAATAGATATAAGTGTTAAAATACGAAATCACCAACCGGTTTAGTTGTTATGGAGAACAAAATACACAAATTATAGGGACCTGGTATTTTTAATAGATAATAAAACATAGAAATGTAATACATTTTACATCCTTATACATATTCTAATAATTCATCATCCAGTAATGTGTAAAGGTAAAAAAATAAGGGTGATATCAATTGCTCATTAAGTGGTACATAAACATGAAGATATCATTAATAAATAAGGAATAATATATTTGGAATGGTAAGTAACTAAAAAAATTTTGATTACTCAATATGATGATTACCATAATTAGATAAAGAATATTCAATGTGGAAATATAAATAAATAGAGACATATTCAATTAAATAAATTTAAATAAGAAAATGCTTCCATGGATAACATTATTTCAATAACCTCATGGAAAAAAATATTTAAATTCACATGTAATGAAATGGTTAATTTTGGATGAAATAATCTCAAACATCATCGTATTTACACATTCATGAACTTTTACAAGAGTGTTTGAAACTATGGTTGAAAACCCAATTAATTTTTACATCGTATTTGTATCATGAGACATGTCGATGCATTGAGGGAATATATAATTCTAGTCCACACACATCACTTGAGGTCTAAATCATTTCTCAAATATACAAAAATATATTTTATTAATGAATAATATAACTTATTAATAAATATATGTAATGACTAAATTGTATATATTTATCAATAATTACATGTTAAAACAAATAACATTTAAAATAATAACTATATATATATGATAAAAAAACCTAAGTAATAATCATTTCCATGATATAATGAATATAAATATTTAATATAAATTCAATTTCCTATGATATATGATCAAAATAATGTCATTCTCTCAAAATAAAGTTAGCAATCAAAAAACAAATCAAGATATGGGAGGTAAACATCAGTTCCACTGGAATATATGTTTTTTTAAATTAAATCAGATAATATTAATGATTATTGGGAATTGATGTGAAATATTCAAATACCCATTTAAAAAATATTTTTTTATAAAAAAATTATAAATTTTTTATAAATATATATTTCATAAAATAATTATTTAGGTGGGGAAGTTTATTGTTATCGTATACATTAAAAAAGAAAATTCATTTTGATATTTTTTCAAAAAAGTTACATAGGAAAAACAGTAGAAATATTCCTTTCAATTTTTTTAAAAGTCATGGATAAATTAATATCTACTAAATAAATCATTTTAAAATTATAATTAATTTTTAGAATTATTTATTGGAAAAAATTATTATAAATGAAAAATATATCTGATTTAATGAGAAATATAATAGGTTTTTATTTTAAAAATTTTATTACTTGATTCAAGTACCAAATTATGGAAATTATGGATTATAAAATTGAAAATATTTAAATTCTATGTGTATAAGGAAATTATTGGCACTTATAATTTTAAATTAAAATACTCGGCTAACGATATTAAATGCAATCCAAAAACAAAATGAGATTGTGAAATTTGTTCATTCCTATTTTCAAAAAAACATATTGTAACAAAATGAAATAATATATGTAAATTAAAACATTATAATTAATTAATTTAAATTTTTTCATGTTAAATATATCAATGGTGTAGTGTGTACACCACATAAAAGTGGATAGGCTCATAATAACAAATATTTCTCAATGTATTTGAAATTGAGACAAAATCACCTACCTCACACTACATTTTTGCTAAACATGATTTAAACACATGTATACTGGTTTTAAGAATGTTATTAATTTATAATAGAACCATATCCACGTTTATAATACCTTACAAATCCTATTATATTGATATAAAACACATTAATTTAAAATATTTTTTTACAATTATTATTTCCAGAGTTAATTTCCTTGTTATATCATTCCTATTTTTTATTTAAAGTATTTTTATTATCTTGAGGATAATGTTCATTAATAAAAAAAATGAAATTGATTTTATACATTTAAATGTTAATAATTATAGAAATATTTATAATCGTTATGAATGTTGTATGTGTAAAATTAATGACATCACATCATGGATACGTTATTCCATATATACACATAAGCGATGATATCATTCCCATAATTAATAAAAGGGTATGGAATTAGATTTTATATTTATTTTATAAAATTAATATCATGTCATATGTATCATATAAATTTTTTTATTTAAATCATAATTACTATCCATGGGAGTCAGTGATGGAATCAAATTACATTGGTTTACGAGGTAGTAGTCCACCATACACACGAGGAGTGTATTTGTTTACCATTTTATTGAGAAGGAGGTGGATAAATATTATTCCATAAACATAATAATATATCAACATATGTCAGATACTATTGTTATGATATTGGTATTTTTTGAAAAAAATTAAATTTTTTAAAATGAGAAACAGAAATAATGATATTTATTATGATGAAAAAATTATCTTAGAGAAACGACCTTTCTTTCCCTTATTAAGTTCCCTATAGGTGGTATATTTGCAGGTATAAAAATATATAACTTTTCTATGTATTTTAGGGAGATATTATATCATATCTCAGTAGATCTGAAGAGTTTGGGATGTGTGAATAAGTTATTGTAGGGAATTCCCATTTATAATTGATGAGGAGGACACATTTTTAATTTTTGAAAAGAATAGATCATAAAAAACATTTTCGATTTCCAAAAATATTAAAATTTGATCATTCTCAGATAAAAGTTGTGATAATGTATAAATAAATAAATAACATAGGAATTAAAAATCTATTAGGTTATATAGAATCATATAATATAAATTTAACATTCTTTAAACCTATTTCAACCATAACCATGATAACTAAATTTTTCTATTTTTACAATTTATTAAGAAACTAAATTAATGTGACCTAATTATATAATGTTAATTTTTTTAGGAAGGTGGTTCCTTATTCAAAGACCAAGGCACAATTTATTGAATAGAGAAAAAAGAAGATTACATGAATTTGAATGAAGGATTCTTATTACAATATTTCTCAAAAAGAGTAATCAAATAACTAAGAAAATCATCCTACCAAGTAATGACCTGGTTGACTACCTTATTGGAAAGACCATCCACAACCGTATTCACTTCACAGAAAGTATGCCTAATAATGTAGTTGGTTTCCAAAAGCAAATCGAGACAATTCATCCAACGGGAAGTATGTGGCCAAGAAAGATGCACCACACCCTTCCAAATAGCATGGAAAATAGTGGTTGAATCTCTTTCAATCCAAATTTTGTTCCAAGCTTTTCATTTTTCAAATTCAATAACAAGAATGACCCCCCATAATTTCCACTTCAAGAGACAAGTTCATACCACATCCACTAAAAAATAATTCGAGACATTGGCCAAGACGATCTCTAAAAATAGCACCACATCCAACAAGACCCAGGTTGCCTTTGGAGGCACCATCGAAATTCACTTTGAACCCTTCTAGAAGTAGGGATTTCCATAATACCTCAAAGTTGCATCTAGGCTGTCGATAAAGACCAGAAATCTGAAGATGATGCAGGATCTCAATGTCTCCGATGATGTTGTCACAATAGGCTTTCAGAATCAAGGTAGCATCATGAATGGAAATAAAAATCTGCGCCCGACCAGAATTAAACATGAATGAGCATTTTTTATGAAGAATATTATTTTTTCCATAACAGATCACATGGAGGATCTCAATAACAACAACCAAAAAAAGAATCTAAATTTGTTACGAAGATTCAAAACCAGTACATCGTTAAAGCTGGGAGCTGATTGAGTTAAAGATTTATAATGTTAATTATGATTATTAAAAATATCTAATCGATTTTACCGAATTAAATTAACAAAATTTGAATCATATAATTTAATGATAAAACCCTCAAAGTAAGTCAAAAACTAGTTTTCAAGTAATACATTTTTTAGATGAATATGTTATTATATTAACTATATAACTAGTAATAAATATTTGATGGTTTTAAATTTGTATATTTTGATATATAATATATAAATTTCAATTAAAATTTATTCCACTATTTCATATTTTAATTAATTAAAATGTATATACATTTTTCTTTAAAAATACTATTTTCCAAAAAAAAACTTGTTTTCTGAAAAATATGCCTTTTTTACATCCCAATATTGTTATCATTAATTCAATAAAACTATACTTAAAAATTATTGATAAAAAATATCACAATATATTATTATAAATAAATTTATGAATATTTAAATTCAATATTTCTAATAAACCATAAAAGCTTAATTTAAAGTGAAAATTAAAAAAATTTATTCTTTGATTTTTTGACCTACTAAAAATTAATATTTAGCCTCCCAAATTATATTTTTTGTGAAATAAAATATTAAAATTTACATTTGATTATTGTTTTATAAAAAATATAAAAAACACCAACAATAATTTTGGATTATGTTTCATAATCATTCCTGTAACTTATTTTTATTCCTTTAAATTTTCATGGATGTTACCCTTTAAACAAATGAGGGTGGTTTTTCTTCATAACATCCTCTAGTTCCAAAATTTTTGTTGGGAAAAAATCCCTCAAGGTAACATTGCAGAATTTTTGGGTTGATTGTGTTTGTTGAAAAAGTAGGTTTCCATGTTGAATTGTCAAGTTCCAGAGATATTTTCGATAATAAATGTTGACAAAGAACCATGACAAAGGAATAGGCGATCTGTAGGCGGTACAAAAGAGCAGTACAAGGTGTCGCTGTTTCCCAGTGTTTGCCAAATTTTTGGGGTCCAAAATTTGGAGTTTGGAAAGCATCGTGAAAATTTGATTTCCTTTGAGATCTAATTTAAATATGGAAAAGGCATGAATTTCGCAAAGATATACTTCATGAATTGGATTTCGTGAAGATAAGAAAAATGTTGACGGTGATGCTTCGCATTTACGATGAGCTTCACGAACGACAGTGTTTAAAGTAAATGCGAAGGAGCTTCGCAGTGGCGGCGTGAGGTAATTGATAGAATGCTCCGTGATTACGAAAGGCTCCGTGATACGAGAATTTCTGAGGTGCGTCATGATTTTGGGAGAATTTCGGAGGAAATTTCTAAGCTTCGCGATTGACGATGACATGAAGCTGACTTCGCACAAAAGGGTCGAGGATCGGTGGAATTTCCTTTAAATAGAGGTTGACCCCCTCGAGAGAAGTTGACAGTTTTTGAACAAAATATTTTTCTCTCAGTTCGTGAAGGTGGTTCGTGAAGGTAGTGTTCTTCGTGAAATAGAGGTGCTTCGCTATGGATAATCTAGCTCTGCAAAGGTAGTGCGCTTCTCGAGGACGCGTGCTCTAAGGAGTGTGCTTCACGAAGAGGCAGGAGCTTCACGATGGCCTAAGCTTTGCAATGGCTTGAGCTTCACAAAATGGAAGGAGATTCGTGAAGGCTAGTTTGAGCTTCGTGAAATTGGGAGCCTTGCGATGTATGGTGCTTTGTGAAGGGATTTTATAAAGGAATTAATCAGTGTTCAGGGGGAAAGGGGTATTCATCATTGGATGAACATTGAACTTTAACAGAGAACTTATCAATAGTTGAGGATGCATTATTTCATGAAAATGAAGAGACCTACAGGTTTATAAACTTTGAGTGGATCTTTTGAAGAAGTAGTGAGCTCACTTTAGTTGAGAGAGCAGTGAGTTCTCAAATTGTGAGTGGTTATAAACTAGGAGGGACAGTGAGTCTTCTTCAAACATGTAAACAACTGTGTGCTTGTAGTGGAATTGGTACATCATCACACTGCCAGTGTATTCTCCTTGGACGTAGCCCAGTGAGGGTGAACCAAGTAAAAATCATTGTGTCCTGTGCATGCATTATGTTTTTCTCATACTCTCCATCGGGAAGGAGAGAGAAGAGAGTTTTGTCTAATAACAAAACAAGATTAAAAGGGGCAGTTTTTTTAATCTGTCATACCCTGATTCACCCCCCATATCAGGGTATCTAGCCTAGTGGACCTAACAATTTTGCTATATTATATTATTTCTAAAACTGGCCATTACCTACTAATTTATATGAATCCTAAAATTTTTATCTCCACTATTAAGAGTGTTGAATGTCAATTCAATGTAAGATAGACCTATGTTCCAATGGTATATTTTAATACTTGAATGGAAGCAATTATTATAGTATTATATTTGAATACATGAATGGAAGATATTTTTATAGTTAAAATACTCCAATGGTGTATAATGATCCCACATTTATAGAAACCCTAGCCTTTTACATTTAACTTTACATGATTTTAAGCATAATTATACATTATAGTACAAGCCAAGGATCATTAAATTTAGTGTCTGGGAAAACAAGGTACATAAACAAACATTATAAAAACACATTTTTATTTAAAATCCATAATTTGATAATACCGTCCATTGTTCTCATACATTAGTATAGTATAACCTAGGGATAACATGAATAATTGGATGAGCTAAAATACTAGCAAGGGAATAACCATAAGGACAAAGCACTAGCACATGGGATAAAAGGCATGGCATGATGATATCAAAAGGCAAGTAACATATCATAACATATAAACTTGGGATAATTTAAACATGTAATCATACAAATGTGGAAGAAACACAAAACATGAATTTAGTATGTGTCAAGGCTCACTGCCAAGACAATTTCCCATAGTAGCCCAATCCAAGGACAACTGCCAAGACCGTTGCACCTGGTAGCACATGCCAAGGCTAACTGGCATGACCATCACACATAACATATCATGAGACACAAAATTACCCAATATATTGGAGCACTATCTAGGGGAAACAATTTTAAAATTCATGAATAATATTTCTACATAAAAAATCATACAAGATCCCTCTTACATAAACATAACGACTACCCATGGAAATAATTGGGTACCACAATCATGACATAAATCATAACCAATGGGCGTAAAATGAAATTGTCCATGAAAGAAAGGAATTAAAACATTAATGGGAATTAATAAGGCAAAATAGTAATATATCATAGTATTTGATTTAAAATATAAGTGACAACATGAATGAAATGTATTTTATAAATTTTAGCGTTAAAACATTTATTGTGGTTTTAAGGAAAATACTATAGAGATTTTAAAATAGTTAATGGAAAAATATTTTATATAAAATAAGAAGTGAACAAATAAGGTTTTCTTAATAAAAATAAGGATTTGAAAAAGATAATTTTTTCGTAAAACAGAGGATACAGTGGATTTGAAATTAGGTAAAAATTTGTGAATTTCGATTAAAATGAGTTTGCTTATTGGGATGTAATGAGGAGGGAATCACTCAAAAGAATGTATATAATCGAATGTCAATGAGGGATGGATCTTAAAACATGATTTTGGAGCATATGAAAAGTATATAGAATCTTTAAATAAAATCAAAAGTCAACTTCATTAGGGTAAATAGAAAGATAGAGTAACCCGAAGGAATAAAGGCAGTTCGGGTAGAATTCCTTACAATTATCAGCATGGTATCAGGTGTAATTAAAAGGGATTAATTAGAGATGAAGTGGTTTATAATCACTTATCAATCATGATGGAAGTATGGGGGAGGTAAAAAATATAACTCCATCATTTGGGATTACACATAAAATGGAATATCATAGAGGATATTCTTGAATAAATGTTAATTGGAGAGGATCCCTTACATTAAGTCCGATGGTGGTCTTTTATTGAACTTAATGACCTAAAAATTAAAATTAGGTTCATTAATTAACAATTATAGAACCTATTATATATTTAAACTATTTATTATAACATTTTTATGTTCATTTATAACCATATTGATTGGTTATGAGGTTCAATTTCATTGTTCGGGTCTGTTTTAGAAATAATATAATATAGAAAAATTGAGAGCCACTTAGGGGGAGAGAATTTGGTATATTGAAGAGACTAGGGTTTGTTGGACGTGTGGGAGGATATTGGGAAGATATTTGGGTAGAATATTATCAAGTCACAAGGCTTGATAGGAGTGAAGAGAAGAGGTATGTATGGGTGGTATTTATAGTGGGGGGATGAGGGTTTTCATAATATTATAATCATTAATTTACAATTTTTTCACAGGACAAGAAATAGTGAGTATTTCATGAACTATAATATTAATAAATGAATTTATGTTCGACATTTGGGTTCTTACATCACATATGAAGTCATTAATAGTGATTTAAATTATAATGTATTTATTTGGTTAATTAATGTATTTTACTATTCACCAAAAATTCATGTATCTCAGAAAAATCCAAAAAATTCACCCAAACCATTTTTCAATGTGTAGAATAAAAAATTTAAATCCATTGATCAAATATAATTTTCTAAATATTATTAATTTAATATTTAATTAAAATCATAATTTTTTCGAAATAACAATTTTAAAACATTATTTTATAATTCCATGATATATGTATATCATACTCACATTTGAATCTTATTCATATACTATCATATATAAGTTTACTATTCATTATGGAATTTCACTATTCATAAGGGTAAATATTATTTTCATAAGGTTATGTTACTATTCACCAAAAATTATGTCGGTTATATTAGATTCCCAATAACTTACTAATCGAAAACATGTATGTTAGATTATCGAAATTCAAATCAAAAATGTGAAAAAAAATTTGTTTAAAGGTCACATACAACATATTTGTTCATTGTGTTGTGATTTAATGTGATTAAATGATATATTTATAAAAAAATAATTTCCATTGATTAAACATTGGGTCGTTACATTCTTCCCCCTTATGAAATTTCACCCCTAAAATTTCATTTTACATTCTATACAATAAAAATGTGAGAATACTTTTCCTTTGTTGCCTCCTCGAGTTCCCATTTTTCCTTTTCGTACATGTGGTTCCACCATAGTAATTTGATTGGGTGATTAGTCTTATTATGTCGAACTTTATATCTATGATCCAAGATCTTCACTGGCTACTCCTGGTAAGAGAGATCGTCCTCCAACTATACCACCTCTGAAGATAGTACATATAAAGGATCTGGTATTTACCTTTTTAAGAGGGATACATGGATAACATCATGTACTTTGGCCATAGTAGGTGGAAGTGAGAGCCGATAGGCCATAACCTCAACATGATCAAGAATATCAAAGGGGTTGATGTACCTTGGACATAACATCCCTTTTTTCCAAAACTCAGAACTTTCTTCCATTGAGATATGCGTAGAAATACAATGTCTCCAATTTTGAACTCAACATCTCATCGACGATTGTCTTCATAACTATTCTATTGACTTTGGGATACCCTGATATGATGCTGAATGGTCTTCACCTTCTCCACCATTTCTTTGACCATTTCAGGTCCTAGAAGCTTATGCTCACTGACTCTATCCTAACACGGTGGTGTTCTACACCTTTTCCCATAAAGTGATTCATAAGGTTCCATTTGGATACGTGAGTGTAAACTATTGTTGTAGGAGAATTAAACTAGTGGAATATGTTGGTCCAATTCTTCTTTGAAGTTCATATAACATGATCTCAGCATATCTTCTAGTGTTTTAATAGTTCTCTCAAATTGACCATCATTTTGAGGATGATAGTCTATACTGAAGTTTAGTTCTGTGTATAGACCATGTTGTAGAGTTTTCCAGAACTTCAAGGTGAGTCTTAGATCATGATCGGATACAATAGATAGTGGTACTCCATAAAACCTTACCACATCTTTGATGTAAATATGATTAAGTTGATCCAATGAAAAATCCTCTCGAATTGTGATAAAGTGTGTTGTCTTTGTAAGATGATCCACAATAACCCATATAGAATTGTTTGCTATGTATGTCCTTGGAAGTCTAGTGAAAGAGGGCATGGTGATGTTCCCACACTTCCATGTTGTTATGAGTAGTGGTTGAATAATCCCCTTAGGCTTTTCCACCTTATTCATCACTTTGTGACATACCAGGAACATTGATGTATATTCAACAATCTCCCTTTTCATATTGTCCCACCAAAGGTTTTCTCAGAGATCTCGATACATCTTTGTAGTCCTAGGTTGAATATAGAAGGTCGAGCTATACCTGTCATTCAAAAGCTTCGTCTTTACCTATGGATCAGATGGTCCACATAATCGTAACCCAAATCTCACAACTCATTCCTGATCAATAATAAACTCTATGTATTTTCCATTTCAGACAGTTTCCACCCTTTTAAGAATTTCCACATGTTTTCTTTGAGCATGATTTATTTTCTCTATGATGGATGGTTGAGAAGTCAATTGAGAAAGGATTGAGGATGTTCCTCCCTTAATGATTCCTTGTACATCCTCTATAAATATAAGAAGATCATATCCTTTTCAATTATCATCTTTGATAAATATGTAGGATTCTTTCAACTTAGATCATCCGCCACCTTATTTTTTTTAACGGGATGGTAGTGGATTGAGAAGTCATAATCCTTAATGATATATATCCATCTTCGTTGGCACATATTAATCTATTTCTATGTGAATATATATTTGTGACTCTTGTGATCTATATATATCTCACACTTCTCCCCAGAGAGATAATGCCGCCAAATATTCATCGCAAATATTACAACCGCCAACTCCAGATCATGCATGGGATAGTTTTTCTCAGGGATTTTCTGCAGCCTTGAGGTGTAGGCCACCACTTTATCATTTTTCATCAACACATAACCTAATCCTTTCTTGGAATAATTACTATACACCACAAATAGTTCCCCACTTGTTGGGAGTGTGAGTACTGGGGCATTGATAAGCCTCTTTTTCAACTCCTTGAAACAACCATCACATTCTTGTGTCCTGAAAAACATTATTCCCTTCCATTTCAGCTTGGTCATTGGGTTTTAAAACCATGAAACGTTCTTCATAAATCCTCCATAATACCGAGTTGGATGCAGAAATCTCTGGATATCAGTTACAGATGTTGTCCCAGGCCACTATTTAATTTCCTTTATCTTGGAAGGGTCCACAGATATCCATTAGTTGGTGATAACTTTCCCTAATAATTATACTTCCTCTATCAAGAACTCACATTTACAATACCTTACGTATATCATCTCTCTTAAAAATGTCTTTAACACAGTATTCAAATGCTCCCCATGTTCCTCATTTCTCTTTAAGTATATCAGAATATCGTCAATAAAGACTATGAAAAATTGTTTGAGGTAATATAGAAACACTCTATTCATTAAATACATGAAAATATATGGAGAATTAGTGAGTCTTAAAGGAATCACTATGAACTAATAGTGTCCATACCTCATTTTAAAGACAGTATTGGGAATATCTTCCTTCCCCACCTATAATGGGTGATTTCCAGACTGAAGGTCCACATTAAGAAAATAAAATGACCCACTAAGTTGATCAAACAAGTCATCTATTTGAGGAAGGATATATGTGTTCTTTAAAATGATTTTTTGATCCCATGATAACAAATGCAGATTCACATTGATCCATCCTTCTTCTTGACAAAGAGGACTGGCATACCAGATAGTGAAGCACTATGGAAAATAAAACCCTTATCTAAATTCTTCTGTAACTACTTTTTTAGATCTTCCAGCTCTGCAGTGGCCATTCTATAATGTGTATTTGATATAGGATGTGATCTAGTAATAATTTCAATTAATAAATCAACCTCTCGGTTAGAATGAAGACCAGACAACTCCTCAAGGAATACATCTATGCAATCCCTCATTATAGGCATGTCTTCAAGAATGATTCTATCCATTGTATAAATCATTTGGGATAGATATTATTATTCATAATAATGAAATATCCACACTTGCGATGATCATTATAAATAAGATTCATCATACTTCCTACACTTGTAAATAATTGGAGGATGCTTTGGGATGTGAAGAGTGATCTCCCTTTCCTGAATGTTGATGTTGGATTTCAATAAAGAGAGCCAATCGTTTCCCAGAATAGTGTCAAACTCCTCTAAAGGATGTATGGAAATATTTTCTAGGAGGTTCAATCCAAAAACATTAACCTAAGAGGAGTTATAAACCATGGATGCGACAATATCCCTATTCATTGTTCTCACAGATAACTTGTCCTCTAAATTTTGATGTGGTGTTTGAATAGTTATACTACACCAGCAATATATGAAATAATGCGTGGAACTAGAATCAAATTGTACATTAGATAATCTCTATTGAATAACAAGCATACCTATCACCGCATCATTTTCTGAATCCAAATCAGTAGTAGTGATTTCATAAGCCCTTCCATGTTTCCTTGGAGGTTATTTTTGTTTTCCTTGACAACATGTGTCTTATGGTATTTTTTTTGCATAATTCCCATGATCCTGGTAGTTGTAAAACCGCACCACTAGATGTGATTTGATCTGAACCTTACTTTACTCATCTACATTAGTGGGATTTTTCATATCTCTTTGGAAGTTCCTGTCCAGATGTCCCATACTTCCACATTTGGAGCAATTAATGGTTCCCTTTAGATAGTTACCAGGATGCTTCATCCCAAAATTTTTACAAGTGGGATATTGGGTTTCTTTCCATCATGGGATTTTTTTTTTTGAACCAACCATGTTTTACTCCATTTTTCTCTTATTTTCACTGGACCCATGAGACCACTGAGAATCTCCAATCTCTATTTCAACTTTGAGGGAACAATAGACAATATCCTCATAATTGTTAAAGTCTCAAATTACCAACTCTTTTCATAGACTCGGCTTTAGTTCTCTAAAGAAGTGATCCATCGTACATTCGTTGTTCATGACAAAACCAAAGGTGTAACTTGAATGCCTTGTAAAGTTTTCTTTATACGCCCAGATGGAAACATCTTCCTTCTACTTGAGACTGAGAAACTCTCTTTCCATATTGATAAATAGGGTTCGAGGAAAATATTTAATGAAAAACATACTCTTGAATTAATCCCAATACATGGAGTCAATTTCCACTTAGGAAATTTTATTCTTGATTAGTTTCCACCACTGATCAGGTTTCCCATAAAAATGATAGACCACCAGTACAAATTTCTCTTCTTCTGGGCACTGGAGGAATGATAATATCATTTCAATGGAGTTAATACACTATTCCGTGAGTATGGGATCATAATATCCACAAAAATGGGAGGCCTTTTCCACAAGAATGATTCTACATCAAATTGATCTTTATATGGTGGTGGAGGGAATTCCACATTATTCATGAATTTACTCATAACTTGAGCCAGCTAAGCGAGTACTATCATGATGTTTTGAGCACCCATTCCCATCATATCAGGCATTTCATTAAGGAAATATTAACATTACCTAGAACATTGATTGTTGGAACTTTTTCTTATATTTCATTCCATTAACTAAAAAAAGAGCATAATATTAGAGGGATTGAATACTTATTTATTTAACATAAAACGGAGAATTTTGAACATAAAAGGTTAAAATTGTAAAGGAGAAGTATATCCTAACATGTGATTCCTTAGGTTTAAATCTAGGTTATCCTCGGTCTATTTGTAAACATATTTTATTATTTAATTTTTTTATTCCCTTAGTAATGGTTTGTACAAATCTCATGAATTTACTAATGAATATCCCCCTAGAGTGTCAAAACTATAGTGTAGAAAGCCCCATTGTCGTATACCAAGATAACCTCTGGTCAAGCTAGAAACTCCTTGGATGATTTTTCACTCTAGAGTACATCTATTATAGAGTTAAATCTTCCTATTTTTATCCATATAGAGATATAGTTTCTTGATAAACCACTTACTTTATACTTACAAAAATATAGGGTTTTTTTCTTATACTTCGTATCATCCTTAAGGATGTTAAAAAAGTGCTCTATTACTAATCTAAAAAAATTACTAGAAAATTATTTGATACCAACTATAGAGACACTAGACTTTTTTATATAACATTAAATGTTGTTAATCATTATTATACATAAGAGTAAAATCCAAGGATCATAAAGTCTAGTGTCTTGGAAGACTATGTACATAATCAAACCTTATAAAAATAACATTTTATTTATACTCCAAGGTGAGATCCTATATTGAATTATTCTCGTACATCTTCATAGGATAACCCAAGGATAACATGTACAAATGGATGAGCTAAATTCCTAGTAAGGGAATAACCATAAGAACAAAGCCTTAGCACATGGGATAGAAGACATGACATGATGATATAAATATTCATGTAACATTTCATAATGAATAAACATGGGACAATTTAAACATGGAATAATAGAAACGTGGTAAAAACACAAAACATTAATTTATTACAATTCAAGGCTAACCTCCAAGAGCATTTCCCATAGTAGCACAAGCCAAGGCTAACCGCCAAGATCGTTGCACATAGTAGCCCAAGCCAAGGCTAACAGCCAAGACCATAACACGTAACATCTAATGAGACTCAACTTTACCCAATGAATTAGAGAAATATTTGGGAGCACCAATCCTAAATTTCATTAATATTCTTTCCTTATATTTAATCATACATAATCAGTATTTAATAAACATAAGGGTTTCAATGGGAAATAATTGGGAACCACAATCATGACATAAAGCATAACCAATGGGCCTATAATGAAAGTTTCCCTGAACGAAAGGAATTAGAAAATACGTGTAATTTCATAAGGTAAAATAGGCATATATAATGTTAATTTATTTCAAACAAAAGTGACATCAAGTAATAAATGTATTCAAGAAATTTTAGCATTAAAAAATTTTTGTGCGGTTTTACAGAAAATACTATAGAGATTTTAAAATAGAAAAAGGAAAAATAATTTATATAAAAATAGAATTAAACGAATAAGTTTTTCATAATAAAAAGTCTACTTTTATAAAGAAAATGTTGGCTTAAAATATTGGATATATGGAACATGATATTGGGTAAAAATTTGCGAAGTTCCATTAAAAGGAGTTTGCTTATTAGGAAGTAACGAGGAGGGGGTCACTTAAATGAATGTATATAATCAAATGAGAATGAAATATGGATACTAAAACATAAGTTTTTAGAATATAAAAATCATTTATCTGTTTTACCGGAAATAAAAATTTAACTTCATTTGAGTAAAAAGAAAGATAGAGCAACCCAAAGGAATAAAGGAAATTTGAGTAGAATTCCTTATGAATTATCAGCATGGTATCAGGTGTACTTAAGAGTGATTAATGATATATAAAAGGGTTTATAATCACTTATAAATCACGAGGTATGTATGGGGGAGGTGAAAAATATAACCCCATAATTAAGGATTATACATAAAATGGCATATCATAGAGGATATTCGTGAATAAAAGTGAAATGGAGAGGATCCCTTACCTTAAGTCCGATGGTGATCCTTTCTTGAACTTAATGACATGAAAAATAAAATTAGGTTGATTAATTAATAATTTAAGAACCTATTATATATTTAAACTATTTATTATAAACTTTTTCAGCTCATTTATAACCATTTTTATTGGTTATGAGGTTCAATTTCATTGTTCGGGTCAGTTTTCATGCTTGGTTTTATTCCTCAATTCATGTTCAGATAAACATGTATAATGAATGTGGTTGTACAGAATTGAGGTTATATATTATTATTTAACATACATAAGGTGACATGGTTATAAATTTAATTTGGTTACTTTGAGAGAAATTGATTCATTATATAAAACTTTCGTGATAACCTTTTGGGTTAATTGGCTGTTTTTTGGCCACAAAGAACACATTTTATCTTATAAACCAATACCATGTGTAAAATAGGATTATAGAATCATAGATGAGTCTTAATATAAATATTATGGTATGGTTCAACCATGAAAATTGTTTAATTACCATAATTGAAGACATTAATAGAAATTAATAACCTGTCATCCTTGAATGTGCTAAATTAACACATCTCTAACAGTGTTTTCATTTCATTAAATTAAATGGTGGGGGAAAAGAGAGATGATAAATAATTATACCATTAGAATAATAAAATTCCAGAACATGTATTTTAATGGAGTTATAATTCCATTTTTATTAAGGGAGGTGAGAAATAAATAAGAAAAGAAAAGAACTTAAAAGAAATAAATGAATTAGAAAGTGGAATTTACCTCTTGAGTTTACCACCTTTGAGAGCCTCTTAAGGGGATATGATTTGATATATTGAAGAGACTAGGGTTTTTCAGATGGGTGAAAGGATCTTGGGAAAATATTTGGGAAGAATATTGGAAAGTCACATGTCTTGATAGGTGTGAGGAGAAGAGGTAAGGATTGGTGGTATTTATAGTGGAGGGGAGGAGGGTTTTCATAATATTATAATCACTAATTTATTATTTCTTCACAAGATAAGAAATAGTGAGTATTCCATGACCTATAATAGTAATAAATGCATTTATGTAAGATATTTGGGTGCTTAAATCACATATTATGTTTGGAATATTTCATTTAAATTATAATGTATTTTTAAGGTAAATTAATGTATTTTACAATTGACCAAAAATTCATGTATTTTAGAAAAATCCCAAAAATTCACCCAAACCAATTTTCAATGTGTAGAATCCAAAAATTAAAACAATTTTCCCAAAATAATTTTCTAAATATGATTAATTTAACATTGAATTAAAATCATAATTTGTTCGAAACAAAAATTTTAAAACATTTATTTTCTTATACCAAGATATAGGTATATCATTCCCTCACTTGAATCTTAATTATATACTATCATAGATAAGGTTTCTATTCATTAGAGCATGTCACTATTCATAAGGGTAAAATTACTATTTAGAAGGATATGTTATTATTCACCAGAAATTATGTTGGTCATATTAGACTCTAAATAACTTACTGATCACAACTGTGTATGTTAGATTATTGAATTTCAAATCACAGAAGTGAAAAAACTTTTGTTTAAAGGTCACATAGAACTTATTATTTAATTGTGTTGGGATCTAATGTGATTAAATGATATATTTATAATAATTTAATTTCCATTTATAAAATATTGGGTCATTACATTCTTCCCCCTTATAAAATTTCACCCTTGAAATTTCATTTTAAAATTTATGCCATAAAAATGTGAGATTACTTTTCCTTCATTGCCTCCTCCAATTCCCATGTTGCCTCTTTGTACTTATGGTTCCACCATAGTAAATTTACCAGGTGAGTAGCCATATTAAGAATAAATTTATCTCTATGATCCAAGATCATCACAGGTTTCTCCTCGTAAGAAAGATCAACCCACAACTGTATCAGAAGAGAGTACATTTGAAGGATCCAGTATTTACGTCCATAAGAAGGATTTATGGAAGACATCATGTACTTTGGACATGGTATGTGCAAGTGATATCCAATAGGCCACAACCTCGACATGATCAAGAATAAAAAAGGGGTCGATGTACCTAGGAAATAACCTTCCTTTCTTTCCAAAACTCATGACCTTATTCCAGGGAGATATGTGTAGAAATACCATGTCACCAATTTTGAACTCAAGGTCTCGTTGAAGATTTTCTGTATAACTCTTATATCGACTTTGGGATTCCCTGATATGTTGTTGAATGGTCTTCACATTCTCCACCATTTCTTCTACAATTTTAGGTCTTAGTAGCATACACTCACCGACTTCATCCACACACTGGTGTTCTACACATTTTATCATAAAAGGGATTCATATGGTGCCAGTTGGACGCTCAAGTGGAAACTGTTATAGTAGGAGTACTAATGTAGTGGAAGATGATGGTTCAATCCTACATTGAAGTCCATAGAACATGCTCTCAACATATCATCCAGTGTTTTAACAGTTCTCTCAGATTTCCCATCAGTTTGAGGATGATAGGCCGTACTGAAGAGTAGTTCAGTGCTTAGAGCATGTTAGAGTGTTTTCTAGAACTTCAAGGGGAATATTGTATCATGATCGGATATAATATATAGTTGTACTCCATGCATCCTTACCACTTATTTGATGCAAATCAGTGCAATTTTATCCAATGGGATGTCATATCGAATTGTGATAAAGTAATATGTCTTTGTAAGATGATCCACAATAACCCATATATCATTTTTTTCTCTAGATGTCCTTAGAAGTCTAGTGGAAAAGTCCATGATGATGTTCTCCCACTTCCATATTGTCATGGGTAGTGGTTGAATCATCAAGTTAGAATTTTTCTTCTCATCCTTCACTTTCTCACATGCTGGGACCTTTGTTGTATATTAAGCAATCTTATTTTTCATATTATCCCAAAAACAGATTTCTCAGAGATCTTGATACATCTTTGTTCTCCATGGGTGAATAGATAAGGTCAAGCTATGTGAATCATTAAAAAGATCCTTCTTTATCTCTGGATCGGATGGAACACATAACCATGGCCCAAATTGTAGAACTCCTTCCTCATCAATCATGAACACTGTGGATTTTTAATTTCAGATAGCTTCCGCCATTTTTATAATTTCCACATCTTTTCATTGAGCATTCTTTATTTTCTCCATGAGGGATGGTTGAGCAATCATTTGAGAAAGGATTGAGGATGTTCCTATTTTAATGATTACCAAGTCCATCCTCTATAAATCTAAGAAGATCAGATCCTTTTCAATTCTCATCATTGACAATGATACAAGATCCATTCTACATAGATCATCCGCCACCTTATTTTTTTAATGGGATGGTAATAGATTGATCAGTCATAATCCTTGATGGGATATATCCATCTTCGTTGGCACATATTAATCTATTTCTACATGAGTATACATTTTGGACTCTTGTGATTAGTATATATCTCACACTTCTCCCTATAGAGATAATTCCACCTGATTTTGAACGCATTGATCACAACCACCAACTCCAGATCATGCGTGGGATAGTTTTACTCATGGATTTTCAGCTGCCTTGATTCAGAGTCTATCACTTTATCATTTTTTCACCAGAACATAGCCTAATAACTTATTTGAAGGATTAATGTACACAACAAAGAGTTATCCACTTGTTGGGAGTGTGAGTACTGGTGCATTGATAGGCTTCTTTTTCAACTCTTTAAAATAGTCATTACATTCTTGAGTCCTGAAAGACATTACTCCCTTCAATGTCAGCATGGTCATTGGTTTTAAAAACCATGAAAATTGAATCACCATTCATCTATAATATCGAGCTAGACGCAGAAAGATATGGATATCTATTAAAGATGTTTTACAAGGCCCCTCTACAATTTCCTTTGTCTTAGAAGGGTCCATAGATATCCATTTTCTGGTGATAACATGACCTAAGAATTATACTTCCTCCATATATAACTCACATTTACTATAATTTACATAAAACTTCTCTCTTAAAAAATTTCTTTAACACAGTAATCAAATTCTTCTCATGTTCCTCTATGCTCTTAGAGTATATCAGAATATCATCAATATGGAATACCACAAATATTTCTAGGTAATATC
Source organism: Viscum album (assembly GCA_963277665.1). NCBI lineage: Eukaryota > Viridiplantae > Streptophyta > Magnoliopsida > Santalales > Viscaceae > Viscum > Viscum album. The sequence continues at coordinate 471,001,697 of OY728123.1, forward strand.
TAAAGGCACTATTCATTAAATCCAAGAATATTTATGGATAATTAGTGAGTCCAAAGAGAATAACTATGAACTCATAGTTCCTATACCTCGTCTGAAAGGAAGTCTTCAGAATATTTTCCTTCCCTACCTTTAATTAGTGATATCTTGACCGAAGGTCCACCTTAAAGAAATAATTGGACCCACGAAGTGGATTGAACATGTAATATATCTGAGGAAGGGGATACATTGTTCTTTATCATGATTTTATTGAGCTCATGATAATCAATGTAGAGGCACAATGATCTATCCTTCTTCTTGACAAAGAGGACTTACGAACTAGATGGTGAAGCACTATGGTTTATAAAATACTTATCCATATTCTCTAGTAATTGCTTCTTTAGATCTTCCAGCTCTGTAATGGCCATTCTATAAGGTGTATTTGATATAGGAAGCGATATAGGAATATGTTCAATTGAGAAATCAACCTCTCAGTCAAGAGGATGACCAAGAAACTCTTCCGGGAATACATCATTATAATCCCTCATGATGAGAATGTCTTCAAGCATGATTACCTCCTTTATCTCAATCATTTGGGATAGATATTCATACTCATAATGAAGCTATATCCACACTTGAGATGATGATTCTAAAGAAGATCCATCTTACTCCATACAAATGTAATTAATTGGGGGATGCTTTGGGGTGTGAAGAGTGATCTCCCTTTTCCTAAATTTGATGTTGGATTTCTATAAAGAGAGCCAATCCTTTCCTAGAATAGTGTCGAACTCCACTAAAGAGAGTATGACAGGATTTTTTGGGATATTTAGTCCAAAAAAATTAACCTAAGAGGAGTTATAAACCATGTATGCAATAATTTCACTATTAATTATTCTCATAGATAACTTGTCCTCTCAATTTTGAGGTGGTGTTTGAATAGTTCTACTACACTTACAATATATGAATGAATCCGTAAAACTATAATTAAATAGTATATTAGCTATTTTTTAATTAATAACTAGCATACCAATCACCACATCATTATCTGGATCCACCTCAGTAGTAGTGATATCATAATCCTTTACTTGTTATTGTGGATTTCTTCTGACAACCCTTGTCATAGGGTAATTTTTTTCATATTTTCCATGATCCTTTCAGTTTTAACACTGCACAATTAGATGAGAGTTGATTTGGGCCTCCCTCTATTCTTCTAGATTAGTGGGATTTCTCATTTCCATTCAGCAGTTCCTGTCTAGATGTCCCTTCTTTCCAAATTTGAAGCAATTAGAGGTTCGCTTCAGACAGTTCCCAGGAGGCTTCATCCGATAAATTTTACAAGTGGGATATTTGTGTTTCTTTCCATCGTGGTATTTTTTTATTGAACCAACCATTTTTTTCTCCATTTTTCACTTCTTTTCATCAGGCCCATGAGACCCCTGAGAATCTCTAATTTCGATTTCCACCTTGAGGGAAGAACATACAATATCCTCTTAACTGTCGATGTCTTGAATTGACAACTCTTTCTTTAGACTTAGTTTTAGTTTTCTAAAGAAGTGATCCACCTTACGTTTTGTGTTAATGACAAAGCCATAGGCATACCTTGAAAGAGTTGTAATGTTTTCATCATACGCCCCAATGGAATCATCTTCCATCTGCTTGAGATCAAGGAACTCTTTTCCATCATGAGAAGCAGGGTTTGAGGAAAATATTTATTGAAAAACATACACTTGAATTACTCACAATACATGGAATAAATTTCTTCTTGGGGCTTTTTTTATTATTGATCAGTTTCTACCACTGATCAGGTTTTGTAACATCCCAAGTAAATGAAGAATAAGGAATATTTAATATTTATCAATATTTGTGAATTAAATATTAATTTTACTTTAAATAGGTTGCTATGTTCGATAGCTTACCTGATACGCAACAACGGGTTTCTTTGGAATCTTACGTTGCACACTAATAATATAATATTATTATTTTAAACGGTAGTTAACTCCTAGCCGTTGTATTGGAGGGAATGAAAAAAACTAACTTTAATATGATTATAAATGTTTTTTAAATTTATTTACATTTATCAAATAATAGTTAGAGGCCTAAAATGCGAATGAATCTAATTTTAAGCATAATTTACATTAAAGGGCCGATTTATCGCCTTTTAACGAAGAACCCTTTTTAAATCTAGTTTTGGTGACTTTTATACATTTTAATTTTCCAAATAAAATCCATCTTTATATGGGGGACATCCAATTTTACTTTGGGTTATTTTTTGGTATTTTTTGATAAAGTTCATTTTTTAATGAATAGTGAAAAATATTGCATTTTAATTCAAAAGTGCCTTTTAATATAATTTATTTATATGGTTAGATTATATTTTTAGTTTATTTTAAAGTGAAATTGAAATACATTTTTACCATTTAATCCAATTTTGGTCATTGGAATTAAATTCACTTTGAAATTGGACATAAACAAGTATCAATCTTTTGATAGTTATTGCTCTTAAAAACACGTTATTTGTTTTAACAACGGGAATTAATTTTTAAATTAATTAATACCACTTCTATGTTTTGAATTTGGAAAAATAGTCATCAATTTTGAATTCGGAATACCAAATAATACTTAGGCTGAATTTTGGGTATTTTTCTGAAAAACTTCAATTTTTGATGAATAGTGACACCAATTAGTGGTAGTTAAAAAAACTGACTTTTTCATTTAAATGAAATTTTACCAGTTCTGTGAATTGAATTTCAAAAATCCGACATACTTGGTTGTTATGAAGAATTAAAATGTTGTTCATTAAGATGAAAATAATTTTTGGTGAATAGTAACTTTTGACTTTTATTTACCGCGGTTAAAGGTAAATAAGGCAATTCAATGTTAAAAGAATATTATAATAATTAAAAATTACCTTAACACTTGTCCAAACCTTTTTGGTTGAGTAATTAACGACCATGGGCATCTTTGGGTAGATGTTGGGACCCCATTGAGCCACTTGGGAGTGAAAATGACAATTTAGATTAATTAATTTAATGTGAAAACAAAATTGACATTAACAAAAATCATTTAGTAATTAATTTTTATATGATGTTATATAAGTCCTTTTTTCGACTATAAATATTCATTGGAAAGATAAAATGCTTTCCTATATCATGGAATATTTTTTTATAATTTTTAGAAAATAAAATAAAATAAATTATATATGACACGATAATGATGCAGTATTTACCTCATTAAGAAATGATATAAATAAATTAGATTATAATGATAAATATATTATCCAAAACATGTCCAATTCTGATTGGATGATTTTATTTCAACCATGAGTAATCTTATCTTCGTCACTAATGAGTTTTGGACCATTATAAACCGAATATAATTATATTATAAAATAATAGTTTCACACTTTCCTAAAGAGCCCCTCCCCCCCCCCTTATAAAAGGAGACCAGTTCTAACCAATTCTTCACACCTCTAAAGCCATTTGGCTCGTCCAAACTCTACCCAATTAATCTCTCAACATACCTATCCTACTATTATAAGCCTTAACTTATGAAGAAGTCCCTTCAAGAAGTCCCTTGGTTCAAACCAAAGGGAGTTACCCAAATTAAAGGTAACAGTTTATCTTAATTTGTTTTTTTTATTTTACTTCTCCAACCCCTAAAATCTTTTTATTCATTTATTTTGTGACAAAACTAGAGTCCTAAATATACTAGGATGTTGTTATGAGATGAATTTGAACTACAATTACACACACCTCCATCTAATGGATGACGAACATAATGTTTCCGTGGATGGAAAACTAAGGCCTCACGAAACGATGATGGTTCAAATACATCTTACCGCCTCTCATGGTGGCCATTATGATGGAAATGTATTTATATATGATATATATTATGTTTATGATTTCATTATTCTTCTGTACTTACCAATTATATCAATCATTTATGTTTTCCAGAGTGGGTAAATACGATAATCTCATTTGAGGAAGTGCGGACTACTGCCCCCTCAATGTGATGTGATTCGTTAATGTCTTATGTGGGATGTATAAATGATGCAGTTAATGATATTATATATGATATTATAATAGAATTATAATATACCTATGTATCATTATGTTTTAATTCCATTAAAATAATATATATAAATGAAATTAGCGTTCATGCATACGTACGACTTAACGTCTCCATGAACGGTGCATTTCATTTCTTACCTCTAAATGTTATGTACTATTATAACAACATTTATATACTGGATATATATATGATATATATGATATCCAAATCATGAATATAATTCTGGATATAATGAACCTTTTACCACATGGAAAACTTGTAAATATAAGGTGTTCATTTTTACTCATGTACCAAATATCGAAAAAATGAATGTTATTAACTTAAATGATTGAATAATGTTTATAACATGGTAATAAGTGATATAAAAGGAATAATAAACATGAAAAAGGTTCTTAAGCAAGTAGAAATTATCTTTAGTTTATTATTCAGGAGATTATAGAACGATCGAGTCAAGTCGGACACGAGGTAAGGGACTTCGTCTCAATCACCGTTCATTGAGGCATTTTTAGTTTTATACACGAATTTATTTTATACGGTGTATAAACCCATTTGACTTTTCATTTTATTCAAAGGTAATGTTTTTATATGATTCATTTTACTAAACAACAAAAAGGAATGTTTTTATAACGTAAGCGGTGACAACGACCTTTCCACCGCCGCGAGTATTATTTGATCTTTGGCTTCCTTAACAGGCCATATTGTTTTTTTGAAAGGAAAAAAATAAATTCCATATACTCTTTTTACGTATTTTGGTATTGAAAATGATTTTGAGAATGGATTTATTATTTCAATATCTTGAAATGATATTTTATTATTTTAATGTGGAAATTTTATCTTCCTCTATGCTTATGTTATGTGTAATGATCATGTTATGGTTCTTGGGAATTATTTACGTATATGGGTGGTTCCGTGATAAACCTAGGGCGGGTGAACCCGAGATAGCTCTCTAATGAATTGGGTAACGTGATGGAGGTAAACATGAATGTTTCTCCTAAGAGATTTAGGGAATATAATGTGATGGGTATTCCAATGTAACTCCCTATGTAGTTGTGATAGCTACAATGTAAGTATGGTATGGATGTCGCAAGTTACCCTTATGATTTATAATTTCTATGTTTCTTTCCGAAATCTTATGATTTCATGAGGTAAGTAAAAGAGTTCATGTTTTGTATGTATTTATGAACAAATGTTTTCATTAATTTTTTTATAACCCTTACTGAGCCTTTTATGCTCATCCCAAGTTTTGAAATGTTTTCACAGGTCTTAAAGATGAATAGGGTCAAGGATGGGATTAAGGAAAAGTCATGCTGTCTAAAACATGGAACTAGACATGACTCTCTTTTTTCAAGAGTTTTTATTTTATGAAAAAATTGGATACTCTGTAGATATTTCTACCTTGTAATCTTTTGAGATGTAATAGTTATGTCCTAATTCTCTAAAACTCTAAACCTGAAAAGATCCTCAATGTGAATTATTAATTTAATTCAATATTAAGTAAATTTTAGGGTCAGGTCCTTATAGTTGGTATCAGAGGTCGGTTTCGATAACTTTAGGTGTTAGGTTATTGTTAAAGTAATATCCATAAAGTAATTTATGCTAATATTGATATCATATATCATTTACATATTACCATGTTTCTTCGCCTAAGAAATTTCTATGTTCAGAATGGTTTTCCACAGAGGAAACATGGCAGCTATATTGGGACGACTTCAGGAGGAAGACAACCATCCAAATCAGAAACCTGATATGGTTGGAATCGGAACTAAATAGTTTTTTGCAGTGATGGCATAGTTTACTTAGGCTATAAATGGTGGTGGTATCCATGTATGAGATCAGCCAGATCAACCACAGAGGAACATGTCAGTAGTGGAGTATTTCATAAGGCAACATCCCCCATCATTCAGAGGATCGTCTGACCCAGTGCTAGCTGAAGGGTGGATTAAAGCATTGGAGAAGAATTTTGATGTCATGGGTTGTTAAGAACATCAAAAGGTCAGTCTTGATGTTTAACATTTTGAATGTGAAGCTGATCAGTGGTGGTCGTTGGTGAAAAAAATCAGGGATAATGAGGAGATTGATGCTCTCGATTGGGATGAATTCAAAGGTATGTTTCTTGAGGAATATTTTCCTAAGGTGGTTCTTCTTAGGATGGAAAAACAATTCCTGGAATTGAGGTAGGAGGATGAATCAGTGGATGCTTATGAAGAAAAATTCACTCGACTGGCAAGGTATGCTCCAAATTTCATATGAGATCTTGATAGTAAAATCAACCATTTTTACTCAGGATTAAAGCCAAAGTATCTAAGGGCTTTAGAATATCTTGAGTTCAAAAGTTATGAAAAACTTTTTCATTGTGCGGAGAAGGTGGAAATAGAGTTTTCCGATGATCAGGTATTCTTTGAAAAAAAACATAATAAGAGGACAAGGATGCAGAGGAAATAGAAGAACTCTTCAAAAATGTCTGATGGTAAGAAACTTAAGTTTATATTTTGTGAAAATTGTAGTAAAAAGCATTCTAGGGAATGTCTTTTGAATTCTGGTAAGTGATACCGATGTGGTAAAATGGGACATAAGGCTCGTAATTGCACTGAAAAAGATCTGGGTAATAGTAAGACAAAATATGATTTACAGTCAGTAAAATGTTTTAAGTGAAATAAAATGGGTCATTTTGCAAATGAGTGTCCAACAAAGAACTCAACTGAAGGAAAGCAGCCAGACTACAAGCAGAAAGGGGTGGCTAAATCCTTTTTAACTACTTCAGTAGATGTTGGGCCAGCAAATGAAGTTGTTTCAGGTACACTGTTTGTTTGTTTGGATTATGCCAATGTGTTGTTTGATTCGGGGTCTACACACTCTCTCATTTCTGAGAAGTTTTCTAGTAAATTTGGAATTCTAACTCAAGATATGAATTAGAACTTATGGTAAAAACACCTAGATGAAATGTTGAGACAAAACGAAAAAATAAGAACATTCATGTCCTTGTGTGTGGAAATAATCTACCTGCAAACCTTATTGTTTTTCCTATAGTAGTATTTGATGTTATTTTGGGCTTGGATTGGCTTTCTGTTTATCATGCTAAGATTGATTTCAGAGCTAAAGAGGTTTATTTTCAGAATGATTTTTAGTTTGTATACAAAAATGAACCCTTGTTGTTGATAACATATCAGGAAGCTGAGAAACTAGTAAAAGATAGAAATTAATGTTACCTTTCACATATTGTTGAAAATAAAGAAATTTTTCAGAATAATGATGTGCCATTGGTAAATGAGTACCTTGATGTTTTTCCTGATGAGTTTCCTAGTATTATACCTGACTGGGAAGTTGAATTTACTATTGACTTAATTCCTGATGCTAGGTCAATTTCAAAACCCCCTTATCGAATGGCACAAATTGAACTTTTAGAGTTAAAGAAGAAATTGCAGGAGTTATTAGATAAAGGTTTCATTCAACCTAGAAAGTCACCATGGTGTGCTCCTATCTTTTTTATTAAAAATAATGATGGTTCAATGAGACTTTGCATTTATTATAGAGCATTGAAAAACGTCACTATTAAGAATAAGTATCCTTTTCCTCATATCGATGATTTGTTTGATCTGCTCTAGAGAGCTTAGTATTTATGAATATTGACTTGAGTTCGGGGTACCATCAGTTGAATATAAAGGAAGAAGACGTTCTAAAGACCGCATTTTGTACTTGATATGGCCATTATGAATTTTTAGTTATGCCTTTTGGGTTAACCAATGCACCTACTGTATTAATGGACCCTATGAATAGAATTCTCCGTGAGTTCTTGGATATGTTTGTGGTTGTGTTCATTGATCATATTTTGGTTTATTCCAAAAGTAAAAGAGGAACCTGAAAGTCATTTAAGGTTTGTCTTGCAAACCTTAAAATAAAAGAAGCTATTTGGAAAATTCATCATGTGTGAGTTTTGGTTACAACAAATTTCTTTCCTTGGTCACATTATTTCAAAAAATGGAATAACTATTGATCCTGCTAAAACAAAAGTTGTTGGAGAATGGCCAAGACCAACAAATTTAACCAAGATTCATAGTTTTCTTAGTTTGGATGGTTATTACAGGTGGTTTGTTGAAAATATTTCATGGTTATCTAGTCCAATGACTAAGTTAACTAAAAAAGGTGTTAAGTTCGTCTAGACAAAATAATGTGATGATTGTTTTCAGGAATTGAAAAGAAGATTGGTGAATGCTCCGGTTTTGTAAGTTCCTTACAGAAATGGTGAGTTTGTTATCTATAGTGATGCTTCGTTGAAAGGACATGGTTGTGTCCTAATGAAAAATGATCAGGTAATTGCTTATGCTTCACGTCAGTTGAAACCACATGAGTTAAATTACCCTACACATGATTTGGAATTAGATAATGTTGTTGTTTGCTTTAAGAATTTTGAGGCATCATTTTTAATGAGTGAAGTGTGAAATATATAATGATCACAAAAGATTAAAGTATAAATATTCACTCAAAAAGAATTGAACATGAGACATAGGATATGGTTGGAATTAATGAAGGATTATGATTGCAGAATCCTTTATCATCTGGGGAAAGAAAATAAAGTGGCTGATGCTTTGAGTTGAAAAAGTAATTCTTCATTAACCATGTTACGTTTTGAACAAGATCCTTTGGTTTTGGATTTGATGAAATTTTTCATAGAAGTTGTTGTTGCAGGAAATTCCTCTGTTTTGTTTCAGGTATCAGTGAAATCATCTCTATCAGATATAATTAAGAAAGCGTAGAAGGAAGAAAGAGATTTACAGAAAAAGGTAGAGTTGGTTCAGAAGGGTAAGTTTCTTGGTTTTAATCTTGATAATGATTGTGTATTAATGTTTGGGAAGAGATTATATGTACCATGTGATTCACATTTGAAGTATGAGTTGTTATGTGAAGCTCATAGTTCTCCGTTTTCAGTTCATCCTGGCAGTACTAAGATGTACAGAGATCTTCGTGAGTATTACTGGTGGGATGAAATGAAAAGAGATATTGCTGATGTTACTGTGAAGTGTTTGACTTGTCAGTAGGTTAAAGCAGAGCGACATTTATCAAAAGGAATGCTTCAGCCTTTATCGATTCCAGAGTGGAAATGGGAAAATATATCCATGGATTTTGTTGTGGGATTACCAAATACATCTCAAGGTAATAATGCAATCTGGGTTATAGTTGACCGATTGACTAAATATTATCATTTCCTTCCTATTAGAGATACTTTGTCTCTAGATAAACTTGCTCAGTTTTATGTTAAAGAGATAGTTAGGTGGCATGGAGTTCCCCTATCCATTGTATCTGATCATGATCTCAAGTTTACATCTAACTTTTGGAAAGGCCGTCAGAAGTCGTTGGTTACTGAATTAAATTTTAGTACATATTTTCACCCTCAATTAGATGGGCAGTCAGAACGAACAATTCAGACCTTGGAGGATATGTTACATGCTTGCTTGATGGATTACCAGGGAATTTGAGACCAAATTTTTTTTGGTTGAATTTTCTTATAATCACTGCTTGCATTCTAGTATACAGATGGCTCCATTTGAGGCAGTATATGGAAAGCATTGTCGAACTCCAGCATTCTGGGATGAAGTAGGTGAAAGGAAGCTGATTGGACAAGAATTAGTAGAAGATATGGCAGAGAAATTTTAGTTGATTCAGAAGCACATGAGAACAGCTCAGAGTAGACAAAAAAGTTATGCAGATAACCGGAGGAAGGATCTTTCCTTTGAGGTAGGTGATCATGTCTTTCTCAAAGTTTCTCCATGGAAAAGTGAGATGCGTTTTGGTAAGAAGGAAAATCTGAGTATGAGGTTCATTGGACCTTATGAAATTCTAGAGAAAGTTGGATCAGTTGGGTATAGAGTGGCTTTACCTCCACGTTTATCCCAGGTACACAATGTTTTTCATGTTTCGATGTTGGGAAAGTATATGCCAGATCCATCTCTAGTTTTGAGCCCAGAGGTAGTTCACTTGGAAGAGAATCTCTCTTATGAAGAACAACCAATTCAGATTCATGACCGTAGAGAGAAAGTGTTGTGGAATAAGGTAATTCATCAGGTAAATGTTTTGTGAAAAAAACCATATGGTTGAAGAGGCAACGTGGGAATCTAAAAATTCTATGAGGGATAAATACCCCCACTTATTTTGATAAGTGAATAAAAATTGCGAGGACGTGATTTCCAAAAGGGGGATGGATGTAACATCCCAAGTATATGAAGAATAGGACATATTTAATATTTATTAATATTTATGAATTAAATATTAATTTTACTTTAAATGGGTTTCTATGTTCGATAGCGTACCCGATACACAACAACGAGTTTCTTTGGAATCTTACGTTACACACTAATAATATAATATTATTATTTTAAACGGTAGTTAACTCCTAGCCGTTGTATGGGAGAGAACGAAAAAAACTAACTAAAATATGATTATAAATGTTTTTTAAATGTATTTACATTTATCAAATAAAATTTAGAGGCTTAAAATGTGAATGAATCTAATTTTAAGCATAATTTACATTAAAGGGCCGATTTATCGCCTTTTAATGGAGAACCCTTTTTAAATCTAGTTTTGGTCACTTTAATACATTCTAATTTACCAAATAAAATCCTTCTTTATATTGGGGACATCAAATTTTACTTTGGGTAATTTTTTGGTATTTTTCAGATACTGTTTATTTTTTAATGAATAGTGAAAAATATTGCATTTTAATTCAAAAGTGCCTTTTAATATAATTTATTTATATGGTTAGTTTATCTTTTTATTTGATTTTAAAGTGAAATTGAAATATATTTTTACCATTTAATCCAATTATGGTCATTGGAATTAATTTCACTTTGAAATTGGACATAAACAAGTATCAATCTTTTGATAGTTATTGTTTCTTAAAAACACGCTATTAGTTTTAAAAATGGGAATTAGTTTTTAAATTAATTAATTCCACTTCTATGTTTTGAATTTGGAAAAATAGACATCAATTTTTAATTCAGAATATCAAATAATACTCAGGCTGAATTTAGGGTATTTTTCTAAAAAACTTCAATTTTTGATGAATAGTGACACAACTTAGTGGTAGTTAAAAAATGACTTTTTCATTTAAATGAAATTTTACCACTTCCATGAATAAAATTTAAAAAATCTCTCATACATGGTTGTTATGAAGAATTAAAATGTGGTTCATTATGATGAAAATAATTTTTGGTGAATAGTAACTTCTTACTTTTATTTACCGCGGTTAAAGATAATAAGGTAATTCAAGGTTAAAAGAATATTATAATAATTAAATATTACCTTAACACTTGTCAAAACCTTATTTGTTGAGTCATTAACGACCATGGGAATCATTGGGTCGATTTTGGGACCCCATTGAGCCACTTGGGAGTGAAAATGACTGTTTAGATTAATTAATTTAATGTGAAGACAAAATTGACATTAACAAAAATCGTTTAGTAATTAATTTTTATATGTTGTTATTTATGTCCTATATTCGACTATAAATATTAATTGGAGAGATAAAAATATTTCCTATATCATGGTATTTCTTTTATAATTTTTAGACAACAAATAAAGTAAATTATTGATGACACAATAATGATGCAGTATTTACCTCATTAATAAATGATTTAAATAAATTAGATTATTATGATTAAAATAATTTTCAAAACATGTCCAATTATTATTGTATAACTTTAATTCGACCATGAGTCATCTTATCTTCGACTCTAATTAGTTATGGACCATTATAAACCTAATATCATTAGATAATAAAATAATAGTTTCACACTTTCCTAAAGAGCCCCTCCTCCCCCTTATAAAAGGAGACCACTTCTAAACAACTCCTTACACCTCTCAATCCATTTGGCTCGTCCAAACTCTAACCAAATAAGCTCTCAACATCCCTATACTCCTCTTTGAATCCATACCTTAGGAAGAAGGCCCTTCAATAAGTCCCTTGGTTCAAACCAAAGGGAGTTACCCAAATTAAAGGTAATAATTTCTCTTAATTTGTTTTCTTTTATTTTACTTCTCCAACCCCTAAACTCTTTTTATTAATTTCTTTTGTGACAACAACAGTATAATCAATATACTAGGATGTTTTTATGGTAATCATTCAAACTACACTTACACACACCTCCATCTAATGGATGAAGAACCTAATGTTTCTGTGGATGGAAAACTAATTCCTCACGGAACGATGATTGTTCAATTACATCTTACTGCCTCTCATGGTGGCCATTATGATAGAACTGTATTTATATATGATATATATTATGTTTATGATTTTATTATTCTTTTGTACTTCCCAATTATATCATGCCTTTATGGTTTCCATAGTGGGTAAATACGATAATCTCATTTGAGGAAGTGCAGACTACCGCCCCCACAAAGTGATGTGATTTGTTAATGACTTATTTGGGATATATAAAGGATGGATTTAATGATATTATATATTATATTATAATGGAATTATAATATACCTATGTATCATTATGTTTTAATTCCATTAAAATAATAAATATAAATGAATGCAGCGTTCATGTGTATGTACAGCTTACCGTCTCCAAGAACGGTGCATTTCGTTTCGTACCTCTAATTGTGATGTACTATTATAAAAAACATGTATATACTAGATATATAAGATATATATGATATCCAAATCATGAATATCATTCTGGATATAATGAACCTTTGACCACATGGACAACTTGTAAATATAAGGTGTTCATTTTTACTCAAGTACCAAATATCGACAAAATGAACATTATTAACTTAAATGATTGCATAATGTTTATAACATGGTAATAAGTGATATAAAAGGAATAATAAACTTGAAAAAGGTTCTTAAGCATGTAGAAATTAACTTTAGTTTATTATTCAAGAGATTAAAGAACCATCGAGTCAAGTCGGACACGAGGTAAGGGACTTCGTCTCAATCTCCTTTCATTGAGGCATTTTTAGTTTTATACACAACTTTATTTTATACGGTGTATAAACCCTTTTGACTTTTCATTTTATTCAAAGGGAATAATTTTATAAGAAGAGTTTTACTAAATTAAAAAAGGAATGTTTGTTTAACTTAAGCGATGACAACGACCCTTCCACCACCGCGAGTATTATTTGATCTTTGGATTCCTTAAAAAGCCGGAATGTTTTTTTAAAAGGAAAAAATAAATAAATGCCATATACTATTTTTACGTATTTTGGTATTGAATTTTTTTAGAATGGATTTATTATTTCACTATCTTGAAATTATATTTTATTATTGCAATGTGGAAATGTTATGTTCCTTTATGCTTATGTAATGTGTTATGATCATGTTATGGTTCTTGGGCATTATTTACGTATACAGGTGGATCCGTGATAAACATAGGGCGGGTGAGCCCGAGATAGCTCTCTAATGCATTGGGTAACATGAAGGAGGTAAACATGAATGTTTCTCCAAATAGATTTAGGGAATATACAGTGATGGGTATTCCAAAGTAACTCCCTATGTAGCTATGATAGCTACAATGTATGTATTGTATGGATGTCGCAAGTTACCTTTATGATTTATGATTTCTACGTGTCTTCCATAAATATTATGATTTCACGAGGTAAGAAAAAGAGTTCATGTTCTATATGTATTTATGAACAAATGTTTTTATTCATTGTTTTATAACCCTCACTGAGCCTTTTATGCTCATCCCAAGTTTTGAAATGTTTTCATAGGACTTAAATATGAATAGGGTCAAGGATGGGATCAAGAAAAATTCATGATGTCTAAAACATTGAACTAGGCATGACTATTTTTTTCAAGAGTTTATATTTTAGGAAAAAAATGGAAACTGTGTACATATGTCTACCTTGAAATCTTTTGAGATGTAATAGTTATGTCCTAATTATTTAAAACTCTAAACCTGAAAAGATCCTAAATGTGAATTATTCATTTAATTCCATATCAAGTAATGTTTAGGGCCGGGTCCTTATAGTTGGTATCAAAGGTCTGTTTAGATAACTTTAGGTGTTAGGTTCTGGTTAAAGTAATATCCATAATGTAATTTATGTTAATATTTACATCATATAGCATTTCCAGATTACCATGTTGCTTCGCCTAAGATATTTCTGTGTTCCGAATGGTTTTCCATAGAGGAAACATGGCAGCTATGTTGGGATGACATCAGGAGGAAGACAACCTTCCAAATCAGTAACCCGAGATGGTCGGAATCGGAACTGAACATTTTTTTGCAGCGATGGAACAATTGACTCAGGCTATAAATGGTGGTGGTATCCATGTATGAGATCAGCCAGATCAACTAGAGAGGAACATGTCAGAAGTGGAGTATTTCATGAGGCAACATCCTCCATCATTCAAAGGGTCATCTGACCTAGTGCTAACTGAAGGGTGGATGAAAGGATTGGAGAATATTTTTGATGTCATGGGTTGTTCAGAACATCAAAAGGTTAGTCTTGTTGTTTACCATTTTGTTGGTGAAGCTGATCAGTGGTGGTCGATGGTGAAAAACATCTGGGATAGTGAGGAGATTGATGCTCTCGATTGATATGAATTCAAAGGTATGTTTCTTGAGAAATATTTTCCTATGGTGGTTCATCTTAGGATCGAAAAACATTTCCTGTAATTGAGACATGGGGATGACTCAGTGCATTCTTATGAAGAAAAACTCACTCGACTGGCAAGGTATGCTCCAAATTTCTTACTAGATCTTGATAGTAAAATCATCCATTTTTACTCAGGATTAAAGCCAAAGTATCGAAGGGATTTAGCATCTCTTGAGTTCAAAAGTTATGAAAAACTTGTTCATTGTGCAGATAAGGTGGAAATGGTGTTTTCTGATGATCAGGTATTCTTTGAAAAACAACATAATAAGAGGATGAGGTGGCAGGTGAAAGGGAGGAACTCTTCAAAAAAGTCTGATGGTAAGAAACTTAAGTTTACAGTTTGTAAAAATTTTAGTAAAAATCATGTTGGGGAATGTCTTCTGAATTCTGGTAAGTGCTACCGATGTGGTAAAATTGGACATAAAGCTTGTAATTGCACTGAAAAAGATCAGGGTAATGGTAAGACAAAATCTGATTTACAGTTAGTAAATTTTTTTATGTACTATAAAATGGGTCATTAGCAAATGAGTGTCCAACAAATAACTCAACCGAAGGAATGCAGGTAAACTATAAGCAGAAAGGGGTGGTGAAATAATTTGAAACTACTTCAGCAGATGTTGGGCCATCAAATGATGTTGTATCAGGTATATTGTTTGTTTTTTCAGATTATGCCAATGTGTTGTTTGATTCGGGGTCTACACAATCTTTCAATTCTGAGAAGTTTTCTAGTAAATTTGGAATTCCAAATCAAGATATGAATATTGAACTTATGGTAAAAATAACTGGAGGAAATGTTGAGACAAAAAGATAACATAAGATCATTCCTGTCTTTGTGTGTGGAAAGAATCTACCTACAAACCTTATTATTTTTCCTCTAGTAGAGTTTGATATTATTTTGGGCATGGATTGGATTTCTGTTTATCTTGCTAAGATTGATTGTAGAGCTAAAGAGGTTTCTTTTTAGACTGATTTTCAGTTTGTATAAAAAAATGAACCCTTGCTGTTGATAACATATCAGGAAGTTGAGAAACTAGTAAAATATGGAAATGAATGTTACCTTGCACATATTGTTGAAAACAAAGAAATTGTTCAAATTAATGATGTGCCAGTGGTAAACAAGTACCTTGATGTTTTTCCTCATGAGTTTCCTGGTATTATACCTGATCGGGAAGTTGAATTTACTATTGACTTAGTTCATGATGCTAAGCCAATTTGAAACCCCCCCCCCCCCTTATCGAATGGATCAAATTGAACTTTTAGAGTTAAAGAAGAAATTGCAGGAGTTATTAGATAAAGGTTTCATTCGACCTAGCACTTCATCATGTGGTGCTCTTGTCTTGTTTGTTAAAAAGAAAAATGGTTCAATGAGACATTGTATTGATTATAGGGCATTGAATAACATCAATATTAAGAATAAGTATCCTTTGACTCATATCGATGATGTATTTGATCAACTCTGGGGAGCTCTAAATTTTTCAAAGATTGACTTGAGGTCAGGGTACCATCAGTTGAATGTAATGGAAGAAGAAGTTCCAAAGACCACATTTCGTACTAGATATGGCCATTATGAATTTGTAGTTATGCCTTTTGGGTTAACCAATGCACCTACTGTATTCATGGACCTTATGAATAGAATTTTCTGTGAGTTCTTGGATATGTTTGTGGTTGTGTTCATTAATGATATTTTGGTTTATTCCAAAAGTAAAGAGGAATATGAAAGTCATTTAAGGGTTGTCTTTCAAACCTTAAAAGAAAAGAAACTATTTGGGAAATTCATAAAGTGTGAGTTTTGGTTACAACAAATTTCTTTCCTTGGTCACATTGTTTCAAAAAATGGCATAACTATTGATCCTGCTAAAACAAAAGTTGTTGAAGAATGGCCAAGACCCACAAATATAACCGATATTCATAGTTTTGTTGGTTTGGATGGTTATTACCGGAGGTTTGTTGAAAATTTTTCATGGTTATCTAGTCCAATGACTAAGTTAACTCGAAAAGTTGTTAAGTTTATCTGGGTAATAGAATGTGATGATTGTTCTCAGGAATTGAAAAGAAGATTGGTGAATGCTCCAGTTTTGGATCTTCCTTCCAGAAATGGTGAGTTTGTTATCTACAGTGATGTTTCGTTGAAAGGACATAGATGTGTCCTAATGCAAAATGATCAGGTAATTGCTTATGCTTTACGTCAGTTGAAACCACATGAGTTAAATTACCCTACAAATGATTTGGAATTAGCTGATGTTGTTTTTGATTTAAGAATATGGAGGAATCATTTGTATGGAGTGAAGTGTGAAATATATACCGATCACAAAATTTTAAAGTATATATTTACCCAGAAATAATTGAACATGAGACAGAGGATATGGTTGGAATTAATCAAGGATTATGATTGCACGATCCTTTATCATCCTAGGAAAGCAAATAAAGTGGCTGATTCTTTGAGTTGAAAAAGTAATTCTTCATTAACCATGTTACGTTTGGAACGAGATCCTTTGGTTTAGGATTTGATGAACTTTGGCATAGAAGTTGTTGTTGCAGGAAATTATTCTATTTTGTTTCAGGTATAAGTGAAATCATATCTATCAGATAGAATTAACAAAGTGTAGAAGGAAGACAGTGAGTTACAGAAAAAGGTAGAGTTGGTTCAAAAGGGTAAGTTTCTTGATTTTAATCTTGATAATGATTGTGTATTGAGGTTTGGGAAAAGATTATGTGTACCTTGTGATTCATAGTTGAAGAATGAGTTGTTATGTGAAGCTCATAGTTCTCTGTTTTCAATTCATCCTGGCAGTACTAAGATGTACAGAGATCTTCGGGAGTATTACTGGTGGGATGGAATGAAAAGAGATATTACTGATTTTACTATGAAGTGTTTGACTTGTCATCAGGTTAAAGCAGAGCGACAGTTACCGAAAGGAATGCTTCAGCCTTTACCGGTGCCATAGTGGAAATGGGAAAATATATCCATGGACTTTGTTGTGGGATTACCAAAGACATCTCGAGGTAATAATGCAATCTTGGTTATAGTTGACCGATTGACAAAATATGCTAATTTCCTTCCTATTAGAGATTCTTTGCCTCTAGATCAACTTGCTTGGTTGTATGTTAAAGAGATAGTTAGGTTTCATGGAGTTCCCCTCTCCATTGTATCTGATCGTGATCACAGGATTACTTCTAATTTTTGGAAAGAACTTCAGAAGTCGTTGGGTACTGAATTAAATTTTAGTACATCTTTTCATCCTCAATCAGATGGGCAGTCAGAACGAAAAATTCAGACCTTGGAAGATATGTTACATGTTTGCTCGATGGATTACCATGGAATTTGAGACCAAAATCTTTCTTTGGTTGAATTTTCGTATAATAACGGCTTTCATTCCAGTATACAGATGGCTCCATTTGAGGAATTATATGGAAAGCATTGTCAAACTACAGCATTCTGGGATAAAGTAGGTGAAAGGAAGCTGATGGGACCAGAATTGGTAGAAGAGAAGGCAGAGAAAGTTCAGTTGATTCAGAAGCACTTGAGAACAGCTCAGAGAAGACAGAAAAGTTATGCAGATAACATGAGGAAGGATCTTTTCATTGAGGTAGGTGATCATGTCTTTCTCAATGTTTCTCTATGGAAAATTGTGATGCATTTTGGTAAGAAGGGAATGTTGATTACGAGGTTTATTGGACCTTGTGAAATTTTGGAGAAAGTAGGATTAGTTACGTATAGAGTGGATTTACCTCTATGTTTATCCTAGGTACACAATGTTTTTCATGTTTCGATGTTGAGAAAGTATATTCCAGACCCATCTCATGTTTTGAGCCCAGAGGTAGTTCAGTTGGAAGAGAATCTCTCTTATGAAGAACAGCCAATTCAGATTCTTGACCTTAGAGAGAAAGTGTTGTGGAATAAGGTAATTCATCAGGTCAATGTTTTGTGAAAAAATCATACGGTTGAAGAGGCAACGTGGGAATCTAAAAATTTTCTGAGGGATAAATACCCACACTTATTTTGATAAGTAAATAAAAACTGCGAGGACGCAATTTCTAAAAGGGGGGAAGGGTGTAACATCCAAATTCAAGGAAGAATAAGACATATTTCATATTTATTAATATTTGTGAATTAAATATTAATTTTACTTTAAATGAGTTTCTATGTTCGATAGCATACACGATACACAACAATGGGTTTCTTTGGAATCTTACGTTGCACACTAATAATATAATATTATTATTTTAAACGGTAGTTAACTCCTAGCCGTTGTATTGGTGGGAATGAACAAAACTAACTACAATATGGTTATAAATGTTTGTTAAATGTATTTACATTTATCAAATAAATGTTAGAGGCTTAAAATGTGAATGAATCTAATTTTAAGAAAAATTTACATTAAAGGGCCGATTTATCACCTTTTAACAGGGAACCCTTTTTAAATCTAGTTTTGATCACTTTAATACATTCTAATTTACCAAATAAAATCCTTCTTTCATATTGGGGACATCAAATTTTACTTTGGGTAATTTTTTGGTATTTTTCTGATAAAGTTCATTTTTTAATGAATAGTGAAAAATATTGCATTTTAATTCAAAAGTGCTTTTTATATAATTTATTTATATGGTTAGTTTATCTTTTTATTTGGTTTTAAAGTGAAATTGAAAT
This sequence comes from Viscum album, assembly GCA_963277665.1. Taxonomy (NCBI): domain Eukaryota; kingdom Viridiplantae; phylum Streptophyta; class Magnoliopsida; order Santalales; family Viscaceae; genus Viscum; species Viscum album. Next base: position 471,020,991 of record OY728123.1, read on the forward strand.
ATATTTTTACCATTTAATCTAATTTTGGTCATTGGAATTAATTTCACTTTGAAATTGGACATAAACAAGTATCAATCTTTTGATAGTTATTGTTTCTTAAAAACACGCTATTTGTTTTAACAACGGGAATTACTTTTTAAATTAATTAATTCCACTTCAATGTTTTGATTTTGTAAAAATAGACATCAATTTTTTATTCGGAATATCAAATAATTCTTAGGCGGAATTTTTGGTAGTTTTCTAAAAAACTTCAATTTTTGATGAATAGTGACACCACTTAGTGGTAGTTAAAAAAATGACTTTTTCATTTAAATGAAATTTTACCACTTATGTGAATTGAGTTTAAAAAATCCGACATACATGGTTGTTATGAAGAAGTAAAATGTGCTTCATTAAGATTAAAATAATTTTTGGTGAATAGTAACTTCTGACTTTTATTTACCACGGTTAAAGGTAAATAAGGTAATTCAAGGTTAAAAGAATATTATAATAATTCCAAATTTCCTTAACAATTGTCCAAACATTGTTGGTTGAGTCATTAACAACCATGGGAATCTTTGGGTCGATTTTGGGACCCCATTGAGCCACATGGGAGTGAAAATGTCAATTTAGATTAATTAATTTAATGTGAAGACAAAATTGACATTAACAAATATCGTTTAGTAATTAATTTTTATATGTTGTTATATAATTACTATTTTCAACTATAAATATATATTGTAAAGATAAAAGGTTTTCCTATATCATGTGTTTTTTATAATTTTTAGACAACAAATAAATTAAATTATTGATGACACAATAATGATGCAGTATTTACCTCATAAATAATAGATTTAATTAAATTAGATTATAATGATTAAAATATTATCCAAAACATGTCAAATTCTGATTTTATGATTTTATTTCGACCATTAGTCATATTATCTTAGAATATAATGAGTTTTGGACCATTATAAACCTAATATCATTATATAATAAAATAATAGTTTCACACTTTCCTAAAGAGCCCCTCCTCCCATTATTAAAGGATACCACTTCTAACCAATTCATTACAACCCTCAATCCATTTGGCTCAACCAAACTTTGCCCAATTAAGCTCTAAACATCCCTATTCTCCTTTTAGAAGCCATACCATAGGCAGAAGGCCCTTCAAGAAGTCGCTTGGTTCAAACCAAAAGGAGTTACACAAATTAAAGGTAACCGTTTCTCATAATTTGTTTTCTTTTATTTTACATCTCCAACCCCTAAAATCTTTTTATTCCTTTATTTTGTGACAAAACTAGTATCCTCAATATACTAGAATTTTGTTATGAGATGAATTTGAACTACACTTACACACACCTCCATCTAATGGATTAAAAACCTAATGTTTCTGTGGATGGAAAACTAAGGCCTCATGAAATGATGATTGTTCAATTACATATTACCACCTCTAATTGTGGACATTATGATGGGACTGTATTTATATATGATATATATTATGTTTATGATTTAATTATGCTTCTGTAATTCCCAATTATATCAAGCCTTTATGGTTTCCATAGTGGGTAAATACGATAATCTCATTTAGGGAAGTGCGGACTACCGCCCCCTCAAAGTGATGTGATTCGTTAATGTATTATGTGGGATGTATAAAGGATGGAGTTAATGATATTATATATTATATTATACTGGAATTATAATATACATATGTAAAATTATGTTTTAATTCCATTAAAATAAGAAATAGAAATGAAAGTAGCGTCCATGCGTACATACAGATTACTGTCTCCCTGAACGGTGCATTTCATTTCTTACCTCTAAATGTTAGGTACTATTATAAAAAACATGTATATAATGGATATATAAGATATATATGATATCCAAATCATGAATATCATTCTGGATATAATGAAAATCTGACCACATGGACTACTTCTAAATATAAGGTGTTCATTTTTACTCAAGTACCAAATATCGACAAAATGAACGTTATTAACTTAAATGATTGCATAATGTTTATAACATGGTAACAAGTTGTATAAAAGGAATAATAAACATGAAAAAGGTTCTTAAGCAAGTATAAATTATCTTTAGTTTATTATTCAAGAGATTAAAGAATGATGGAGTCAAGTCGGACACGATGTAAGGGACTTCGTCTCAATCTCCTTTCATTAAGGCATTTTTAGTTTTATACGCGACTTTATTTTATACGGAGTATAAAACCCTTTGAATTTTTGTTTTATTAATAGGGAATATTTTTATATGAAATGTTTTACTAAACTAAAAAAAAAGGAATGTTTTTTTAACGTAAGTGGTGACAACGACCTTTCTTCCACCACGAGTATTATTTGATCTTTGGCTTCCTTAACAAGCCGGAATATTTTAAGGAAAAAATAAATAAATTCCATATACTCTTTTTACGTATTTTGGTATTGAAAATGATTTTGAGAATGGATTTATTATTTCACTATCTTGAAATGATATTTTATAATTGCATTGTAGAAATGTTACTTTTCTTTATTCTTATGTAATGTGTTATGATCATGTTATGTTTCTTGGGCATTATTTATGTATACGGGTGGTTCCATGATAAACCTATGGCGGGTGAGCCCGAGATAGCTCTCCATTGCATTGGGTAACGTGATGGTGGTAAACATGAATGTTTCTCTTAAGAGATTTAGGGAATATACTGTGATGGGTATTCCAAAGTAACTCCCTATGTAGCTATGATAGCTACAATGTAAGTATGGTATGGATACCTCAAGTTACCTTTATGATTTATGAATTCTATGTGTCTTTCATCAATCTTATGATTTCATGAGGTAAGTAAAAGAGTTCAGGTTTTGTATGTATTTATGAAAAAAAAATTTCATTCATTGTTTTATAACCCTTACTCATCCTTTTAGGCTCATCCCAACTTTTGAAATGTTTTCACATGACTTATAGATGAACAGGGTCTAGGATGGGATCAAGGAAAAGTCATTCTGTCTAAAACATGGAACTAGACATGACTCTTTTTATCAAGAGTTTTTATTTTATGAAAAAAATGGAATCTGTGTAGATATGTATACCTTTTAATCTTTTGAGATGTAATAGTTATGTCCTAATTCTCTAAAACTCTAAACCTAAAAAGATCCTCCATGTGAATTATTCATTTAATTCAATATTATGTAAAGTTTAAGGCCAGGTCCTTATAGCTTTCCCATCAAAATGATAGACCACCAGTACAAATTTCCCTTCTTCTGAGCACTAGAGGAAAGAGAATATCTTTTCAATGGAGTTAATCCACTGGTCCATGAGTAGGGGATCATAACATCTGGTAAACATGGGAGGCCTTTACTGCATGAATGATTCTATATCAACATTCTGTTTCCTTGGATGAGGTGGGGTTCCCCATGATTCAAACATTTATTCATAACTTGAGCCAGCTGAGCAAGTACTATCATGATGTTTTGAGCACCTATTCCCATGATTTTAAGCATTTCATTAGGGAAATATTCACATTTCCTAGAACAATGGTTGTTGGAACTTGTTCTTCTATTTCTTTCCATTAAACAATAAAAAGAACATAATATTATATGGATTGAATACATAGTTATTAAACATAAAAATGAAAATTTCGAACATAAAAGGACAAACTTATAGAGGAGAAGTATATCCTAACTTGTGATTCCTTAGGTTTAAATCTAGGTTATCCTCAATCTATTTCATAATTTATATTCTTATGTAATTTATTTATTCCCTTAGTAATGGCTTGTACTAATCTCATGAATTTACCAAAGAATATCTCCCGGGAGTGTCAAACCAATAGTGTAGAAAGCCCTGTTTTGAATACCATGATCCCCTGGGTCAAGCCAGAAACTCCATGTCAGATGTTTCACTTCTAGGTACATCTGTTCCAGAGCTGCCTCTTCCTATTTGTATCCATAAGGGGATGTAGATTCTTGATAAACCACTTACTCTATAATTAACAAAAATTTAGGGATGTTTTCTTATACATTGTCTCATCCTTATGGTTCTTACTAAAGTGCTCTATTGCTAATATCCAAAAATCTATATACCATTCTTTGATACAAACTATAGTGACCCTTGACTTTTAAATATAACATTACATGATTTTATGAATAATTATATTTTAGAGTACCATCCACGTATCGTAAAGTCGAGGGTCATGGAATACTATTTACATAATCAGACCTTATAAAAATAACTTTTTATTTAAACACCAAAATGAGATCCTATGTTCCATTGTGCTCATACATATGCACATGGTAACCTAGGGATAACATGAAAAAAGGGATGAGCTAATAGCCTAGTAAGGTAATAACCAAAAGAACAAAGCATTATCAAATGGGATAGAAGGCATGACATGATGATTTAAAAAGCCATGTAACATATCATAACATATAATCATGGGATCATTTAAACATGGAATAATAGAAATGTCATAGAAAAATAAAACATAAATTTATCACGAGTCAAGGCTAACCTCCAAGATCATTTCTCATAGTTTCAAAATCCATGGCTAACTGCCAAGACTGTTGCACATAGTAGCCCAAGCCAAGGCTAACCACCAAGACCATCGCACAAAACGTCTCATGAGACTCAACATTAACCAATGCATTGGAGAACTATTTGGGAGAAACCATCATAAATTTCATGAATATGATTTCCACATAATGGATCATATATAACCAATTATTAATAAACCAAAGGTTTACCCATTGAAAGAATTGGATATTGCAATTATGACATAAAGCATAACCAATGGGAGTATCATGAAAGTATCATTGAATGAAAGGAATTAGAAACTACATTGACGTTCATAAGGTAAAATAAGCATTTACCATGGTAATTTATGTCAAAAAGAAGTGAAAATATGTAATAAATGTATTTGAAAAATTTTAACATTAAAACATATTTGTGTGGTTTTAAGGAAATACTATAGTGCTGTTAAAAGAGAAAAGGGAAATTCATTTATATAAAAACAGAAGTAAAACAAAAATGTTTTCAACATAATAGACTTATCATATAAAAAATGGTGTCTTAAAATAGTGGATAGAGTGCCCATGAAATTGGGTTAAAATTTGGGAAGTTCCCTTAAAAGGAGTTTGCTTATTAAGATGTAACGTGGAGTGAATCACTTAAAAGCATGTATATCCCCAAAAGAGAATGAGGGGTGGATCTTGAAACATGAGTTTGGATAATTTAAACAAAATGTATTATTTTAACATAAAAGGAAAATATAACTTCATTTGGGTAAAAATAAAGATAGAGAAACCCGAAGGAATAAAGGCAGTTCAGGTAGAATTCCTTACAAAATATCGGCATGGTATCAGATGTATATAATATGGATTAATGAGAGATAAAGGGGTTTATAATCACCTATAAATGCGGAGGGAATTATGGAGGAGGTGAAAAATAATACCCCATCATTAGAGATTACACATAAAATGGAATATCATAGAGGATATTCCTAAATAAAAGTGAAATGGAGATGATCCCTTACCTTAAGTTCGATGGTGATTTTTCTAGAACATAATGACTAAAAAAATCTAATTACTTTCATTAATTAATAATTATAGAACCTATTATATATGTAAAATATGTATTATAACCTTTTTAAGTTCATTTATAAACATTTTTATTGGTTGTGAGGTTTAATTTCATTGTTCGGGTCTGTTTGCATGCTTAGTTTTATTGATCTATTCATGTTCGGATAAACATGTATGCTGAATATGATTGTCCATAACTGAAGTTATATTTTATTATTGATCATGAAAAAGGTGAAATGGTGGTATATTTTAATTTTTTTACTTGTAGTGAAGTCAAATAATTAAATAAAACTTTAGTGATAACCTTTTTGGTTAATTGGTGTTTTTTGCCCATAAAGAACACATTTTGTCATATAAACCAAAACCATGTGTGAAAACGGATTATAAGATCATAGATGAGGAATAATAAGTATATAATGTTCTGGTTCAACCATAAAAATAGTTTCATGGACATAAATTAAGATTGAAATGGAAATTGATAACCCATCAACCTAGAATGTGAAAAATTAAAACATCTCAAATGGTGTTTTCAGTTGTTTTAAATAATAGGTCGGGAAATGAGAGATGATAATGAATTATCCAATTAGAATAATAGAATTAAATTAAATTTATATTACTGGAGTTATCAATCCATTTGGGTGAAGGGAGGTGAGGAAATAAATAAGAAAAGAAAAGAACTTAAGAGAAATAAAATATTTGGAAAGAGGAATTTACCACTTGAGTTTACCTCCTTTGAGAGCCTCTTAAGGGGAGAAGATTTGGTATATTGAAGTGACTTGTTGTTTTTGGAAGTGGGAAAGGATCTTGGGAAGAGATTTGGGATGAATATTGTAAAGTCACAAGGCTTGAGAGGAGTGAATAGAAGATGTAAGGATGAGCAATATTTATAGTGGAGGGGGTGGGGTGGGTTTTCAAAATATTATAATAATTAATTTATTATTTCTTCACAAGACAAGAAATAGTGATTATTATATGAAATAGAATAGTAATAAATGCCTTTGAGTTTGAGATTCTGGTTCTTACATCACTCATGAAGTCAGGTATAGTGTATTTAAATTATAATGCATTTAGACGGTAAATTAATGTATTTTACTATTCCCTAAAAATTCTTGTATTTCAGAAAAATCCCAAAAAGTCACTCAAACCATTTTTCGATGTGTAGAATTAAAAAATTAATTCCATTTTTAAAAAATTAATTTTCTAAATATGATTAATTTAATATTAAATTAAAATAATAATTTTTTCTGATGAACAATTTTAAAACATTTATTTTCTTATTCCAATATATAGGTATTTCGTACTCTCACTTGAATCTTATTTATATACTATCATGTATAAGGTTACTATTCATTAGGGTATATCACTATTCATTAGTATAAAATTTATATTCATAAGGGTATGTTAATATTAACAATAAATTAAGATGGTTATATTAGAATCCATATTACTTACTAATCACAACCTAATATGTAAACTTATTGAAATTCCAATCATAGATGGTAAAAACTTATGTTTAAAGGTAACATAACACTTAGTAGTTCGTTGTGTTGTGATTTTACGTGATTATATGACATATTTATAATAATATAATTTCCATTGATAAAACATTGGTTCATTAAAACATTCATTGAAATTCATGTCATAAAGACCTCAACATGTAATCAAATGTTTTAATACTCTTTTCAGATTTTATATTATAGTTGGTTCACAACTGAAACTCAATATATTGAGCCTTATATGGAATCATCTAGAATTTTGAGGTAAGACATGGATAATGATCAAACTTAAATGAAATAGTTTTCCCATCATGTCTTCAAACATTATTAATATTGATCCTTGTGAGGATCTCATGAGGTAAATATTCTATTATAGAAAAGAAATTTGTAGATTTGGCTAGGTGATCAATAATAACCCATATTACATTCTTTCATCTAGGAGTCTTGGTTAATCCAATGAAAAATAAAATTATAATTTCATCACTTTTCACATAGGAATAGGAAGAGTTTTCATGGATCCTATAGGATTCAATCTCTAAGTTATCACTTTATTCCTAACCAAGAATCTGGATACATATTCATCTATTTCCCAATTCATGTTATCCCACCCAAAATGTTATTTCAAAACTAAATACATAATGGTGTTATGATGGTGTATGGGGAAAATAATGTTCTGAGCATCATTTAAAAATCCGATCATTAGTATCAGAATATATAAAACCTGTATTAGTTTTACAAACTTCATAATTCCATATTTAAAAATTAAGTATAACAATTCACAATCATTCACAGGCTTAATTTCCTAAAAATTATCATCATTAGATTGAGAACTATTTATCTTTCCCAATAAATATTGAATTATAGTCATTTGATTAAGGATTTATGTATACCCTTCTATTATAATTCATATATCTTTATTTAATAAGTCCATAAACATAGGAAGCCTATAAATACCAATTTGGTTTATAACTACATGATATTTCATGGAATATTAATCTACTACCATATTTGATTTCCCTATGTTGTATTGTATTTACATATTGTAATCCATGTATATCTTGACCAATCTATTTTTCCTCATGTTAACATATTTTTTCATAAAAATATATATATTTTATAATCTTATGGTCTATGTATATATCCCAACACTCACCATCTAGTTATGTCCTTATATAATCAATGAAAATATTTCAAATACTAACACATGATCATTTAAAGGATAATTATAGTCATATGTAATCAAATTCCTTGATGCAAATGAATTAAATTTTCTATCTTATATAAGGAAACAACCTATCACATTCTTTGACAGAACACTATATATCAGCAACATATCATTTCTTGTTGGTAGAGTCAAATTATGATAAGTAACTAATCTCATATTAATGTTTTTCATAAAATTATTCACATTACATTGTCCAAACATACATAACCTATTTTCAAGCATTCTGGGTTAAAATGTTTGACAATCATGAATACTTATGAATTTATTACTTATCGTAACCTGTCAAAAAGATGAAACCAATTACCTTAGTTATGTTCATTTTTGTAGGTAATTCTCTAACAACCATTTATTTTTATGAGTCAATTGACATTCCTTCCTTAATGATAATATATCCATGAAATGAATCTTATCGATGTTATAAATAAAATATACTAAATCTACCATTTCCAAAATTTCTTCAAAGAGACATAATAATAAAACAAATGTGCTTATCATGGTCCTCATATCATTTAGAATAAACCAAGATATCTTCAATGAATAACAACACAAAATCTCTATTTTATTCATTGAATACATTTTATATTTGTTTAATAAAAATATAAAGTGCATCGGTAAATCCATATTTTACTACTATAAACTCATAATGTACATAACGTTTTTTGAATTATTTCTTCATAATTTATTCCTTATTTAATTTAAATTGATGATACCTAGAAGGAAGGTCATTCATTGAAAATATTTTGAAATTTTTATTTGATTGGATAAATCATCAATGTGGGGAAGAAGAAACATTATATTTATCTAAATAAAATTGATTTCCAAATAATCAACACACATCCTCATGGATACATCCTCATTATTATTAATGATAATAGAGTATCCCAATGGGAAAAAACATTGGAAAATAAATAAATTATCACAAACTCGTCAATTTGTTTCTCTAACTTCACAAATTTCATTGTGGAAATTCTGTATGGAATCATTGATATTGGTCTTATTTTATGGATTAAATCATTGGAAAACTCATCTTTATGCATTATTTAATTTCTGAGGTATGTGACCTTGACTCATATGGTATTTGTATGAATAATTCCACATTGAATTATAATTTTAATGATGGATATCATTGTTATTTTTCATCCCTTTTCATTTTGGTTCCACATGACCAATATCACCAAAATTTTAAAAATCATTCATTTACTTTAATAAATTACCAAAGTTTTTCTTTTTGAAAATTTCAAATGATGGAAATTAATACACCGTCAAAATAATTTTTATGTATTATATTTTTATTATTATTCATATGAAAACCTATTGAATTGATTATACATATTCATACTGGATATAGAAAATTCATTCTCTGTTTTGATGGTGGATATAATTATTTAAAATCATGGTGAGTTTTTTTGAGATCCCATTAGACAATTGGGTTGATTTCTTTAATGAAATATTCCACCTTCCATTTTGTATTGCATGTTTAATCCATAGAATACATGCATATAATTGTAATGGTTTCCCTATAATCCTTATAATTTTCTTCACCCTTTTTCATTATGCTAAAGAACATTATCTTAATTTTAGTTTGTTTATCATTAGTGAAGTATTTTTATAATAATTTTTCGTAAAATTATTTACATTTCATGTTCTTTTATTTCATCTTCCTCCCAATAATTTTGTATCAATGAATAAAATTGATAAGGATAACCTTTTATAAAATACATTATAAGTGTATCGTATTCTGTTTAATCATATCCCATGGCTAGAAATATATTATCAATGGACATAATCTATTGTTATGATTCCGCATTATAATTAATCCTACTAAACTATGGGAATTTATTTCACCTCATGAGTTCCAACATCGGATAGTTAATTTAATAAAAAAATGTATTCCCTATTTGGGAAAATGTTATTTTACATAACCTAATTGAGATGATCTAACATGGCTAAGATATTTTTTGTTTCAATGTCTATATTATTGTCTTATTTATAATGTAATTATCTACATTGTCATTGAGTTTTGATACCATTATTTCTTCCATAATACATTTATAAATAATGACATACACATGATTCACTCATAAAATTATAAATTTCAATTAATAATGTATACTTACAAAAAATATGGTGCGTCACATTAAAAAATTCAAATATTTATCAATTCGTAATTTCAAAATCATAAAATAGTTTTTTTGGGGATATTTTTATTTTCAAATAAATCATAATGGTTTGTAATGAAATTTTGAATTATCCTATGAACACTCACAATAAACCACAAAATGGTAAATATATACTCAACCAACTCCTTTCATGGTTATTACCCTCAAATTAATATGTTCCATAACCACAAGCACTTGTAATATCTAGCCATGGATGTATTTCTATGATATACCACATAATATCTAACATTCAAAAATTTTATAATGTTCCTATATTCTTATTCTTAATGTAAATATTAGGGACAGGTTCCCTAATCTATGTTTTCCTTAATCTATCTACCATGGTTCTACTAAAATGGATTGGAAACCTATAGTAATGACACAAACTAAATTATCTTAGTGTTAGTGTCTACATTATTACAAAAGTTAGGGATACAGGGGGTCAAATCAAAATGGATCAAGAAGTTTTATATTTTTGGATAAATGGATATAAAAATGATACAAAATTTAAATTGGTAATATAAAATAAAACAATTTAATATTTATCATTAAAAATCCATGAGCTCATACAGTGTATTTTTCTACACATTCATGGTAACAAAACATAATAACGGTGAGATAAAACTCTCAATAAGGTTTACTTATAATAGAATCTATCATGGATTGAGGAGGAATAATAAATATAGAGAGGTATATAATTTAACAAACATTTTATTTATCCAATATCATACCTATATTAATTAGGTAAGGAATAATTAGCATGGAATGGAAAATACCCAAACACTCATTCCATTTAGTCAATAACACGAGAGCCAAATTCATCCTCAGAAAATATTAATGAAATACTTTAATTGAATTTAATAAAATAATTACTAATGAAGAAAATGATTGATTTTTTTCATCCTGATCACATATATGATGATATCTATACTTTCAGAACCTTTTACAATATAGTTTAATACTAAGGGTAAAAATCCATTTAATTTGGCCAACTTATTTTTTTGATGGGACCTGTCGATTCATTTTGGGGCCATATAATTTCATGCCCCACCCATTAATTCATGTCCAAAGCAGTCTCAATATATTAAATAATCAATTTTATTAAAGATTAATATTATAAATCCATTAATATCAATATTGATTTAGGAATATAAATTTATCAATATTTTTTCACCTAAAAGATTAAGATTAAAAGTAAACACCATATATAAAAAAGGAATATATTTTAAGAAATAAACATATTGATGATAAAAAGAGCATGGATATTTAAGATAAATTTAATTTCTAATAAAAAATGATCAAAATAAATTGATTGTCTCAATATAATTTTAACAACCATAGAATTAACCAAGAGATGACAGTTGTCAATAGGTTAATTAAGATTATGAAATATATACAAAAAAGCATGTCATTCGAATGAATAATTAGAATGGATGGGAAAATTTAAATAATTATTGATGAAAATATTTTCTTTTTAAATACATTGAATACATGTAATAGAATCTGTATTTCATAAAATGGTTACATAAGTGGGAAGTTTGTTATCACTCTTTAGGTAAAAAAAGTGCTCTCCTTTCTTCATTATTTTGAAAAAAACAATTTGGAATAGTATTATATTGATTCCTTTAAAAAAAATATAAATTAAAGGATAAAATAATACTTCTTAAATAATTTATTTTATTAAATTAAAGGTATTTTTTTAATAATGTATTTTTTGGAAAACATGGATATGGAAGAAATATATATTCAATTTAAAGTGAAATAAAATCAATTTCCTTATTAAAATTTCATTCCATGATTGAAGTACCAAAGAGAATAAAGGATATAAAAAATATATTAAATCTATAAATTTTCAGTGGATAAGAAAAATATTGGATATTATAATTTTTAAATGACAATATTATTTCAATTAGAATAAATGAAATTCCAAATGAATGTGATATTGTAAGATTCCTTCCACATTAGTAACATTGAAATTGTAAACCCACAAATGAATATTATTTAGTTTTCTAATTATCATTATAAATAATTATTTATTTTTTATAAAAACATTTAATGGTATGTATATACAACAAATAAAAGTGAATTGGTACATAATAACAAATATGTATCAATTAAATGCAACTTACGACAAAATCTCATACCTCACACTACCTTTTGAAGGAATACACATTATACAACTATGTAACGGGGTTAAGCATGTTTTTAATTTATAATAGAACCATATTAATTAATCTAATATCATATATTATACTTATATAATGTCTTATCACTATTTTGTTGATAATAGTTTATTATATTTTTTGTTTCATATATTAATTTCCTTTTTCTTTTGTGCATGTTTTCTCTTGAATACTCTAGTTCATATATATATATGATATAGTTCCATAATATAAATAACTATATTAATTTCTTAAATATAATATATATTCATTATATATACGTTTACTACTATTCATGAATTTTTCACATGGAATATAAATCGAATCACTTCGTGGAGACAATATAGTATACATATGCATAAGAGATGATATCATTCCTTTAATGGGAGAATGGGTAAGGAAGTGTATTGTATAAAAAAGTTATTCAATTAAAATCATGTAAAATTTATCATATAAATTTATTATTTCCATTATCATGAAAATCCATATAATTCAACAATGGAAAAAAAATAAATTGGTTCATCAAGAGACAGACCACCATACATAGGAGTAATGGATTTATTTCCCATTATTCAGAGAAGGAGAAGGATAAATATAATTCCCTAAACATTATAATTTATATGTATATGAGATATAATGGTGTAATTATTATGGGGTTTTCAAGACCTAATTTAATGCTGTAAATGAACAATGAAAAGGAAATATCTTTGTCTATTTGATTACCTTCCTATAGGAAGCTTTCTCTGGATCTCAATTTTCCAAACATATGATTGGTATTTTGGAAAAAAAGAACTAAATAATGTTACTATGGTTTGGGGGGATTTTCTTTGGAATAGTCAAGATAGTGGTCTTTGTATGTGTGGGAAATTAAGTGTGGTTACTGCTCTTTTACAATTATCAAGGAGCACAAAGTGTGAAATTTTTTAAATGAATAAATCATTCTCACATTTTTCACATAAAAAATGGATAATAAATGGCTCATCATCAAACCTTATATGTGATAAGGTCAAAATATAGTCATTTAATAGTAATTATAAAAGTTCCTTGGTAAATTTTTCCCTTATCTTATTTGTTTACCCCATGAAAAATCATTTTATAATTAAATGTGGTAATTAAATTTAAGGTTTTTTACAATTCATTATTATTAGAAAATAGGATGAACATATTATATAATATTAATTATTCTGATTCCAAATATGGAAACCATTTTCTATAATTCAATTCATATAAGTGTAAAATTATAATTTAATGACAACAACGTAAAATATGAGGAAATATAGGTTTTCAATAAATATATTTTCAAGCATAAGAAGATATTATTTTAGTTATATGACTAGTAATAAACATTAGATTATTTTAAATTCATATAGTTAGATATTTAATATATAAATTTAAATTTAAACATCCATCATTATATAATATTTTCATTAATATAAATTGATATATATTATTCCATTTTAATGAGAATTTTTTTTTTGAATATAATATATATATAATTTTTGACAAATATCAGTTTTTAAATCCAAATTTCATTATTAAGAATTTAATAAAATTTTTAGTTAAAAAATTTCCAATAAAAAATATTATAACACCATATTATAAATAAATTTATGAATATTTAAATGCTATATTTTAAATTAAATATAATTATTTATTTCCAGGGGAATGTTTTAGAAATTCATTCCAGGATAATTTCTACCAATTAAGACACAATTTGATATTATTTATATCAAATTAGAATTAAATTAACATTTAATATTAATATTTGCATTGTATTAATGTTTTTTAAACAGAATTTTCACCAATAATAATTGAGGCTTGGGTGTTACAGTTCATCCATGTGGACTACTCTCCTTTGTTTGTGGGATATCATGTGGGTGATATAATTTTTTGGGCTACCTATAGTAAATTAGTTATAAATTTTAGAACCCCACACAACCAAAGTATCATCCATGAATAATATTCATCAATAATTAATAATATTTAATTTTATTTTATTTATTTTTTTAAATAAAAAATTGAACTATATTTCACATGGATGTTAATTTATATCATGAAATGATAGGGAAAATTATACATGTAAATTATAAAAAAAACTAAAATTAAATTCAAAAAATTGGTGCATAATATATTCTAGAAAATCCACCACACTTTAACCATCATTTCATTCAAGAAAAAATCTAACATTTAATTTTAAAGGTTTCTTCCATTGAACTAATATTTAATATAAAATATCAATGAAACAGAAACTTTCAAATGGTGGAGAAAAAATTTTCAATATATAAAAAAGGAAAATGAATCAATATCCACACATTCAAAATATGTTTTTGATATTTCCCATGAGAAATTTTAGAGATTCTATTTTCTTCTATTCAAATCTTATTATTTATTAATATTATACATTATAGGTTGTAACATTACTCATCATACTTTTCCTACTCATTTCACAAGGTAAAAAAGTAAATAAACTATTTCCCATACCTTCAGTACATGTTATAAAACATTATCATTATTATTTCCTTTATTCTCATCATTATAGTTACAAAGATAAACAAAAATCAAAAGGACATGAAATTTTGGTTCAATTTGATCTATAGATTTAACACTATATATAATTGATTAATAAAACAAATTCTTAATCATAAAAGTTGTTAAAACACTAATGAATAGTACTTCATAAAATTATATTATCCCTTGAAAACTTCCTCTAAATAATATCATCACATCACTCCAAAAAATGAATGTAACATTCATGGATACATGAATGGATAATTGTTGAACTACACCGTCATGATTTTATAAAAAAATTAAATTAATATTAAATTTTTATTTTTTAAATTTATTATTGGAAACATATCAAATAATCCATCCAACCAAAAAATATCAATATAACTACTCATTTAATGGTGATTTTTGACCAAATAAAATACCAAATACATTAATAAATTATTTATATTATTTTATAGGGGTATATAATAGAACAAAATTTAATATAATAATTAACCTCTCTTAAAACCAATGAAAACTAAGATTTTTTTCATATAATTATAACATCATATTATAACCTAAAAAACACACACTCTAACACTATAATATGAATAATTTTACAAAATAATAGACTATTACTAGGAAAGGATAAAATATTTATTTAATGTCACTCGTTCCAATTTTTGTTCATTAATAATCTTTTTGGGTTAAAATAAAAAACACTATTTATTTTAGGTAACATTGAAAATGGATAAATAAACAAAAATACATCAATCATATTACAAATTATTATGTAAAATCCTAGTTTTTAAAATATCAAATATACAATATTTTAGGTAAAATGTCCAAATATCTCTCATGAAAGGTTTTTGAGGACAAAATAGATATTATTATTTTTATAAAATTCTATTTAATGTTATAATTTAAAAATTATATAATTCATGGAATGTGTGACAATAATAAATTAATAAATATAATCTGAAAAAATTAAAATCTTGATAAATGGAATGGATAATTTCATGTACTTGTAAATAAAAATAGAAATTATGATTTTTAAATGAAAAATAATAATCTAGACTCTCTTCATTAAATACCAGAATATTCAATTAAATGGACATGAATATAAAAACATATATTCATATGTCATCAATGAAATTATATGTATCATTGATGAAAACAATAAAACATATCTAATTATCGGTAGATTTTTTTAATTTAGGATTTGGAATGGATATTGATAATATGGGGGTATCAATTAATGTTGAAATTTAATGAATACTCCATTTTAACTTTAAGTACTTATTTTTTTGTCCATACATACATTTTTATATCCTTATTATTTGAATAAACATGTTTCGGAAAATTAAATTCCAATAGTGAATGAGTATGCACATTCAAATGAATTTTCAAAAATTAAAGGAATTGAAATTGTAAACTACACCCTAAATTTAATATTAAAAGAAATTAAATCATAATGAATCAAAATAAAATGTTGTAACCTCTAGGATTCACTTTGTTTATGGTAATTAAGCTCATCCTTATCACTAAAATTTATGTGATTGAGGGTATGAGAGAAAAGACCAAGTATAAATATATTAATTTTTGATGTTGTGATTCCACAATATATATGGGTATCCATCAATTTTTAGAGCATATATTCACTATTATCCTACACATTTACTTATAAACCAATAGTGGTCTAATATATTACCATTTAGACCATCATGAAAATTTTAATGGTAGTAAATTGACTACCCAAACATGTCATCCTTCCTTGAATATATTAAGGATAGTAGTCCTTCGATTATGTTATGTCATTTCTAGAAACCATATGTAATTCCTTGCTTCTTTTTCACACACTTCATTATTCACTATAGTACCTACATCCCCTATTTTTCAATGTATAATCACATCATCATCTCCTTGATTGTTATATTCAATCAAACAATCTATTCCCTTATTATATATTATTCATATACTAATATATATTGAAAATTAACTTATTTATGAAAAAAAATGTTTTCAGTATTTGTTACATAATTAATAGAATCTATAAATTCCTTTCCACAGATTATTACAATAATTCCCTTTTCTATTTCTATAACCATAAAATTAATTGGGGTATTCAAAGTTTCAATATGGATTGTTATATATTAAATTAATCTCCAGGAAAATCTCACAATTCTATCGACAATTTGAAGAAAAATTCATGTTGCTGTCCACACTCAAAATACCATGATATTAAATGTTTAGATTGAAATTATTTTTATTCACAATCCAAAATTATAAAAATCCATTCAAAATTCATTAGATCCTATATTAATCAAAAAATAACTACTTGGATCATTTATCATCATTATTAGGCTACTTGATACCACTGAAAAAAATTTCCCTATCAGTGGTATAGTTCCAAATTCCACTAGCTTCCTCTTGTTTTACACCAATATTTCATAATTTATTTTAAAATATGATTTTTCTTAATAGATCTAGAAAATGGTTTTTTGATATGGTGGTTTATTAATAATTCCATAAATTTCACTCTTTTATATCCATCTTCTTATTATAATATAAATCAAATGGAATGGTGTGTTCAATATAGGTTTGGAGTTTTCTCTATATCCAACCTCTAACCTTCTCATAAATTTTATATTATTATTTCCCTATCAACCCCTTCATTCTAGACATTATCATTTTTCAGTTTCATGATTTTTTCATCTAGTATCTCTTGATTTTTTTTATTTTCATCACTATATTAGGACGTTTTTCCACTTCTCAAGGTAATGGATTCAATCTCTACATGTTTTAGAACTTTATTATCTCATTATAATAACCTAGCTTCCCCACAATTACTCGGTTAAGAATTTATTCTAGTTTAATTTCCAAATTATTCATAAAACCTCATTTATTTTGTGATAATTATTTTAGTCCCACTAGTATTCAATTTTACCTTGGAGGTGTGTGTAATTTTTTTTGGTGTTGTGTCTATATTTATATAGATTATATCTAGGTTATCCTTAGGTGTATGGATAGTTATAGTTAGAAAAGGGACTTGAGGTTGTAGTTGGAAACCATGTAGCCTCATATAGAATCTATAGACGTATTGAAATAATTTCCCTTAATTTTTATTTTTTTTTATCATTCATAAATTTTCATAATGTTGATGACTAAAATAATTATAACCAAAATACTCACTATTCAGAACAAGGGGATGATGAGTGGAAATCAGAACAACTAATTTCTATAATTTAAAATTCATTTTTTTCTATTGATATATTATCCCACATGCACAGTCTTTATTTATCATCCATATAATTTTTACTGAAAAGTATTAATAGAAACCTCTTCCAAAAAATCATAACATGGCAGAGGTGACATTATCATATGTGATCATCCAGCTGTAGTGTCAATAATTGATTTGTTACCATGTGATAAACCCTAATAAAATATTTCTATTTGTAACCATTATTCATTTTCTTAATGAGTTGGTTTGATATTGAAAACTTTTAAGGATTACCATTCACATTATAAGAATTTATTGAAAATATAGCATGTTTTAGAAAACATACACTTATATCCATATACTAGCATGGAAGGAAAAATTAAAATGAAAAACATCCTTACCAAATCCTCTAATTTAGAGATTGAATGTGGTGGGGGTACTTTGGAACCAATAGCAAGGCTTATCATTGAGTGAAGAGAGGAGAAGGAATATCCATATCTCATCTCATGAAATATTTTTTAATAGTACTTTGTAAAATAACTCTAAGAAACTAACAAGGAGATAATTTTGGTTTTATGTTATAGTCTAATGATTTTAATAGGTTATTATATATTATATATATTCATTATATTGATTCAAATATATTATAAAGTGACATGAGGAATGAGAATACTCAGATGGACCACTACATTTGAGGGTCATCCATAATTAATTATGATGTCAATATCTGGATTCCATCCATGGAACTCTTAGTTTTATCCTAACCTCGATTGATGTCCTTTTTCTTTTCTAATTTGAAATCTCCTTCATTAAACACAAATTTCCTTTCAATGGACTTTTTGATCTATTGATCAAATTCATTTTCTTATGCATTTTTCTTACCGAAAATCAACTATTCTTAGAATAATATTAATCAATGAAGTACTTTTGGAAAATAAAAAATGAATAAAGAGGAAAAAATAGAATATATATAAAAATAATGTGAATTTATAATAGATAATCCCCTTTAATGGATGTAGATAATTTTATCACTCAAATTTTTTCATTAATTTAATCGTGTATACCAATTTAAGAATTTTAAATTTTAAAATAAAAAATATAAATTTTATGATACTAATGTGAAAGATGAGGACAATCCCAAAGATAATGGTGTAAAAATTACATAGAATGTTTTATTAATTATGAATAAAAACAGTATATACAATATTTGTTTTTGTGTTTTTATTGTTTAGATAAGTCTACAAAGATTTTTTAAATATTAAAATCGATGATATAGTGATATAAAAGTGAAAATTAGTTAATTTACATTATTATATAATCATACTCTATTATAACATCTCTCTGAGTACTCACCCTCTGTTTCATAGATTCACATTTCCCCTCCCATTTTCCTAGATAAATCTATATATTTGTATTAAATTCTAAAAATAAACATAAATTGCCCAAATTCATGCCTTAGTTGTTCTATGAGTTGGTGTATCGATTTTATGAATTAATAAACTAAATTATCCTCTTCTAGTGAAGGATGTATATGATTAAAAAGGAAATAAATAATATCAAAATAATGATTGGAAAACCCCATCAAATAATTTAATAAATCACAGCTCAATTAAATAATATAATCCCACCATTATTAAATAGACCGAAAAAATAAAAAGTACAACCTATTTATAGTAATGATCTGAAATGAAAATGTAAATAAAAATATGAAAAATTAATAGTATTAAAATAACACTGTAATAGTCATTTCTATACTTACTCAATTTTTTTTCTTCTCTTGTGGTTTCACATTTTGTATAATTTCATCCTCTTTATTTCTTGGTAGATCTTACTTGAAAATCCATGTTAAATAATTACATAAAATCACATGATTTTATCCACCTTATTTGAATCTACTATAAACTCATCTGATATTTCATGAATGGACACATATGTTTTCTATCAAATACCAAATAAAATATTTAGGAGATAAGATGAATCATTTATATATATATACACACATGTTAAAATAAAACTGAAATGACTTTTAAATACTTTGTATCACCGAATTTATTATCCTCTTCATTTTTTCATTAAAACTACATTAGATATTAGTGATACCATATATTTTTGAATCTATTTAAAAAACCCTCACATATCATCTATATCTCCCCTTATAAACTTTTAATTTTTTTACTATTATACATGTTTATGGATAAATCATTTGAATATTGAAAATACATAGTGGATATAAGAACTGAGGGTTGAAAAAGGACCATGCAATGGATTCAATTCTCTATGTGATCCCTTCTATACATGAATGCATGTACGAAAGGACACATTACTGTCTTTTATCAATGGTATACCCTTCATTCTCTCCACAGTCCTTAGAACTTCTAATATCATGTGCTACATGATCTAGAAATAAACCAATGCTGATGAAAAACCCCTAATGAAAAAATATTTTCCCTTTATATAGAAACCCATTCTATATCACTATATCCACCATCTTCAACAATTCTATTCTTCATCAGACTACAATATAATGCTTCCTACCACAATGCAGATTCTTACAATCCATCCTCGAGCTATAAGGGACTCACATTCCAATGAAAGATAATAGGTAGGCTTCTAGTATCTTTTATAGCTTTAATGGTCACCACGATATATAACCATGGTCATAAAATGGTCCTCTTCAAGATTTTATTAGTTACTTAAGGTCCCAATTGAAATCCATTGAGGGTTTCGTGGTAGTGATCTATAAATGCTAACTAGTTTGGGGAATGATAATAATGCAATAATGAAACTAAGAAGACAACATTGTTTTAAGTTAGGTCAATACGTGGGAAATACTTCATCTAAAATCAATCATTTCACCATTCTGGATTTTCTTAATATGATATTTTTCTCTTTTTCCTGACAATATTTTCTGATAGGGGTCAAAAGATTCTTACCACTATCATGTACCACCACAAAATGCTGATGCTCTCCCCTTACTGCCTCATGTATTCCCCTCCCATGTAATGACATAGCTCAATATGGGATTCCCTATTCATGCTTTTCGTGTATTATGTTATCATTCCATTCCAATATATTCCCCTTGTGGGTTTACGTGGTTCTAGTGATCCTCAGGGGTTAGCCATGTGGCTTTCTCCATAGGGGTTGTGGGCTAGCAGGGTCTGGCCAAATATTTTGGCTAACTCTCATTAAATAATTTATAATTATGTCAACCTTATGAGACCCCAAATATCCAAAGAAAAACATTTTCCAAAATTTATTAACATATAATGCATTTAATTTTATTGAATAATAGCATTTATTTGTTCATTTAACAAGATGTAATATAGAATAATTGTATTATTGGGAAAATTTTAAAAAGAATAATAAAATATATTATATTAAATTATAATTTTATTATCATTGAATAGGTTACCATTATTTATATAAATCCCCCCAATTACGTTTCTATTTCATATATATGTATTTAAATTTTTCTTCTATCATGAAATTTTATTTTTATTCCATTCCACATAATATTAAATAGCTTGGAAATAGAATATTATACTCTATGAAATATAAAAATATATCTTTTTTAAACACCCATGAAAACATTCATCATTGATTGAGGGTATAACAAGAAAAAACATGAGGATTGAATAATGTTGTGTATAACACTTTTCAACCAATGATAGGTGACTGGAATGTATAAAAAATCAATATCATATTTGAAAAAGGGACCATTATAATTGATAAAATAATATATCAGATAAATATTGATCTATTAGGTATTATTTCTACACATAAGGTGTAGAAATGAATTTTTATTATGTAGAATGAGAATAATTTAAATTTAAACTAAAAAAATTTATATGTATTATAGTCATTGTTTTAATGATCACAAAATAATATTTGTTATGATATTAATGAGTTTAATTTTCTATGGTATCATTAAATTTTATAAGATAGAATGATGGAAATTTGGATAATGATGACTCGCTGTTGAAGTTGAGTCACCACCAGCAATGACTCACCAGTGAGGATGAGTCATCTAAAGGGATAATTCTACATTAAAATTTTCTAAAAATCATAATGGATTTTTAGAAAAGTATGGGAAAGATTCACCATTAGAGGATGACTCATCGTTGAACCATAAATTTGACAATGTATGGAAAAGACATACCATTGGTAGTGGTTTATGAAAATTTGGTTAAATTTAAAAAATATATACCACTAGGGAGTAGTCACAGTTAAAGATACCCTTCCAGAAGAATGAAAATTTAGATAAGTGTTAAAAATACATACCACGAGACTTGAGTAATCATGGATGATTACCTATAGAAATAATAAAAATTAGCAACATGTTGGAATTACCTTCTGCTAAGATGTGTAACCACCTTCCCAAATCACTTCTAGGCTATGTCATCACCATATATAATCTCACCGTTCATGTGGACTCACCTCCACAATCAATATATTTTTAATTAAATATGTTTAAAGAATATATTGATTAATTTAATTATGTGATTAATTATAATTATTGTTGTTAATCTGTTGTATAGATTCATTGAATATTGTGTCATCACTGAGTACGAGGATGCAGGATATCTAGATGATTTTTTTCCACATAGGAACTCATGCATATTGCTGTTAAATGACAATGAATACTCCCTCATTCATATATTTGAAGAGAAAAACAAATAAGTGTAAAGGCCAAAATATTTTAATGTACACGTGATGAGTTAAACTTTCTAAGAGATTACATACTACAGCTTGCTTACAGATTGTAGAGGAATAATGCAGTATACAGAACATTTAGTTCCTTCCCTCAGATAGAATAAAAATATTTTCTAACACTCATATTTAATATGGTAAACTGAAACTCAAATCAAGCCTCACTTAAAGCTAATATCAATAAGTCACACACTAAAGAGCATATCATATATGAAATGCATTATCTCTAAATATTTTATATTCTCATTATTTATGCTTTCTATACATTATGATTATTGTGGTTTAATCTATTTATTTTACCAACACTAACTCCAACACTATAACTAGAATATACCTGATATCTTATTAACACTGTATGTAACTTTTTTTACACATGGTTTTAGGAAATTGGTCACTATGTGTCTTGTGTTTATTTCATTCGCATTGGTTTTGTCGAAGAGGTAATGTATGGAATAGAAAACTATTCTATTTTACAACTAGTCTATGTTTTGGATAAAAAATTATTATATACAATATTCTTGGTATTAGGTGATCAACTAGTGGAGAGGATTATGTGTCGGGTTGAGACAGAACATATATTTTTTTCATCATGTGTTTTATTGTTTATTGAGTTATTTATATGAACTAAACTGATTTTTGGTTAAATTTTAAATAAGACAACTAATTCGATTGTTATCCACAATTAGTATGTATATAAGGTTTTGATTAGGTAAATTTATATCAAAATCTAAAATGTTTTTCATAATTATTTTAACTATGAAATAATGAATATTTGAGAAGTAGTTTAGTAGATCATAACTAACACTGATTGTCCCTTTTGATTAATTGTTTTATTTTTATTTAAATTTGGGAATTTTATTTAATATTGGATTAAAAAGAAATATTATTGGGTAATCCATTCACCACCAATCTTGAGATACTCTATTTGACCAACATTTGGTATCAAAGGTTTTTAAAATATTTTCAACTATGATTTTAGTTTTCTTAATGATCTTATGTTTCTGTTAATTCTAAATTTAATTATTTAAATAGTGAATAGAAAAAAAGGTTCTTCTACTAACATAACTCTTTTATTTGTGGGTAATAACATTTATCTATGCCAAAATAATATGAAAATTCATATATAAAGTATGGTTTTTGAAATCTGGTTAGCTATAGTGGATAAAAATTAGTTACCTAACACTTCTAGGAATTAATGGGACAATGCTACAAAACATTCATATAATATGAATTGTAAAGATATGAATTCCATTTTATTGTTCATTATGAAATAGGGAATTAAAAAGCATATTTTATAGTAAAATGCATATGAAATTTGGGATGCATTATATGATTCACATGGAGTAATCCCTGATGTTTAATAAAATATATTTAATACATATATAATCCAATATGATTAATTAAAAACGAAACCTAATGATATAATTTTTTATATGTATCTCAGGTTCAATGAAATTGTTAATATAGTGAGCTCCTTGTGGTATCTATCATATGACAAGGATCAAATTATGAGACTGTTGAGATGTCTTCCAGTGATATGAAGAGGTACATTTGTGTAAATAATGGAATCATGTGACATCATTAAACTACATATAAAGGAATGGGACAAGATGACAATGATGTACGAAGAATAGAATAAAGTAAATCATGCAGAATATTATGATCCCATTATAAATTCATTATTATTCAAGTATGATACATCTAAATAAAAATAGAATTAAAAATATCAAGTTCAAATCTCCTCTGATGCAAAATCACTATCGGATAGTGATGATGAAATGGGTGATCTGGCTAGAAGCTTTATTATGTTCTATTTGATGAATAAATTATTCAACAAACCAATTTGTAACGAAAAGTATTACAATAGAGTAAATAGATAAAAACACTGTAAAAGAGATGAAAAATGAAATGAGATTATGTAAAGACCCATAAAATTTAAGTAAAATTTTTTCCTTAATTTTCTTTGGAATTTTACAAGAACGCAGTTTCTGACGACACCTGATTCTGAGGCCCGGTGTGCCCGGAATCAATTTTCAAAGTTTAGCTTGGGCATGTTCAGTAAACGAACGAGCGGGTTTTCCTAAATTTTGAACCGGTGCTCAGAATCGAAATCCGAGGGCACCAATGGAACCACAACGCCACTAATTTCTTAAGAACACCTTTTCCGAAGTTGTGTTGCTCGGGTGAGGTTATTAATTTTTGGGGTTAACTAAAGAATAAAATAAAATAATGTGCAACAGATTTTATTTTTAGTCAAAGCAGTGTCAAACTGGGAATGGTGGTCGAGGTGGGACCCACTGATATCCCAACTCCTAAGTAGGATATTACTGAGGTGGGGCCCACACGAGCCCCACCCCCTTTAATTTCCTTTTTACCTCCCATGAGCATTTAAAATAATAACTCACCCGCACCCTCCTCTTAAATTCCAAGTGAACTATCACGTTTAAATAATTATTAAATGCCTCAATTAATTGGTCAACGGTCATTAATTTAATCATGATCTGTTTTTGAATTTCAAAAACAGTTGGCTTGAGAAATAAAATAAGGCAAAGCCTTATTTTATTATGTGGTTTCACTGTGCGAGGAGGATTTGAAGTGGAGAGCCCAAGTATTGGAATCTTCATCTTCCTCCTTGAAGAATGTGAAGAACGCACCGTCGTCGACGAAGAACACCGACCTCCGACAAAGGGCGACGAAGAACGCTAGTTCCTCGAAGATCGACGACGTGACGCTGAGTACCGCGACGTCGACGATCCTTCTTCCGTGACGCCGTCTTCCGCAACGTCCCTTCCCCGTAACGAAACTTCGTTCAACAAACGCTTTAGTTAGGGGGTTTGGTTTAATTTAATTTATGTGGATCATTTCCTCGGCCTTTGATTAATTTGTTGATATTCATTTGGGCCGCCTGTTATCGTAATAACGGGAGGAGGTCAGACCGCACGAACACGACCGACCCTCCTCCCCCTTTTGTTGGTTGTACTTATTGTAGCACGAGCAAAGGCGGCGCGGTGCAATGACACCATGCGGAAACAATGAAGAACGGGCGAAGAACCGCGGCGTCGTCACGCCGCGCCGTTGCGGCAATTCGAAGGCTCTACAGATTGTTTATTTGATGGTGATTCGACAAGCATTGACGGAATGGTCCGCAGAGGTGGTTTGATGATTCCGTAGTAAAGTGCGAGACCCGAGGTGAACGCCGACGCAGACGGAAGTGAAAACGGACCACCGGAGCAACTCCGGTGGCCCGCAAAAGACCCCGCCGGCGTGTCACGCTGGCATGGTAGCGGCCAGGAGGCGACGGCGCCCGGAACGCCGCCGGGAAGGACCACCGCGGCTGAAGACGCGGTGGCTGGCGGCTGGTCCAACGACCACGCGGGACCAAAGTCGGGGGGGGGGGGGATGCGGCGCTGGGCCACGTCCGCTGGCAAGGAACAGCCCCCACGCGGGGGCCGCATCGGTAATCAAGGGGGCAGCCGCCCCTTTGCGCGGCCGATCAGCCAGCGCCGAGCCGACCCCGCTCGCCCTGCGCCGCGCCGCCCCGGGTCGGGCCTACCCGGGGGGGGGGGGGGGGGTCGGACCGGGCCCAGAACCCCCTTTTTTGGAACTTCTTGTTCTTTTGCCCATAACATGGGATACAGACCCCCGATCGACGCACCATAAGCTGAGTAACAATCCTTGGATCGAGACGGTCATTTCAGTATATTACACTGAATGTTTTGGAGAGCTTTGGGTACGGTCGGGTTGGTTCAAACATGAAACCAACCGGGCCCTCGGAGTGGAAACGCTTATAACATGAGCTCCGGACGTCCAATTAATGTGACGTCGACTTTGTTGGTTTTCTCTTGGTGAGATGGACCTTTTGGATTACTTCGCTCGAGTTTTGGATGCAGTTGGAGTGTGGTTGGGATGGGTTTGACTTAAAAACCAACCGGGCCCCTAGAACAAAAAAGTCAATAACTCTCAGACTGGGCGTCCGATTGATGCGCCGTCTATCACGTTGAGTTCCTTTTGATGATACAGAACTTTTGGTACATCAACTCCATACTTCGTGTCAGTTGATGTATTAGCCCTTTGGCTCATGGAGCAGACCCTCCCTGAACGAGCTTGCAGTGTGCGGGAACCCTAGAGATGGCTGCGACTACGACGACGATGACGACTGTACAGAAATCCTCCGTGGATTCGACGACAATGACTACAGCACTCAGCAATCCTGTGTGGATCAGTGCTATCGATCCTGTGTGGGTCAGATCCTGTGTGGGGTCAGCGCTCAGCGGTCCTATGTTGGCCAGTGCGTACTAATCCTATGTGGGTCATTGCGGGGTTTAGTACCTATCGATCCTTTGTGGGACGTAGCGGGGGTTAGTACCTATCGATCCTGTGTGGTTCCGACAACTTAGATGAATCAGTGGCTACATCTGATCATCTCTATCGTCTTACGAAGAAGTATTCCTGTATGAGATGAGTCTTGACTTCCAATCATTATCTTCGATATTATTGACTTGCTTTCCTATGTGGATTGTATTTTGTTATCCTGTGTGGACGTGATCGAACTTGGGCTCGGATGTTGGAGCCAAACTGGAATTGATGACTTAGGTATATGTATGGGCATATACCTGAGTGGTGTTGGATGTTACTTCGTGATTGTATCATTCCTTTGTGGATTACACTTTGTGGATTCTGGGAGACCTTCGGGGGTCTCAGGGTCCCTACTGAGTAGCGTATACTCACCCCTGCACGGGCTATGCCCGCACCACGTTGTGTTGGATGTAGACGACGAACAGCGTTGATCGTGGTTGAGGCTTGGGGAGAAATTCAGTACTTGGAGGTGGACCACTGGGTGGGACGTACATGGAGCAGAGGGCTAGACCCGAGGAGCTGAGGAGGTTATATGTACCCACCCTTCAGGTGGGAAATCCAGTGGACAGATCGATATTGCTGCTTTACTTTTAGTTGTTGTATTTCCTTTCCAGTTGTACTTTACTTCCAGTTTGGGTTTGTATTCTGGCCCACTTACTTTTCTGCACTACTTTTTGTACCCAGTTTTCCTTAGTGTTTACTTCTGCTTGCTTACTCTGTGGTGTTTGTTTAATTTATAAAGTAAATGTCTTCTCCTTTTTTTTGGGATTTATGCCTTGGTGCTATTCGCCAGCCCCTGGCCTATGGGAGGAAGGCTTGGGATAGTCACGGCACGGGTCCCGAAGATGGTTCGTGAAAAATTAGTATCAAAGAAGTTCAGTTCTACCACCGAACTCAGGACTCTGATCTTTTTCTATGTGAAGAAATAATGTTAATAGTATTGAGTGTGGTTATCAGTCCAGGGAGTCCAGTGTTGGTGCGGAGGCTGGCGTATCCGTACACCCGGACCCTAACTTCTGATTTCCGACTTAGTGCACAAAAACATTGATTGCATGTGTGTTTCAAGTTTTCTTTGTGATTACTTTGTGTCAGCTCACCAGGTATACTGTTTTGACCGTGGTGCACCTGTCACTTTTCAGGATGGCCCCACGATGGAAGCCAGCTAGGGTTGTGAGTTTTGTACGTGACGACGGCCCACCGAGTGACGAGGACTCAGTGCAGGGCCCTATTACTGCAGAGGCACCGGTGGTACCACTACCCATCGAGCCACTGATTCTACCATCCCTAGCCGCTGATAGTGTAATTCTCCTTAGTGCACTGCACGAGTTTCAGCGTCAGCGACCGCCCAGGTTCCACGGGGAGACGGAACCTCAGGCGGCCGAGGACTGGCTGGAGGCAGTTGTGCGAGTTTTCAGGTTAGTGGGGACACCAGCTGACCTCATGGTGATCCTCATAGCGAGCCTCCTGCATGCGGCAGCAGGCAGATGGTGGAGCTTGATGCTCCCGGTGCACGACGAGGCATCACTCCTCTGGACGGACTTTGAGATCCTCTTCCTCTTGGAGTTCGTCCCAGCCACCCTCCATGCGGTGCGCATCCAGGAGCTTCTACAGCTGCGGCAGGGCAGCATGACAGTCGCCTAGTACTCGTCGAGATTTACCGATCTCTCACTCTATTCAACAGACATGGTACGAGACCCATTCTTTCGGGCCCGGACCTTCAAGCAGGGATTGAGGCATGAAATCAGGGCATCACTGATCTCCATCAGTATTCCGACACAGGCAGGGGTACTGGAGGGAGCCCTTATCATTGAGAGCTTTCTTGCTGAGCCTACACCAGTAGCGAGACCTACTGCAAGGCGTCACGTAGCAGAGTCTTCTGCAACTAGAAGTCGACGGATGACACATGGGTCCAGGCGAACCAAATTCTCAGGCGGACGACCTCAGGACACTGGCTCAGAGGTGTGGGGCACTCATCGTAGAGCCAGTCTTTCGAGAGGAAGACAGTGCTACGCATGCGGTGGGCAGGGCCACATGGATCGTGACTGCCCGACCCACCATGCGGAGGAGCAGCAGATGGTTGAGGGACCACCCAGGCAGAGGCAGAGGGTCGACCGTGGCGGTCCACAGGGAGCAGGCAGATGAGGCAGTGGAGCTGGCCGATTAGCAGGTGGTGGGCGACGCTTTGAGGCTCTACCACCACCACCACCAGGAGGTCCAACCTGACCACAGGGAGCTGGCGGGCAGAGGTTGGCACAACTTTATGTAGCAGAGGCCTACAACAACGGCGTGCTAGAGATGATTTGAGGTATGATCTATGTCTACTCCACCCTTGCTGCAGTTCTTACAGAAACAGGAGCGAGTCATTCCTTCATTGCCACTGCCCTTGTTCGAAGCTCGGAGATTCCGACGGAGCCGTTGGCTCGATCCTTATGTCTAGAGACTCCTACAGGAGCAGACTCAATGATTATTAACCAGTGCCGGATGTGTGAGGTTACTCTAGGAGGCGAGAGCTTCGGCTGGGATCTTCTTGTAGCGGCGTCTAGGCCTTACGACGTCATCTTGGGCATGGATTGGTTATCCATAGTTTATGCTCAGATCGACTGTATTAGGCACAAGGTGTTGTCTGTACGCATCGACAGGAGTAGGATCATCTTCACCGGTGAGAAGAGAGCCTTGGCAGCATAGGATGGAATATCTTAGAGGAGAGGACAGCCCATCACTCATTAGTTGGATAGCCTCATCATAGGAGCATTTGACGCGCAGAGTCCTAGTTTTCCTGTAGTGGTGGATCAGTATGAGGATGTTTTCCCTGACGACGTTCCAGGACTACCTCCTCATAGAGAGGTAGAATTTTATATTGAGCTATAACCAGGGACAACCCTGATATCTACTCCAGCATATCAGATGGCCCCCGCTAAGCTTCCAGAGCTACGGGTACAGTTGGAGGACTTGTAGGGCAAGGGATTCATCCGACCCAGTATTTCACCCTGGGCTTCCCCGATTTTTTTTGACAAGAAGGAGGACGGGAGTTTGTAACTGTGTGTCGATTACCGTCGCCTGAGCCAGGTGACCATGAGGAACAAGTATCTGCTACCGAGGATTGACGACCTCTTCGATCAGCTCAAGGGAGCATGGTGGTTCTCGAAGATAGACCTCAAGTCAGGCTATCATCAGCTCAATGTTCGGGATGAGGACGTGTAGAAGACGGCCTTTAGAGGTCGGTATGGCCACTATGAGTTCTTGGTTATGCATTTCGGCATAACCAATGCTCCATCTGTGTTCATTAGTCTCATGAAAATGATCTTTCAGCCATACCTTGATCGATTTGTCGTGGTCTTCATCGACGACATTTTCATATACTCGACCACTGAGGAGGAGCACGCCAACACTTGCGGTTTGTACTGGACACACTATTAGAGCACCAGCTTTTTGGTAAGCTCTCGAATTGTCAGTTCTAGTTAAGTGAGGTCCACTTCTTGGGACACGTCATCTCTGAGGTGGGAGTTGTGGTGGGTCCTGTGACGATCGAGGCAGTGCTAGCTTGGGAGCCACCCAAGAGTGTGGCGGAGCTGCAGAGTTTCTTGGGGCTAGCTGGGTACTACCGAAGATTTGTGCCAGACTTTTCCAGGGTTGAGGCACCACTCTCAACTTTGAATAAGAAGGGGAAACCCTTCTTGTGGTCAGACAGACGTCATCAGATAGTCCAGGAGCTGAGATGGAGATTGACCAGTGCGCCTATCTTGAGGCTTCCGGAGGAGGGAGTAGGCTACGTAGTCTACGTAGTCTACTACGATGCATCAGGGACCGAGCTCGAATGTGTCCTGATGCATAAGCGGGCCATGATCACCTATGGATCACGTCAGTTGAGGCAGCATGAGCATAAATACACTACCCATGACCTGGAGTTAGCAGCAGTGGTCGTCGCTCTGAAGATGTGGCGACACTATCTGATGGGTGAGCGCTTTACAGTCTACTCTGACCACCAGAGTCTCAGGTACATCTTCTCGCAGAAGGACCTGAATCTGAGATAGCAGTGATGGCTGGAGTTCCCCCAGGATTATGACTTTGAGATAGTCTATACTCCTGGAAATGGGAACATTGTAGCCGATGCCCTCAGCAGGAGGATGGGAATCCAGCTACTCGGGGATGTGACGGAGCAGCTAGCCACATTGCAGATATCCTTCAAGGATAGTGATGGAGCATCCTTTCTTCAGTAACTCACAGTCACTCCTC
Organism: Viscum album; assembly: GCA_963277665.1. Classification (NCBI taxonomy): domain Eukaryota; kingdom Viridiplantae; phylum Streptophyta; class Magnoliopsida; order Santalales; family Viscaceae; genus Viscum; species Viscum album. The sequence goes on from OY728123.1 coordinate 471,052,576, forward strand.
CACTACTACAGTGAGTCAGAGAGGCACAGCGTGGGGACGCTGACTGTGAGACGCGGCGTGCACAGATATCCTCAGGACAGGCACCTGATGGATTCACCGTAGGAGGAGAGCACGATGTCCTTTTCAGAGGATGTACCATGGTACTAGCTACTCTGCATGAGGATGTGCTGAGAGAGTTTCACACTTCCCCTTTAGCGGTACATCCTGGTGTGGCGAAGATATACTAGGATATCAGACGACAGCACTGGTGGCCGGGTATGAAGAAGGCTGTGGCAGAGTTCGTTTCTCGATGCCTCACCTGCCAGTAGGTGAAGGCAGAGAACCAGGTACTAGTAGGCTTGGTACAGACCTTGGAGTTCCCGGAGTGTAAGTGGACGGTATATCTACGGATTTAGTGACTGGACTTCCACATATTTCCAGAGGTCACGACTCCATTTGGGTGATTGTCGACCGACTCACCAAGTCGGCCCACTTCTTACCCATCAGGGAGCAGGGCTCAGTATAGAGTTTGGGAAGTCTCTATGTTCAGGAGATTGTATGGATTTATGGTGTTCCATCATCTATCATCTCTGATCGAGATGCTCGCTTTACTTCCCGGCTTTGGAAGGGGTTGCAGGAGGCATTCGGGACGTAGCTACGTCTGAGCACCGCCTTTCACCCTCAGACGGATGGTCAGACAGAGGGGACCATTCAAACTCTCGAGGACATGCTCCGTGCATGTGTCCTCGAATTTGGTTGCAGTTGGGAGGACCACCTACCCTTGGTGGAGTTTGCGTACAACAACAGCTACTACTCCACCATCGGGATGGCACCATATGAGGAATTGTACGTCCGACCTTGCAGATCACCCCTGTGCTGGACAGACCCTGGGGAGTCAGAACTTGTGGGACCAGAGATGGTCCAGGCCATTGACAGAGAAGTTCCAGGTTATCCAGGAGTAGATGAGGATAGCTCAGAGCCAGCAGAAGTCGTATACTGACAGGAAGCGGAGGCAACTGGAGTTCGACGATGGTGACCACGTCTTCTTGCGAGTCTAACATCGATGTGGATTACAGAGATTTGTCCAAGGCGAAAAGTTATATTTGCACTTCATTGGACTATTACAGGTCCTCAGCAGGGTAGGTGAGGTGGCTTACCGCCTGGATCTACCACCTCAGTTGCACCGGGAGCACGACGTCTTCCACGTATCTCAGCTAAGGAGATACGTGCACGACACGATGCATATCATCGACCATGGGGAGCTATACCTTGACGATGGGGAGACCTTTGCGGAGGTCCCGGTGGAGATCGAGGATCAACAGGAGCGGGTTCTACGTGGATGGTCGATACCTCTAGTGTCCATCAGATGGCAGCATGGGAACCTCTAGTAGAGCACTTGGGAGTGGGAGGCTCAAATGCGTGCTCAATACCCACATTTGTTCCCCTAGTTTAATATTTATCTTTACGGGGACGTAAAGTCCTGAGTTGGGAGTAATGTAAAGACCTATAAAATTCAAGGAATTTTTTTTCTTAATTTTCTTTTGAATTTTACAGGAACATAGTTTTTGACGACACCTGATTCTGAGGCCCGATGTGCCCAGAATCAATTTTCGAATTTTAGCTCGGGTACGTTCAGTAAACGAACGAGCAGGTTTTCCTAACTTTTGAACCGTTGCTCAGAATCGACATCTGAGGGAACCGATGGAACCGCAACACTGGTAATTTCTTCAGAACACCTTTTCCAGAGTTGCGTTTTCTTGGGTGAGGTTATTAATTTTTGGGGTTAACTAAAGAATAAAATAAAATAATGTGCAATAGATTTTATTTTTATTCTAAGCAGTGTTAACCAAGGCATGGTGGTTGAGCTGGGACCCACTGATATCCCAACTCCTAGGTAGGATATTAGTGAGGTGGGGCCCACACGAGCCCCACCCCCTTTAATTTCCTTTTTTACCTCCCACGAGCATTTAATATAGTAACTCACCCGCACCCTCCTCTTAAATGCCAAGTCAACTCTCGCGTTTAATTAATTATTAAACACATCAATTAATTGTTCAATTATCATTAATTTAATCGTGATATGTTTTTGAATTTCAAAAATAGTTGGCTTGAGAAATAAAATTAGGCAATGCCTTATTTTATTATGTGGTTTCGTTGTGCGAGGAGGATTTGAAGAGAAGAGCCCATGTATTGGAATCTTCATCTTCCTCCTTGAAGAACACGAAGAACGCACCGTCGCTGACGAAGAACGCCGACCTCCGATGAAGGGCGACGAAGAACGCAAGTTCCTCAGAGATCGACGACGCGACGCCAAGTACCGTGACGCCGACGATACTTCTTCCACGACGCCGTCTCCCACGACGTCCCTTCCCCGCGACGAACCTTCGTTCAAAAAACGCTTGGGGTAGGGGGTTTGGTTTAATTTAATATATGTGGATTATTTCATCGGCCTTTGATTAATTTGTTTATAGTCATTTCGGCCACCTGTTATCGCAATAACAGGAGGTGGCTGGACCGCATGAACATGGTCGACCATCCTCCCCCTTTTGTTGGTGGTACTTGTTGTGGCACGAGCAATGGCGGCGCGGTGCAACAGCACCGCACAGAAACAGTGAAGAAGGGGCAAAGAAGCGTGGCGCCGTCGCGCCGTGCCATTGCGGCGATTCGAAGCCTCGACGGATTGTTTATTTGACGGCAGATCGATGGGCGTTGATGGAACATGCCGCAGAGGAGGTTTGATGATTGCACAGCAAAGTGCGAGACTCGAGGTGAACGTCGGCACAGACGGAATCGAAAACGGACCAACGAAGCAACTCTGGTGGCCCGTAGAAGACCCTGCCGGTGCGCCACGCCGGCACGGCGGCGCAGGCGGCCGGAGGCGGCGGCCGACACTGGCCGACCGCCAGGAGGCAGCGTCGCCCGACGTGCCACATGGAAGGACCGCCGCGGCTGATGCCGCGGTGGCAAGCGGCTGGTCCCACGACCGCGAGGGACCGAAGGGGGGGGGGGGACGCGGCGCTGGGCCGTGTCCACTGGCAAGGAACTGCCCCCATGCGGGGGCCGCAGAGGAAATCAAGGGGGTATCCGCCCACTTTGCGCGCCCGCTCGGCCATCGCCGAGCCACCCCGGGCTGGTCCGTGCCGGGCTGCGCCCCACCGGGTCTGACCCGGAACCGGGTCGGGTCGGATCGGGCCCAGACCCCCCTTTTTCGGAACTTCTCGGGGTTTTTCAAATAACTTGGGGTAGAAACTCTTGATCGATGCACCATCCGTTGCATAGCGATCCTTGGATCAAGATGGTCATTTCGGTATATTACACTCATGGTTTATGAGAACTTTGTGTACGGTCGGGTTGGTTCAAACACGAAACCAACCGGGCCCTCGGAGCGGAAATGCTTATAACTTGAGCTCTGGACGTCTGATTGATGTGTCGTCGACTTTTTTGGTTTCCTCTTGGTGAGACCGACCTTTTGGCTTACTCCGCTCGAGGTTTGGATGCATACTTAAAAACCAATCGGGCCCCTGGAAACGAAAAAGACAATAACTCTCAGACCGGGCGTCCGATTGACGCGCCGTTTGTCACGTTGAGTTCCTTTTGACGATACAGATCTTTTGGATACATAAAATCCAGACTTCGTGTCAGTTGATGTATCAGCCCTTTGGCTCAGGGAGTGGACCCTCCCCGAACGAGCTTGCTGTGTGCGGGAACGCTAGAGCTGGTTGCGACTATGACGACAATGACGACTGTACAGAAATCCTCCATCGATTCGACGGCAATGACTAGAGCACTCAGCCATCCAGTGTGGATCAGTGCTACCGATCCTGTGTGGGTCAAATCCTGGGTGGGTCAGCGCTCAACAGTCCTGTGTGGGCCAGCACGTACCGATCCTATGTCGATTAGATCCTATGTGGGTCATTACGGGGGTTAGTATCTATCAATCCTTTGTAGGTCATTGTGGGGGTTAGTATCTATCGATCCTTTGTGGGTCAAAGCGGGGGTTAGTACCTATCGATCCTGTGTGGGTATGACAGCTTAGATGAATCAGTGGCTACATCTGATCATCTCTGTAAAGACCCTGAAATTTCAAGGAAATTTTTTTCTTAATTTTCTTTGGAATTTTAGAAGAACACAGTTTCTGACGGCGCCTGATTCCGAGGCCCGGTGTGCCCGGAATTAATTTCCGAAGTTTGGCTCGGGTACGTTCAGTGAACGAGCGAGCGGGAATTTCTATCTTTTGAACCGGTGCCCGGAATCGAATTCCGAGGGCACTGATGGAACCACAGCACCGGTAATTGCTTAGGAACTCCTGTTCTGGAGTTGCGTTTACACGAGTGTTGATAATAAAAATTGTGGAAGTTTATTTTTTAACTACACTACAATTTTTATTAACTTACTCTAAGTGTTAGCTCATGGTGGAAGTTGGGTAACCACCCAACCCCCCTTGGGAGGTTATGAGGGTGGTGGGGCCCACACGAACCCCACCTCTTCATATCCTCTAAAACCCCTCAACTCCCACTTAAATGATTTTAACTTAGTTATAACTTATGTCTTAAATGAGTTGATTTTAATGTGGTGAGTTGTGTGAGTCTTTTGAATTTCAAACACTTGAATTTCAAAAGCCATGTGAAGTTAATTAAATAAGTGGAGAACTTATTTCATTTGGTTGGGTTGTGTTGTTTGAGAGCTTTTGGAAAGAAGGCTTAGAAGTCATGAAGTTTCTTCATCCTCTTGACAAAGAACGCGAAGAACAATCGGACATCGACGAAGAACGCCACGTTCTCGGGAACCGTCTTCCGCGACGTCATACCCGCAATACCGACGACGTCTTCTTCCGCGACATCTCTTTTTGCGACGCCGAATCTCGTCACCTCTTAAATCAAGGAAGGGGTTTTAACTTTTTAAAGTTATGTGGATCTCTCCTTCGAACTTGAAGGTTTATATTTGTCGGGCCTTGATTCCAAATCTTTTTATTTAATTTAAAAGATTGTGAAAGTTTATCATTCATTAAAGGCCGATTGTTAGCAAATAACGCGAGGGGGCCGGACCGCACGAACACGGCCGACCCTCCTCCTATTCATGTTGATTTTGTTGTGGATTGAAACGGGTGTGGTGCGGTGCCGTCACACTGCGCAGGATCATGCGGCAAGAAACGTGCGGCGCCGTCGCGTCGCGTCGTTAAATAATGCAAGGACGCAACGCCGTCGCGCCGCGTCGAAGAAAGTTGAAGGCGCCGCGACCGGAGCGGGGCCGCGGTGGAGGGGCGCGGTGCCGTCACACCGTGCCGGACAACGAAGGTCGCGGCCTGTTCCGGGCCGCGGCGGAATGAGAAGACCGGCGGCCAGCCGGGCCGCCGGTGTCGGAAGCCGGAAGGGGGACCGGCCTTGCCGGTCCCGTTGAGGAAGAACCGGCCGGCCAGGTCGGGCCGACCGGAAGGGAGAAAACCGGGGGAAATAATTTCCCCCGGCTAGCCTTAATGCCCCCCCCATTATGAGGGGGGCCGGTTTCACAAAGGGGGGGCAGGCGGCCCCTCGTTTTCTCGAAGGCAGGCCCCCACGTGAGGGGGGCCGTTTTTCTTTAGGCGAGGCAGGTTGCCGCGCCGCCAGCTGAGGAAAGGCGGGGGCTTTGCCCCCCCCCCCCCCCCGTGCGGCACACGAACGGCGCCCAGGCCGCGCCCCCGTGCCGGCCCGCGCCGCCGCGCCGGACCGCGCCGCCGCGCCGCCGCACCCGACCGCGCCGCCGGCCGGGCCGGGTTTTCCGAGCCGGGCCGGGTCGCCGCCCGGGGCGGGTCGACCCGGTTCGGCCGACCCAGGGGGGGGGGGGGGTCGGCCCGGGCCCAGACCCCCAGTTTCGGACCACTTTTGGTCAAATGCTCGTATCTTGGGCTACAGGCCTCCAAACGACTCGCCGTCAGCGGCAACACGATCCTTGGATCGAGACGGTCATTTCGGTATACTATACCCACGGTGCACCTTCCTTTTCGGGAGCCTACGTGGTTAAAACTCTATAGTTAAGCGTGCTTGGCCTATAGTAGTGATCAGGATGGGTGACCTCCTGGGAAGTTTCCCATGGTGGGTGTGAGACGGAAAGGCCAATAACTAACAGACCAGGCATCCGATTTACGCGCCGTCTGTTTCGTTGAATTCCTCTTGATGAGACGGATCTTTTTGCATAATCCGCCCGAGGTTTGGACGCAGGTGGAGTACGGTCGGATTGGTTTTTCCTTAAAAACCAACCGGGCCCCCTGGAACGAAAAAGCCAATAACTCTCAGACCGGGCGTCCGATTGACGCGCCGTTTGTTGCGTTGAGTTCCTGTTGACGATACGGAACTTTTGGCATTCTCCGCCCGAGATTTGGATGCAGCTGGATAGTGGCCGGGTTGGATCGCACAGAAATCCAACCGGGCCCCTGGAACGGAAAAGCTGATACCTTTCTGACAGAACGCCCGTTTGACGAACCGTCAGCGGCATTGGTGATATCGTTGAGAAACGGTCCCTATGAGTATACCCTATAAGAGTTCGGGGTACAGTTGAGATACGACCGGGTTTGGTTTGCTCACGAAACCAACCGGGCCCCTTGGACGAAAAGGCTAATAACTCACAGACTGGGCGACCGATTGACGCGCCATCTGTTGTGTTGAGACCCCTATGACAAGGCGGTCCTTTGAGATACTTCTTCGTGGGACTTTGAGATATTTGTAGTATCGACCTGTAGCTCGTGGAGCGAACCCTCCCAGTGACGAGCGTGCGGAGTACGGAGACCGTGTAACTGGCTGAGACCTGACGACTTCTTGACCGACTCGACTTGGAGTGAGTCAACTAGCCCAGTGGACGGAGCACTACTTTCTGAGGTGCAGACCCATGGCGGACAGAGCACTACCTGTGTGACAGTGCAGACCTGCGGTACTCGTCCGGAGAGTACCTCAGCAGGCTACTAGGGGGTGTGCACTACTGTGTTTGGGTGACATACCTCGACGGGAAGCACTACTGTGTCTGGGTGGCTGACCGCGGTACTCGACAGGAGGAGTACTTCAGCAGTCTTAGGTTAGTGAGCAGTACCTCAGAGTCGTGACAGGACCACTGTACACTCTAGAGACGGATCTCTTCAGCAGTTACGGTTTCGATAATGAAAATCCTGGTTTGAGCTGAGACTTTTTACCTTTGTGTTTACCTCATGATTGAGATGGGTCACTTGATAACTTAGGTATATGTATGGGCATATACCTGGGTAGTAGTTATCCGTTGATTTCACAATCCTTGTGTTTCCTCATGATTGAGATGAGATACATGATAACTTAGGTATATGTATGGGCATATACCTAAGTAGATGATATCTGTTGAGATCTTCTATATGGTTATCCTTGTTGGTTTTAGTGAGACCTTGAGGGTCTCGGGGTCCCTACGGAGTATCGTTATACTCACCCCTGCACGGGCTATGCCCGCACCTCGCTGTGTTGGTTGCAGACGACGGGCAGTGCTGACAGAGGCCGAGTGTTCGAGGACTGGACGGTACCTGGAGGTGGACTATACGACGAGATGGTACCCGGAGGAGGACCTAACGACGAGACGGTTCCAGAGGTGGACGTGACGACGAGGCGGTACCCGGAGGTGGACCACTGGGCGGGACATAATCGGAGCGGACGACGGGACCCTAGGAGCAGAGGAGCTATCTGTACCCACCCTTCAGGTGGGATTTCCAGTGGACAGCTCGGCGTAGCTGCTTTACTTTTCAGTTGCTGTTTTCCCTTTCGAGTTTTACTTTATAGTTGGGCTTGTATTTCCGGCCCCTTTTTACTTTCCGCACATACTGTTGTACTCAGTTTTTATTTAGTGTTTACTTCTTCCACTTGTACTCTGTGTGATTGTTTACTTTACAAAGGAAATGCCTTCCCTTTTTACCAGGATTTACGCCTTGGTGCTAGTCGCCAACCCCTGGCCTATGGAAGGCGGGCTTGGGGTAGTCACGGCATGGTCCCCAAGGAGGGGTCATGACAAATTGGTATCAGAGGAGTTCGGTTCTACCGCAGAACTTATGACTCTGACTTTTTCTTTCTGTGAAGAAATAGTGTTAAGAGTACCGAGTGTGGATTTCAGTTCAGGGAGTCTAGTTTTGGTGCGGGCGGCCGACGTATCCATACACCAGGACCCTGACAACTGATTTCCGACTTTGTGCACGAAAACACTGATTGCATGTGTGTTTTCAAAGGTTTTCCCTTAAAACAGCTCAAACCAGGTCGGCTCACCAGGTATAAACGTTTGACAGTGTCATGATGTTTCTTTCAGGATGCCTTTTCACGGACGACCAGCTAGAGCCCAGAGGGATGTGCGTGCTGACATCCTGTCGAGCGACGAGGCTTCGGTACATGGCCATCTTGTAGTGGAGGCACCAGCGGTACTACTATCCGTTGGTCCACTGATTCCACCATCTCCAGCAGTAGAAGATGCACGACGCTTGAGTGCACTGCACGATTTCCAGCGCCAAAGGCCACCTAGGTTCCGGGGAGAGACGGACCCGCAGGCGGCTGAAGTTTGGATGGAGGTTGTGGTGAGATTCTTCAGGCTAGTGGGGACGGCGACAGACTTCATGGTGATCTTTTCTACCAGCCTCCTTCAGGCAGTAGCAGGCAGGTGGTGGAGCCACTTGTTCCAGTTTTGCAATGAGATGAACTTCGCATGGGAAGACTTCGATACCTTCTTCAGGGTGGAGTTTGTTCCAGTAGATCTACACCCCGAGCGTGTACAGGAGCTTCTTCCTTTTCCGCATACTTTTTGATTAGTAGCCGAGTCATCTGTGGGCAGTAGACAGATGATGCAGAGGTCTAGGAGGACCAGACTAGCAGTTAGACGATCTCAGGTTTTAGGACCGGTGGTGCGGGGCACCCGAGGTGGGGTCAGAGCCAGGTGTTCCAGAAAAAGAAAATGTTACTCCTACGACGGGAAGGGTCACCTGGCACGTGACTGTCCGAATCCTCGTACGGTTGAACAGCGGGTGTTGGAGGATCCACCGAGACAGAAGAAGCGGTTGGTGCTTGAGCAACAGCCGAGCAGTGGACAAGGCAGTAGAGCTCCGAGAGAAGGTGGGCAGGAGAGGAACTAGTGGATACGTCCTTTGTACTTCTAGTTCCATGTTGCTTTTGTATTCGTGTCTTTGTACTATGAGCTGCAATAATAAAAAGACACTTATCTTTGTTTTCTATCCTGTCCTTTTGTTTGGTTGATACTGAGTGGTCCCGGTTAAACTATTGACTTGACCCTCACTTTCGAGATTTCTACTGGAGGGGACCCAGTGACCTCACACTGATGCCGATAGTGTGACTCGACCCTTGGAGGCGAGAGTGACAGTTGGATCTCTTAGTAGATACGTCGAGGCCTTACGACGTCATCCATGGCATGAATGCATCATTCATGTCAGGATTTACTGTATTAGGCAACTAATGTGGTTCATCCAGGGGATGATACCAGGTTTCTTTTATCGGAAAAGAAGAAATCATAGAATCTCTTGTGAGACTAAAGGATGTCGAGGACATCCAAGAGAGGATGAAGACTGCACAGTACAGTAAGAAACAGGAAACCGGTGCCAGTCTTAGAGACTCGGGCGTGTTAAAGAAGAGGAAGCTTAAAGGAGAGATGATTCTACGAAGCAGCAGACGTGGAGGTAGAGCTAGGAGAGCAGCATGAGGTGGTGTACATCCTAACATTGTACAACCACCCGCCTTAGTTATTCCTGCCAGGCTCAGGGAGCTGGAGGGCGGAGGAAGAGTGCGGCTGCATGCGGTCAAGGAGTGTGACCCAATGGCTCTAGAAATGATTCAAGGGATAGTCTGTGTCCACTACTAGCTGTTGTAGTAACAGACGTCGATGTGAATCATTTCATGCTTTCACAAATCTTGTTCCAGACCTAGAGTTTCCGGTAAGCCGTGGACTTGACCCTCACGTCTGGAGATACCTTGGGAGGAGACTCGATAATCACACTTACGCCGACGGTGTGGTCATACCCTCGAGGAGAGAGTTTCGGTTGTAATATCTTGGTGACAGTGTCGAGGCCTTACGATGTTAGTTTGAGTATGGAATGGGCAATAACTGTTCATACTCAAATTGACGGTTTTAGGCAAACGTCGGGATGGGTTTTTCTTGGTCGGCGGAAAAGGAAACCCAGGCAGCGCAGGGTAACTCTTGCACAGGAGGGTGCGACCGATCACTCTTGAGTCGGTCAACCTTACCCTTGTGGCAGCAACCTTTTGAGTTCTAGTTCTAACAGAAAATGGTGACCTCTGCAGTTTGAAGATGATGATCACGTCCTTATACGGGTCTCACCTCGACGAGGTTTACGGAGATGTGGCCAAGGCGGCAAGTTATCTCCGGGGTTCAGCGGACCTTCTTAGGTCCCCAACTGGGTAGGCGGGGTGGTTTACCGCTTGACCCATTCACCGCAGTTGCACCAGGTGCACGAAGACTTCCACGTATCTCAACTGAGGAGATACGTGCTCGACCCTTCACATACCATCGACCATGAGGAGCTGGACGATGGCGATGGGGTGTCTTTCACGGAGGTTCCAGTGGGGATCGAGGATCGATAGGAGCAGATCTTATGAGGACGATCGATTCCTCGGGTGCACATTCTTTGGCAGTACGGAACCTCCAGGTAAGCACATGGGAGCGGAAGGCTCAGATGCGTGCTCTGTACCGCTTTTGTGACCCCAGTTTGTGTTGAAGCTTTACGGGGACGTAAAGCCCTGAGGTGGGAGTAATGTAAAGACCTGGAAATTTCAAGGAGATTTTTTTCTTAATTTTATTTGGAATTTTACAAGAACGCAGTTTCTGACGGCGCCTGATTCCGAGGCCCGGTGTTCCCGGAATTATTTTCCGAAGTTTGGCTCGGGTACGTTCAGTGAACGAGCGAGCGGGAATTTCTATCTTTTGAACCGGTGCCCGGAATCGAATTCCGAGGGCACCGATGGAACCGCAGCGCCGGTAATTGCTTAGGAACCCCTGTTCCGGAGTTTCATTTACACGAGTGTTGATAATAAAAATTGTGGAAATTTATTTTATAACTACACTACAATTTTTATTAACTTACTCTAAGTGTTAGCTCATGGGGGAAGTTGGGTAACCACCCAACCTCCCTTGGGAGGTTATGAGGGTGGTGGGGCCCACACGAACCCCACCTCTTCATATCCTCTAAACTCCCTCAACTCCCACTTAAATGATTTTAACTTAGTTATAACTTATGTCTTAAATGAGTTGATTTTAATGTGGTGAGTTGTGTGAGTCTTTTGAATTTCAAAAACTTGAATTTCAAAAGCCATCTGAAGTTAATTAAATAAGTGGAGAACTTATTTCATTTGGTTCGGTTGTGTTGTTTGAGAGCTTTTGGAATGAAGGCTTAGAAGTCTTGAAGTTTCTTCATCCTCTTGACAAAGAACGCGAAGAACAATCAGACATCGACGAAGAACACCACGTTCTCGGGAACCGTCTTCCGCGACGCCATACCCGCAATACCGACGACGTCTTCTTCCGCGACATCTCTTTTCGCGACGCCGAATCTCGTCACCTCTTAAATCAAGGTAGGGGTTTAAACTCTTTAAAGTTATGTGGATCTCTCCTTCGAACTTGAAGGTTTATATTTGTCGGGCCTTGATTCCAAATCTTTTTATTTAATTTAAAAGATTGTGAAAGTTTATCATTCATTAAAGGCCGATTGTTAGCAAATAACGCGAGGGGGCCGGACCGCACGAACACGGTCGACCCTCCTCCTATTCATGTTGATTTTGTTGTGGATTGAAACGGGTGTGGCGCGGTGTCGTCGCACTGCGCAGGATCATGCGGCAAGAAACGCGCGGCGCCATCGCGCCGTGTCGTTAAATAATGCAAGGACGCAACGCCGTCGCGCCGTGTCGAAGAAAGTTGAAGGCGCCACGACCGGAGCGGGGCCGCGGTGGAGGGGCGCGGTGTCGTCGCACCGCGCCGGACAACGAAGGCCACTGCCGGTTCCGGGCCACGGCGGAACGAGAAGACCGGCGGCCAGCCGGGCCGCCGGTGTCGGAAGCCGGAAGGGGGACCGGCCTTGCCGGTCACGTTGAGGAAGAACCGGCTGGCCAGGTCGGGCCGACCGGAAGGGAGAAAACAGGGGGAAATAATTTCCCCCGGCCAGCCTTAATGCCCCCCCATTATGAGGGGGGCCGGTTTCACAAAGGGGGGCAGGCGGCCCCCCGTTTTCTCGAAGGCAGGCCCCCACGTGAGGGGGCCATTTTTCTTTAGGCGCGGCAGGTTGCCGCGCCGCCAGCTGAGGAAAGGCGGGGGCTTTGCCCCCCGCGCGCGGCACACGAACGGCGCCCAGGCCGCGCCGCCGTGCCGGCCCGCGCCGCCGGCCGGGCCGGGTTTTCCGAGCTGGGCCGGGTCATCGGGTCGGGTCGCCGCCCGGGGCGGGGCGACCCGGTTCGGCCGACCCAGGGGGGGGGGGGGGGGGGGGGGGTCGGGCCGGGTCGGCCCGGGCCCAGACCCCCAGTTTCAGACCACTTTTGGTCAAATGCTCGTATCTTGGGCTACGGGCCTCCAAACGACTCGCTGTCAGCGGCAACACGATCCTTGGATCGAGACGGTCGTTTCGGTATACTATACTCAAGGTGCACCTTCTTTTTCGGGAGCCTATGTGGTTAAAACTCCATAGTTAAGCGTGCTTGGCCTAGTGCAGTGATCAGGATGGGTGACCTCCTGGGAAGTTTCCCAGGGTGGGTGTGAGACGGAAAGACCAATAACTAACAGACCGGGGGTCCGATTTACGCGCCGTCTGTTTCGTTGAATTCCTCTTGATGAGACTGATCTTTTGGCATACTCCGCCCGAGGTTTGGACGCAGGTGGAGTACGGTCGGGTTGGTTTTGCCTTATAAACCAACCGGTCCCCTGGAACGAAAAAGCCAATAACTCTCAGACCGGGCGTCTGATTGACGCGCCGTCTGTTGCGTTGAGTTCCTGTTGACGATACAGAACTTTTTGCATTCTCCGCCCGAGATTTGGATGCAGATGGATAGTGGCCGGGTTGGATTGCACAGAAATCCAACCGGGCCCCTGGAACGGAAAAGCTAATACCTTTCTGACAGAACGTCCGTTTGACGAACCGTCAGCGACATTGGTGATCTCGTTGAGAAACGGTCCCCATGAGTATACCCTATGAGAGTTCGGGGTACAGTTGAGATACGGCCGGGTTTGGTTCGCTCACGAAACCAACCGGGCCCCTGGGACAAAAAGGCTAATAACTCACAGACCAGGCGTCTGATTGACGCGTCGTCTGTTGTGTTGAGACCACTATGACGAGGCGGTCCTTTGAGATACTTCTTCGTGGGACTTTGAGATACTTGGAGTATCGACCTATAGCTCGTGGAGTAGACCCTCCTAGTGACGAGCGTGCGGAGTACGGAGACCGTGTAACTGGCTGAGTCCTGACGACTGCATGACCGACTCGACTTGGAGTGAGTCAACTAGCCCAGTGGACGAAGCACTACTTTCTGAGGTGCAGACCCATGGAGGACGGAGCACTACCTGTGTGACAGTGCAGACCCGCGGTACTCGTCCGGAGAGTACCTCAACAGGCTACTAGGGGGTGTGCACTACTGTGTTTGGGTGACATACCTCGGCGGGAAGTACTACTGTGTCTGGGTGGCTGACCCGCGGTACTCTACAGGAGAAGTACTTCAGCAGTCTTAGGTTAGTGAGTAGTACCTCAGAGTCATGACAGGACCACTGTACACTCTAGAGACGGAGCTCTTCAGCAGTTACGGTTTCGATAATGAAAATCCTGGTTTGAGATGAGACTTTTTACCTTTGTGTTTACCTCATGATTGAGATGGGTAACTTGATAACTTAGGTATATGTATGGGCATATACCTGGGTAGTAGTTATCCGTTGATTTCACAGTCCTTGTGTTTCCTCATGATTGAGATGGGATACTTGATAACTTAGGTATATGTATGGGCATATATCTAAGTAGAGGATATCTGTTGAGATCTTATATGTGGTTATACTTGTTGGTTTTAGTGAGACCTTGAGGGTCTCGGGGTCCCTACTGAGTATCATTATACTCACCCCTGCACGGGCTATGCCCGCACCTCGTTGTGTTGGTTGCAGACGACGGGCAGTGCTGACAGAGGCCGAGTGTTCGAGGACTAGACGGTACATGGAGGTGGACTATACGACGAGATGGTACCCGGAGGAGGACCTCACGACGAGACGGTACCAGAGGTGGACGTGACGAGGATACGGTAACCGGAGGTGGACCAATGGGCGGGACATACTCGGAGCGGACGGCGGGACCCGAGGAGCAGAGGAGCTATCTGTACCCACCCTTCATGTGGGATTTCTAGTGGACAGCTCGGTGTAGCAGCTTTACTTTTCAGTTGTTGTTTTCCCTTTCGAGTTGTACTTTACAGTTGGGCTTGTATTTCCGGCCCCTTTTTACTTTCCGCACTTACTATTGTACTCAGTTTTTACTTAGTGTTTACTTCTTCCACTTGTACTTTGTGTGATTGTTTACTTTACAAAGGCAATGCCTTCCCTTTTTACCGGGATTTACGCCTTGGTGCTAGTCGCCAGTCCCTGGCCTATGGAAGGCGGGCTTGGGGTAGTCACGGCACGGGCCCCAAGGACGGGTCGTCACAATCTCTATCGTCTTACGAAGAAGTATTCATGTGTGAGCTGAGTCTTGACTTCCAATCATTATCTTCGATATGATTGACTTGCTTTCCTATGTGGATTGTGTTGTGTTATCCTTTGTGGACGTGATCGAACATGGGCTCAGATGTTGGAGCCAAACTGGAATTGATGACTTAGGTATATGTACGGTCATATACCTAAGTAGTGTTGGATGTTACTTCATGATTGTATCTTTCCTTTGTGGATTACACTTTGTGGATTCTAGGAGTCCTTCGGGGGTCTCGGGGTCCCTACTGAGTAGCATATACTCACCCCTGCATGGCCTATCCCCACACTACATTGTGTTGGATACAGACGACGGACAGCGCTGATCATAGTTGAGGCTTGTAGAGCAAGTCGGTACCTGGAGGTGGACCACTGGGTGGGATGTACACGGAGCAGAGGGCTGGACCCGAGGAGCTGAGGAGGTTATCTGTACCCGCCCTTTAGGTGGGACTTCCAGTGGATGGATCGATGTTGCTGCTTTACTTTCAGTTGCTGTATTTCCTTTTCCAGTTGTACTTTACATCCAGTTTGGGTTTGTATTCTGGCCCACTTACTTTTCCGCACTACTTTTTGTACCCAGTTTTCCTTAGTGTTTACTTCTTCTTGCTTACTCTGTGGTGTTTGTTTACTTTATAAAGGCAATGCCTTCCCCTTTTTTGGGATTTACGCCTTGGTGCTAGTCACCAGCCCTTGGCCTATGGGAGGCGGGCATGAGGTAGTCACGACACGGGTCCCGAGGATGGGTCGTGATAGATTACTTGGTATGAATGTAAGTGAAAAGTACATGATAAGTTAGCATATCGTATTTTGAAATAAAAGAAATAGTATGAGGATAAGTACATGATGTATAACAAATCCATGAATATCACATGGAGTTCATTTCAGAACATCTCCAGTGACACTGAATCAACTTGTCAAAAAAATCCTGACAAAGACAACATGTTCTTCATGACTAATGTTGTTGAGGTACATAATGTATCCGTAGTAATTAATTCTAATTAATATGAAAATATAAATGAAGATTATATTTTTAAGAAAAATTAATGAATACTACAAAATGCTTAAGGTTACCTTTAATGAAACTAAAAAATATATATAATTTTCCGAAATAACACCATTTCTTATCTAATTTTATTAAATATGATCTCATTGTAGAAAATGAGAAAACTACTCAAATTTTTAAGGACAATACTAAAGAGAAACTATCAACTGAGCATATAAAAAATGAAATTGAAACATTCAAAAATGATAATGAAACACTTACTCAAATATTAGGGAAAAAATTCTTATAAAATCATTAGTAGTCAAACTATCACCCTTCATAGAGAAGTGTAGTTAATATAAATTTTTTCTGAAGTCCAATTATAGAAATACAACAACTACTTATTTTTAAAATACACCTAATAATTTTTTTTATTTCAAAATGGTTTCTATCATATTATTAGAAACCTATACATCATATATAGGTTACTAAATCCCTTATTTATAACATATCTGGACCCTAGAAAATATGGGTGAAAGTACCATTTCTAGTATAATCATAGAATTTTGGGAAAAATAATTGAAGTGATCCTATATGAATTTATTGTACTTGGAAATTTTTTTCTCTTGGAATATGATATGAGAATTCTAAAGATACCTCATCTTCATACGGTTTCATAGAGGTCATACCACATTTGGTGAAAATTATAACTGAGGATCATTTAGCATTGGAAAGTCGACAACACTAATTCTGCTTGAATTTCTAATTTAATTTTTGTTGGAAGAATACATTTTAATTTTCTAATTATCACTTAAATATTTCATGATGTTTTTCATGTGTAATTTTATGACAATTCTTGAAATATTTTTAATTCTTAATATTTATTAATTTTTACTTTTTTACGAAATGATAATATTTATGTTGTAAATATTGAATCTTTTATTTCTCAAAACATTTATTTCTTTATTTATTTTCTTATAGAATCATGGATTTGGAATAGAAGACTAGGCCACAATAACATTTACTCACATAGATATTGTTCATTGGAGTAAATGACTCAAGAGGGGGGGGGGGTTAATTGAGTATCTATAATTTATTTTGTTAAAATTGGTTCTTTAAAATAATATCCCCTATTATAATAAATTCAATGTCAGTCTTTATTGGATTTATAAAATATTTGAAGGTTCAATTTGGTTCTCAAAAGATTTATTAGTTCTCAGATTTAACAATCTAAAGATTAGTAAAACTTTCGAAACAAACCTACTGATTCCAAAAAGATATAAAAACTTTCTAAACAGACTATCCATGTTCATTTTATCTTAATTTAATAAATACATAACAGATAAAAATATAAGACAAATGGAATAGCAGTTAAAACAAGTGGTTCAGTCTCAAGCTGAGACTTAGTCCTCTCCAATTGGTTATCACCTGCCCCCAAGCAGTTTATATTAATAAACTTTTGATCCACACATTGGATCGGGGTTTACAATAGCACACAAGGTTGTGCAGGTCATACTTGAACTCTCCCGCAATTATTCATGGGAAAAACAAATAAAAATATCACACATGATCTCTTCCATAGTTCTACGTGGGATATAAGTGTAAGAAGGGATTAATAGTGAGGATATTTTGTTATCCTCTAGTTTAGCTCAGGAGATAGTGTGTCAGATTAAAATAGATATACACACTGCTCAAATAGTAATGATAAGAATAGAACAAAGTTATGAAAGAGAATAGGGTTTAGAATTCTCTGTGTGTTATGTCGCAAAACTCATGATTCAATGGATGTTGAGGAAATGATATTAGATTCTTATTCTGAAGGATGGATTTAGAATAGAGTGTTGCAGTTTCTTATGAAAGTGTTCAGCTCTTCTTTGTGATGATGTTCAGCATGCTTCAGTAGGTAGTTGATAGTTGAGCTCAAGCTTCAAGTTTCGCTATTTTTCAATATTCTGAGTTCACAGAGTCTATATATCAGCATGTTCTTCAAGCAATATGTGTATCTGTATATATCTGTGTATCCGTATATTTAGGGCTATAATTAATGTCTTTTTAAACTTCAAGATTTACTAGGCATGAAGATCTTCGCACGTGCATGTACCTCATACTATCTACGGATTGTACTATATACAACATTTAATAATTTCAGAAACATTAATTTGTCTAAATATGATAGTTAGAAATAAATTTGAATTAATAAAATCGAAACAATTTTTTATGACTCTTAGTGAGTCATATTTGGTGCATTGTCTTCGGTTTGGTAACATCGATCTTTAATCTTCGATGCGTCATCTTCGTTGTGTCAACCTTAGTCTGTAATCTTCGGTGTGTTGACTTCGGTCTCTCATCATCGGTGTGTCGAACATCGGTGTGTCGAACATCGGTGTGTCCAACATCATTGTGTGGAACATCGGTGTGTCAATCATCAGTGTGTCGAACATTGATGTGTGAACATCGGTGTGTCGAACATCGTTGTTAGGGAATCTAAAATGGTTATGAAGTGTCTATCTTAAACAAATAATTACAAGACCATGTGTTATCCAAAAATACATGTATAAATACACTAGTAAACATATTTATTCATGAATATAAGTTATTGACTTATTTAAGTAAAATTTTTTGTATGCCATAATTGATTTATTGAGAGATATTAAAATGGCATGAATGAGTAGAGTATGTATATTGACAATATTTGTGATTATGAAAACTACAAAATCATAGAGGGTCCAACACTCTCCCCTTGTTTGATAATAAAAAATTATGGAATACATGCAAATATATAGAATAAAGTTAGATTGACATAGAATACTGCACTAAACGTTATTATCCAGTACAGCTAAAGATTTTACCTATATTAATTTCTAAAACAAAGACCCCCTTCAGTAAATGGATTAAGGTGAGTACATGCCATGTGTCCTAATCCAGAAAAAACCCCCCTTAGTTAAATAATGTATGCCTTATTTTCTCCCCCTTTTAGGATTAGAAAAAAAAGAAAGAAAGAAAACTGTAAGGATAAATAACAGAAAATAAGGACGCCATACAGATTTCCATTAAGAGGCAAAAGAGTACAATTCAAAAAAAAAGATAAAATCCCTATCAAAAAAATACAATCCATCACTATGTTTTTGGATGTTTAGGGGATTTTCCTTTTTCTGATGGATACAAGGGAAAATGAGAAGGTTTGGGAAACGCAGAGGGAAGAGGTGGTCTGAAGATAACACCTGGTAGGGCAACACCTGTAGGAAAAGTGGATGCAAGGGTAGGCCGCATTTATGACAACATGCGACTAGGAGGTTTCTCTGTGATGATCAGTTGAATCTGGTAAAGATCCTGAGAGACAGTCATTGAAGTAGGAGGCTGAGAGGCAGTACCAATTGAAGTAGCTGGAGGGACCAAAATAGCCTCATCCATAACATGCAGACAATGTTTGAGTAGTTTGATGATGTCATTAATGATTTCACCATCATATTTAATGGCATTCTCAAATCCATCCTTATTTTTCAAATATTTACCCAGCAAAGGGTTAAACTCCTTTAATAGAAGGACTTACTTCTTGAAAGATTTTATGACTGGAGGAATTCTATGATTTTTTTGTGAGAAACTGGAAGCTATTGATGAGATAATTCTAGATATAAATTTTAGTGAAATACTTATCCACCTTTTCCATAATCTCTTTTTGAGCTACAAAGGCTTCATTTGTGCACTTCCTGACCATAGTGTATAGAAGTTCTATATTTCGATGTACTTTTTCAAGAGTTTCTTTATCTGAAACAGTCTGATGTTTTTGAAGATCCTACCTCATCACAACCTTGAGAGACTCTAAATCATCAACAACACTTTTCCCACTCTTGGAACTGGATAGACCAGTCAACATTTTTCCAAGATCTTATTTTAACTTTTTCAGATCTACACTGAGGAGATGAGTCACAAAGTTCCTAAGAACTTCCAGAACACCACTAAAGGAGGTCATGAAGTCATAGTATAATGAATTTAACTCATTTCTCATCTTCCTTCTTCTATATGCATGGTATTATGTCAAATAATGGTTACTGCTATGGTAATGGGATTCTGTTGAATCTCCTGGATCAATATTCTTGCAATATTGATTGCATCAGCATCTGAAATACCTAATGAAGTGAAGGCTTCACTTCTGGATCCCACTGATGCTATCATAGACTCACATAAATCATTTTTTATTTTCTCCATATCTACCTTAGTGACATAGTCACTGACCACTAACTGTGCGATTGGCTCTACTGGTGGAGGTGTAGTTGGTGGAATAGGTGAAATATGTTCTGGTTCTGCCTGGACATGTGGAGCAGAAGGAGCGGTTACCCTCTCCTCATCTGTGTCATACTCTTAACTAGAAAAAATGTATCCGAGATAATTATTCCATTCTTTAGTACAGGTCTAGTATCTTGGCTCAATAGTATCACTTCTTATCCTTCTTCTATGAGGATTAGAGACAACATCATCATCATCATCAACTTCTTCACCCTAGTTTCTGGCCATAACAACTTTTCTGGGGATAGAGGCCAACCAACCTTTAGGTTCTTCTTGTGCTCCAACTACTTCATCTCCACCAGGAACTTTCCCCATTTGAGGCACTAGAACCACATCTTCTTCCTCTGGTATAGAAGTCCTAAGATCATTCAATTCCTGAATGATCTCTTGATTTTCAGCATTAGGAAGGGGTGATATATCCTCATGTTCAACATCTCAATGACCAATAGCTTGTTGTTCAACATGCTCAACACCCTCACCCGCTCCATGTATAGATTTGTCACTGGATTCATCAACCACTTGTTGTCCCATTTTTATGGGGTCACTCATGTGCTCATAATTTCCTCCATTATCACCATCATCATCATCACCATCTGATTCCTCATCTGATTTACTAACATAGCATTCAACTCCAGTAACCTCAGTCTCTTCTTCATCCTTATCACCTATCACTGATTCTCTTGAGGGTAAGTCCAAAGGTGGACTAGTAGTTCCACGAGATTTATTTTTTGGACTTTCAGCAATATCAAGATCACTCCTATAATCAAAAGGAGATACTTCTTCCCTTGGAACTTCATGCCCAGATTCCTCATCAGAATAAACTGGAACCTCACCGAGTTTGAGACATAGATCAACTTGATCTTTTAGTCTGGTAGGATGGTCAATTGGATTGAAATATTCATAAATACATTCCTCATCTCTTACCCAACATATCTTCCATGGGTTCTAGAAGATTTTCATCCTTTAACATATATCTTTTTGAAGACAAAAACCACTATTGGAACTTATCACTTCATCTCAATCTTCCACACAACCCACATTTTTTAACATGGCATATATCATCCTTGGATAGTATAAACATGTTTCTTTCTTAGATGGTTTGATCAAATCATAGATATGCACCATTAGATAATATATAGTTTCACATTAATCCCATGTTTCAACAAAAAGATCATGAAAAAATCATGATACTTCACAGTAGATAAATCTCCCTTCCTTGGGACAGATTTGATGTTGTATGAACTTAAAAAGTAGTCTTATCTCTCCTTCAAATTCATTTTCAATAGTCCTCCTAGATTCTCCATTTCTTGTCAGCTCCTTCATGGAATCTTCATAAGATAAAAAATTATATGAAGGTGTAATATTAACCAGATAGTCAGCATAGACACCTTTTGGAGGCATTTCTAAGCATTAAGCCCATTCCTTAGATGAGAAATCTATCTCATTTTCATTTACCACAAACTTCAACTTTGCTGCCTTAGCTTAATCTAGGTATATCTTCAAATATTGATATAACTCCTCCACTAGCAGGGGATAATAAGGTCTTTCATTGTTGGCAAACCAACTGAGCCGTCCATGAGATTCCAGGACTTTTAAGAAAAAAGATTTGATTGAAAAAAGACACAAAGTAGACACCTCTTTTGAAGTAGTAACCACTCAGCTCTCCAAGGTCTGTTTCTTAGACCCACTGGACTCACCTTTCTAATGCTTAGCAGAAGGAGATTTTCTTGGTTCTTCTGTTGCACGCTTGGTCCATTCCATATAATTTCTTCAGATTCCAAAAATGTTGAGAGGTCGAGAGTCTAGAGGGATTGTAATGAAAGGTAGAGAGAATTTCAGCAGAGGTGAAGGTGAAAGGTCGGGATGGATTGAACTAAATATATCTTTTTGAGATTGTAAATCATAAAACATAAAATTTAAATGTAGAAAAACGAGAGTAAAACAACACCATTTTATTTAAAAACAGACAGAATTAAAAAAAAACTTTTAACTACATCGGTGACAATAAATCGATATCTGGGATCGATTTCAAGGGATCAGTTTCATGAGATTGATTTCGAGGATCAGATTTATGAGATCAGTTTTAAGGATTGCTTTCAAGGATTAGTTTCATGTGATCAATTTCAAGTATCAGTTTCATGAGATTGGTTTCAGGGATTAGTTTCAAGGATCAGTTTCATGAGATCGGTTTCACGAGATCGGATTGAAAAGATTGGTTTCAAGGATTGGTTTGACAAGATCAGTTTCAAGGATTGGTTTGACAAGATCAGTTTTACAAGATCGGTTTCAAGGATTAGTTTGAAAATATCGGTTTCATGGATCAGTTTCAAGGATTAGTTTCAAGGATGGGTTTCAAGGATCAGTTTCAAGGATCAGTTTCAAGGATCAGTTTCAAGAGATTGGATACTGATTTATCATTCCAAGTTCATGTCTGATGTAATTCATTCTCTTAAAATTTAAGGGTTTAGTTAATATATCAGCAAGCTGATGTTCAGTCCCAATAAACTCAAGAGTTATATAACCTTTTTGATAATTATTTCTCAAAAAGTGATGTCTTACAACAATATGCTTTGTTTTAGAATGGGAAATAGGATTTTTTAAAATGTTAATAGCACTTGTGTTGTCCCAGTTTATGGGGTTATGTATGAATTGAAATCCATAGTCTAATATGGTGTGTTTCACCTCCAAATTTTTTGAAAAAAAACTACCAGTAAAAATGTACTCTGCTTCAGTATTTGCTAATGCAACTGATTTTTTCAATTTTTACTACCCCAAGATATCAATGACTTTCCCAAAAAGGGACATGTTTCAGAGGTACTCTTTCTGTCTAACTTACATCCACCAAAATCAGCATTTGAATAGCTCAATAAATCAAAATGATGTCCTTTTGGATAAAGTAATCCAATGTTAGTTGTATACTTGATGTATTTGAAAAATATTTTTACATTATATAGGTGTGACCCCTTTGGGTATTCTTGATATCTCGCACACATACACACACTGAACATAATATCTAACCTACTAGATGTTATGTATAGAAAACTTCCTATCATTCCTCTGGAAGTAGTTTGATCAACCGATTTTCCATTTTCATAAAGATCTAACTTACATGTAGAACTCATAGGGGTTTCACTACTCTTAATGCAGTTAAATCCATATATTTTCAAAATAAATTTTGTGTACTTACATTGATTTAAAATAATACAATCTTTATTTTGAAATATTTGAAATCCAAGAAAATATTTATGTTCACCCATTAAACTAATTTCAAACTCACTTTGTATCATGTTTGAAAAATCATTACATAAAGAGTTTTTAGAAGATCCAAAAATAATATCATCTACATATATTTGGACAATTTAAACTTCTTTTGAAATACTTTTTATAAATAAAGTTGGATCTGCAAGTCCTTTTGTAAAGCCTTTAGAAATGAGAAAATTACTCAGCCTTTCGTACAATGCTCTTGGAGCTGGTTTCAAACCATATAAAGATTTTGATAATTTAAAAACATGACTTGGAAAATGTGGGTTTGTAAACCCTGGGGGTTGTTCAACAAAACCATCCTCAATTATATAACCATTTAAGAATGAACTTTTGAAATCCATTTTATAAAGATTAAAATTCATGTCTGTTGCATAGGAAAGTATGATCCTAATTGCCTCAAGTATAGATACTCGTGAGAAATTCTCTTCATAATCAATTCCATCTTCTTGATTATATACTTAGGAAAAAAATCTAGCTTTATTTCTAACTATATTTCCAACTTTATATAAATTATTTCTAAACAACCATTTAGTTCCTATGGTCAAAGTATCCTTAGGTCTATCTATATGTTTCCAAACTTTATTTCTTTCAAAATGATGAAGTTCTTCTTATATATCCATTACCCAAAATTCATCATTGATTGCATCATTGATATTTTTAGGTTCATGTTGTGATAAGAAGGCTTGATGTTCAACCTGGTTTCTCAAGAAATCTCTGGTTTTTGTTCCTCTTTATAAATCTCCAACAATAGCATCTAAGGGATGGTTTTTTAGGGTTCTTGTTGGTCTAGAGAAAGTAGGCCTTGATATTTCAAGTTGGTCAGGTTCATCTGGTTCACTACCGTTAGGATGTGGAGAATTTCTAGAATTTGATATTTTCACAGATTCCATCACATAATGATCTGAGGCTGTATCATTATTGTCCAGATTGGACATATTCTCTTCAATATTTTCTATTGTGGTCTTGGGCTAATGTGGATCTACTTCATCAAACTTTATGTCTACAGATTCCTCCACACATTTGGATTTTTTTATTAAATACTCTATAGGATTTTCTTGGTGTTGAATATCTAAGAAATATTCCTCCATCAATTTGTTAGTAAATTTATCTATATTATCATTAGTATTTTGGATATAAAATTTACATAAAAAAACATTAAAATAACCTACTTTGGGTTTCCTATTATTCCATAACTTTTAAGGAGTTTTCTTAAGAATGGGTCTAATTAAGACTCTGTTTATTATGTAGCAAGATGTGTTAATAGATTCAGCCCAAAAATAAATGGGCAAAGAAAATTCATTGAGCATAGTTTGTGAAATTTTCCGGTAAGGTTATATTTCTTGTTTCTACCACACCATTCTGTTGAGGTGTTATAGGTGCAGAAAAGTTATGATTATAGCCATTTTGTGAGAAAAAAGATTATATATCTTGATTCTCAAACTCACAACCATGATCACTTCTTAAGGAATTTATCTTAAGTCCACTATGATTTTCTACAGTCCTAGCATACATGGTAAAGTGTGAACATGCTTCACTTTTATGAGCCAGGAAAAAGGTCCTGGTGTACCTAGAGAAATTATCTAAAAGAACATAAACATAGTGCTTCCAATTGAGACTCGAAACACTAGATGGTCCAAACAAGTCCATGTGAACCAACTCGAGAGGTTGATAAGTAGATACATATTTCTTTTATTCGAAAGAGATTTTATGTTGCTTTCCATTTTGACACGGATTACATACTTTATTTTCTGGAAACTCTAATATGGGTAAGTCTCTAACTAAGAATTTTCTAGTTAACTTCCTAAGAGAGTGTATATTACAATGTCCTATAATTCTATGCCAGAGACATGAATTTTTGTGAAAGGAATTTAGACAAGAGACATTCTATGAGGCTAGTTTGTCTAGATTTATAGCGTATAAATTATCATTTCAAAAAGCAGTAAATACTAAATCATTTTGGCATAAAAAACATGACATGCATAATTTTTTTAATTTAAAATTAAATCCATCATCACCCAATTGAGATATTCTGAGTAGGTTATACTTTAATATATCAACATACAATACTTAAGAAATTGAAATAGAGTTAGGGTTACCGATCTGGCCTAGGCTGATGAATTTTCTTTTACCATTGTCACCAAATGTGACATGTCCTCTATAAATCTTGATAAGACTTTTAATGCTTGAAAAATCCCCTATCATATGTCTTGAACACCCACTATATAAGTACCACACATTTTTATAGGAAATCCTTAGGTAGTTTACCTACAAAACAGTTTAACCTAGAAATGAATTTGGTACCCATATTTTTCTGGGTCCACATACATTAGTGATATAAGCTTTAGGATCCCACAACGGTCTTATGGGTTTCATATATGCAGAATATAGAGTGTTTTATAAATAAACATTGTTTGTTCCTAAAGAATTGAATATATTAAATGAATTCATGGAACTGGAACTTGCAGTACAACTCTGGTTTTTGAAAAAGGTTGTATATTTTCTAAATATGGGTTCAAAATGTGATTTGGATAAATTCCATTGACCTGGTTGATATCATATCCCAAAAGTATACATAGGATCTATTTGTTTACCCAAAATTTGAGTAAGAGTATTTCTCCATCAGTAAACTTCCCTAAGTCATTATTCAATTGATCATTAGACATTTTTAACTCATTGTTCACTTTGTGTAGTTGAGCATTTTTCTCCATTTCAGTTGTAAGTTCAGATTTAACAGTCACAGAAAGAGCATGATGTTTCATCAAAGATTTATACTTATCTTTCATCTCATTACAGGTTTCCTCAAAAATGTTGAAATATTCAATTAGTTCATCATTTTTCATATTTTCATACTCACTTTCAGAATAAAAAGTATTATGTGAAAGTGATTCTATGGTTACCTCAGTTGTGTTTGTCATGAAACACATATTAGCTATATATTTCTCATTTTGATAATAACCAGATTTAGTTGAGCTATCCTCAGAGGCACTCCAGGTGGCCTTCATTACTTTCTTATACCTTCAATCCCTATTGTCATACTTTTTATTTTATTTCATATTTGGGAAGTCACTTTGACATGTCCCATCCATTTAATTCAGAACATATTATCTCTTCTGATTTATCATTTCTCTTACACTCAATTTTCCAATTACCCTTCTTATCATACTTTTCATTGTAACTGGGCTTTTTGAAAAACTTATTTTTCCTTGAGAATTCCTGGAATCATCTAGCTAACTTGGCCATTTCATCATCAATATCTGAATCGACTTCATCATTTCTTGAGAATTAAATAGTATCTTGAACTATCTATTTGTCTTTAATTTTTGATGTAGTTATCTTGAAAGCTACATACATTCATTTTGGTTCATCATCCTCTTGATTTACCTTCAAATTTCTTCATAAACCATTAATTTCCCAATCAATTCCTACACTGGAATATTATCAATATCACATGATTCTCCGATAGACACAGATGTTCCACACCATCTTTCTTGTAAGCATCGTAGAATCCACATAATCTACTCTTTGGTTGTTACTTCTCTTCCTAAATAAATAATGATATTCACAGTTTCATTGAACCTGAAATACATATCAAAAATTGACTCATCATGATTCATTCTAAAGTTGTCGTATTTGATAGTATAAGTATTCAAACACATTTCATTAACATTAGATGTTTTTAATGAAAAATAGAGAGAGTATCCCAAATTTCATGTCCAATTTTACAGGGAGGAATATAGTTAAACTCTTCATATATTAGTGCACTGTACAGATCATTCATTGCATTACAATTATTATTATAGGCAGTCTTGGTAGGTTCATCCTATGTGTTTCTAGCAGTTTCAGGTATTGCATATTTACTTTCAATAGTACTCTAGATTTCAACTCCCATACTTTCTTGATGTATTTTCATTTTAAGCTTCCACTGAGCACAATTAGTTCTATTAGAGAAAGGTGGTATATTAGTATCATCACCTTCTAATCTATTTTCTATGATAAATGTTGTAAAATAATTTCAAAGAGATAAAAATTTAGAAATAACAGAAATTTTAAGATATTCGAAACACTACTATAATCAAAATTGACATGATTTGAAAAATGAATAATAAAATTCAACCTCACTCTTTTACCAAATGTTGGTCAGAGTAGATGACTCCAGGGGGGTGAAATGAGTATCTATTAAAATTTCTGTTAAAATTGGTTCATTAAAATAATATCCCCTAATTATAATAAAATCAATGTCAGTTTGTAGTGGATTTATAAAAGTCTTGAATGTTCAATTTGGTTCTCAGAAGATTGATTAGTTCTCATCTTTACCAATCTAAAGATTAGTAAAACTTTTGAAACAATACTACAGATTCAAAATAGATATAAACACTTGCTAAAATAACTATCAATGTTTGGTTTATCTTAATGCAATAAATACATAATAGATAAAAATACAATAAAAATGGAATAGCTGTTTAAATAAGAGGTTTAGTATCAAGATGAGATGTAGTCCTCTCCACTTGGTGATCACCTGCCACCAAGAAGTTTATATTAATAAACTTTTGATCCAAACCCATGATCAGGGTTCAAAATATCACACAAGGCTGTCCAGGTCACACATGACCTCTACCATAGTTATTCATGGGAAAAACAAATAAACAGATCGCACAGGATCTATTCCATAGTACTACATGGGATAAAAGTGTAAGAAGGGATTGAGAGTGAGGATATTTTGTTATACTCATGTTTAGCTCAGGAGACAATGTGTGAGATTCAAATAGATATACACACTGCTCAAATATTTATGATAAGAACACAACAGAGTTATGAAAGATAGTGGGGTTTAGAATTCTCTATGTGTTGTGCAGCAACACTCAGGATTCAATGGTTGTCGAGGAAATGATATTTGAGTCCTCTTCTAAATGTTGTCTTTAGAATAGAGTGTCATGGTTTCTTGTGAAAGTGTTTAGCTATTCTTTGTGAGGATGTTCAGTAAGCTTCAGTAGGTAGTTTATAGGTGAGATCCGGTTTCTAGTTTCTCTCGTTTTCAATATTCTGAGTTCGCACAGTCTATAAATCAGTGTGTTCTTCAAGCACTATGTGTATCTTGTATATCTCTGTGTATCTGTATATTTAGAGCACCGATTGAAGTCCTTTTATAATTCAAGATCCACTAGGCATGATGTTCTCCACACGTGCATGTACCTCGTTTTGTCTACAGATAGTCTTACAGACAACATTAAATAATGTCAGAAACATTAATTTTTATAAATAAGACCATTATAAATAAATTTGAATTAATAAAATTGAAACAGTTATTTATGACTATCGGTGAGTCATCATCAGTCTATTGTCTTCGGTTTGGTAACATCGGTCTGTCATCTTCGATGGTCATCTTCGGTGTGTCGACCTCAGTCTGTCATCTTCGGTGTGTCGACTTCGGTCAGTCATCTTCGGTGTGTCAAACATTGGTGTGTCGAACATCGTTGTGTCGAATATCATCTAGTCGAACATAAGTGTCTTGAACATTGGTGTGTCAAACATCGGTGTGTCGAACATCGGTGTGTCGAACAACAATGGGCTGAACATCAGTGTGTTGAAAATCAGTGTGTCCAACATCGGTGTGTCGAACATCAGTGTCAGGGAATCTAAAAATGTTATGAAGTATCTTTCTTACACAAATCATTATAAGACTAAGTGTTATCCAAAAATACAAGTATAAATACACTTGTAAACATATTTATTCGTGAATATCGGTTATTGGCTTAGTAAATTAAAATTTTCTATATGACATAATTTATTTACATAGAGATATAGAAATGGAATGAATGTGTAGAGTCTGTATATAGACATTATTTGTGATTATGAATACTTCAAAATCATAGATGGTCCAATAGATATATTACTAAGAATGTGTTAGTCAGGGATCTACACAAACATGTATTCCCAAATGATAATTTTTGTAACCCATTCTTAAAAGTAAGACATCACAAGATTTATTTTAAACTAATGAAATAATTTTCAACATCCCATCCACTTTATTTAGTTTACATGGAATTGTTTGGAACATCCAGAGTATCTAGTTTAAATTGGAAGGAGTACATCTATGTACGTGTAAGTGATTTTTCTAGGAATACTTGGGTATTTTTTATCTAACAAAATTTATGATTTTTCTTATTTAAACATGTATGATAGATCAATATTAAAATTATATGGACTTATAATTAAGCCAATAAAAATTAATGATAATCATGAGTTTGAAAATAAATAATTTGAATCCTTTTTCTCACAAAATGGCTATAGTCATAAATTCTCTACATCTAGGTCCCCTCGATGGAATGGAGTTGTAGAATGAATAAATATAATACACCAAGAGATATAATGGTCTTTTCTTATTGAATATGACTTAACTATCTACTTCTGAGAATAGGCTATAAACATACCATTCTATATAATCAATTGAGTTTTAATTTGACTTTTCATAATGAAAATCTCCTATGACCTTTATAATATTAGAAAGCATACAATTAATTATATTATAATTTTTTGTTTGAAATTATTTTTTCATAACACTAAGGATAATCTGGAAAAGTTATCAGTAAAAGCGATGAAGGATTTTTCTTTGTTTATTCAACTTCTAGTAAATCAGATAGAGTTTTGAAGAAAAGAATCATGGGTGTGGAAGAGACTGTCTATATAAAATTTTATTAGACAGATTCACATTTTCCTATTACTTATTTAAAAAATATGAGAGTGATTTATTATATTATAACTAAAATTCAAAACCTTATAATTTTCCTATAAAACATGCATACAAATCATTGAATTTTGAGGAACTTCAAGATCCTAAATATAAACATTTAGAGGACCCTGAGGTGACCAGCCAATCTTTTTCTAGATTTTTTAGGACTCTAAAATATCACCCTTTATATTATACTAATGGTGTTTTAGATATAGGTCCAAAAACATATGATTTTATATGAAACATGGTTGGACAATAAGGATTCTCGTCACAACTTGAACATTAGAAGATCAATGAGGCAATTAATAATGAATTTAATGTAATAACTACGAAAGTATAACTAAATAAATTTGAAATAATGAAAGTAGTGTAACTTTTATATAGATCAATTTATTTATTTTATATAGGTACTAAATGAGGTTTTAGAAACTAGGTTATTGAATCTATTACTATAGTAAGAAATAAGGCTATACTAGTTGAACAAGCATATAGTCAAGAGAAGGGTATATACATTGAAGAGAACTTTTCACCTATAGCCAGACATGAATCCATTAGAAAACTATATGCCTATGCATCAAATCTATATTCCATACTCTATCAAATTTATGTAAAAAGTTCATTTTTAAGGAAAATATATTTGATCCTGTTTTCATTGAACATTCCCAAGATTTCAAAATCCCAATTTTCCAAATCATGTCTTCTAGTAAACAAAAGATTTATTTGTTTTTGAAACAGTCTATTGGATCTTAGTATGATAGGCTCATCACATTTCTTATTTAGAATTTTTTTTCAAAATGTATAGTTGATACTACACTCTGTAAAAAAATAGTTTGAAAAGATTTTTTAGTTGTTAAAATTTATATAGATTATATGTTTTTTTAATCTTTTAAAAATTAATTTTGTACTTACTTTTAAAATTTGTTGCTAAATGAATTTGAAATTAATTTGTAGAGTTAACTAATATTGTTTCTTGGTTATGACATTTTATAAAAAAAATAAGGAATTATTTTAAATCATAGTAAATATAAAAAAAATAATTTATAACATTTAATTTAGATGGAACTAAGAGTAAAGATATTTATATGTGTACCACCTATAAGTTGGATATTTATGAAGATGGGAAATCAGTTGATTAATCCAATTATATAGGTTTGATTGGACCTCTTCTCTTCTTAACTCCTATTTGACCTAACATTATATTCTATTTCTGTATGTGTGCTCTTTTTAAAGCAACCCAAAAAGAGTCACACTTTGTTACTATAAAAGGTTTCTTCAAATACCTATAGTACACTACCAATATAGTATTCTTCTATGATATAGGGAATGAATTTTATTGAGTTAGTTATTCTAATGTATATTTTTTGGTTGTAAGTTATATAGAAAAAAACACCTCTCGAATATCCCACCTTTTGGGAAGGACTCAAGTTTCAGGGTGTAGTAAGGACCAATTTTTTTTTCAATTTCTACTGTAGAATCTAAATACATAGAAGAAGGTAGCTAGTGTGCATAATTTATTTGGATTAATTAAACATTACTGGAGTATAGAAATAAATTACAAAATTTACCTATAAAATTTAGAAATATAAGTTATATAAATAATTCAACAAATCCTGCATGTCATTCTAGAATAAAAAAATGATTTAAGACATCAGTTTTTGAGAGACCATTTTCATAAGGGTTATATGTCTCTTTAATAAATTTGTACATAACATCATCTTTCTGATAATTTCACTAAACATATTAATTCTAAGAGAATGAACTACATAAACATGCATTAGGAATGATTAATTTTGGTAAAACTTATTTTTTAGGAATCACAGTTGTGTTTTACCCACCATTTAGTTTTACCCACCATTGAGTTTACCCACCTTTATTTCTTATTACCATTAGAATTACCCATTGTGGGAATTAGTAACTGTTGAAATCACTCACCATTGGTCTTACCTATATTTGGACGATTATTTTCCTTTGTAAAATTTATTTTCATAAATTATTTATGTTTATGTTTTTAAATTTTATAATTGATTGATTTATTTAATTACTACATTATATTTTCCTATGGTATTTGGATTTTAAATTTATGAATCCTTAAATTCAAAAATGATAAAAATTATACTTTTTTCAAAATCCAACGCTCTCCCTCCTCGTACCTTTTCTATCAAGACATATTATGAACTTTTCTCTCTTGATCATTGACCTTTTTTCCATTAGTTGAACCATATTAGAAATCCTCCTTGGTTAGAGTGAATAGAGATTTAGTTTTATCGACAAATGAGTCAATTACTTCAAATAAAAAGATAGTGGAATAAATTCATGATGTTTTATATCCCATAAATCCCAACCATGTGAAGAGAGATGTCATTAAAGAGAAATATGTTTAAGATAAATCGATAATGCCAAGAATGGAGTTGGTTCTCAAATATATGTAGGATCTGGGATGGGTGGAATGGTTCTCCAAAAAACATATACCTTTCTATCCTAGGATAGTTCTTGAGTTGTACCAATTTTTGTGTTTCTATTTTGAATAAATTGATGATGGGATAATTACTAGAATAAATGGATGAAAAGTTTTCTTTTTAATCTAGCTAGTGGGAATGTGGTTTAAGAGTTCCCCATAAAGTAGTCGAAAATTACAATCAGTGGTTTATTCTAAATTTTAGTGACGCATTTTTTTGTGAAGATTATTTGGCCTATTTAACTGGTAATGTTATAGCTAGAATCCCCGTTTCTATAGAATGTGAAAGAGAATGTTTCCTGGTCTTCAATTTTATATAGCATATACATTGTCTATGGAAAGGTAACTTTTCCACCATAAGTTATTAAAAAGTAGATATATTATGTATGATGAAAAGATGATATAACATTAATTTGTGTATATATATAATGATTCAAATTATTCATATGTGAAAGCCTTCCATAAGATATAATTCCCTAAAATAACCTATGATTATCTTGGACATTCGGGGAGACAATGGTTTAGTTGGTGAAGGTGAATAATCATTAGTGAGTTGATATGGTTTATTCATCACCTGGGAAATCTTAAAAAAGGATGAAAATTAGTTGGAATCTTTAGAAGAAGTAGTCGATTTATGATAGTGAATGGATTTATGAAGAGTTAAATGTAGTGGAACATCATTCTAGACAAACAGATATTGTTAACCTTAACATAGAGCCAGAAGATATTGTTGAGTATTCTGATGAATGTGGAGAGGATGCTACTACTACTAGTGACAAGGAAATAAATAATCTGTAGATGAATATATTAACCAGAATCTACCTGATAGCTCTCCTAATAGATCTTATGGTGATCCTAGTCCATCTAGGATGCCCCTTATTAGATAATCTTAATAAAAAGAAGGATCAACCGAGGAAGAAATAGAAATATCTAGTGAGGAGCAGTTCAAGATTTACTCCAAATTATATGATGTCAATTAAAATGGTGAAAATGATGATGAGTTTGGATAAGATGAAGGGTGAAGAGGAGGAGAAAATGAGGAAGATTTAGAAGATGAAGCTGGAAGTAGAGATATATATGTAAGTGACAATGATATAGTCTCTGATGGTCATGGGGGATACAATAGTGCTAAAGATGATTATATGTCTTAGGCTCTTATATGTTCTACAATTTAATCTACTTCAAGATCTGAAAATATACCAATACTATTTGCATATGTGGTCAAATATCCTAGAGAAGAGAAATAATAATCCGTTGAGGGGTGGGGGGAATCCACATGTATAGATAGTCACCCAGTTGATCTTCCTATAGGTGTATAGAATAATGTTGAGAAGACTGCAATTGAACTGTTAGTTAATGATAATATGGATGTTAAGCCTAATATTATTGATAAAACAATTACGATATAGAGATCCATGGATTCCTCTATTGTTTTAACTAATGTGGTTGTGTCTACTATTTTTTGGTTCTCATGTTTGTAAATATATTGGTATGTATTCTATCAGTTGGATTGGCCTAATATTTTCGGAATGGGGAATGTTTTCTGATAAGGATGGAATTCCACCAAATCAAATTGTACATTCAACTAGATAAGCATGAGATCTGGAGGGATCATTGGATGATCAAGTTGATGTTTAAGGTGAGATGTATAGGTTTTATTTTTAGAGATTTGTGGAATCTATTATTACTCTTATTCTAGTTGGTTTTGTCTCAAGTGGTGACTAAAATTATTTTATGAAAAATATTTTATCTGATTTTGGTGTGTTGTTAATTAATCAACTTGATTTGTTTAGTATTATTAGTGATAAGGATTCACATAATTTTTCTGGTCTTGTGATTCAGTACATCCATAAAAAATGATTCTCTATATTAGATACAATTAAGTGGAAAGTAGAAGTTCTGATAATGAGATAGAAAATATGAGAGCCACATTGGAAGAGATGAGATCATATTTTGTAGACTCCATAGAAACAATTCTATAAAGGATAAAGAATATTTCTTCAGTGAATTATCCACAATTTGATCATCCTTATTGTATTGTTTATTTTCATTTGATCATATATGTTGTCATAAAAGAGACTCCGGATGTTGCTATTTCAGGTGATGTTTGATACCTGCCTCAAGAGACTTTGAGTAAAATCATTCATAACAATGGCCATGTTCAAATTATGGTCAGGGAATACATGAAATAAATTATTTCTGACTGATATACCATCACTGAAGATATAATTTATTATTTTCTTATGATATATACTAATCATTAGATGAATGGTTATTTCATGCTCATTACTGAATATCTGAGAATTACTCCAGTGACTAAAGAGTTTAAAGAAAAAGTAAATTAGTTAAAGGTTATGACCCATGGGTTAAATATATTTATTGAAGAGAATAAGGATTTCTTCTGTGCTATGGGGAGTTCTGGAAATAGAATCATAGACATCATAAATCTGATGAAATCTTTTACACAAGGTTCTGGAACCTCTATTGTGGATTGGGATGAAATTTTTATCACATCTCCTTAGACCCATCCATCTTTAGCTATTGAGTTTATCAGGTTTTGGGTAACCAGAGACCCCAATGAACCCTTTCCATCACATTTTTAGTCTCTCTCTCTCTCTTATGGAATTAGTCCGACACTATAGTTCATTAATCATCAGAGGGACTCCTTCTCTGACTAATGTTTCTACAACCATCCCATGATCTCTTTCATCTTTTGATGTTGATCAATCTGCTTAAAAAAAGTAAGGAGATATATAATTTTATTATTTCTTCTCATCCCAAAAAGTGTCAATTATTAGACATTTTTTTCATCAATTTGTATTCTATGTATAATTTTTTGTCAAATTTTTTGGATGAGTTTCATTTGGTTTTTGTAATGAAAATTCCCTATTATTCATATTTTGTTCTCTTTCATTTCCTATTTTCTTATTTCTTTTTTATAACACCTAACTGGGAGTAGACTATAGGTAATTTACTTATATAGTAGTATTTTTTGATACCATAGTAATAGTAATTTTTTATTTTTTTCTTTTAATACCATATTTTTTTATATTGGCTTATATCTAGTTAATTTAAATATTTTCGGTCATTTCTTTATATTTGATACAATATTTATAAAATTCTATGATTATTGGTCATAAAAAGGGGGAGATTGTTGGCACCATTATATTAATGATATCAATATCTTGTTTATTATGATATTAATGAGTTTTTTTGTTCTATGGTTGCATTTAAGCTTATAAGATAGATTTATGGAAATTTGGCTATGTATGACGCACCATTGGTGATGAGTCACGACCAGTAACGAATCATCATCGAGGATGTGTCATCGCCCATGCTAAATCACAATCAGAAATGTCTCAGAGCCAAAATGGATTTTTTATAATTATGGGAAAGATGCATTGTCAAAGGATAAATCTCTATTGAACCATAAATACGACAATGTATGGAAAAAACAAACCCTTGGAGGTGGACTATGAATATTATTCTACATGTCAAGAAGACCTATAGAAAGAGAGTAGTCACCGTTGAAGATTCCCTAAAACCAAAATTAAAATTTGGCTATGTGTTCAAATGGCATACTGCTATACCTGAGTATCCATGGACTATTACCTATTGCGTAAATATAAAATTTGAAATTAGTTAGAATGAAATATCCTTGAAATTTTTCACCACCATTATGACACAACACTAGACTATGTTTTCACCATTTATATTCTCTCCATTCAAGAGGGATCACCACCAATTTTCAAATTATTTTTTACTATATTGTCTAACAGCTATATTACTCAATTTAATGTTATGATTTAACTTAATGATTATTATTAATCTATTGCAGAGACGCATTAAAGAATGTGTCAGCCATAACAATGAGGATATTATATATTAGGATGATTTTTCTCTACAAGGACACTCATGAATGATACTCTTAAATGAAGGTAATACTCCATCATGAAGATAGATGTAGAGAATGAAAAATATGGTTAAAAATATATATATATTTATGTAAACATGAGGAGTTACACTTGATGAGAGATTACATGTTGGATCTTTCTTACACACGATCAGGGAAGAGTGGTTCTTAAAGAACATTCAATTCATTCCCTTAGTAAGAATAAAAAATATTTTATGACTCTGTTTTTCTATATTTTAAAAAAACCAAATTTAGGTTCACATCGAACTATATTCATGGGGTCACAAGCTACATAAAATATCATATAAAGACACCAATTCTCTATAAATATTTTTATTTTCTCATTGAATATATTTCTTTACAATATGATCTATGGGAATTACTCTATTTATTTGACCCACACAGACCCATACACTATAACTGGATGATGCATGATATCTTCTTAACACTATATATATATATATATTTTCATTGTGTTGTGGTATAAGTCCTCATGTGGCATAATTTTACTTTTTACCATAAGTTTTGTAGACGAGGTCCTCTATGGCCAATACATCTTTTCTGTTGTAAACCAAATCTAGGTCGGGGATCACATATTATTTTATAGAATATTCTTAGTAGTAGGTGAATTCCAAGTAGCGCAGATTAAGTCTAGGATTGATACTGAACCCATTGTTTATATTCAACTATGTTTTTTGTTTTTTAGGATTATTTATATGAATTAAACATAATTTTATGTTAAAATATATAAAAACCAGTACATTGATAGTTAATCATAATTTCATTTTATATAAGTTTTTCATTTAGTAAATTGATTTAAAAAACAAAAATAGTTATCAAAAATATTTTAATTGAAAGATTATAAATCTTTGATAAATATTTCAAAATATCAGAAATTATATGGATCTTCTATTTTGATTAACTTGACTGTTTTTATTTAAATTAGTGGATATTATTTAGAAATGTTTTAAACTGGAATTTTATTGGGTACTCAATTCACCCCCTCTTGAAATTCTCACACACAACAACAAAATTTTATTTTAATACATGATACAACAAATGCACCCCACCCTCACAATGGTTCAAAAAACATAGGAATTATAATGGGTAACTAAGAAAATACCAGTTCCCTCTAAAATAATCCATGTTTTCAACATTTTTTTAATATTTTTATTGATGTCAAGATTTGAAGAATAGATTATGATACAATTAATTTTCAAATGGAATGGATCTGTTGATGGAAGAATTATAGATATTTCATCAACGGCCTAGAAAAATTGATGATATGAAGATAAAAATATTCTATGGAATAATCCTAATATAATGGTAGAAACACCTCTTTATAAAGGTAATTAGTGTGGAAATAGTTATAATTGATTTAATAATTATTTTTATAATAGATATTTCTTAATATATTATGATGATATATTATTTATAATCTTTAGAAATATATTAATGATTATGTGGATAACATTCCCAAACAAGTACTCACATTTTTATTTGATATACTAAAGGGATTCTTAAAAAAATAAAATATCATGAATAAGTTTTTCAATAATTAAAGAATTATATAAGTAAGTAATGTATATAGAAAATTATTCTTAGAAAACACATGGTAGATAATAAGTGGTTAATATTATATTATAATGATATATTATCCGTTGATGTAGTTTAATTTCTAAGGAGTGTTATAGAGAATGTTATATCCAGGTTTATACTTTGTGTTTTTCCCACTAAAGATAAAAATGTCAATAAAAATCAAAGGATGATAAAAAATTAATTGTATGTAATGGAATAATTAATAAACGAGAGTATTAGATCCTTAAAATAATAATGAAAAGTGAATGTAGAAAAAATAATAAAGATAAGTGATCATTATAATGGAATCCTATAGATGGTTTAGGATGAGTGAAACTCCACCAACATGAAGTTTTATATTCATTAAGAATGGTAAGAAATCATCCATATACAATGTTTTTCCTCCTAATGATTTAATTATGAAATATGATTACATACAAATTTTTATTTAGTGTCATAGTTTATTGAAGACTCACACAAATGTCATAATGAGCTGGATGTCATTCCATACTAATGGAATAAAAGGGGCACCATAAATATAAAAATAGTTTGATTATAGTAAATATACTTTTTAATAGTTTAATATTTATATAAAAAATTCTATGACTTATATTTGAAAAAAATAGCAATAAAATTATAACTATGATGTTCGATGATAAAATAGTGTGTATGAAACCCCAATCACTAAATAGAACAAAGGAATCCATGATGAATAGAAAAACATGAAATTTGTTATATCTATACATTATGTAATAATTTTTAAATTATCATGAATAATTTTCATTTTTTAGTTGTATGAACCATAAAAAGAATGAATTATAATGTTTTCACTACATTTCAATTACTAAAAATCCTAGAAGTCCCCAAAAAATATGGATTATAATTAAAGATTAAAAAAATACACTTGAGTATATATGGATGTTTAATGAATACGAATATGAGAATTAATTATAGAGAAAATAGAATATATATATTAATAAATGGATCCCATGATGTCAAAGAAGTAGGTGGAAGTGTATATCATCATCAAAGATGAAAAATTTGAGATAGAACCAATAAATATATACATTAATACTATTGAGGGGTTTTTATGGATTTTGATGAATGGAAATGTAAATTATAAATTCATTAAATGATTCTTAAATAGATGGATTAATTTAAAATTGAAACGAATGCACTGAATTTCTCTTTTACTCTAATGGACAACATGGAAAGTGGGGTTTAATAAAAATAAATAGTGAGGTGTGGAAATAAATTTCTAAAAAATATGAAACTTTAGGGAATATAAAATCTTATAAAACTACTAATATTAAATAACTAAATAATAATAGGAGAAATATATTTTCAAAATAAATATTTAGAGGGAGAAGGAAACCTACATTGAGATAAATCTCTCAACATCATTATTTCATCTGAGGTATTAATACATTAATCCATTTCAACTATTATTAATTTTTATTTTTACTAAAATTATTAGTATTTCCTAATACGATTTATGTTTTGATTGTTTTTTGAAATAATTTATTTATTTTACTACTTCTAAAATAAAATAAAGAGGTGGAGATGAGATCATCCATTAATTTGGAGAAAATTTGTATAAGGAAATAAAAAAATTATACCATGAAAAATGTTATGTTATATGTATCCCATGACATGATAAAAAAATAGGTCCCTTTATCA
The DNA here is from genome assembly GCA_963277665.1 of Viscum album. Classification (NCBI taxonomy): domain Eukaryota; kingdom Viridiplantae; phylum Streptophyta; class Magnoliopsida; order Santalales; family Viscaceae; genus Viscum; species Viscum album. The sequence continues at coordinate 471,092,126 of OY728123.1, forward strand.
ACCATAAAATCAATACTGTTGATTATATTAAAAATCCTTAATATATATAGAATTAACTAATAAATCAAGTCAAAAAAATTATTTTTCATTATTCACTAGTACTTTTTGATGGTTTGGTTTATGAATATTCATCATATGTCACTGCTGAAAAAATGTTGATAAGAAGCCAAAAGATGATATTATGAGAACTATATAATATATATTTAATTATACAAACATTAGAGATAATACTCGTTACACATCTATTATTTAAAACATAATGATTTCTTATTTGAAGATATAATGGAATAATTAAAGTCTCCATTATATGGAAATCCTTGTGATGTTTTTCGTTAATTGTATATAGACCCTGATAAATTTATGAAGTTTAATCGGTTTTCTTGATAGAATGTATATTATATGGGTTTTATGAGAAGACCATTATAATTTTTTTTAAATTTATTTTCAATAACATTGAGAATATAGAGAAAATATATTTACACAAGGTAGTGTATTATTGTATTGGAAATAATATATAAAGGGGGAAATTGATGACCATATTTATGGAATTATATTTATTATCTATAAGCCAATATGTGTATGAGGAAAGAGAGATCATCTTTTACAACTAAAGTGGATAGTTTCAAACATAGTGTAAAATATAATTTGGAGGATTATTGATGTGGTATTCATTAAAAATATACGTTTTCATCAGTTAAAAAATATTATATTGAACATTTAATGGATTTTATGAGTCATAAAGAGTGATTGATAAGTGTATTTTATATTTATTTTATATTTTACACCTACGTATTGGTTGAAATAATTTTTGGTAGGATATGTAAAATCAATGAAGGAAATTCAACTTCATCAAGATGATTATAATGTTACAAAAATAAAACTAGTGACTTACTTATGTTATTTATTAATAACATTAGAATTAAGTTCTATATGAATTTAATGTAGAAAATTGTGATCATGTGTATGGACTATGAAGTTGAATAATGAGAAAACCCCCCTAAATAAATATATTAAATGATCTATGTAAACGTATATAGAAATATATAGAAATTTTCTCATAATTTTATGATATTTGTAATGATAGATGTCTGTTTTGAATATCTTAATTGAGAACTGAAATATCTATGTAAAGGTAATGTAATACCATCAAATATTTGTGTCAATGGTTTTTATTCTTAATGGGAATGTTAGGATGGATATGTAATGATTATATGTAATATAGAAAATGGTATTTTTATATTTAAAGTATTTGGACTCTGATAATCTTGGGATAAAACATGTATAACCTTTTTAAAAAAATTAAAAACATTATGAAAAAATAAATGATTAATTTACAAGGATATATTTTCTGTGATGTAAATTGATTCCATATTATCACTTGTATAGCACTATTCTGATTCATATACAGTGAAACAAAATCCAAAAAAAGTGTTAATTTGAAGGAGAAGAGACCCATGCTTATGATTCCACCACACCGTTATAGATTATTTAAGTTCGTATGGGTGTGATTTTCAATTGATAATCTAACATGTAGGAAAAGTTGAGTTAAATTGTGTTATGGGGTGTTTTTTAGGTCCCAAATTAGAATAAGAGTATGGATCAATACATGATAGTATTTTTCATGGTACACACCTTATCACTGACATGTATTTCTTATTATTTCATTATTTTATTTTAGTTCATAATCATTTAAACATATTGATTATGAAATAATATAATTTTAAATGCCTTAGGTTTTTTATTTTTCAGAACACTATTTATTCATCATATAGAGAAAATAATATTCCATTTTGATTTCAACCATGATAATTATAATTTCAATTCAATATATCACTATGTGATAACCTTTGAAATATATCATAATAAAAAATAATAATTAGAAGCTAATGTATAAAAAGGTTATTTGCAACAATATCTCCATATATATGAATCATGATTTCATAAAATATTAATTATTATAATGAAATGATAATATATACTATTAAAAAATTAACGATATTCAAATTTCAAAATGATTTTTGTTTTATGATCAAAATTAATATTTTCATAATATTTTAAGTATGTATTCCCTATCTTATAGTGAATTATCAAATGTTTTACAATCAAATTAAGAAAAAAATCAATAAGAAAACAATTTATCACATATATAAACTAGATACATAGAAAAATTGATGTGTAAATATTTAAACACAAAATTTTATGTAAAAAATTACATGTTTTATCAAATAACTAGTCATTAAATATTTAAATATTATCTACATTAAAAATAATTATGCACTTTTTATGGTGTGGGAAACTCTTTGAAAGTAGAGGCAATGGCCATCTCACTCATCTCAAGCTCTACAGCTCTATGAATATCAGCCTTTCCTCTATGGAAACTGACTCCAAAATTTTATGGAGTTCCCTCATCGGAACACAGCTCTGACCATGGACCATCACATACCTAATCCGTAAATGGAAGTCTCTCATCTCCAGCAATACTATGATCCTGCATACGTGGCATGAAGGTAACCATGCAGTTGACTTTTTAGCCTCTAAGGCTACCCCGGAATCCCCTCTTTCAGTTCTCTTTACCCTAGGACCCCTCCCCCTGGGTAGAGTGGACGTCGTTATCGGAGGTTCCCATGGTCTCCACATCTACAGATCTCCATGATGTGTATCTAATTATTTTTTATTTATAATAAAATGTAGTAATTTAGTAGTAGTAGTAAATAGGATAAATTTACATTATCTTACAATAAATGTTCTTAACTATATGACTAGTGTATCTAAAATGTTTCTCTAAAGTAATATCTGTATATAAATCTTATAAACTATGATACATAGAATAATTTTATACATTTTTTATATCTATCATTTTCTTTTATTTTTTATAAAATTAAATTTTATAAATATATTATATATTCCACTCATATTTACAATGATGTATTTAATTTTTTATCATCTTTATATTCGTAAAATTTTCATTAAACATGCACATAACAATAATCATTTATCTAGATAACATATTATAAAATAACAAAATCTTCTGTTAGAAAAATGTTTTATAGATATCTGTAGTTATTTGTTTTGGCTTCATATATATGTTTTATAGAATTTATGTGAATATAATTATGTACATCACAATTTAACTATTCTAAAATTACTTCAGGTTGTCTTAAATAATTGGTATCCTAATTTCAAATAAAATAAAATTAAGGAAAATATTTGAAGAAATATATGTTATGTGTTCGGTCAGAATGTTCTTTAAAATTTATGTCATGTGATAATTAATTGCTATTTTATATTTTACATACACACATTCTTATAATCTTCATCAAGGGGAATTAAATTAAAATGAAAATAATAACATAAATATTACTTTATCATTCACCATTCAAATATAACTCTATATATAAATTTCACAAGACTCGTACAAGACATGTTATGTACTATATTGAAATATATCATCACATATCATCTATTATACATGTGAGTGTTTTCTAAACATGTTATCACCATGTCATCCAAGTATGTAGAAAATGAAAAAAATAATTTATATATTCTTCATCCACACAATTAAATTAATTAATTTTTTTATAATGAAACTATATTATTTTTATATATATTTAAACCATTATTTTTAATCAATTATTACAGTTAAATATATTTAGAAAAATAATAAACAATTTGATAGAGCCTTACAATTAATATATTTGATATGGATATGATTTTTAAAAATTTATAAGGGTCATAATTTAATTAATTTAATAATTATATTGAATTTAATTAAATATTGATGTATTTTGAAGTGACCTAAACCCCTGTAACCCAAGGTCAGTATCTGTATTATTACATTAGCATTTGATTCAAGTGATCACATATTGAGGAACTGAATTGTTAAGTTATCCTCTAAAACTTTATTAATCCATGATTCCCATATTACATTTCAATTTAAAAATTTAAAAATTATTATTATTTAGAATATAATTATTCTCTCTATCATATCCTTGTATATAATTCATATTACTCTTTTTGGATTCCTAGGAAATGAAGAAAAATTTGGTTGATCCCAAATATTCACTATGTGTTATAAAAATTAGAATCTATCATGAGTAAATAAAGAATAATATGTATGTAATAACAAATATGGTATAATAAATATCTGAATATAAATTACATTTACTCAATAAAATGAATATCATGATTGTGTAAGACATAATTGGTGTGTATAACAACCCTTATTTTAATTACACACTTAAACACGATTTATTACATAAAATCTTCAGGTGATACAATAAAGAATATCGAGAGTTCTACTGTCTTTGGGGATTCAGAACATTACATAATGACTTAAAACATGAAACCCAACATCTATATTATAAACTTCCTTTACAAGGCCACGACATTCCCTCATACTTAGCATAGCATGGGATAACCTGAGGACCTTCATAATAAAAGGGTGAGCTATAAATCCCAGTAAGGCAGTAAACAAAGAAAAAAATGAAGAGTACAATACATGTTAGTAAATAGGAATATCAAAGGATCATAAGAGAAACATGAACATAAAGGCATGATATAGCATGATTATCAGAACATAGAAATGTGGAAACAATACTTAAAATGGTATTAGCATGATACAAGAATCATTTAAAATGGAGCATGATTAAACCCTCATTTAAATTTTATTATCAAGAGTACATCATCATTTCACATGATGTATCATGATACTAATCTTTACCAAAATCATTGGAGCGCAATCATAGCACACTCTTAATCATTTAATTTCATGCATATTTTGTGCCAAAAGGATCATATAAGATGGATCCATTAAACATAATAATTTATTACAAGACAAAGGAATGTGTAGTTAATACATGAAACTCTATAATCAATAGGTAAATTTTCATAAAGGTGAATACCCTTGATAGAGAAATGGGCATGGTATTCACTACACAACGACTTTGGGCTGGAAAATCATGGTGAAATTTCGGCAGCATAACGACATGATATAAGAATTCATAAAAAAGGTTGATGAGAGATAAAGGGATGTCTCACCATATGTATAATAAATTTACATTAAGGGGGTCATATAGATACGTGTCCCAACTTATGTAATGCAATTTAGATCCATAATACCAAATAATTTCTTGAAAGTAACTGAGAAGAGAGAATTTCATTACGGAGTTTTGGTATTGTAATATGTGTACATGGGAGAAATTAGTGGGAGGGAAAGGGGTCTATAATCATTAAAATATATGGAGGGAATTATGGGGGAGGTGAAAAATCATACCTCAACATTTTTAATTGAAATTAAAAGTTCATAACAACTTAAATAAAGTTGGACAAAATGAGAAAGGAAGAAAATACCTTACTTGGAAGTGTGGTACAAAAGGCTTGGGAGAGGCTTGAGAGAGGCTTCTTGGTGGATTTGGATGCCTCGAGAAGATTCCAGATAGAAGAGGGAAGAGGTTGGATGATCTATAAAGGCTTTGATAGAAGAGTAAGTGGGAGCTTGGGTGGGTTTATGTAGGAAAAGAGAGGGAATTATTTAATATTTAGGTTTTAGACAACATAAATTAAACAAATAAAAACCACAAACCAGCCTATAGTTCTTGCCAATGGTGAGTGGAAAATATTATTTTATAATTCCAATGACCTAAATTCTTAAAATATTAGGCTTACATATGTGGAGGTGAGTCATACTCTTAAGGAAATCAATTAAAAAAGTTAAAATGTTTAATATGTCTTGGATAGTCCACTAAAGAATTGTAAAATAAATAAAACAAACCTAAAATCACATTATTTTAATTTTAAAACTTATATTGGCCCAAAATAATGTTTATAATATTTTATTACATCACTATGGGGTCATTATGATGTCATAAAACACATAATATATTTTAACGGTGTTTAATTTTTACACAAAATTTTGTCTATCTCAGAAAATTATGAAACATTCACCGTTGGATAATTTAGACATCTTGATTACAAAAATAATATTAATTTTATCAAAATAATTTTCTAAATTTGTGAATTTGTATGCTAAAATAAAAACTGACATTTATAAAAAATTCATGGGTTTTGAAAAAAACAGCTTTCAAACCTTTATAATAATTTCAATTGTATTCATAAAAATTATTTGATTATTTATATTTATTAAAATTTAATTTTGTAATAATATTTCATTAAAATATTATTTAATTTAATAATCCAATAATTCATCAAAATAAATATTTCAATTGAATATTAACTAAAAAATGCTATTTTTGATTTAAAAATTATTTACAAAGTAACACTAATAAAATGAATGTATATTCTCTATAAAAAAATAGTATACATAATATTATTTCTAGTGTCTTGTTACATAACCCTTTATAACACCCACATAAGACCAAAGGGTACGGTGTTCGATGTTGACAGACTATTGGGGTTGCTCGAATAACATCGATTGGGTGGTAATATTTATCAACATACACTTTTGTCATAGGTGGTTCCGCTCGAGCTTAATGTGTTTAAGTTGTGGGATCCGTCAAGAGTGAATTCAAATGATGACAACTCCTTTATTATCTTTGACAAATGGGATTTTTATGGGGCAAGTCTACTTTATGAGGCAATCACTTCCTTTTTCTGAGTAAATTAGATTTGTTAAAGCCCTATATTTATACTAATCATGTGATCATTTTTTATGACTACCTGAGAAATGGTAACAGTTATTAACCGTATTTTGAAATCCCAATAACATAAATCTATGGATGTGAATAATTTATATAACCATTTTCATTAATAATAAATTTAATTATATCAAGAGGAATATTCATTGATAAAAGTTTGGGTTATTACAATTTCCCCCTTAAGAAATTTTCCCCTTGAAATTTCCTTTTCCCGCACTAAAACAGATGTGGGTAACTCTACTTCATCATTTCCCCTGATTCCCATGTTTCCTCTTCAAACATGTGGCTTCTCCACAATACCTTGACGAGGGGCATCGTCTTATTTCGTAGAACTTTTTCTCTACGATCTAAGATCTTCGTTAGCATCTCTTCATAGTGGAGCTCATTCTCAAATGGTACAACCTATGGATTGAGTACATGCAATGGGTCAGGTATGTACATCCTGAAGAGTAATACATGGAATACATCATGTACTTGAAATAGGCTTGGCGGGAGTACTATTCGATAGGACACTACTCCAATGTGATCATTGATCTCAAACGAGTCGATGTACCTTGTACTAAGATTTTCCTTCTTCCCAAATTTCATAACTCCTTTCCATGGTGATATGTGGAGGAATACCATGTCCCTAACATCAAACTCAATATCCCAGCAATTATTATAAGCATAGATTTTTTTCGGCTCTGAGAATCATTATTGTGCTGCTGGATGGTCTTAAGATTCTGCACCATCACTTAGACCATTCCTAGACCTAAGAGTTTTATCTCCCCAACTTCATCCCAACATGCCTGTGTTCTTCTCCTCTTCCCATAAAGGGATTCATAAGGATATATTTGGATTCATGAGAGGAATCTGTTTTTGTAAGAGAACTAAACTAGAGAGAGATGTTTATCCCATCCTCCTTTGAAGCCCATTCAACATGATCTCAAAATATCCTCAAGTTTTTGGATAGTCCGCTCATATTGTACATCGATGATTTTTGGAATGATAAGTCATAATGAAGTTTAACTTAGTCTTCAGATCATGTTAAAGACTCTTCCAAAACATATAGGTGAATCTTGGATCTCGATTGGATACAGTCGATAGTGGTACACCATGCATCCTTACCACTTCTCTGAGGTATATTCGTTCTAGTTGTTCTAGTGAGAAATCCTCCCAAATTTCAATGAAGTGTTTTGTATTTGAAAGAAGATCCACAACAACCTAGATAGCATTGTTTCCTTTGTATGACTTAGGATGTTTTGTGACAAAGTCTATGGTGACGTTCTCCCATTTCTATGCTGGTATGGGTAATGGTTGCATCATCCCCTTAGACATCTACATCTCCGCCTTCACTTACTGATAAACCTGGAAATTTGATGTATACTCGAAGATCTCCTTCTTCATGTTATCCCACCAATAATTCTCTCTAGAGAACTCAATACATCTTTGTGTTTCCAGGTTGAACTGAGAAATTTGAACTATGCGCACCATGAAAAAGTTCATTCATTAACTCCAGATTCGATTGAAATCCTATTATTGACCCAAATATCACAATTCCTTCTTCATTAACATTGAAATCTAAGGATTACCCTTTTCTGATAGTTTCTACTTTCTTCTGAATTCCATCATCATCCTTTTGAGCATCCATTAACCTCTCTAAAAGATATGGTTCTGAAATCAGTTGTGAAAGAATTGATGACGTTCCCTTCTTTATGATTCTCATGTCCATCTTCATAAAATCTTAGAAGATTATACCCTTTCCAATTATCATCAATGGTAGAATCATTGGGTCCTTTCTAATTAAAGAATCCTCCACCATGTTCACTTTCCTTGGGTGGTAATGGATTAAGTAGTTATAGTCTTTGATCAGCTCTAACAATATTCGTTGACGCATGTTCAACTATTTCTATGTGAATATATACTTGAGGATTTTGTGGTCCATAAATATTTCACATTTATCCCCAAAGTGGTAATGCCACGAAATTTTCAAAGTGAAGATCTCTACAACCAACTCTAGATCTTGAGTTGGATAATTTGTCTCATGATATTTCAATTTACGTGAAGCATAAAAAACTACTTTGTCGTTTTTCGTCAACACAAACCCTATACCCTTCTTCAAAGCATCACTGAATACCTCATAAAATTCCACACTTATGGGTAATGTGAGAACATGCATAGTGATAAGCCTCTTTTTCAACTTCGTGAAGCTCTCTTCTCATTCATCACTGTATGAAATATTGACCCTCTTTCAAGTTATCTTGGAAAGAGGGTTTGAAAATTGTGATAAATTTATCACAAATTGACAATAATATTTAGTTAACCCCAAGAAGCTATTGATATCCGTTACCGATGTCGGTCTCTACCATCCTTAAATTGAAGATGTCTTAGAGGGATCCACAGATATCCCATTGCTTGTGATAATATAACCCATGAATGAGACATCCTTCAACCCGAACTCACACTTGTTGTACTTTTCATAGAGTTTATCCCTTTTCAAGGTCTCTAGTATAGTTCTTAGATTATCCATATGATCCTACATGGTTTTGGATTATATTAGAATATCATCTATAAAGACTACCAAAAAATTTTCCATGTAATCTCTAAAGACTGTATTCATCAATTCCATGAAGATTTCTGGATAACTAGTGAGTCTGAAGGCATTACTATGAATTCATAGTTCTCGTACCTTGTATGAAAAGTTATCTTGGGGATATCCTCCTTCTTCACCCATACTTAGTAATATTCTGACAACAAATACAACCTTGAAAAGTATTGTTCTCCACATAGCTAGTTGAACAAGTCATCAATTCATGATAGAGGACACTTTTTCTTTATCATGATTTTGTTGAGCTCATTATAATCAATGCAAAGATGCATTGACCCATTTTCTTCTTGACTTAGAGGATTGGTGCACCCCATGGTGAAGCACTTGGGTATATAAACCCTTCATCCAAATTATCTTATAGTGGTTTACTCAGCTCCTCGTGCTCTACAACAGAGATTCTATATGGATTCTTGGATATTTTCAGTGCCCCAAGTATAAGGTCAGTTGAGAATTCAACATCTCTTTTAGGAAGAAGACCACACAATTCCTTGGGAAACACTTCACAAATTCCCTCACAATAGGCATGTCTTCAAGGATTGTTGGTTCCTTAGACTCAATCATCTGAGCCAGATATGCATGATCATAGGGAAGTAATATCCATGCTTGAGATGATGGTGCTAAAGAAGATAGATCTTACTCCTTACACTTGTATATAATTGGGTTTCGATTCTCCATATAGAGAGTGATTTCACTTTCACGACAATTTATGTTGTCTCTATATAAGGAAATCAAATTCATGCTGAGAATTACATCAAATTGCACAAGATAGTGTATGATGAGGTTCAACGAAAAGTTCAATCCACAGACTGTGACTAGGGATGAGTTATATTCATGGGATGTAATGATTGCCCCATTTATTGTTCCCACCGATATCTGTACTTCCATGATTTGTGGTGGTGTTGGGATTGTTCTACTAAACATTCGGGATATAAAAGATTGATAAGAACTGGAATAAAAATGTATGTTCTCTATTCATGAATGAATAACTAGAATACCAATCACCACATCATGGTTAGGGTTCACTTCAGCGGTAGTGATCGAAAAAGATAGTTCTTGCTACCTTGTATGTTTTTGGTTGCCTCCGAAAACACTTGGTTAGGGAACTGATTGGAAAGGTGAACTTGTTATTTTCAGTTGAAGTAATGAATAATGCATTGAGGGTCAAATGGAGAATTACTCTCCTCTTTCATAGCCACGATTTTTCTCTTGTTGGCAGTTAACAGCTATGTGCCCTTCTCTTCCACACCTAATGCATTTCATCATCCCCTTCAGGCAATTTCAAGGGTGCTTCTTTCTGAACCTTTGTAAAGTGGGGTGTTGTATTTTCATAGCACCATGAGATTTAACCATTAGACCACCAGAATTGATGTCAACATTATGCTTAGTATCCCCGTCATACACGTGAGATTTGTCGATCTCCATTTTGACCTTGAGGGAACATCAGAACATTTCATCACATCTATCGAAGTCACGGATCTCCAGGGCTTTCCATAAGCTGTTTTTCAGACCACCAAAGATGCATTCAACCTTGCCTTCTCGGGTAATGACAAATCTAGAGGCATATCATGCAATAATTTTTAAGTTTTCATCACATGCTCCCTTGGATTCATCATCTTTTTTTCTTGAGGTAAAGGAAGTGCATTCCCATCTTAAGTCAGAGGGTGTGAGAAAAATGATTATTGAAAAGATTTTTTTTGGAAATCCTTCAATTCCAACGCCTAGATCTTTTTCTCAAGATTTGTATTTCAGTTCAATGTCCACCATTGATCAGCTTCACCTTCCACTCAATATGTAGCTAGAAGAACCATCTATTTCCTGGAATATTGAAGGATGGAGAAGATATTTTCAATACAGTTCTTCCATTTTTGAACAATTAATGGATCACATGATCCATTGAAAGTTGGATTCCCTTGTCTCATAAAGCTCTCAATTCTAACTTGTTCTTTATTACGGTGGGTTAATTGTTCCTCTGGACCCATGTTTATATTCAATTCTTTAGTAAATTGAGAGAGTATTGTGATAATGTCTGTGATTCCCACTTCCGTCGGATTGAGCATCTCATTAGAATAGTCATCACATTGATCTTCATATCGGTTGTTAGCCAGAGTCCTCATATTACCAGCCATTAGCTAGAATAAAAGGGATGTTAGGGGCAACCCATAAAGGGTAATGCAAAGTCCAAAATGGATGACATAAAAATTAATTTTATTTCCTTAACTCATGAATTTATAGGATTCAATCTATGTTATCCAAGATTTACTTCCCTAAATATATTCTTAGGGTAATTATTTTATTCAATTAATAATGGTTCATACTAAGCTTTTGAATTTTCAAAATCATATCCCCTTGGAGTGTCGTAATTAAGAGTGCAGCAAGACCTATTGTTGTGCACCTATTCTCTTTCGAGTCTAGCACAAATCTTGGTTTTCAGGGTTTTCCCCTATGGTACATCCGTGCCAGAGCCACCTCTACCTGCTAATATCGAGATAGGGATGTATTTTTATGATAAACCACTTAATCAATAATCACAAAAATTTCGTGATATTTTTATTATATTTAGTCTTACCCCTAGGGCATTCACTTGGATTTTATAATCCTAATCCCATATATAACTAAACCTATCATCTGATACTAATTATAACAACCCTACTTTTTATTACCCATATAAACCTGATTTCATACATAAAATCATCACTTGAAACAACATATAATATTGAGAGATATAGGGCCTTTGAGTATTAGGAACATTACATATTGACTTAAAACATGAAACAAAATATCTTTATTTAAAAATTTCTTTACATAACTACTATATTCCCTCGTACTAAGCATTGCATGGGATAACATGATAACATTCATAAGAAAAGGGTGAGCTATAAATCCCATTAACGGAGTAAATAAGGCATAATAAGAAGAATATATTACATGTTGGGCAATATCCATATCAAAGGAGCATAATAAAAACATGAACATGATGGCTTGATATAGCATGATTATCATAACATGGAAATGTGGCAACAACAATAAACATGCAATTTTATTTAGACATGTAAAATTTAACATGGATCATGATTAAACCCAAATTTACCATGAATTAACATGAGTAAATTTTCATTGGACTTGATGTATCATTATACTAATCTTTAACAAATGCATTGGAGCGCTATCAGGGTGCACCCTTCTTAATCATTTCATTTCATGCATAAGTGTGCCATATGGATCATATAACATGGATTCATTAATCATCATAATTTATTCCATGATAATGGAATGTTGAATTAATACATGAAACTATATAATCAATAGGTAAATTTTCATAAATGTGAGTACCCTTGATAGAGAAATGGACATGGTATTCACAACACAATGACTTTGTCTTGGAAAATCGTGGTGCAATTTTGGCAGAATAATGACGTGATATAAGAATTCATAAAAATGGTTGATGAGAGAGAAAGGGGAGTATATTCATAAATATTTGAAACAGAAGGTAAGGGGTTCATATAGATATATTTCCCAACATATTTAAGGGAATATAGATTCATAATACAAAAGGATTTCATGAATGTAAATGAGAAGAGAGAAATTCCTTATGGAATTTTGGCATGGTAATAGGTGTTCATGGGAGGAATTAATGAGAAATAAAGGGGTATATCACCATTCAAACATAATGAGGGATGTTTGGGGTGGTGACAAATCATACCCCAACATTTTTAATAGAAATTAAAAGGGAAAAAAACATAAAGAATGTTGGACAAAAATAAAAAAGGAAGAGAATCCCTTAAATGGAAATGCGATCCCAAAGGCTAGGGAGAGGATTGAGAGAGGCTTATTGGGAGCTTGGGACACATTTGGAGGATTATAGATTCATTATGGAAGTGGTTGGTATAGCTAAAAGGTATTTTATTGAAGAGGATGTGGGAACTTGGGTGGGTTTACATAGGGAAAGAGAGGGAATTCTTTATTATTAAGGTTTTGGACACCGCACATTAAACTAATCAAAACCACAATCCAGACCATAGTTTTTCCCATGGTTTTTACCAAAGTATAATTGAAAACATTATTTTATAATTAAAATGGCCAGATGTCTTCAAATATTTGGCTTTTTAATGTGTAAGAGGTTCATACTCATAAGGAAATCAATTAAAAAAGATAAAATGATTAATATGTTTGGAGGGTCCACTAAAGCTTTTTAAAATAAAAAAACCATCCCTAAATTAAAATTATTTTAACGGAAAAATATTTATTTCCTGAACATAATTTTTATATTATTTTATTACATCACTATTGGTTCATTATGATGTCATAACAGACTTTATATTTTTAAACAATATTTATTTTTTACCTAAAAATTCTACCATCTCAGAAAATTATGAAAAATTTACTATTTGATAATTTCAACATCCTTATTCAAAAAATAATATTAATTTTCAAATATAATATAAATTTTATCAAAATAATTCTCAAAATTTGTATTTTTTTCTTCAAAAAACGACATTTATCGAAAATTCATGGGTTTAAACAAAAACAGATTTCAAAACTTAATAAAAATTTCTATTATTTTCATAAAAATTATAAAAATAATTATATTTAATAAAACGTAATTTAGTAAACATATTTCATTAAAATATTATTTAATTAAAAATTCCATTATTTCATCAAAATATATATTTCAATTGAATATTAACAACAAAAAAGCTATATTTTCTTAAAAACTATTTACAAAGTAACACTAATAAAATGAATGTATATTATCTATACAAATATAATGCACATAATCTTAGTATAGGAGTGTTGTTACATAACCCCATATAACACCTGCATATGACTGATGGGTAAGGTGTGCGACAGTGACAAACTCTTAGGGAGGCTCGGATAACATCGCTCGGGTTATAATCTCTATCAACTTCTACTTCTCCCGTTGGTAGTTCCGCTCATGCTTAACGTGTTAAATCTCTTCTTGGGATTGGTACAGATTGAATACCAATGACACCACATCCTTTTCGATCTCTAAAAAATGGGATTTGTATGAGAAAGTATACTTGATGAAGCCATCGCTTCCTTTGTCTGAGTAAATTGGATTTGTTAGAGCCCTCTATTTTTACTAATCATGTTATCGTTGTTCAATGACTATATTAGAAAAGGTAATAATTCTTAATAGTATTTTGAAATCCCAAAAAATATAAAACCAAGGAAGTATATATTTTATATAACCATTTTACATAATAATACATTTAATTAGATCAAGTGGAATTTTCATTGATAATATTTTGGGTAAATACAGTGTCGATGGGTAACTAATTGGAAACACATTCTATTCAATAAATAAACTGGGAATGAAATGCATCTAGATATTATAACCCGGTGAAAAGTCATGGATAAAAATAAATGAATTCGCACTAAAGTAAATGTTTAATTACTAGGATTCATGATCTCATGCCTCATGGTAAAACCGATGTCAAGACCTTTCACTAGATAGTTTAAAACTTATTGGTAGCTATACACGTGAAACCCATTGAACTATGACGACAAAACAGATTCAACTCATTAGAATACTGAATCATCGAATTTTAATCATTAATTATACCATAGCTGTATATGAATATACAATGAATTACTTAAATATAAAATTATATATTTAAATCCTAAACAATATGAATTATCATCAAATATATATATTTAGTAAAGGATACATATTTATCAATATTTACTCTAGTCAATCAAATATCATTTAGTGTCAGACATCATATATTGAAATGATATATGGTTTTTTAATAATAATACCCATGATAAATAATAAGGATATTTATGGGAATTTTAATTCCCAATGATCACAGTAAAGTGGATATTTTATGGGAATGTTATTGAATATTAAAATTAATCAAAAAATGTGAATGTAAATACTTTGTACTTGTTTAAATTGATCATAAAACACGTGGATAAATAATGAAGATCCAGTCAATAGATAATATCTCAAATGTATCATAAGTATAATTAATTTCCAACGCCTTTGAATAATAGTAATATAATAAAAATGTCAATAAAAACATTCTTGAGAAAAATAACATTTTCACATTGAAATTCTAAAATTTCACAGAATAATTTGAAAATATTTAGTTTGGAAGTAAAAAATTAATGATTTAATGTATGCACCAAAAAATTTAGGGGGAAAGGTGATATAAAATTTTGTACATGGGATTTTTAAAAACCAAATAATACTTATTAAGAAAATTACATGAATATTCCATTCAAAATAAATAAAAAATTCATTCTTGGATAAGAAATAAAAAGATAATTTAGTGTGTATTAAAACAATTTATAATTTGTTTTATAAAACGTTCTTTTCAAATAAAAATGATTTTGAACTAAATAGAAAAATAAATTTTGATTTTATTTCAAACATATTAATGTATTTTTTATGTAAAAAAGATTGTAAAATTGTACTATTACCATATAATACCCTGAATAATCACAAGATAATAAATAATTAAGTTTATTGGGAAGTGATCATTTATTTTCCATAAATGTAATTTAGTGCCTAAATGATCCGTATTAAAACGAGAGTTTTAAATAAAACTGTACCAATATCATACTTTTTAAGTGAGAATTAATGGATGAATCAATTATATTTGTCAAATTTATATCCACTTAAAACAAGTGTAAATAAAACTTAAGTTTGTAATAATTATTTATGCACATAATCTTCGTTTTTCAAAGATAATTAAGAAGTAATATAAACTAATTAAAAGAAAGTGATCTATGAAATTCATTTAAACTTTGTTATTTAATGTCAAATCCCATTAGATAAAATAATTAAAAATAAAAAAAGTCATATAACAATGATTATATATTATTTATGACATTACAAGTTAAATTCAAATTATAGACAACAAATAAAATAAATTAGGTGCATAATAGTATTATATACCTCACTTAAAATACACTAAGACAAATTTCTATACCACTTAATTCCGTTATATTTATTGTGCTCTTAAATATGGGATATTGGTTTTAATAATTTTATAAATTAATAAAATATCCACTTTCATATTTATAATATCATATAGTTTTCTATTATATCATTTTATCACCTATTTTCTAATAATAATTCAATATTTTCATTATTTTGGGTGTTTTGGGACTTGATTTCTCTGGAATGTTTTTTTGGATCTTTTAATTATTACACATGTGATATAGTTCCATCATCTCCATAATTAAATAAATGTTATAAATATAATATTAATACAGTAGATACATTATTATAACTTGTTTTTAAATGTTATGAATGTAAAATGAATCAAATCACTTAATGAATACTGTAGGACGTACACACACATGAATGAATATATCATTACCTTAACATGTGATAGGGTAAAAAAGATTCTGATATATTAATTTTAAATAATAAATATTATTTCATATATATCACATATATTTTATAAATTTATCCTTTTTATCATCCATATAATGAGTAAGTTAAAAATTAGTCACATATATTTGTGACATTATTGTCCTCACACATGAGCCACATTATCATGCCCCCTCAAAATGGAATATAATAAGGTATATGTGATATAATAATTATAAAAGTGTTATAATATCATAAATATCATATATATATATATATATATGTTTCTTAAATATATCATTATATCCACCCATGAAAGGGGCGATGAAAAATTTATTACATCGGTTCGCAAGGCCATAGTCCACCATAGACTCAATCCACTATTTAGTTTCCTAATTAATGGAAGAGTATATAGATATATATCATCACCATAAGATAATATCATATATTTATTTTAATGAATACTTACTCTATTTTATAATAATGGTATAAAAATATTTTAATGAGGTTGAAGAAGAAACAAAATAAAAATGTTAGTTTAAGAACAAAACTTCTTTCCAGAAAACTTATTTTGGATTACACCAAAATCCATAATATGTTATATTTTATTAAAAAAATGAATTTATGATGTTTATATGGGACTGAGAATATTTTTTGAGTATTTATTCTATGGTCTTTTCAGTTACAGAATATATTATTTACATATTTGATCAAAATAACTAACATATATTATTTTATAATGGAATTATTTAATCATAAAATTTATTTATATTAATTATTTTGTATTTAATAATTTTATAAACTAATTAAACTAATCAATTATTTAACTTAATGAATAATTTTTAGTTTAAATAATAAAATCTCCATATCATTAAAATATACTACTAATTTTATGATATTATTTAACAAAAAAATTATATTATTATAATTGATGAAAATATTCTATTTATAATAAATTTTTATATAATCGAAAATATATATAACATAATTGAAATCTAAATTTTGTATATATTCCCTATATTCAAAACAGAATATACACAAAGTTAATGTAATTGGGATACATGTTATAATATTTAAAATTGTTTCCCAAGATAAATAATTTCCACTCTAATCCTCTCTATTGAATTTTATAGATATTATTTTAAACAAGGGTATAGGGTTGAATTTTGATAAAAATTTAGAAAAAAGTATTACATTATTATTTTAAATCAATTAGTCATTTAAAATATTTTATACTAAAAGAATCACATATATTAATCATTTTAAAAACACATAAAAAATGTCAAATTTTAATTTTGATTGAATATATATTATAAATGGCATACTATTCGCTAATAATGTGTGAATGTATATAATTGGAAAATACCTACTTTCTGGTTAGAGAAAACTATAATTCTACCATTATTTGGTCTTGTCCTAGTCACCACCGATATGTTATCCACTCTATATTATGATGTGTTACATTGAATAATAATCATTTCACTCACTATGATTAAAATAACTATATATATGCATAAAATTATTACATAATTACAAATTAAGAATGAAGTAAGTAACCATAATTTCAATATTACGCCCAAAAATGCCCACATAGTGAATATCCCCACACAATGATTTTATGAAAAATATGACCTAATGATAAAATTATTTATAATATGAAATCTATAATAGAAAATTACATAAAAAAAATCAAAATATAACTCTTATTCTTCAAAAATGAACTCAATATGATCTATAAAGACACAATTTATAGATCCCAAATTCAAATAAATTTGTGAAACAAATACTAGTTATTTTTTTTGTGTATAATTTTAAATATTTTTAAGAAATATTTATTTATAAATTCAAGATAAACTAAAAATTTATTGGAATTAATAAGGTGAACCATGTAATCTAGTTCATATTTAAAGCTAATGACCAATTTTTATTAACTAAATTCAACACACCCAGGAAAACTCATAAATAAAAATAATATATATGATAAAAGTTACCTAAGTACCTTAAGAGTGTGTGTCATGACTCTGTTTATCCAAATTTTCCCATCATATAATGGAAATAAAGGATAATATATAATAATCCTCTGAGTCATACCTCAAGTTGGTCCCGATTTAATGACTAGAGTCAATGATATATATAATTGTTCTCGTATGGGAGGTGTTAACCAAAAATAAATTTTTTGAACAGGTGATATAATATCAAAAAACAAAAAAAATCATAACAAAATGAATTGAAAAAAATAATATCCAAAAATAAATATTATTTATTATTAATTAAAAATAATAATAAATAATACAATATTATGGAAGCAACTCAACATATCCATGATTGGGGATAGAAATTTCAAGATTAACATTCATTTCCCTATATATAAATTGAAAAATAGTTTAAATATACATATGGTGCGCATAACACATAATCTTTGTATGATCTTAACTAATGTCTCTTAGGAAAATATGATAAGGGAATATTAGTTCCATATTTAACACAATGTAGAATAGATAATAACCTATAAATTCCACTATTTATCTATCCCGCTAAGGATAAAACACCAATTAATGCATCCATGAAATTTAATATTATTAGAATAATGAAAAAAGGATAAACTAAATAGATTCCCAATTAAATATTTGAAACTACTTTAAATAATTTGACACCCTGTTGATCCCATCGATTCTATTTCCAACAATATCATACAATAAAAAACCTCATCACAACATTATTTTTCTAGCTCTAAACATATTCTAATCACTATATCACACCATTATCATTATTATAGCACATTCCACAACCATAGAATCATCATCATGTCATAACCACTACAATAAAAAATAATAACTATTTATAGTGGACATGGTTGGCATCATCCTCATTCCCTCCTCCACCAATGCATGAACCAAATTTTGAACAACACTATCCATTAATCAAGCATCAATACTGGTTAAATATAACCACAATCTATCATATCTGATGCATAATAACATCCTATGGATGAGAGATTGGAGAAAATGTGGTATCTAGTTATCCATCCTATCCATTGGAGATGATTTGGGGAAACATATGGAACCCAAAATAATTATGCATCTGTGAAAACACATGGCTCGAGTGGTTGGGTATAAAAATAACAAGGAAACAATATTATAAAATAGATACATAAAATACAAACCTTTGGTTAAATGAAATGAAAAACATGACTAATACCGCCTCTATATCACCATAATCACACACTAATGTTTCTAGCATAACACTTTCCACAAAACATGTCCCATATTCTAGGGACCCACCATAACATAAATTTCATAGTTCCCATTTAATGGAATTAGTTACCGTCCATTTAAATATTCATTCCTCAACATTCAATATATGATGATAGTCCATTCTCTATAAAAACCCTATATTTATTCCCATTCAATTAAAGATTCAATATCTCAATTAGTATTCTAACAATTAATTTAATTATAACGTATATGTTTTAAATCATTCAATGTCTACATGGAAACTACATCACCCACCCAAAATTTCATCAACCATTCCCATAACATAATTATACTCAAACATTACTCATCATTTGATCCACAATAACCACACACCGAAATTTTACATCAACCCACATCACATCTCATTCCAAGGAAACATGGTTTCACTTCCAAACCAATTCTTCCTCAAGCCTTGTTATCATAACCAAAAATAAAACACCCACAAAGTCGACAAATTTCATTGGAAAAATATAAAACACCAACACACATATGTCATGACACTATTCCAAACTCATAAATTCATATTAAATAAAAGGGTTGACATAAATTTTCATAATTTGTTTGTGGACATTCATACATAATTCTATATTTACATGGGAATCAAATTCATTATACATTAATAATTTATGATCATTTAATTCATGGTCAGATACAAAAATCAATAGAACATGGATACCACATCCTTAATAATTAATACATAATAAAGGATCCTAATAGATGTTATTTTCCATAACATTAGTATTCAATCAGAATTCAATTAATAATATAATAAATATTTGAACATATATTTAAATAATCCCCTTATTATCAAAATCATCATTATTTACTAATGATCATAATTTTTATATCTATTACTATCAACCCAAAAACAAAAAAAACTTTTATATGACATTTTCATGGAAAATAAAGGGATAAAATGCATCTCATGCATCTATTGTTTAATTTAAGGGAAATATAGTCATAATGAAAAAATAGTGGATCAAAATCCTGCAGGACGGGAGGGAAAAGTATCAGATCCTGACTATAGTATTCTATGAGAAAACATAGTTTTGAACTAATCCTAAAAAGAGGGGTTTGGTAGAATAAATATCTAAACCAAAAATGTATAATGAATGAGTTTAATGTGAGAAAAAGGTACCTTGATTAAATTATATAAATTATCAATAAAACAAGAGGTTTTAATCCTCAATGAGGATATCATTGGTAATAAAGGGGTTTAGAGTTTTCAATAACTTCATTGATTAGAAATAATATCAAGAAACGGTTGGGTGAGCCCTTTATTTATATGATAATCGGAAATGACCATTATACTACATTGAGATAACCCATTACCTTATAGTATCCTTTAGTGAAAGGATATATGGATATATTCTTGTCATATCCCACTTTATGTCATGATTTATAAATGGATTTGACATCCACCATTACCACAACCATGACACGGTCCATGTGGTGTTGGATCCATTGAATTCAGTCAAGGCCAGTCACAATGATGTAACACAATAGGTTTGATTGTATCATCCCCAACATGCACATTTCCAAGGGGCTATGACCTCAAGCTCATTAGTTTATAATGGTGGTCCCCAAAAACTCAATCCCCTTTCTTGTTTTTTATTATACATATTTTTAAATGGTGTCTATCAATTAAATACTCTCAAAACCATTGTTATGACCCCTCCCTCCTAAGATTCCCCACCTGAGCTGGAAATGGAGAAATATAGATAATTAACCCCCCAAGTCCTACCTCCTATAGGCCCTAGGTTGGTGGCCAGCACCAAGGGTATACAATTCTCACAAAATGGGAGGCATTAACCTTTTATAATAACCAATATCAAGAGAAAAGATGTTTGAATCTCAAAAAAAACTCCAAGAAATATATTTCAAATCAAGACAAAACCATCCCACATGCATGTTTAAAATAAAATATTTAAAAATTCAAATGAATTCTAATGTAAATACCCAAAATCAAAGTTATGTAGTGACACAACCACTATTCCAATGATCGAGCTAGTAACGCTGAGCACAGTCCCTATAGTCCTCCTGGAAATCTGAATGAAGTTTAATAAAGTAGGATGAGCATACAAGTATGCTTAGTAGGAAAACGAAATTCTCTCATGCACAAGTGAAAAAGGTATAATAATTCCATAGTGAGAAAATAGAAGAACGCACAACACCTAAAAATGTATTCTAGTAACCACCACCTCAACAAGTTATGCTCACCATGTAATGCAAGTAATGTAAAGTGATATGGTGAGCACATCATTAATGGGGTACCCCACACCACTTTCCTACTAATTACCCACTCTCACACTCTAATGGAAATCATCATGGTTCTCCCACCTCTTTTTAAATAACCACATCACAACCCCCCAATACACATCTAGGCCTCACAACAACATCTCACCTATAGACAACTCGTCTATATACCACATCCCATCCCGTCCACCAACACATGGGCCTCACAACTACATCTCACCCACATACACCTAGGTCTCATGAAACATCACATCATAAAGACACCTAGGATCACATCACATATAATCCCAAAGACACCTAGGAAATAAAACTCATATAATCTCGATGACACTTGGGAAACATAACTCCCCTGCACACACATAGGACCCATGAATCACGACCTACTAAAAGTATCTTGGGATATCAATTCCTGGAAGAGGGAGAAGGGAAGAGCGGGTGGCCAGCCATCTATCCTCCCACCAGGATGTTTGGGAAGGTAACCCTCCCTCATGACAATGGGGGTGTTTGGAAAGTATTTCTCAACTAGGGTAGGGTTCATATAATTAAAATGAAGGAAAATACATGAATATATATATATATATATATATGTTATCAAATAGTAAATACCAACCATTGGGTTTCTGACCAACATCCAACTCACAACATAACATTTATTCCTACCTCTAAATGCACAACCAAAAAACAAGTCACAACTCAAAACTAAACCCCAACGAATTCATTTAACCAATCCTAATTTTTATTAAACAAATCATTTGTTCATTCTATCACTATCTGGGAAATAGCTATACAAAATTGATAATTGGAAATAAAACCAAAGTTTTATTAGAAGGCGAAGATCTATATAAACTAAAATAGCATCACATTCATCTCCTTTTAACACCCATTCATGTGATAACATATTGACCATGAGACACTGGGTGGATGTAAAGACCCGTAAATTTCAAGTAATTTTTTTTCTTAAATTTCTTTGTAATTTTACAAGAACGCAGTTTCTGATGGCACCTGATTCTGAGGCCTGGTGTGCCCGAAATCATTTTATGAAGTTTGGCTCGGGTACGTTCAGTGAACGAACAAGTAGGTTTTTCTAACTTTTGAACCGGTTCTCGGAATCAAATTCTGAGGGCACCGATGGAATCGCAGCGCCGATATTTGCTTAGAAACGCCTCTTCCGGAGTTGCGTTTTCTCGGGTGTGGTTTTTAAATTTTTGGGGTTAAGTTAAGAAATAAAATAAAGAGTGCGCCAACTTTATTTTTATTTCACTTAAAGCTACTTAAAAGCCACTTAAATCTGCTTAAGCTGAGTTGAAGCAGATAGGGTGAAATTCAAAATATCCTAACCTCTTGGTTGGATATTTGTGGGGTGGGGCCCGCACGAGCCCCACCGTTTCTTTTCCGCTAAGTAACGCCCTCATGAAAACCCGTCATTATGAAAGTCAACTGGGGCATTTTCTTAAACAATAAAACGCTCCTATTAATTGGGCAGTTTTATTCATTGAATTAATTCTATGAATTACTGGTTCGTTACTTAACTTATCTTTTTTCCTTTGTTGGCATGATAATAAAATAAGACCAACGTTCTTCTTCTTGTGTGTTGTTCTTTGAGAGGATTTGACAGAACCTTAAGTCCTTCAACCTCCTTCGCGAAGAACGCGAAGAACGCGAAGAACGTGAAGAACGCCGGCCTTCGACGAAAGGTGATGAAGAACGCCAAACCCGCGGAGGTCGACGACGTGAACCAGTGTACCACGACGCTGACAAACCTCCCTTCGCGACGCTTCTTCCGCGA
The DNA here is from genome assembly GCA_963277665.1 of Viscum album. NCBI lineage: Eukaryota > Viridiplantae > Streptophyta > Magnoliopsida > Santalales > Viscaceae > Viscum > Viscum album. The sequence goes on from OY728123.1 coordinate 471,116,007, forward strand.
CGATCCAACCCCGTGACAACCTTCGATCGACAACGAAAAGGTAGGGTGTTGCGTTCCTTTTAAATTATTTTTGGATTAAAACAACAATATGGATTTAATTATTATAATTAAATCTACATGTTCTTGAACCTCAGAGTTCATCGACGCGACGCCCTTCCGCGACGCGACGGTCCCCTCCTTCCGTGACGATCAATTCCGCGAAGAACGCACGCTCGAAGACTTGACGAGGTAGGGGTTTGATTTTTTAAATCTTTGTGATTAAATATCCGGTAGTTTAAATATTGTTGGGTGAATACCTTTAATACCGCTAACGCGGTGGGTGCGGACTAACGAACAAGTCCGAACCCACTGCACCTTTTCGTTCTTGGTGCGCGAAACGGCGGACGACGATAAACGGGGCCGCAAGGGCGATTCGAGGGCCTGGAAGTGAATATCGAGTCCCGGGAGGACAGCTAGCGAAGATCGCACGTAAAACGGACCACCAGAGCGCGTCCGGTGGCCCGCGGAAGCTCCCGCCGGCGCGCGGAACCGGGAAGAGGGACGCGGCCCGGCCGCCGCATCTGTGGGCGAGGCGGCACCACCCGGGGCCGCGACGTTTCTTCACGCGGGGGCAGAAAGCCCCCTGCAGCTTCCCCTTGCTCTGCCGCTCGGCCGAGCTGAGCCGGGCCGACCCGCCGGGCCGGGTCGCGCCCAGGCCGGCCGGGCCGGGTCAGTCCGGGCCCAGACCCATCGTTTCCGGACACGTTTCGGTCTTTCGCTCATAACGTGAGCTACGGGCCTCCGAACGACGTACCGTTAGCGGATATGCGATCCTTGGATCGAGACAGTCATTTTGGTATATCACACTCAAGGTTTCGGAATATTTTGGGTTCGGCCGGGTTGGTTCGTACACGAAACCAACCAGGCCATCGGAGCGGAAACGCTCATATCTTGAGCATCAGACGTCCGATTAACGTGCCATCGACTTTGTTGAATTCCTCTATGTGATACGGATCTTTTGGATTACTCCACCTGAGGTTTGGACATAGTTGGAGTACGGTCGTGTTGGTTTTTACTTAAAAACCAACCGAGCCCCTATGACGAAAAAGCCAATATCTCTCAGACCGGGCGTCCGATTGACGCGTCATCTATTGTGTTGAGTTCCTGTTGGTGATACAACAAATTTGGATACATCAACTATGGAATATGTGTCAGTTGATGTATCAGCCTCTCGGCTCGTGGAGCGGACCCTCCCGAACGAGCTTGCTGTGTGTGGTGACCCTAGAGCTGGCTGCGACTGCTACTGTGACGATGGCGACTGTACAGAGATCCTCAGTGGATTAGACTGCAACGATGATGAAAAAAGTACAGGAATCCTCTATGTTTTTGGCAGTGACCACTACGGTACATCTTGGGATACATCAACTCCGGAGTACATGTCAGTTGATGCATCAACCTCTTGGCCCGTGCAGTGGACCCTCCAGGAACGAGCATGCTTTGTGCGGAAACCCTAGAGCCTGTTGAGACTTGACGACTGCTGATTGAACGACTCAGTGTGTTACAGATAGCCCAGTGGGGAGCGCTTGGTTGTAGCGGCAGACCCACGGCGGAGGAGCGCTTGGTTGTAGCGGCAGACCCGCGGTACTCAACAGAAGGAGTACCTCTAGAGGCTATGAGGGGGAGCGCTTGGTTGTAGCGGCAGACCCACGACGGAGGAGCGCTTGGTTTTAGCAGCACCGGAGAGCACATGGTTGTAGCAGCATACCCATGACGGAGGAGCGCTTGGTTGTAGTGGCTGACCCGTGGTACTCAATAGAAGGTGTACCTCTAGAGGCTATGAGGGGGAGCGCTTGGTTGTAGCGGCAGACCAATGGTGGGAAGCGCTTGGTTGTAGTAGCAGGCCCACAATACTCGATAGGTGGAGTACTACAGCAGTCCAAGGTGAGAGGGAAGCGCTTGGTTGTAGCGGCATAACCACTGTACTTGATGGAGAAGGAGTTTCCAAATAGCTATGGTTTCAATTTCATGATCGATACTATGTGGGTCATTGCGGGGGTCAGTACCTACCGATCCTTGGTGGGTCCGACGGCTTAGATGAATCAGTGGCCACATCTGATCATCTCTATCATCTTATGAAGAAGTATATCCTGTGTGAGATGAATCATGTTTTCTATCCTATGTGAATTGTGTTGTGCTATCCTGTGTGGATTTACGTTTTTCTTTCCTGTGTGGACTGGGTTGTACTTGAGCTTGGATGTTGGAGCCGAGCAAGAATTGATGACTTAGGTATATGTATGGGCATATACCTAAGCCGTGTCGGATGTTACTTTGTGATTGTATCTTTACTTTGTGGTTTATCCTTTTTCGATTCTGGGAGACCTTCAGGGGTCTCAGGGTCCCTACTGAGTAGCTTATACTCACCCCTGCACGGGCTATGCCCGCACTACGTTGTGTTGGTTGCAGACGATGGACATCGCTGATCGTGGTTGAGGTTGGCGGAGCAAGACGGTACCTGGAGGTGGACCACTGGGCGGGGTGTACTTGGAGTGGACAGCTGGAATGAGGAGCTGTGGAGGCTATCTATACCCACCCTTCTGGTGGGACTTCCAGTGGCCAGATCGGCGTTGCGGCTTTACTTTTCAGTTGCTGTTTTTCCCCTTTCAATTGTACTTTATAGTTGGGCTTGTATTTCCGGCCCCCTTTACTTTTCCGCACTTACTGTTGAACCAGTTTTGACTTAGTGTTTACTTCTGCCTACTTACTCTGTGGTGGTTTTTGTTTACTTTACAAAGGAAATGTCTTCCCTTTTTCCAGGTTTTACGCCTTGGTGCTAGTCACCAGCCCCTGGCCTATGGAAGGCGGGTTTGAGGTAGTCACGGCACGGGCCCCGAGGACGGGTCGTGAAAAATTGGTATCAGAGCAGTTCGTTTCTACCATGGACTCTGATCTTTCTTCTATGTGAAGCAATAGTGTTAAGCGTATTGAGTGTTGTTATCAGTCCAGGGAGCCCGGTGTTGGTGCGGCGGCCGACGTATCCGTACACCAGGACCATGACTTCTGATTTCCGACTTAATGCATGAAAACATTGATTTCATGTGTGTTACAAGTTTTCTTTGTGATTACATTATGTCAGCTCACCAGGTATACTATTCTGACCATGGCGCAGCTATTTCATTTCAGGATGGCCCCACGATTGCATCCAGCTAGGGTTCTGAGAGTTGTACGTGACGACAGCCCACCGAGTGACGAGGCCTCGGTGCAGGGCCCTTTGACAGCAGAGGCACCAGCGGTACCTCTACCCGCCGAGCCACCGATGCTTCTAGCCCCAGCCGCTGACGATGCATGTCGCCTTAGTGCACTGCATGAGTTCCAGTGCTAGCGACCACCCAGGTTCCGTGGGGAGACGGACCCCCAGGCAGCAGAGGAGTAGACCTACCGGTGGTCGACCGCATGACACATGATCGTTTGTGCGAGGCACCCGGGGTGGACAAAGACTTACCATGAGCGGACAATGTTACTCCTATGGCGGGGTTGGTCACATGGATCGTGACTGTCTGACCCGCCATACGGATGACCAGCAGATGAACGAAGGACCTCCCAGGCAGAGGCAGAGGTTCGATCGAGGCGGATTGCATGGAGTAGGAGACCGTGGCTGTGGAGCTGGCCATGCAGCTGGAGGTGGAAGATGCTTCGAGGTGTTACCACCACCACCACCAGGAGGTCCACCCCGACCGCAGGGAGTTGGTGGACATGGGAGAGCTCAGCTTCAGGCAGATGAGACCTTCGATCATGGAGCTCTGGGAGTTGATGGACAGGAGCGGAACTAGTGGATACATCTTTTGTACTTCTAGTTCCTTGTTGCTATTGTGTAGTGTCTTTGTATTATGAGCTGCAATAATAAAAGAAGCATACCTTTGTGATGTTTTCATTCCATTCTTCTTTTGTGTTGTTACTAAGAGGTTCCAGTTTAGACTATTGACTCACTACAAAAAAACCCTGGTTTAGCGGCGGTTCACAAAACCACCGCTAAACGTTATCCGGGAAAGGTTTCGCGGCGGTTTATTAAAAACCGCCGCGAAACCCATTTTTTTTAGAAAACTTGCGACGCTTTCCCCCTCGTGTTGTCTCCCTCTTCTCAGATCCGGTGACACAAACCCTCTCCTCACAAACCCTCCCCGATCCCCGGCGACACCATCTCCCTCCGGCGACACCGGCTCCCTCCGGTGACAGCCGCACCGTCCGGCGACCCCCGGGTCCCCAGCGAACCCCGCACCCCCCCGGCGCCCCCTTCGACTGTCGGAGACCCCCACGCCCCCCACGCCCCCATGCCCTCCGGCGACCACCACACCCCCCGTGGCCACTGGTGACCCCCACACCCCCCCGGCGACCACCGCGCCCCCTGCGGCCTTCGATTTTGGTAATTAGAGGTTCCATTTTTCAGATAATCATCTTCATTGACGGTAATATTTTATACCAAATCCCCTCATTATATCATATATGTGTATGTTGTGAAATATGTGAATATTTTTATGGATCTCAAACACTATGTAATTGGTATTTCTAGTCCTACAAGAAAAATAAGAGACAAGGATTTGTTATTACCTATCTATACTTTATTTATTTCATATTTAAATCTTGTATGATATTTATTGATTCTGTATATGAAATATCTACATGTCATTGTTATAATGGACTGGTTGATTTCCCATAATGGTCTTATTAATTATTACATTCATTTGATTTCAATTGCTGGACCTAATGGGTTTTTATGTATTTCAAGTAGAATGGAACCATATGTTGATTTGTGTTAGATATTCTCTTCTAGAGTTACATAGGATGATATACATGATTACAATTTTTCCTAAAAAGTGATCATCGTGTAGTGATCTTCCTCCCATATGTTTTGAGTTTCCAATGTGTTTTATTATAATATTTTGGTTTACATCTATTGAGAAGGGGTGGAGTTTTATAATATCATGATTTGTAAAATGTATCCTATTTTTTCACTTTTATCAAATCACACCATCTAAAATGAAGGATTTTAAAACATAGTTTGACGGTTTTTTTTCTAAAGGTTTTATCCAACCCATTTAATATGTTCTTGTAGGTTAAATAAGGTACTCTATTGGTTATATAATCTATTTGATCATGATATTAAAATCTTTAATTTTTTTAATCTTTTTGAATTTATGAAAAAAAGTATAAAATAACCTCTACCCTGCCTCCGCCCTGCCTCCGCCCTGCCTCCGCACTGCCGCCGGTGCCTCCGGTGCTTCCTCCTCCACTGCGGCCTCCTCCTCCTCCACCGATGCCTCCTCCTCCTCCGCCGGTGCCTCCAGTGCCTCCACGTCTCCTCCTCCTCCGCGGTCACGCTGCGGTCACGCTGCGGCCACGCCGCGGTCACGCCGCGGTCACGCCGCGGTCACGCCGCGGTCACGTCGGTGCCTCTGCGGCCGCCGCCTCCTCCTCCGCCGCCTCGGCCGCCGCCTCCTCCTCTGCTCCTGCTCCTCCTCCTCCTCCTCCACCGGCCTCATCCTCCTCCTCCTCCGCTGCCTCCGCTGCCTCCGCCCTACCTCCGCCCTGCCTCTGCGCTGCCGCCGGTGCCTCCTCCTCCTCCACCGATGCCTCCTCCTCCTCCGCCGGTGCCGCCGGTGCCTCCGCGACCGCCTCCTCCTCCTCTGCTCCTGCTCCTCCTCCTCCTCCACCTGCCTCATCCTCCTCCTCCTCCGCTGCCTCCGCTGCCTCCGCCCTGCCTCCGCCCTGCCTCTGCGCTGCCGTCGGTGCCTCCTCCTCCACCGCGACCTCCTCCTCCTCCACCGCGGCCTCCTCCTCCTCCTCCGCTGCCTCCGCTGCCTCCTCCTCCTCTGCCGCGGCCGCCGACTCCTCCTCTGCTCCTGCTCCTCCTCCCCTCCACCGGCCTCATCCTCCTCCTCCGCTGCCTTCACTGCCTCCGCCCTGCCTCCGCCCTGCCTCCGCGCTGCCGCCGGTGCCTCCTCCTCCACCGCGGCCTCCTCCTCCTCCGTCGATGCCTCCTCCTCCTCCGCCGGTGCCACCAGTGCCTCCACGTCTCCTCCTCCGCCGCTAGATATATTACGTTTATATTTATCGGCGGTTTTTACCGCCGCAAAATAGGCGCAACAAACGGCATAATTTTGCGGCGGTTAAAACCGCCGTGCATAAAAAGGTGTGGGATACCCATAAAATCGCCGCTAAATGGAGAGAAACTGCCGGGAAATGAGGCATCCAAGACACATATTTTAAACCGCTGTGAAATAGAAAAAACCGCCACTAAAAGATTGCTGACGCCAAGTTTAGCGGCGGTTTAAACCGCCGCTAAATGGGAAAAAAAACCGCCGCTAAGGGCTGATTTTGTTGTAGTGACTTGACCCTCAATTGTGAGACATCTACTAGAGGAGACCCTGTTACCACACACTGATGCCGACAGTGGGACTCAACCCTTGGAGGCGAGAGTAACAGTTGGATCTATTGGTAGTAGCGTAGAGGCCTTACGAAGTCATCCTTAGTATGGATTAGCATCATCCATGTCGGGATTGACTGTATTAGGCGAAGAACTTGGTTCATCCAGGGGATGATACCGGATTTCTCTTATTGGCAAAGAAGAAATCTCAACTGCTCTTGTAGGACCATAAAGGTCCAAGTCATCCATGAGCGGATGAGGACAGCTCAGAGCCAGCAAAAGTCTTATGCTGGCAGAAGGCGAAGGCCACTAGAGTTGGAGGATGGAGACCACGTCTTCTGGCGTGTCTCACCTAGACGTGGATGACAAAGCTTTGGCTGAGGCGTCAAGTCGTCTCCACGCTTCATCGGACCATCCCAGGTCCTCAGCAGGATTGGCGAGGTGGCTTATCGCCGGGCTCTACCATCTCAGTTGCACCGGGTGCACGACGTCTTCAACGTATCTCAACTGAGGAGATACGTGCACGACCCGTCACCCATCATTTACCGTGGGGAGCTGTACGTTGATGATGGGGCGACGATTGAAGAGGTCCCGGTGGAGATCGAGGATCGACAGGAGTAGGTCCTACGTGGACGATCGATTCCTCTTGTGCGCATCAGATGGCAGTATGGGAACCTCCAGGAGATCACTTGGGAGCAGGAGGCTCAGATGCGTGCTCAGTACCGCCTTTGTATCCCAAAGTTTGTGGTGAAGCTTTACGGGGACTTAAAGCCCTGTGGTGGGAGTAATGTAAAGACCCGTAAATTTCAAGGAATTTTTTTTATTAAATTTCTTTTGAATTTTACAAGAATGCAGTTTCTGACGGCAACTGATTCTGAGGCCCAGTGTGCCCGGAATCATTTTCCGAAGTTTAGCTCTGGTACATTTAGTGAACGAATGAGCGGGTTTTTCTAACATTTGAACCAGTGCTCGGAATCAAATTCCGAGGGCACCGATGGAATCGCAGCGCCGGTATTTTCTTAGAAACGCCTCTTCCAGAGTTGCGTTTGCTCGGGTGTGGTTTTAAAAGTTTTGGGGTTAAGTTAAGAAATAAAATAAAGAGTGCGACAACTTTATTTTTATTTCACATAAAGCTACTTAAAAGCCACTTAAAGATGCTTAAGCTAAGTTGAAGAGGATAGGGTGAAATTCAAAATATCCTACCCTCTTGGTAGTATATCTGTGGGGTGGGGCCCGCACGTGCCCCACCGTTTCTTTTCCGCTAAGTAACGCCACCGCGAAAACCCTTCATTATGAAAGTCAACTAGAGCGTTTTCTTAAACAATTAAATGCTCCTATTAATTGGGCGGTTTTATTCGTTGAATTAATTATATGAATTAATGGGTCGTTACTTAACTTATCTTTTTTTGTTTGTTGGCATGTTAATAAAATAAGACCAACATTCTTCTTCTTGTGTGTTGTTCATTGAGAGGATTTGACAGAACCTTAAGTCCATCAACCTCCTTCACGAAGAACGCGAACAACACGAAGAATGTGAAGAACGCAAAGAACGCGAAGAACGCGATGAACGCTGACCTTCGACGAAAGGCGATGAAGAACGCTGAACCCGCGGCGGTCGACGACGCGAAGCCGTGTATCGCGATGCCGACGAACCTCCCTTCGCGACGCTTCTTCCGTGACAATCCAACCCCGCGACAACCTTCGATCGACAATGACAAGGTAGGGGGTTTCACTCCTTTTAAAATCTTTTTGGATTAAAAAAACAACATGGATTTAATTATTATAATTAAATCTACATGTTCTTGAACCTCGAAGTTCGTCAACGCGACGCCCTTCCGCGACGCGACGGTCCCCTCCTTCAGCGGCAATCAATTCCGCGAAGAACGCACGCTCGACGACTTGACGATGTAGGGGTTTGATTCTTTAAATCTTTGTGATTAAATCCCCGATCGTTTAAATATTGTTGGGTGAATACCTTTAAGACCGCTAACCCGGTGGGTGCGGACTAACGAACAAGTTCGAACCCACCACACCTTTTAGTTATTGGTGTGCGAAACGGTGGATGACGATAAACAGGGCCGCAAGGGTGATTCGAGGGCCTGGCAGTGAAGATCGAGTCCCGGGAGGACCGCTGGTGAAGACCGCAGGCAAAACGGACCACCGGAGCGCGTCCGGTGGCCCGCGGAAGCTCCCGCCGGCAAAACCCGCCACGACTGAAGCCGCGGCGGTGAGCCGGTTCTGCGGCCGCGTGGAACCGGGAAGTGGGACGCGGCCCGGCCGCCGCGTCCGCTGGCGAGGCGGACCCACCAGGGGCCGCAACGTTTCTTCACGCGGGGGCAGCAGGCCCCCCGCGGCTACCCCTCGCTTGGCCGCTCGACCGAGCCGAGCCGGGCCGACACGCCGGGCCGGCCGGGCCGGGCGGACCCTGGTCGGGTCGACCCGGTCCGGGCCTCCCCAGGGGGGTCGGGCCGGGTCGGTCCGGGCCCAGACCCCCCGTTTTTAGACTCTTTTCGGTCTTTCGTTCATAACTTGATCTACGGGCCTCCGAACGACGCGCCGTCAGCGGCGATGCGATCCTTGGATCGAAACGGTCATTTCGGTATATCACAATCAAGGTTTTGTAATTCTTTGAGTTCGGCTGGGTTGGTTCGTACACGAAACCAACCGGGCCCTCGGAGCGGAAACACTCATATCTTGAGCTTCGGACGTCCGATTGACGTGCCGTCGACTTTGTTGAATTCCTCTAAGTGAGACGGATCTTTTGGCTTACTCCGCCCGAGGTTTGGACATAGGTGGAGTACGGTCGGGTTGGTTTTTCCTTAATAACCAACCGGGCCCCTGGGACGAAAATGCCAATATCTCTCAGACCGGGCGTCCGATTGACGCGCCGTCTGTTGCGTTGAGTGCTTGTTGGCGATACAGAACTTTTGGATACATCAACTCTGGACTATGTGTCATTTGATGTATCAGCCTCTCGGCTCGTAGAGCGGACCCTCCCGAACGAGCTTGCTGTGTGCGGGGACCCTAGAGCTGGCTGCGACTGCTACTGTGACGACGACGACTGTACAGAGATCCTCAGTGGATTCGACTACAACGATGATGAAAACAGTACGGGAATCCTCCGTGTTTTCGGCAGTGACCACTACGGTACATCTTGGGATACATCAACTCTGGACTACATGTCAGTTGATGCATCGACCTCTTGGCTCGTGGAGTGGACCCTTTCAGAACGAGCATGCTGTGTGCGGAAACCCTAGAGCCGGTTGAGACTTGACGACTACTGATCGAACGACTCGGTGTGTTACGAATAGCCCAGTGGGGAGCGCTTGGTTGTAGCGATAGACCCACGGCGGAGGAGCGCTCGGTTGTAGCGGCAGACCCGCGGTACTCAACAGAAGGAGTACCTCTAGAGGCTATGAGGGGGAGCGCTTGGTTGTAGCGGCAGACCCACGACGGAGGAGCGCTTGGTTGTAGCAGCACCAGGGAGAGCATGGTTGTAACGGCATACCCACGATGGAGGAGCGCTTGGTTGTAACGGCTGACCCGTGGTAATCAAGAGAAGGAGTACTTCTAGAGGCTATGAGGGGGAGTGCTTGGTTGTAGAGGCAGAACCATGGTGGGAAGCACTTGGTTGTAGCAGCAGGCCCACAGTACTCGATAGGTGGAGTACTACAGCAGTACAAGGTGAGAGGGAAGCGCTTGGTTGTAGCGGCATAACCATTGTACTTGATGGAGAAGGAGTTTCCAAATAGCTATGTTTTCAATTTCATGATCGATCCTATGTGGTTCATTGTGGGGGTTAGTACCTACCGATCCTTTGTGGGTGTGACTGCTTAGATGAATCAGTGACCACATCTGATCATCTCTATCGTCTTACGAAGAAGAATATCCTGTGTGAGCTGAATCCTGTTTGCTATCCTATGTGGATTGTGTTGTGCTATCCGGTGTGGATTTACGTTTTGCTTTCCTGTGTGGACTGGGTTGTACTTGAGCTCAGATGTTGGAGCCGAGCGAGAATTGATGACTTATGTATATGTATGGGCATATACCTAAGCTGTGTCGAATGTTACTTTTTGATTGTATCTTTCCTTTGTGGTTTATCCTTTTTGGATTCTGGGAGACCTTCGAGGGTCTCGGGGTCCCTACTAAGTAGCTTATACTCACCCATACACGGGCTATGCCCGCACTATGTTGTGCTGGTTGCAGACGACGGACAACGCTGATCGTGGTCGAGGTTGGTGGAGTAGGACGGTACCAGGAGGTGGACCACTGGGTGGGGTGTACTCGGAGCGGACGGCTGGACCGAGGAGCTGTGGAGGCTATCTGTACCCACCCTTTAGGTGGGACTTCCAGTGGGTAGCTCAGCATTGTGGCTTTACTTTTCAGTTGCTGTTTTTCCCCTTTCAGTTGTACTCTACAGTTGAGCTTGTATTTCTGGCCCCCTTTACTTTTCTGTACTTACTGTTGTACCAGTTTTGACTTAGAGTTTACTTTTTCCTGCTTACTCTGTGGTGTTTTTTTTACATTACAAAGTCAATGCCTTCCCTTTTTCCGATATTTACGCCTTGGTGCTAGTCGCTAGCCCCTGGCCTATGGAAGGCGGGCTTGGGGTAGTCACGACACGGTCCCCGAGGACGGGTCGTGACAAATTGGTATCAGAGAAGTTCGGTTCTACCGCAGACTCTGATCTTTCATCTATGTGAAACAATAGTGTTAAGCGTATTGAGTGTGGTTATCAGTCCAGGGAGCCCAGTGTTGGTGCGGCGGCCGATGTATCCGTACTCCAGGACCCAAACTTCTGATTTCCAACTTAATTCACGAAAACATTGATTGCATGTGTGTTACAAGATTTCATTGTGATTACTTTATGTAAGCTCACCAGGTATACTGTTCTGACCATGGCACACCTTTTTCTTTTCAGGATGGCCCCGTGATGGCAGCTAGCTAGGGTTCTGAGTGTTGTACGTTACGACAGCCCACCGAGTGACGAGGCCTCGGTGCAGGGCCCTTTGACAGCAGAGGCACCAGCGGTACCTCTACCAGCCGAGTCACCGATGCTTCTAGCCCAAGCCACTGACAATGCACGTCGCCATAGTTCACTGCATGAGTTCCAGCGCCAGCGAATGCCCAGGTTCCGCGGGGAGACGGACCCCCAGGCAGTAGAGGACTAGACGTACCGGTGGTCAACCGCATGACACGGGATCGTTTGTGCGAGGCACCCGGGGTGGACAACGACTTACCATGAGCGGACAATGTTACTCCTATGACGTGGTTGGTCACATGGCTCATGATTGTCCGACCCGCCATACAGATGACCAACAGATGAACGAAGGACCTCCCAGGCAGAGGAAGAGGTTCAATCGAGGCGGATCGCATGGAGCAGGAGACCGTGGTAGTGGAGCTGGCCATGAAGCTGGAGGTGGACGACGCTTCGAGGAGTTACCACCACCACCACCAGGAGGTCCACCCCGACCGCAGGGAGTTGGTGGACATGGGAGAGCTCAGCTTCAGGCAGCTGAGACATTCGATCATGGAGCTCTGGGAGCATATGGACAGAAGCGGAACTAGTGGATACGTCTTTTGTACTTCTAGTTCCCTGTTGCTGTTGTGTAGTGTCTTTGAATTATGAGCTGCAATAATAAAATACGCATATCATTGTGATGTTTTCATTCCTGTCCTCTTTTGTGTTGTTACTAAGAGGTTCCAGTTTAGACTGTTGACTTGACCCTCACTTGTGAGACATCAACTGGAGGAGACCCAGTTACCACACACTGATGCCGACAGTGTGACTCAACCCTTGGAGGCGAGAGTAACGGTTGGATCTCTTGGTAGTAGCATCGAGGTCTTACAACGTCATCCTTGGTATGGATTAGCATCATCCATGTTGGGATTGACTGTATTAGGCAAAGAACATGGTTCATCTAGGGGATGAGACCAGATTTCTCTTATCGTCAAAGAAGAAATCTCAACAGCTCTTGTAGGACCAGAAAGGTCCAAGTCATCCATGAGCGGATGAGGACAGCTCAGAGCTGGCAAAAGTCTTGTGCTGACAGAAGTCGGAGGCCACTAGAGTTCGAGGATGGCGACCACGTCTTCTAGTGTGTCTCACCTCGACGTGGATTATGGAGATTTGGCCGAGGCGGCAAGTCGTCTCCATGATTCATCAGACCATTCCAGGTCCTCAGCAGGATTGGCGAGGTGGCTTATCGCCTGGCTCTACCACCTCAGTTGCACCGGGTGCACGACGTCCTCCACATATCTCAGCTGAGGCGATACGTGCACGACCCGACGCACATCATTGACCATGGGGAGCTGGAGGTTGATGATGGGGCGACCTTTGCGGAGGTCCCCGTGGAGATCGAGGATTGACAGGAGCAGGTCCTACGTGGACGATCGATTCCTCTTGTGCGCATCAGATGGCAGCACGGGAACCTCCAGGAGAGCCCTTGGGAGCGGGAGGCCCAGATGCGTGCTCAGTGCCTCCTTTGTATCCCTACGTTTGTGGTGAAGCTTTACGGGGACGTAAAGCCCTGTGGTGGGAGTAATTTAAAGACCCGTAAATTTCAAGGAAATTTTTTCTTAAATTTCTTTGGAATTTTACAAGAACACAGTTTCTGACGGCACCTGATTCCGAGGCCCGGTGTGCCCGGAATCATTTTCCGAAGTTTGGCTCGGGTACGTTCAGTGAACGAACGAGCGGGTTTTTCTAACTTTTGAACCGGTGCTCGGAATCAAATTCTGAGGGCACCGATGGAATCATAGCGCTAGTATTTTCTTAGAAACGCCTCTTCCAGAGTTGCGTTTTCTCGGGTGTGGTTTTTAAATTTTTGGGGTTAAGTTAAGAAATAAAATAAAGAGTGCGACAACTTTATTTTTATTTCACTTAAAGCTACTTAAAAGCCACTAAAAGCTGCTTAAGCTGAGTTGAAGCGGATAGGGTGCAATTTAAAATTTCCTACCCTCTTGGTAGGATATTTGTGTGGTGGGGCCCGCACGAGCCCCACCATTTCTTTTCCGCTAAGTAACGCCCCCGCGAAAACCCATCACTATGAAAGTCAACTGGGGCATTTTCATAAACAATTAAACGATCCTATTAATTGGGAAGTTTTATTCATTGAATTAATTCTATGAATTATTGGGTCGTTACATAACTTATCTTTTTTTCGTTTGTTGGCATGTTAATAAAATAAGACCAACGTTCTTCTTCTTGTGGGTTGTTCGTTGAGAGGATTTGACAGAAACTTAAGTCCTTTAACCTCCTTCGCGAAGAATGCGAAGAACGTGTAGAACGCGAAGAATGCGAAAAACGCCGGCCTTCGATGAAAGGCGACGAAGAACGCCGAACCCGCGGAGGTTGACGACTTGAAGCCGTGTACCACGACGCCGACGAACCTCCCTTCGGGACGCTTCTTCCGCGACGATCCAACCTCGTGACAACCTTTGATCGACAATGAAAAGGTAGGGGGTTGTGCTCCTTTTAAATTCTTTGTGGATTAAAACAACAACATGGATTTAATTATTATAATTAAATCTACATGTTCTTGAACCTTGGAGTTCGTCGACGCGACGCCCTTCCGCGACGCGACGGTCCCCTCCTTCCGCGGCGATCAATTCCGCGAAGAACGCACGCTCGATGACTTAACGAGGTAGGGGTTTGATTCTTTAAATCTTTGTGATTAAATCCCTGGTCGTTTAAATATTGTTGGGTGAATACCTTTAAGACCGATAACGCGGTGGGTGCGGACTAACGAACAAGTCCGAACCCACCGCACCTTTTCGTTCTTGGTGCGCGAAACGACGGATGATGACAAAGGGGGCCGCAAGTGAGATTCGAGGACTTGGCCGTGAAGATCGAGTCCTGGGAGGACCGCTGGCGAAGACCGCACGCAAAATGGACCACCGAAGCGCGTCCGGTGGCCCGCAGAAGCTCCCGCCGGCGCGCCGCCGGCAAAAGCCGCCGCAACGAGCCGGTTCCGTGGCCCCGCGGGACCGGGAAGAAGGACGCAGTCCAGCCACCGCGTCCGCTGGCGAGGCGGCCCCACCCGGGGCTGCGGCGTTTCTTCACGCGGGGGCAGCAATCCCCCCACGGCTTCCCCACGCCCGGCTGCTCATCCGAGCTAAGCCGGGTTGAGCCCAGGCAGGGCCGGGCCGAGCCGGGTCGCGCCCAGGCAGGGCCGGGCCGGGTCGCGCCCAGGCCGGGCCGGGCCGGGTAGACCCGGGTCGGGTCGACGCGGTTCGGGCCGACCCAGGGGGGGTCGGGCCGGGTCGGTCCGGGCCCAGAGCCCCCGTTTCCGGACTCTTTTAGGTCTTTCACTCCTATCATGAGCTAAAGGCCTCCGAATGACGCACTGTCAGTGGCGATACGATCCTTGGATTGAGACGGTCGTTTAGGTATATTACACTGAAGGTTTCGGAATACTTTGGGTTCGGCTGGGTTGGTTCGTACACGAAACCAACCGGGCCCTCAGAGCGGAAACAGTCATATCTTGAGCATCAGACGTCCGATTGACCTATCGTCGACTTTGTTGAATTCCTCTAAGTGAGACGGATATTTTGGCTTACTCCGCATGAGGTTTGGACATAGGTGGAGTACGGTCGGGTTGGTTTTTCCTTAAAAACCAACCGGGCCCCTGGGACGAAAAAGCCAATATCTCTCAGACCGGGCGTCCGATTGACACGCCGTCTGTTGCGTTGAGTTCCTGTTGGCGATACAGAACTTTTGGATACATCAACTCCAGACTATGTGTCAGTTGATGTATCAGCCTCTCGGCTCATGGAGCGGACGCTCCCGAACGAGCTTGCTGTGTGCGGGGACCCTAGAGCTGGCTGCGACTGCTACTGTGACGACAACAACTGTACAGAGATCCTCAGTGGATTCGACTGCAACGATGATGAAAACAGTACGAGAATCCTCCGTGTTTTCGGAAGTGACCACTACGGTACATCTTGGGATACATCAACTCCGGACTACATGTCAGTTGATGCATCGACCTCTTGGCTCTTGGAGTGGACCCTCTAGGAACGAGCATGCTGTGTGCGGAAACCCTAGAGCCGGTTGAGACTTGAAGACTGCTGATCGAACGACTCGGTGTGTTATGGATAGCCCAATGGGGAGCGCTTGGTTGTAGCGGCAGTCCCACGGCGGAGGAGAGATTGGTTGTAGGGGCAGACCCGCGGTACTCAACAGAAGGAGTACCTCTAGAGGCTATGAGGGGGAGCGCTTGGTTGTAGCGGCAGACCCACGATGAAGGAGCGCTTGGTTGTAGCAGCACCGGGGAGTGCTTGGTTGTAGCGGTAGACCCACGACGGAGGAGCGCTTGGTTGTAGTGGCTGACCCGTGGTACTCAACAGAAGGAGTACCTCTAGAGGCTATGAGGGGGAGCGCTTGGTTGTAGCGGCAGGCCCATGGTGGGAAGTGCTTGGTTGTAGCAGCAGGCCCATAGTACTCGATAGGTGGAGTACTACAACAGTCCAAGGTGATAGGTAAGCGCTTGGTTGTAGCGGCATAACCACTGTAATTGATGGAGAAGGAGCTTCCAAATAGCTATGGTTTCAATTTCATGATCGATCCTATGTGGGTCATTGCGGGGGTTACTACCTACCGATCCTTTGTGGGTCCGACGGCTTAGATGAATCAGTGGCCACATCTGATCATCTCTATCGTCTTACGAAGAAGTATATCCTGTGTGAGCTGAATCCTGTTTTCTATCCTATGTGGATTGTGTTGTGCTATCCTGTGTGGATTTACGTTTTTCTTTCCTGTGTGTACTGGGTTGTACTTGAGCTCGGATGTTGGAGCCGAGCGAGAATTGATGACTTAGGTATATG
Organism: Viscum album; assembly: GCA_963277665.1. Lineage (NCBI taxonomy): Eukaryota > Viridiplantae > Streptophyta > Magnoliopsida > Santalales > Viscaceae > Viscum > Viscum album. Next base: position 471,132,232 of record OY728123.1, read on the forward strand.
TATGGGCATATAACTAAGCTGTGTCAGATGTTACTTCTTGATTGTATCTTTCCTTTGTGGTTTATCCTTTGTGGATTCTGGGAGACCTTCAGGGGTCTCGGGGTCCCTACTGAGTAGCTTATACTCACCCCTGCACGGGCTATGCCCGCACTACGTTGTGTTGGTTGCAGACGATGGACAACGCTGATCGTGGCCGAGGTTGGCGGAGCAGGACGGTACCTGGAGGTGGACCACTGGGCGGGGTGTACTTGGAGTGGACGGCTGGACCGAGGAGCTGTGGAGGCTATCTGTACCCACCCTCAAGGTGGGACTTCCAGTGGGTGGCTCGACATTGCGGCTTTACTTTTCAGTTGTTGTTTTCCCCTTTCAGTTGTACTTTACAGTTGGGCTTGTATTTCCGGTCCCCTTTACTTTTCCGCACTTACTATTGTACCAGTTTTGACTTAGTGTTTACTTCTGCCTGCTTACTCTGTGGTGTTTTTTGTTTACTTTACAAAGGAAATTCCTTCCCTTTTCTGGGATTTACGCCTTGGTGCTAGTCGCCAGCCCCTGGCCTATGGAAGGCGGGCTAGGGGTAGTCACGACACGGGCCCTGAGGACGGGTCGTGATAGTGGAGCTTTCTGCATGATACTCATGGGGAAACTCCTAGAGAATTACCCATACCAAACACTACCATAATCATTCTTCAAGTTTATTTTGTCCAATCCATCATCTCAACTACAACAATACCCTAACTCACATTGCACCCAACAACACATCTCACCACAACCATTCCTAGATTCCCTACTACATAAACACACATTACCCATCACATCAAACATCATAAACATAGTATGAACCAAACCTATAGCCCGGGTACCCAAATATACCACACTCATATTTCCACATCCATAGAACCATCCCTTATGCACAACCCAACAAAACACACAACTATGATTACAACAAAATCCCCCTAAAAATCAAACAGAGTACAAAAATATTCAAATTTAATAGGTTTTCCATTTTTTTAATTTCATTTGTTAATTCATCTATTGTCCCAGGATTTGGGTTATCCAAGGGAATTTTTTTATTATCCATGTATACGAGGTAAACATTTTTTATATAGAAACATTCATCCTTGAAAAAACATCATTCATCCCATAGATCATTCTGTGTGCAAATAAATACCACCAATGACCATGATTTTCACTAGGCATATAGCCCGTAAAATAACATCCACAGATAACAGTGTAGTGAATAATTCATTTTTCCCGCCCCACATGTTAATCTTAAACCCATAAAATTATCTTTATTAAGTTGGAAATTTTCTATCATAATGAGGAGATATTCCTACACCCACCCCGCAAGATACACAAATAAAGAGATGAATGAATCCACAATTAGATAAGTAGATGATCAATACCTCCTTACTGCAGTAAAGAAAGGGCTGTAAATGTAGTTGAACGAACCTCCAGGGAAAATTTGATCCTACGTCTACAAAACCACACTCAGATACGTGGGGATGAAAGGTTTAGGGAACACCAAGTGAAATTGGGAGCACACATAGAAGAGAAGATCTTGGATTTAGAAATCCCAGATCATATTTTAAACAAAGGATTAGTTTTTAAAGTATATTAATTGAGAATATTGACCAAGACGAAGCTGTTTGGAAGTCAAAGGAAGCTTCTAGTTTTTAGATTATACATACGATTTGAAATGGCACCAAAACCATTAAATATAGTTTTAAGCTATTTTTATGTCAATGGAAATGTCAATGGTGTTAAACTGAAAAAACTATAGAATTATAGAATTTTGACAAAATGTTAAAAAAGGGTCACCTGTGGAAAAGTCCCCAGTACGAGCTACCGGTGGATGAGTCAATTTTGGGTGAATCTCCATTAGATGTGTCACCATTGGATGTGTCACAGTTAGACGATTCACCATCCGGTGACTCGCCAATGGAGACCTACCATTGTGAACTACCATTAGGGACGCACTGTTGCGAGTCACTAATGTGAGTCACCTGTGCGAATCTAAATTCTAGCTCACTGGTTTTGACTCACCGGTCCTGACTAACCAGTCCTAAATAATCGTTCCTCACTCATCGTTGGATGAATCACCAATATTAGTCACCATTAAGATTCACTATCATAAGATATTGGTTGACGAATCACTATAAAATGAGCTACTTTTGGAAAACTAGATTTATGGAAAACTCTTGAAATGAGTCAACATTTCCTCCCAGAGCACTGCAAACACCAGAAAATATCAATGTAATTGTCAAAATAGGTCTGTTACATTACATCAGATACCTATCAAACTATTATTTCACTCAATAATTAAAAACCAAACCTAGAAGATAGTGAGATCTGAAAAACCTCCCCGGAAGATACCTCTCAAGGATTCACCTACACTTGAAACACCACTAAAAACCAAACCCATCAACATTCAAAAAATAAACCTATTTGTGTTATTCAAAAGATGGAGTCAAAACTAAACATCCAAGAACATCTCCTCTGATATCTACTAACCCGATCAACCATAATACACACCACACAAGAACAACAACCACACTGCCTGAACACACGAATCAAAAAAAATCTTATCCTCCTTGTCAAGAAACAATCCACTCCGGGAAGAAAAAACTATACCACACTAGTTTAATCACATTGAAATTATTGCATTTCGATTAAGAATATGGTATTCCCTTTTTCACATGTTAGGAATTCAACACACATCATGGAACAAGGAAACAACTCATCTCATAAAAAACAAGGTTCACACATTACATTTCAAAGAATAAATGAATGCAGAAAAAATTCAAAACTACTATAGGTTCTGGGAACACATCTTTAGTTATCACTCCTAATTACTCTCCTCCAAGACACCATGCATCTACAACACATAAACCAAGGTGATCGTTCATCAATGCTACACCTTCTTCTAACGATCTAGGAACTCTATTGGCCGCTCCAAGAACACGGTGTCGTCTTCGACATCCAACTCTCCCCAGTCAACGACATGGGAGTCATCGTATAGATACTGAATGATTTGAGAGAAATTAATGTGTTTGTGGATACTCTCCAATGGTGGTGTATGTGTTAACTAGTATGCCACCTCACTAACTCACCCCAACACCTGGAAGGGTATGAAAAACCTGGGAGAAATCATCCTCCCTATACCAAACCTCTAATGCCCACATCGATGGAAAACCATCAAGAACATGTGGTCCCCAACCTTAAACACAATGTTCCTCATCCTAAGATCAGTATATGGAATTTTTTGGTCATGTTCTACCTTCATCCTCTCATTAACGTACTGAACCTTCTCTTTCATGCTCTGCACAACCTCAGGGCCAAGTACAGTTGTCTCCCTAACCTCTATCTATCACAAAGGTGAATGACATTGTCTTCCATACATTGATTCAAATGATTCCATTCCAATGGAATATTGATTATTTTTATCAGATGAATGATCAACCAAGGGTAAGTGTCTCACCCAAGATCCACTAAAGTCCCTGATGCATGCTCACAACATATCCTCCAGCATCTGGATAGTACATTCTATCTATCCATTTTTTGAGGGTGGAAGGAAATGTTGGGGAATTACTGAGATCTAAGAGAATGATGAAATCCCCTCTTGAATCATTAGGTAAACCGTATTTCATGATCCAAGGCAATAGATCTTTGAACTCCATGAAGCCGTAGTACCTCATCTACCTACCTCATTCCCAATGCATCCACTACACCCGACTCCTTAATCACTAAGAAGTGAGCCAATTTTGTTAGTTGATACACTAATAACCAAATATTATTATAATCTCCCTAATCTCTAGGTAACCCCATGACACAATCCAATGACATGTCATCCTCCTTCAAATCGGGGTCATCTAAGAACCTCAAAAAACCACCAGGAACACGGTGCTCGGCCTTTACATACTTCCACACAAATCTCTTCACAAAAAACACCTCCACTGCACGAATCATCATGGGCCACCAAAATGGAATCCTCAATCCACTATAATTCTTGTAAACTCCTAGTTTTAATATTAAGTTCGATCTATGAAACTCACAGAGACACCCTCACACACCACTACCATAATAAACAACTTCCCACAAAACAACATCTGGTTTTGACCATCCTATGACCATCCCTATAAAGCATCACCATGGTCACTACGATCGTGTATCACCTTGGACTCAGAGTCTCCCCACTAAGACTCCTCCACCTAATACATCAAAAAGATTTCACAGTCATATGAAATAGACAAACTCTACCTCTATCCATTCATGTATCTAACTGAAAGGATACTAATTGTTCTATTGCCTCCCAAAAATCCAAAGACTCCCGAACTAGCTCCTTATATGACTTCCTGCTCAAGGCATCATCCATGAAATTCCCCTTTACTGAGGTTTAGGAGACCAAAAATTCATAGTCCTGAAGAAACTCGATCCACCTCCACTATCTCAAGTTCAAATCTCCCTAGGAAAAGATATATCTGAATCTCTTTTGATCTATGAAGACCACAAAGTGCTCCCCAATGTGGTAATTCCACCACAAATTTAGCACAAACATGACCACTACATGCTCCATGTCATGGGTGGAATAGATACATTCATGGGGACATAAAAACCAAGATCCATAATAGATAACTCCATGTTGTTAGATAAGTACGCCTCCAAATACTAGATGAGAAGAACCATTAACCACCTTAAACATCATATCATCTTCTAGAAATCGAAGCACTGGAGCACTAACCAACTTCCCCTTCATATTTCCAAAAACATCCTAGCATTTCTCACTCCACATGAAAACCTATTCAATTTTTGTCAAATATGTAAATAGAGCTACAACATGAATGAAATCAGGTACAAAGCTTTGGTAATTCCCCACCAATCAAGAAAAATGCGAACCTCGGCCACATTCTTGTGTGCTTACCAAGAAACAACTGTCTCAAACATAGATATATCCACTGATAAACCTTTTTGTAACACAACATGTCCTTGGAAATAATCCTCTAATGTCAAAAACTTTCTCTTGGACAACATTCCATAGAGTTGGTGGCATCGAAAGACAATAAATATTGTCCTGATTTAGTCAGTATGCTCCTCCTATGAGTCTGAGAATATCAAGATTTCATCGATGAATATGATGATGAACTGGTCCTGGAACTCAACAAATATGATGTTCATAATATCGAAGAACATGTCTAGTGTGTTCAAAACACCGAATGGAATGATTACAAACTCGAATTTCCCATACCTACATCTAACAGAAGTCTTCAAGATATCATATTTTTTTACCCTAAACTAGTGATATCCATACCACTTATTGATCTTATAAAACCAAATTCCTCCTTTTATATGGTCAAAAAGGTCATCTATCCTCGGTAGGGGGTAATAGTTATTGAATTTTACTAGATTCAACCTCAAGAATAAAATGAAATACCTGAGACCAACATCCAAATTCTTAGAAAACAAGACTAGAGACCACTTTGATGGAAAATTGGGATAAATAAATCCCTTCTTCATCAGATAATCTATCTAGATCTTCAACTCCCATAACACATAAGGTTCCATCCGAAAAGGATCCATCAAAACTTGAGAAGCACCAGGTTGTAGGTCTATCCCAAACTCAATAGCACTTCTTGGGGGGGGGCACAATATCCTTCTATAAAACGTCCAAGAACTCCCAAAAAACCCTAGGGACTTTAGTTTCAACTACTTCTAATGAAATATAAAAAAATAAGGAAATAAGATTCTCCACAAGCTGACTACCCACCTTATAGCTCCACTCATCGACGAAAGCCACATGCAGTCCAACCACAACTGAAAACACAACTCTTATCTGGAAGTAGTAGATAACATCATGAATGGAATACCCCCATTTGATGATGATAATTACATCGTATGGTTGAATCTATAGAAATAAGATATTCCCATGGGACTGATGTTGTCCAATCATTAGTCTATATCCTCAACAAACATCAAACAATTTGGTCTGGCCTCTAACATGTATACTCACCACCAAGGAACAAGAAGACTCTATATGTCTTGTCATAGAGAATTGGATAGGCTGGTTGCAACAAAGGAGTGCGGAGTTTCAGAATCAAACAATTCACAAGAAAGGGTACTAAACTAGCTGATTATACATAAGAAGATCTCTTGTCCAACTAGAAATATTGCCTCTACTATGTGTAAATAACCACACCCATCTCCTCTAACCCTATAATTAGAACCACCTCCATGACCTTTTCTTGGGTTAATGTCCTTGAGGAACATTGTGAGCTCAGCCTCTTCCTACTACGTCTCCCTCAGTGGAGCTTGAGCCAACTAAAATAACCTAGACGATAACTGCTGCTGATGATGGGGAAAAACCTATCCACCTATACTATACTAACCACGAATGAAAACTGTACAATAACTATGAATATGGAAGTTAACCCCACAAAATAAACAGAATGGATCAAAGCCCATGATAAAAAAATATAGACCAGAAGGTCAAAACAGAAACTGTTGATGTCGACTCCCCGCCGGTTGAAACCTCAATGGCCCTAGTGCCTGAGACCTACTACTTGTAACCCAATCTCTTGAAGAACCCTAATGGATCCCCATTATAGTAGACCTCCTCATGATTACATCCACTCAACCACATCCACCTTCTTCTGGACCTCTATGTACGTTGAAAATGTAAATGGGGGTAACTAGAAAATGGATAGAAGAACAAAGTTCCTCCTTTCAGGAACATACACGAGACTCAACATCTGAAAAGCGATACACGAAAAAATGATAGAGATCCCAGAACTTGATCCCCCACTCCCATAATTACATACTCTCCTCTTAGAGGGGGAGTAAATCCTTCTTCTTCTAATCCTTCAAGGTTGTTGAAAGGAATTCTCTTAGAAACCCTTGTTGAAATTGAGCCACATAACATTATCCTCCTTCTACTCCCCCAGGTACAATGTACACCACTAACATGCATCTCCCCACATTTAGATCACTGCCAAAGGAACCCAATACTTCATCTAATCCCTGATCAAACTGAAATTGATCTTATGTTCCTAAATCTAGATCATCATCTCCACATCTGAAACACATCCCTTGTACTTTCCAATGCTTGGTGTCTGAAGGCAGGTAATGTTCTCTACCACTGGTCATTCTCCTCCACCGGATCAACCCTCCACTGATCAACTGGACTAGTCTACTAAGAATCATCTTCCCAAACTACTTTTGGATGCCGATCGAGTTTCATAGCTGAAAATATAAAAAAAATTCTTAACCCTAAGTAGCATGGAATTTTAGTTAAGATTCACTTTAACTTTTTTAAACTATTTTTTTATCAATTTACAATTCCCCAAAACACCCAAATCAATGAACTCAATTAATTATGATGCAAGTACCTTTCCTAGGGTCTCTACATGGAAAATGGTTTAGTGTCAAATGGTTGTTCGGTAGACTCAGAGTCCTTGTATCACATCACGGTGGGGGGGGGGATAAAATCGCATTTCCAATCCGATCTTCCTGGGTTTGTGGAACACACCAAGATCACCTAACATTATTTCCCTACAAACCCATGTAATCATCAATGTGCCTAACTCCAAAATATATCTTATATCTCAACCATCACCTCTGATAGCATTCTGTAATAACCTCATCCCTCCAAATATGCCCCTCCTGACCTATTAATGGAGAAAGAGTGATAATGACCCACTAGACCCACCTCTAGTAGGCCTCTAGGTGGCGACCATCACTAAGGGTATACAATTCTCAAAAAATAGGTGGAATTACACTTTTATAGTGAACAAGATAGGGGGATAAGATGTATTAATCTTAGAACAACACTAAGAGACATATATATATATATAATAAAGTCAAAACCATCACACATGTAGGTTTAAAATAAAACTATTACAATTAAAAAATGAACTTTAAAGAAAATACCCATATGCAATGCTAAAAATCGACACCACAACTATCCCAAATATTAGCTACTAATGTCCGACATGGTCCTCATAGTCTTCTTGAATACCTGAATGTATTTTTATAACATAGGGGATCATACAAGTATACATAGTAGCAAAACGAAAGTATAATTTGAATAAGTGGGGGAATCATACTAAAGATCCTGTGAGAAAATAGAAGAACCAAAAAAACACAACAAGGAATTCTAGCCATACCCACCTCACCAAGGGATGCCAACTAAGTAACAGAAGACACATAAAGTAATTTTAAGCACATCGATAAGAGGGTACCGTACACCACTTTCCCATTGATTATCGCTCCCACACCATTCTAGAAAATGTCATTCCCCTCCCACCTATTTCGAAATAACCATGTCACAACCCTCCCACCCACACCTGGGCCTCACAACTGCATATATCCCATAGAAATATAGGACACATACCATATTTCATCCCACCCGCACACACCTAGGCCTCAAAACAATGTCTCACCTGTAGACACCTAGGCCACATACCCCATCAAATTCTTAAGACATCTAGGAACACAACACATATCATCCCAAATACTCTTAGGAAACATAAAAAATCACTTCCTGAAGACACCTGGTAAACACAACTCACCCATAGACACTTAGGCCCCACGAATCACAACCTACATAAATAATATTAGGTAATCACTACCTTGATGAGGCAGTGGGGAAGACCGGATTGCTAGCCATCCATCCTCCCATCAGGATATTTGTTAAATATACCCTTCCCCATGAAAATGGGGGTGTTCAGCATATAGTGCTCAACTAAAGTGAGTGTATGTATAAATCACGAATGAAAATAAATGTGTATATATTTATATATGTTAGAAAATAATCATGCCCAACATATGGGTTTCCATCTAACAACCAACTCACAAAACCAACCTTGCTTATAACTCTAAATTCCCAACCACACAACAAGTCACAACTCAAACATACCCCTAGAAAATTCATTTAACCAATCCTAATTCTTAGTTAAAAAAATCATTTATTGATACCATCACTGTTAAGGAAACTACTCACTACAAGCCATAAAAGGAAATAAAATAAAATTCCTCTCAAAAGGTGAAGATCCATATATATAAAAATTTCTTTACATTCGTCTCTATTTAACACACATTCATGGTATACCATAACAATCCTGAGACACTGTGTGATGAATTCTGCATGTTACTCATGGAGACAATTTGGGTGAATTACCCTTACAAACAACTTCTATCATCATTATTCAAGGTTATTATGCCCAATCCATCATCGCAACCAAAAAAATCACCCAAATCCCTTCTGCACAAACAACACTTCTCACCAAAACCATTCAGGGATTCCCTACTACATAACCACACCACACCCATCACATCCAACAATATAAACATTGCACAACCTAAACATATAAACCGACAACCAAAGCATACAACACATAGAGTACCACATACATAGAACAAACGACTGTGCACATCCCAACACAACACACGACCATGATAAGAATAGTAACACCACACAAAGCACACAGAGAACAATCATATTTAGATTTAACCGGTCTTCCTTTCATTAATTCCACATGATAATTCAGGGTTTATCATAGAGACTTGGTTATCCTAGGGAATCTATTTATTATCCATGTATATGTGGTTAACAGTTTCCATGTTGAAACATTAAGACAATAAGATACATCATTCATTCTATATATTAACTCATGTGAAAAAGAAATACAACCAACAACCATGATTTTTAGTAGGCATATAGTCCATACAATAATATCAATAGATAAAGACCATAAGTCACTTTTTCCTCTGCCCCACAAGTTAATATTAAACCCATTCAATTATCTTTATTATGATGTAATTCTACTATCTTCCCAAGGAGATATTCATGCACCCACCCTGCATGATACACAAATAAAAAGAGAAATGAACAAATCACTAATTGGAAGAACAGATAATCAACAAATCCATTATTCACGAAGGTATGGGGTGAGCATGTAGCAAGAAAAACCTCCAGGGAAAAAATGATCTAAAATCAACAGAAAACAATTCAGAAAATCAGGTATGAAATGATCGGGGTACACTAAGAGAAAATAGGAGCACAGAAGGATGAGCTGATCTATGTATTTGTAAGAAAATATCCAATATCAATAGAAGAAACAATTTAAAGTCCATTTAATGTGAATACTAACTAAAACAACATGGTTGGGAAATAAAAGGAAGATTAATTTTTTTAGAATATATATTTGATTTGAAACATCTTCCAAAAAAATTTAATATGGGTTTAAACTCATTTTATGTCAAAAGAAATGGTAAAAGGGAGAAACTAGAAAAACTAGTGAATTATGGAATTTTGACAAATTGTTGAAAATTATTCACCTATGGATGAGTCACAGATTCGAGATTATGGTGGATTAGTCATTATTGGGTGAATCACTATTGGACGAGTTTCCATTGGATGAGTCACCATCGAACGACCCACCGCTGGAGACCCAACATCACAACCTATCATCACAACCTACCATTAACGACTCACTGTTGTGAAACACTAGTGCAAGTCACCATTATGACTCACATATCCTAACTCAATGGTCCTAACTCACCAGTCTTGACTCATCAGTGGATGAATCACCGTCACGAGTCACCATTTCGAATCAACATCATGAGTGACTGGTGGATCAATCACCATTAGATGATATACCATTGGAAAACTGTATCTTTTGTAAACTCGTGAAATGAGTCATCTTTGCCTCCAAGAACACTTTAAAACCCTGACATTCAAAAATTAATTGACAAGAGAGGTTCGGGCTATTACAAACATTCCTACCAGGATATTTCTATTATTAAATCACAATCTAGGACTATGTGGAGATTTATACATCTATCATTGAATAGCTTAATAAAAATACAATCCACACTACACCCCACAAAATTATTTGGAGACACTTTATATGGGTATAACACATTCTTATCCTCTAGAAGCCCTCCAAAATATTTTTTGAGGCCACAAAGTACCAGAAAAAATCTAAATGTTGGGATCCTATGAATCATATCTATCATATATGATACCTCCCCAAAAATTCCCATCAAAGGGAATCAATGAAAACATATAAATGAAATCATTTAAAAGGGATATTTATAAAAAAAACATCCCTTGTGATACTCCTCAAGGATCTTATTATAATCAAAATAAAAACATCATGTATGAATTATTATAAATATTAAAAAATTATTAACTTATAAAATAGTAAAAAACACAAAATATATAATCCTTCATCAATATAGATAAAACAAAAACTAGAAATTACATGAGGTACTGAGCATGGATTATTTTCACATGTTCCTAGGTAATTCCCATTAAACAAAAATACCTCCACATCACACCAACTAAATGGATGAAACACCCACCCAATACACCATCTTAGTAGTATAGGACATAAAATGGTCATTCCATGAACATATCGTCATGATGGAAATCCAACCCTCCTAGGTAAATGACATGTTGGTAATATTGATTATTTGTGAAGGTGAGATACGTGGTTGAAATCATGTATTTTATTCATTAGTGAGGTGAGTTCTAACATATTACCCAAATAATCAACATGGTCTAGGACACGAGGGGTTTGAAAAAATAATGTGATAGATTTCTTCACCATATATCAATTTTTTATCATTAAAAATGAAATTCTTTAGAGAGAAATGTCATCCAACATTATATTAATTATATACATCATCCTCTCATGAACCTTATATACATTCATAGTTATACATTTCACCAACAAAGAACCTTGTGTAGGGATCTCTCCAAATTCAGTCTAGTAAATCAATGAATTATATGACCTTCCATATAATGCTTTATATGATATTATAGTAATGTATGAGTGGTGGTTCATGTTATAGATGAAATTATAAATTGTATACTACTTTACTAAGGATCCTTTAAAACCTATGATGCACACTAAGGTTTTATCCTATATTGTATAAATTGTTCAATTAATTCTTCCATCAATATGGGGCTGGAATATATGAAAAAATTTAACTAATTGAAAAAAGCATGATGAAATAATATCCTCAATTATAAGTTAAAATTTGTGTACCATCCCAACATGATTGAACATCAAACCCCATATACCCACAAAGGCTCATCTATAAAAATCCTTGAAAAAAATTTCAATGTCTTACTTAATTATTAAAAAAATGACATTTCATCATTATATGATCTATGATTAACCAAATAATTCCATATACTATCCGAGTCCATGGAAATACAATGACTAATTCCATTGATATTTATTCACAAATCAGCTCATGAAAATAAAATGTATTCAATAGACCAATAATAACATGGTGTTTTAAATCACTTTATAGAAAACTAAACATTGTCCCATGAAATATCCCACTACCCATTTCACACTGATATAAAGAATAATTAATGTTATTAATATAATCACAGAATTTTTTTCACTATTAATTTTTCATATAATTCCATTTTAATAATATTTTATAGTAATAATTCATTATTAACAGATGTTCAATATCCCATTCATCATAATATTTCAAACAGAAAAATATATCCTACATAAATATATTAAAAAATAATAAGGTGATATATTCTACCACCCAACTAATATTGTTCCATAAAATGTTTTAATTTTTAAGGAAAACGTGCTCATAAATTTCCTGATTACATCATCACATTCCAACCCCACGTCATTGGATTTCTGGTTTCTCCAAAAAAACATTGAACTTTTTAGTGTTCTTTTTCCAAAACACATTAGTTCAATGATAAATTATTTCTACAATTAGGCCATCAAAAAATAAATCATGTATTAATAGTATATCATATTATTCTAGTACAAGTGGAGGATCATGTACGCACTTCTATATAATAGATTCACAGAAAACTTGTTGAACTTCCATGTTTTTTTAGAGGTAATGAAAAGAAAAAATTTATCATCCTGACATGATCATGAATCTTATATAAACCAATATATATCATGTACAATGTTATCTTAAGTATAAATCTCAAAATATTATTCAAGTTAGTTTTTAAATTTAATACATAATAAATAACTTGAAACTCTAGATCTCAACATAAACTTTTAGAAAAACACTTTGATTTACTCTAATCTATTTTTCTCTACTAAAAAATGTCACTATGATTATCTGAACTGTCATTATGTATCCTGGGGCATATTAAAATTCATACAACAATTTTATCCAATATTTTTGGAGTTTAATACTCCTTTCCATTGAATAATTCATAAGGATCCTTCTAAAATCTCATTTAAATGATATATTTTTATTATAATTAAACATCTGGCTTTTCTTTACAAAAAAATATTAAAATCTATAGGTAAAGCTCTATGATTTTCTTTAAGTGTCTAAAGGACCCTTTTAGAATGACCATCTATATTTGGATGATATGAAATTATATATTTACACTCAACATTTAACACATGAGAAATACATATCCAATACATGACGGTAAACACCCAATATTTATTAGATAACATTTATCTTTATACTAAATGTAGTTTAATCAATTACATAGTTTATATCCTAGAGGGTTATTATTATGAGAAATATTCTCTAATTTTAGTGAAATTAACTAACTTTAAAAGGTGATCAACTGTAACCACAATGGTATTATTTCCTTTAGATGTATTTGGGAGTCCTATAATGAAATGTATTGTGATTTTACCCATTTCCATACATGTTTGGGTAAAAGGTACATCATCAAAATAACGTTTTTTCTTTTAACCATAGCATGATAGAAAACATGAAAATGATATACATACTTTTTTGTATCAATTTTATTATTTCCCTTATGAAATACTTTTTTTAGATCCATATACATCTTTGAACATCCATTATTGATTTTTATGATGTTCTATGTGGTGAATCAAATATATCCTTCATTAATTATAGTATTGAAGGTTCACATATATTGTTCTAGAAGATTATTAATTATTTATTATCTCAAATTAACACTTAAACATGATATACCTTATTATAAATTTCAAAATACTACATATAAACATCGTTATTCTTATCATTATGTTGATAGTTGAATATTCATTTTACTGATATACTTTCTCTTCCCTCCCCTAATGATTTTGAGGGATATCCTCTACAAATCCAGAATTAAAATATCCATTTCAATCATCATCAACAAAAAACATGCAAAGCTATTCTGAAACATAACAATAGATACCATGTCCCAAATCCTTGTGTTTTAAATTTTTATGAAACAATTATATTTAATGAACACCAAAAATATTCTTTGGTGCACATTAAAAACATTTGTTGTGAATATATACTTCATGGGTATATGATCAATAAATATATAACACTCCAATCACAAAAAAATAGTTTTTCTATATATTCTATAAAACATATACCATTGCATAATCCAAATTATGAGTTGTTTAATTTTGATAACAAACCATTAATTTTGGTGTGGATTAGTCTTTAACTATATAATTCTATAATATAACAGAACTAGGGCCCATCACTGATGAATTTGTTTTATTTCCAACCCTTTTCTACATCAAGAATGTGTATGTGTAGGTTCACTTATCAACTATACTTTTATCTCCATGATATTTTATTCACATTAATATATCCAAATAAACTTATCTCCATTTTGATTCAGATGGTTGGATATTTTAAAATCCATTGAAATTATCTCACATTTCATTGATAGTTTCTATCCAATATAGGAATTATATATTTCTTATATATAATATTTTTAGTATTTTTTCAATAAAATCAATCTCTGATGGATCTAATGATACACCCACGATTTTTATTATGTGAACCACATATAACAAATTATATAGCACGAATACACACTTAGAAAATATAGAAATGAATTATAATTTAAAAAGGACTTCAATAGAATCCTAAAATGGTATTCATGTTCTTCTTTTTAATTTGAATTAAATTATATTATCAACTAAAAATGCTACCATGAATGGTTTAGGGTTATCTTTAATGAATTAATTGATGAGATAGATAATGATAAATTGGGAGTTTGTATACCCCAATAGGAAGAAATATGACCTTCATTTTTCAATACCTCATTTAGAATGAGGGCTTCAATATTTTCACCCATTTTACCATTAACAAATATTATCTTGATTAATGATAGATGTTGGAAAATTATTGAGATTGATATATTTGATCAAACAAGTCGTCAATAAAATATAGGAAAATAATTTTTTATTTTGATATTATTATGTTTTATATAATCAATTAAAACATTCATATACTAATTTTTATTCATAACAAAAATAATAGGTGCTCAATATTATGTTGTTCTAGGATATATAAACACATTTTCTTCATTCTCTTGGATTATATTCTTCAATTTAGTAAAATTTACCTTTTCCATTCTATAAGGAGTTCTTGGAATAGGTGTAGCGTAACACCCCAGTAATTTTTTAATAATTATAAATGATTTAAAATAAGTGTTTTAATTAAAAATAACAGTTATAAATAATTAATTTTAAAAAAAATTCTATTTTATAGTACTATTTTTGTGTAAAATAATATATTTTTTTAAAAAAAAATTTATATTATTTTTACAAAAATCATTTATATAAATAGATATTTTAGTTAAATATAATATATATATATTGACTATTATAATTATTTTAATAAATAATAAATATTGTTACTAATATATTCACTATTAATATGACACCCCAATATTGTATGGTATATTTTTTCATAAAACATTTTAGTTTATTAGATGGATTATATGCACACAACACTGAGTCTCTACAAAAGAACACTTTTTTAGTTATAACCTAGCATTGAATTGTAATTCTTACACCTTTGTGATTTGAATTTTAATAAACTGATATATAACATTGTGATCAGTAAGTTTTTTTTGAGTATAATAGGATAAAATTAATTTTTGGTTGAATAGTAACTTGACCTTAATGAATAGTAATGTACCTTTATGAATAGTAATGTTACCCTTATGAATAGTAACATGACCCTTATGAATAGTATCCTCACCCAAGAAAGTGTAAATAAAATTTATGCACCTTACAAATGGAACTGGATGTTTAAAAAATGAAAAATAAGTATTGGTATTTTTGTGACTAATAAACATTTATTAACATATTTAAATTAATAAATTTATCTCAAATAAAATTAATTTTCATACAATTTATTCATAAATAATTATTTTTTTATTCCTATGATTTTTGTATAATTTTATGATACATTAGTCAATTGTTAAAAGTATCATAAAATCAGTTTGAAAATAAAAATCTATTTATTTATGGTAAATAATGATTTTATTTAAAAATTAATTTTCAAAAATATAGAAAATTATTTTCGTAAAATGGAATCTGTTTTTTAATTATACACATTGAAAAATGGTTATGGTGAGTTTTTGTGATTTTTCTGAAATACAAGAATTTTTGGTGAAGAGTAAAATATGATGATTTAGGGTATAAATACATTATAAGATAAATAAACTATTCCATGAATCATGTGTGATGTAAGAAAACATGGTTATAAATCACATGATCTTATTATTGTTTTTTATAGAATAGAAAATATTGGTTTTCTTGTGAAAAATCATAAAATAATGAATAAGATATTCAAAAATCAGTCCTCTCCTCCACTATAAAAGCCACCCTTAACTCCCTCTTCGATTAAATCATATATGCATTGAGTCTTCTAAAAGTTCTAAACAAATACTCTTCGTAGACTCTCCCCATTTCTAAGTGCTCTTTGTATTTCCAAAAGATAAAAATCCATTCCCTTAATGAGATTCTCAAAGAGGATATTTCAGGAGGTAAAACACTCTTCCTTTTTTCCATTTAATTTCTTTTTAGGTTATTTTTTTTTCAATCTCTCCTAACCTCCTCTATCCAATTTATCATTATAACTCTAGTATAAAATATATACTATAATAATATCATTTTAATGTTTTGTCCAGTATCAATCTCTTTACTCTCTCTGTTTTATTTTATATACGAAATCATCATTTGGGAGGTGCCAACATACAACATTTGTTGATGAAAAAGTTCCATTATTCAATTTATTCTTAAAATATGGAAATTATACCTTATTTATGGTTGAACCATATTATTTGATGTGTTTTATAACTTATTTAATGATTATGGAACCATTATTTTTACATGATATAAAATAATAGAACAAAAAAAGTTCTTTATGATCAATAACCACCGTAATAATCTAAACGATCATCACTAAATTTGTTACCAAATGATTCATCCTAAAAATATATAAAACAATTATATAAATAACCATTTTTACATCTGTATGTTTATTAATAACATTTAATTCCATATTTTTATGATTATATACATTATATAGGAATTTCATTACTTATAATCAAGAGAACCGATCATGAAATCAGGGAACAAAGACTCTGGAAGGACAGAATTAAATCATTTAACTTATAAATAAGTACATAAATGAACACAATAAAACAATAATTAATCAAATAAATGTATATAGTATTCATAATTAATTAATTAATGGATTTAATTTTGTTATCCAGGAAGTCAAGGTATTGTGCTGAACACATTCTGACATTAGGTAAGGGTTTTTTCATCTCACTTCCATTTTTGTAAGACATTATTTATTCATCACTATTTCATGTGTATGGTGTATGGATCCTTAAATTTTATATACCATATCATGAATATATTTTTTATAGTGGTATTAAGTGTATCATTTTTTGATTATTAATTTTGGGTCATATGATTCGATTGATTAGAAACAGGTAAGGGATTCTACCTGAACCCCCGTTTTTTCCTTTGAGTTACACTTACTCTACCTTCCCTGAAATTTAATGCTTCTATATTTTTTTATATTTATTCTAAATTATATTAATATGTTCAAATATCATATATCTATATTATATCATCCCTATTATATGGGAATATACAGGTTTTAAAATTGTTTCCTTGTTAATTCTTCCCATTAAACAATCCTTATTCAAGGGAACTTCTCATATTCTTATCCATTTTAAAGTGCACTATATAATATATTTTCAGACATAATTAGTTTTGTAAAAAATAAATTTTTAACATGAAAAACAATCTTGCTTCATTACTGGTTTTATGAAATAAAACATGCCTTTCCTCTTTAAAATTTCGTTAGTGTTTTCCTTAAATTTCAATAAAATATTTTACCTCTAAAGCTTCTTTAGAAAGACTTTTTATAAGGACCTGACCCCAATTGCCTAGAGCCAATGACTTATTTGATTATAGTGTTATATAAACAAAGAATTTTCATCCTGAAGGATCATGTATTTTATTAGCCTTTTGAAACAATATATATATAATTTGAACATTACACCATGAAAGGAAATACAACATTAATTTATTCCATTAGAAACATCCACGACTCCTAGATTATGCCTGCAAATCACTCATAACTTACTTCTTCATATCATGGGAAAATGAAACACCAGAAAGGTGTGATCTCAAATTATTAGTATGAGTAATAAATACAAAAGAATATTTCATAAAAATTAACATTAGGCATTGTGAATAATTAAGAACACATTCCTTAAAAAAATTAACTTGAACACATTATGGAAGGAATATGAGCTGAGTAAATAATTCCATAACAAAAAAAAAATAATGGGTATTATACTTGTCAAATTACCACATGAACATTAAATTAATAGATTTATAAAGGGGTAAGTTCATATGATGGGCATTCATAAACATTTTGTCAAGGGCTTGGCCATGGCTTCTAAAAATGATTAAGGCCTCGGCCAAAACCATATATCAAATTGGGAAAGGCCTCATCCAATTCCCTGTCTATTTTTCTCAAGGGACCTACCAATGAATCGAGGGGATATATGGGGACCCTCCCATAACATAATAAGTCTAATTATTTTCTAATATAAATAGATATAAATATAAAAACATATATATTTATATTGAAACTCACATATGAAATGTAAATAACGTTCCCTCAACATTAAGCTAAAAAATAACCATTTGGAGTAAATTGGTGAATGGTTTTAGGATAACAAACACACAATAAAACTTGTAATAAAACATAAAATTAAATATGGTGGATGAAATAATATATGACTAATCCCTATAATACATAATAATCAATAAGTGTGTTGAAACAAATGAAAGTACTCTTATAAAATCATTAAGTAATTCTTGAGATAAATACTCTTTTATTTTGCAAAGAAGTGTTCTTTTCGAAAGGTATTTATATTAAACTAGTAGTTAAGTAAGAAATTATTTTCATAATATAATGAGTTATTTTATAAAGATAATGGTTTCCAAAAAAATATGACAACGTTCCCTTGAAAATAGATATGAATTTGATAAATTCCCTTGAATCAGGATTGTATTTTGGAAACAATTTTGAATATTTCTTTTAAAATGTGTAAATATCTATTAAATAAGGAAGGATTATGGTTGGTGAACATATATAGAACACTTAAACGTAATTTATGAGGATTAAATAATAAAAAATATATAATTTAATTTATGTAATTAAACAATAAAAGCAACCCGAATGAAAATGGCGGTTATGGTGGAAAACAATTACCTTAAGTATGAATGTGTTCCGCTCTTGAACTTATGGTCCTGGAATATGAAATTAGACTTATTAATAACTTATTTAAGAACCTATTAGAAATGTATTTATTTTATCATAATTATTTTTATCTCATTTATAACCTTATTGATAAATTATTATGTTGAATTATGTCGTACCTGAGTGTTTGTTTTCTTTATTTTCCTATTCGGTTAACTTCTTCTTAAGTAATGGAGTTCATGTGGAATTGGGGTAAATCTCCAGAGTTGAAATTAAATATTATTTATGAACATACTAAAGTTTTATTTTTCATTTATATCATTTGGTAACATGGAAAGAGTATGAATCATTACATGAAACATTTATGACAGTCACTTAGATTATTTTAGCGGTATTTTGATTCATAGGAACTGGTTTGGTCACACAATTTAATAATATGTACGTGTACTAGTTCCAGAATTTTTATTAGATAATAATACATATCTTATAGTCTTTTTATACCATAAAAATGGTTACATGAATAGTAATGAAGGAGAAATTGAAGAAAAAAAATGTCGTCATCCATGAAGGTTATAAATTGGAACCTCATGGACGTTGATTTCATTATAAAATAAAAGAGGGAAAGAGTTAGTATATTGAAAATTTTTAATCCATTAACAAGATTTAATTCAAGTATATATATGATAATAGATCTATCATGGTCATTTTGATAGAAGAGGTTAGGAGAGTGTAACAAAAGTAGATAAATTTAAATGAAACTAAATGAAAAAGAAAGGCGCTTGGCCTCTTGAAAGAACCTCTTTGAGAACCTCCTTAAGCGAAGTTATTTGGGGCTTTTGGAAAGACGAAGAGCTTCTTGGACGTGGGTAGTGACTATGAAAGGTTAATTGGGAAGATATTTTAGGATCTTGAATTCTTAGTGGAGTGAAGAGGGGGGGGGGGGGGGTATAGTGGAGGAGAGGAGGGTTTTCAAAAACTATTAATCATTAGTTTATTAATTACTCTAATGACCAAAAATACTAATGGTTCCATGACAATGAATAGTAATAAATGCATGTGAGTTAGAAATATGTGGCCTTAAATCACTTACGGTTTCTAAAATATTTCATTTAACTGATAATTCGTATATAAAGTATTTTACCATATTTCACTATTCATAAA
Organism: Viscum album; assembly: GCA_963277665.1. Lineage (NCBI taxonomy): Eukaryota > Viridiplantae > Streptophyta > Magnoliopsida > Santalales > Viscaceae > Viscum > Viscum album. The sequence continues at coordinate 471,152,911 of OY728123.1, forward strand.
AAATTCGAGTATTTTAAAAAAATACCAAAAATTCACCCGAACGGATTTTCGATTTGTAGAATCCAAAAATTGAGGTCAAATTTTCAATTTTTTTTCTACATATGAATAATTTAATATTTAATTAAAATCATAACATATTCTAAAAATGGACAGTTTGAAAACATATATTTACTTATTGAAAAATATTGGTATATCATACTTCCAATTCAATATTATTTATATAATATCATTGGTAAGGTTACTATACATTAGCATATATCACTATTTATAAGTGTATGTTACTATTCATATGGTTAGGTTAGTATTCACAAAAAATTAGGTTTTTCTTATCAGACTCCAAATAACATACCGATCGCAACCATGTATGTTATACTTTTGAAATTCATATCACAGAAGTGACAAAAATTATCTTAAATAACACATAGAACATAGTAGTTCATTATTTTGTGATTTCATGTGATTATGAAATATTTATAAAAAATTATTTTCCATTGAAAAAATACTAGGTCATTATATTCTCCCCTCAAAAAAATATTCAGCCTTAAAATTCACAAAATGTTACCTAAAAAGGGTCAGGTATATCTTCAACATAAGATCCTCAGGCTCCCATGTTGCTTTCTCTATATTATAGTTCCTCCAAATAACCTTTACCAGACTCGTCAACAAATTTCTCAATAATTGTTCTCTAGTATCCAGAATCTTGATAGTCTCTTCACAATAAGACAGATCTGGCTCTTGTTCTATTTTTTCATCGGTGAGTACATCCATTAGGTCTAGAATGCATTTCCATAACATTGATAAGTGGAACACATTGTAAACATTGGAGAGAGTTGTTAGAATATCCAAAAGGCCAGCTACAGTTCCAATTCGATCCAGAATTTCAAAAAGGTTAATGTACATGGGGATTATTTTTCTCTTCATACCGAATAAAAGAATAGCCCTCCATGGAGATACCTTTTAGAAAACATGATCTCCTTCTAGAAATTCCAAATACTTCCTTTGGTTATCAGCATAGATCTTTTGCCTACTTTGAGATATTTTAGATATGTGGTTAGAAATTCTTTACCTTTTCCATTGTTTCCTCAACACGTACTGGGCCTATGAACTTCCACATTCATTATCCCGGCAAGTTGGTGTGAGACATCTCTTTCCATATAATTCTTTCTATGGTGCCACCTGAATACTTGAATGGAAGCTGTTGTTATATGAAAATTTTATGAGAGGTAAATATTGATCCCTCATACCATTAAATTCATGTGAACAAGACCCCAACATGTATTACAAAATTTGAATAGTCCATTCTGATTGTCCATCAGTTTGTGTGTGGTAGGAAGAGCTCAAATGAAGATCAGTATCTAAGGCATTCTGATGAATTTTCTAGAATTGTAATGTAAATGGGTATCATGATCAGAAACATTTGATACAGATATACCATGAGGTCTCACAAATTCAATAATATATATTCTTTCTAAACATTGAAGTCGTAAATCTTCTCTTATAGAAAGAAAATGCTGTTATTTTGTAAGTCGATCTACAATGAATCATATCGCATCATTCATTCTTGGAGACTTTGGTAGCCCCATTAAATATTCCATAATAATGTCATCCCATTTCCACATAGGTATAGGAAAGGGTTTAATGACTCCCCTAGGATGTTGTCTTCCAGCCTTCACCTGTTGAAAACACAAACTTTATGGCACGTAATCAACAATATCCCTCTTCATGTTTTCCCACAAAAAATGTTCATTTAGATCTTTATACATCTTCAGGACACTAGGGTGTATAGAGAAATTAGAGCTATGAGTATCATCCAATAGATCCCTCTTTTGCTTAGGAATAAGGGGAACACAAAGCCTCTTTCCAAATTTCTAAATTACAACTTCATATACTATGTAAATCAACTTCCCATCATTTACAACTTTAATTATCTTCTCAAACTCCTTGTCATCAGTGTGAGAACTTTTTAGACTTTCTAGTAAAGAAGGTTTGGAAACCGTTTGGAAAAGTAGTAATGTGTTACATTCCTTAATAATTCCCATATCCATATTTACTAGATCCATGATCAAAGGATCCCTTTCAACTCTCCTCTTGTACACAATTCCAGGGTCCTTTCTGTCACACCCATCTTATTCAAATAATTTATTTCCTTTTTTCCTAGCATTAGGTTTTTTTTACGAAGTTCCAGTGAGTCCTGGTTCAATTTTTTCAAGTTTGGAAAGGTTTTAGGGTTTTAGGTCGGTGCATGAACACTGTGAGTATTTGCAGATGTAATTCATACAGTTTGGATACCCGTATGATCACTACTGGAGTGAGCAGGGGACACCGCACGACCCACGCACGGTCGACTGAGCTATGTGGGGAGACCGCATAGTCTCCCACCATTAAGTGTAATTAAATTTTTTTTTGTAAGCGGTGATATAGTGAATAAATGTGACCACAGTGGAATATATATATATATATATATATATATATTGTTAGAGAATGTGCTATTTTTTTATTATTATCAGTGTTTTTTGATTTTTATTATTACTAAAGTTGATAAGAATTATTATTCCTGAAGTTCTATTAGTATTACTATTATTAATAATGTTTTATAATAATGATTATTTATATTATTAATGTTATTAAATTTTTAGTATTTTAATAATAATTTTTTGAGGTTATTATGGATTTATATTTATTATTATATTTTTTGAGGTTTTAATAGGATAAAATAATAATAATAAAAGTCAAAAAAAATTTAATCATCAATCCATAAGTTTACCCTATGTGCCACCACCCCCTTCCCATTTTTCCCTCTCATATATCACAGCACACCCCTCTTGCGGTGTCCTGCACATCCTCAAGTCTCAGAACCACTGTAGCCCACCGACCACTCTCGTCGCACCTTCCTCAGCCCATCAACACCTGCCTCAAGTAGCTCGCATGAACAGGGCACGTCCCCTCCAGCGTGCCCTTCGCCTGTCCTGCACCATTGTCCAGATGTTGTCCCGCACACCCTCCAGCCACCTCCAGTCGGCCTCCGCCACCAGCACTACGTCCATTACTGCTCTCCTCAGTGTGGTACAACCCCTACGGCACTCTTGGTCGGCCTACCCTACACCGCGCGCCCGAGCACCCTACAACTACTCTGACCCTTACACCCTCATTCCCTACGGCGTAACCCAACCACCCCTGCCCTCAGGAAGTTCTCCCTTTCTGCTCTACCTTTGGCAGCTGCACACCCCGACCTTCTTCTCGCACAACACCCCCCTCCGCCTGCTCAACCCCCTGTTCGACCGCACTTCCCCTCCTATTTTCCCAGCTGCTTGCAACCCCCGGATCCCTCCTGCTCTGCCTACTATAGCCACACCTTCCCTTCATCGAGCTGACCATCCAGTGCTGCCACACCACATGTCACCTCCTCCCTTCTCCCTAACCCCTATCCAGCCATCAGCACACACCCCAGACCAGACTACGATGGCTTTCACCTCCCTTGAGCAGGCCACCAACGCACCCCCTGTTTCGTCGGACCCACAACCCCCTTGTAGTAGTATTTTGTTATTATTGGTGTTATCCTCATTAGGGTTGTTATTTAGGGTTAAATTTTTCCTTAGTGTGTGTGTTGAATTTTAAATAGAATCCTTTTAGTGTAGTTTTGTGATAAAACATTATTGACCACCATGGAAATGTTTTGTTAAGTGTCTAACTAATTTATTAAATGTTTTTTTTGTGATATGAAAATAATTTTAAGCGAGTTTCTTATGCATTTGATTTTTGAAGTGGTATGTTCATATGTGGTATTGTGAAGTTTTGGTGAAATCCACTTAGTAACATCAAATAGTGTTTTATTAAATCATGTAGTTGGTTTATTGAAATGTACAAGGGTTGAGAATTTCGTTTTATAAATGTCTTGGTGTGAATTTGATCATAAAAGTGTTTTTTTAAAGAGGTTTCAGTTAGTTTCGTGTGTTCAGAGTAACATTATTATTTTCAAAGAAATTTTATAATATTTTAAATGATTTATTAAATAACATGGATGCTCTGAATTTTGTTTTGGAAAAGTGTTTAGGAGCACATGCTTTTAAATGTTAATTTCATCGTCTCGTTTGCTTTTGTTTGTTTTTTCACTCTTAGTGTTTTCTTGAAATGGCCTGGTGGATCTTTAAAATGATTACTGAATTAGTGTGGCATTGGGTGTTTTTTGTAAACACTTTATGGTGCAAGTTTTGATTTGAAAATATATTGAGGTGGTTCTTTTGTGCTGGTTGTCCATTTGAATTGTTTTAAGTCAGTGGTTATGTGTTTTTACTTGTTGTGCATTTATTGTAGCCTCTTGGCGAGGTAACCCCACAACACCCCAGTCATCGGCTCGCGCGTGATTGGAAGCCTGTACGAGGCATGTTGCGTTGCCGTGTTCGAGCTGCGAGTTGAGTTAGGTCCCCCATTGAACTCACCTTTATATTTAGAATTCATTAATTACTTGATGTTTTATTAATTACAATAAATAGGAAATACTATAAGATAATTAATTTTTAAATGATTATTTGGTGTAAAAAGAGCCTTTTATTTTATACAAGATAGATGAAATATTTTCATGATGAGCAGACACCCAGTAGTAAATGAATGCTAGTTTGGGCTTTAAAAATAATTCACAGAATTTCAAATGTAGTCCTGGTTTTAGAGATAAAGGATTTCTTTTGAAGAAGTGTTTTGGGATTTCATGAGAAATGAGGTTTTTCTTTATAGTTGGTGAAGGCCCATCTTGCAATTTAATAAAATAAATTATTTTGGAAAAACTTACATTAGGGATACTCAGGGGTGATCGTTGGTGTGAGTTGATTGTGTGAGTTGTGTGTGATATTTTTGCATCATGACTGATTGATTTACATTGTGGATGCACCCCTTTTTATTGCATGTGTTGACATTGGAACCTAGCATAATGAGTGAATCTTCTGAGAATGATATCTACACTAGTTTAGATTACGCACTGGCTAGTGGCCCCATAACAGGGGAATATTGAGTTATTTCTCCTATGGGGATTGGGCCCCTCGGTTAGGCCATGAAGGGCTATACCGGGCATTAGGGCGTTATGACGTCATCGAGTTAGAGCATGATTTCCAGATGAGTCACATGTATACTACGTTCTGGATTGTTCACGATCTCCTAGGTTTGACCCATGTGTTTTTAAATGTTTATTTGTATATGGTGGACAATTGAGAGGCCTAGTTCGGTTGCTGGCCCATGTGTGCCACTTTTTCCATTTCCCTTGGTGTGTGTTGTGTGTTATGTGTAGTTTTACTTTTTGTCTAAGAACTGATGTTTGGATTTCTAAATTGTCCATAAAAATATTTTTAAATGCAATGCACCAGTTCCTTTAAAACATTAAAAATTGTTTTTTAATTAATAAGGGAAATGGACTGATAATTGTTTTAGAAATGAAAGTGTGTATGGAAACTAATATTTTATATTATTTAGTTCAAAATGAGAATTAGTTAATTCTTTATTTAATGGTATGTGCATTGGGAATATAATTAATCGATCGTACCTACTGAGTTTTAATACTCACGCCTATAGTGTTTTCCTATTTTTAGTTATGTTACAGGTTTTACATGAGTTTGTTCGCATTGTTTAAGACTTGGTTGTGGTTTGGAGACTGACTCTCGAGGTCACAAGGAGTTTTGGTCATGGCCAGTTTAGTTGGTTGTTGTTGGTCGTTGTTTCTTTTCGTGTAGTTAAGTTACTTTGTGTTCTTCTATTTTCTTTCGGATGCTTTATTTATTTTATCAGGAGAAATCATTTCCCCTTGATCTTCTTTGATCCCCAGGTGCTTGTCACTAGCCCGAGAGGATCAGGAATTCCTCTTAGGCCATGTCGCGGACTGGTTCGGGTGACCAGTTCCGAATCGACACGTGTTGGTTCGTGACAAAATGGAATCAGAAGATGTTCGGCTCTTGAGCGGCCCTTATTTTTAAGAGTGCCCATCATTATTTGGATTTTTCATGGTAGAAGGAGTAGAATTGGTGGGACTCGAGGCATAGATATGAGAAGGACGTCATGAACCCTTGCTCATTTCGATCCTCGGGTTACCATGAGATGTTCGGGTTGTTGGTGTCTTTGGATTCTTTTGAATTGTTTTATGTTGGGAAAGGAAATGGAAGCTAGGAAAGTGACCTCCGTGAGATCGCATGGTCTGGGAAACTATGTGGAGCTGGGGACATTACCCTAGAGTTCTACTTGTGACGGTGGCATGACTGGCGTATGGATGCCAACCATATGTTTGAGTCACCTATCGACACTAGGTTCTCCTTGTGGTTTGTTTGGATCTTCTTTACTCTTAAGAATTGTTTTTCAAGGTTTTATTTTGGAAATTGTGAATTGTTTTAATTGAAATGGTGATGACCACATTTTGATTATGTTATTTGTTTCCTTGTTCCTTAGTGTTATCCCCCCCAAAGGTTTGATGGATTCCCAAGGTGAAGCTTCGGGTGGTGCATCCTTAGCAAATCCTCTAGTTGATCAACCTCTAGACTATGTTATGGAATTCTAGAAGTTGACCCCTACCTTGTTTTATGGTCAAGAAGATCCACTTAAGGCGGAGGAGTGGTTGAAGAAGATTGAGAGAAATTTCAGTTTCATTGGGTTGCCTGAGTCATTAAAGGTGAATTTGGCTACCTTTATGCTTGAAGGCCCAATTTGGAAATGGTGGAAGTTCGTGTCTCGGAATAAGACTCAGGAAGATCTTACATGGGATTTTTTCAAGTCATCGTTCATCCAACATCACTTCTCTAAGATGATGAAGCTGAGGAAGAGGATGGAGTTGTGTTGTCTTCAGTAGGGCGTTGAATAGGTACTGGAATTATATTGACGTTTCATAGACCTAGTTCCGTATGATCACTGTTTTTTTTGCGAATGATCTCGGGAAGGCTCGACAATTTGAGTCTGGACTCCGATCTGAGCTACGATAGAATGTGGAGGATCTCAACCTAACCACCTTCTTGGATGTTGTGGGGCAATCCTTTTTGGCTGAAGCTGGGTTAGAAGGAGGACTTGTGGTGGAAAATCCTCCAGCTTTGGGAAGGAGTGCAGAGGATGGTGATAAGAAGAGTGAGAAGCGACCTAATGCTGGTGGTGCTGGTTGAGGAATCAAGAGGCCTTCATACCTTCAGTCTTCTTCTCCACAGTGCAGTGTTGTGATCTTTCACTAGTGTGGTAGGCAGGGTCACAAGTGGAATACATGTCCGAGTGCTCCGAGACCCTGCCAAACCTGCAGACGTTGGGGTCACTTGCAGCAATTCTGGTACAGTGTTTCCAGGAAGTGCGCTGAAGCTAGACGTGGCTCGTCGAAGGTCACTACAGCCTATTAGCAAGAGTAGGGCAATGTTTGGGGTTCAATTTGAGGTTTCCTCTTTTTAGTGTTTCTTGGATGTAGTAATCATCTTTTCCAGTGTTTTGTAGTGTTTCTTTTTCTTCAGTTTTAAGAATGATTGTGGTTGAACCTCTTTAAAAAATTTATTTTATTGGGATGTGTTTGCTGAAATTCTGGTTTTTTGTTATGTTTGGGGATTTTTGAAGCCTGAATGTGAGGCAGGAGATGCTTCAATCATCGGTTCTCTAGCCATAGGCCCCGGAGTGAAGTTGGAGTGTAGTCAGGTGAACCCCAATGATGAAAAAAGGTGGTCTTGTTTTAATATTGGTCTTCAGTGCATCATGTCTTCTGAGGGTGTGAAGTTGTTAGGGTGGCGATGATGGTAGTTTTGATAATCTATAGGTTGGGCCCTTCCTTTCCCTCCTCTACCCTTATGGTGGGGTTTTTGGTCTGTAAGGAAAGTTTTCAAGTTCGATAAATCTCGCCAGTTCCAATGGTGGGGAAACCCACATCAGGTCTTGCAAAGTTACACCTGAAGTAATTTAGAGTTAGCCTAATCCTTATGGTGGGGAGTCTGTTTGGGCCTCCCTGTATCTATATCCGAGTTTATTTTCATGTATCGTGTGGTGGTAAGTGGTCTCGTGCAGAACCACCCAATGTTGTGTTCATCCTCTCGAGTAAACATTGATATTGTAGTACACCAAATGGTTTCGTTGGACTAAGAATATAGAGATAAATCTCGGAACTGATTTATGTTCATTCATTCCTTAGTTGAAATTGGTGGTTTGGGTTCTTCTTGGTGATGGTTAAAGTGATCGTGTATTAAGGATGAGTTGTGTGTCATGGGTTTTCAGTGTCTGTTTCGATTGATCAACTAGAGGCATTTAAACCTTTTGGGGTGAGTGACACATAAGGAGTTTAATCATTGGGTCTTGATCTTGTCGTGGCTTTCTGGGGGCGGAAAGAATTATAGGGGGGAGATTTGTCACACCCGCATTTTTCAAATAATTTATTTCCTTTTTTTCTTGGTGTTAGGTGTTTGGCGTCAGGTCCATTTTTTCTTGGTGTCAGGTGTTTTTTTCGAAGTTCCGGTGAGTCCTGGTTCAATTTTTTGAAGTTCAGAAAGGTTTTTGGGTTTTAGGTTGGTGCATGAACATTGTGAATATTTGAAGATGTCTTGCAGATAGTTTGGATACCTGTGTGGTCACTACTGGAGTGAGCAGGGGCCATCGCACGACCCAGGCACGGTCGGCTAAGCCGTGTGGGGCGACCGCGTAGTTTCCCACCATTAAGTGTAATTAAACAAATTTGTTAGGTGGTGATATAGTGAATAAATGAGACAAAAAGTGAACATGTTTATATATATTATTATCTGTGTTTTTTATTCTTATTATTACTAAAGTTGATAATAATTATTATTCCTAAAGTTCTATTATTATTATTATTATTATTATTAAAGTTTTATAATAATGATTAATGTTAATATTAATGTATTTAAATTTTTAGTATTTCAATCATATTTTTTTGAGGTTATTATGGATGTATATTTATTATTATTTGTTTTGAGGTTTTAATAGGATAAAATAATAACAATAAAAGGAAAAATAATATTCATCAAACCCTAACATTACCCTATGCGCCTCCACCCCTTCTCATATTTCCCTCTCATATCCCATGACACAACACTCTTGCAGTGTCCTGCACATCCTCAAGCCTCATACCCTCTGTGACCTGCCAACCACTCTCATCGCACCTCCCTCAGCCCGTCAACACCGGGCTCAAGAATCTCGCATGAATAGGGCATATCCCCTCTAGCGTGCCCTTCACCTGTCCCGCACCATTGTCTGGCTGTCCTCCTGCACACCCTCCGGCCACCTCTAGCCAGCCTCCGCCACCTTCCCTCCATCCGGTGCTGCTCTCCTCAGTGGGGACCAACCCTGACGACACCCTTGTTTGGCCTACCCTGCATCACGCGCCCGAGAAACCTCCAGCTACTCCAACCCTTGCACCCTCCTTCCCTACGGTGTGACCCAACCGCCCCTGCCCTTCGGAAGTTCTCCCCTTCTGCTCCGTCTTCGGCATCCGCATGCCCCAAGAATCTTCTCCCATAACATCCCCCTCCTCCTGCTCAACCCCCTGTCCAACCACACTTCCCCTTCTATTTTCCCAACCTCTTGCAGCCCCCGGATCCCTCCTGCTCTACCTCTTATAGCTGCACCTCCCCTTCTTCGAGCGGACTAGCCATCGCTACCACACCACACGCCACCACATCCCTTCTCCCTAAACCCTCTCCGTCCGCCGGTACACACCCCTGAACAGACTGCGACATCTTCTACCTCCCTCGAGCAGGCCTCCGATGCACCCCCTAGTTCAACGGACCTGAAACCCCCCTTGTGGTAGAATTTTGTTATTATTGGTGTTATCTTCATTAGGGTTTTTATTTATGGTTAAATTATGTCTTAGTGTGTGTGTTGAATTTTAAAGAGAATCCTTTTAGTGTAGTTTTGTGATAAAACGTTGTTGCACACAATAGAAATGTTTTGTTAAGTTTCTAACTAATTTATTAAATGATTTTTTTTGTGCTGTGAAAATAATTATAGGAGATTTTCTTATGTGTTTGATTTTTGAAGTGGTATGTTCATATGTGGTATGTTTCAATTTTGGTTAAATCCACATTGTGCCATCAAATAGATTTTATTAAATTGCGTAGTTGGTTTATTGAAATGTACAAGGGTTCAGAATTTCGTTTTAGGAATGCATTGCTGTGAATTTGATTATAAAAGTGTTTTTAAAAGAGGTTTAAGTTGGTTTCATGGGTTTAGAGCCGCGGTATGCTTTTGAATTTTTTTTGTAAAATTTTAAATGATTTATTAAATAACATGGATGCTGCGAATTTGGTTTGGGAAAAGTGTTTAGGCGCACATGCTTTTAAATGTTAATTTCATCGTGTCAAGCACATTTGTTTGGTGTTTCACTCTTAGTGTTTTCTTGAAATGGCCTGGTGGCTCTTTAAAATTATTAGTGAATTATTGTGGTGTTGGGTGGTTTTTGTAAACACTTTATGGTGCGAGTTGTGTTTTGAAAATACATCAAGGTGGTTCTTTTGTGATGGTTTCCCATTTGAATTGTCTTAAGTAAGTGGTTATTTGTTTTTACTTGTTGTGCGTTTATTGTAGCGTGTTGGCGAGGTTACCTTGTTTCACCCCGGTCATCATCTTGCATGTGCTTCCACGCCTGTATGAGGCGTGTCGCATTGTCGTGCTTGAGCTGCGAGTCGAGGTAGGTCCGCCACTACACTCACCTTTAAATTTAGTATTTATTAATTTATGGATGTTTTATTAATTTTAATAAATGGGAAATACAATAAGATAATTAATTTTTAAATGATTAATTGGTGTAAAAAGACCTATTTATTTTATACACAACTCTTGAAATATTTTCATGATGATTGGACACCCAGTATTGAAAGAATTCTAGTTTGGCCTTTAAACATAATTCACAAAATCTCAAATGTAGTTTAGGTTTTAAAGATAAATGATATCTTCTGAACAAGTGTTTTGGGTTGTCTTGAGAAATGGGATATTTCTTTAAAGTTGGTGAAGGCCCATCTAGCACTTTAATAAAGTAATTTTTTTTTGGAAAAACTCACATTGGGGTTACTCAGGGGTGATCATTGGTGTGAATTGATTTCTCAAGTTTTGTGTGATATTTGGGCCTCGTAACTGATTGATTTACACTGTGGACGCACCCTTTTTATTACATGTGAGACATGGGAACCTGGCATAGTGATTGAATCTTCAAAGAATGATTGATGCACTAGTTTATGTTATGCACTGGCTAGTGGCCCCATAAGAGGGGAATACTGAGTTATTGCTGCTATGAGGATTGGGCCCCTTGGTTAGGCCATGAAGGGCTATACCGGGCGTTCGGGTGTTATGACTTCATCGAGTTAGAGCATGATTTTAGGATGAGTCACATGTATAGTACGTTCTGGATTGTTCATGATCTCCTAGGTTGGACCCATGTTTCTTTTAGTGTGTATTTGTATGTGGTGGAATGTTGAGAGGTCTAGTTTGGTTGATGTCCCATTTCTACAACTTTTTCCATTTCCCTTGGTGTGTGTTGTGTGTTATGTGTAGTTTTCCTTTTTGGATAATAACTGATGTTTGGATTTCTAAATTGTGCATAAAAATATATTAAAATGAAATGCACTTGTTCCTTTCAAACATTAATTTTTTTTTATTTAAATTAAAAAAGGAAATGGACTGATACTTGTTTTAGAAATGAAAGTGTGTGTGGAAACTAATATTTTATATCATTTAGTTCAAACCTGGATTTAGTGAATTATAAATTTAATGGGATGTGCCTTGGGAATATAATTAATCGATCCTACCTAATGAGTTTTAATTCTCACACCTATAGTGTTTTCCTATTTTTAGTTTTGTTGCAGGTTTGAATTGAGCTTGTTCATTGTAGGTGAGACTTGGTTGTGGTTTGTAGAGTGACTCTCGAGGTCACAAGGAGTTTTACTCGTGGCCAGGTTAGTTGGATGTTGTTGGTCCTTCTTTATTTTCATGTTGTTATGTTACTTTTTGTTGTTATATTTTCTTTCCGCTGCTTTATTTATTTTATCATGAGAAATAGTTCCCTCTTGCTCTCTTTTGATGCCCTGGCGCTTGTCGCCAACCCAACAGGATCGAGAACGCCTCTTGGGCCATGTTGCGGACCGGTTCAGGTGACCGGTTCAGGGTCGACCCTGGTTGGTTCGTGATACTTTATACTCAAAGCATCGACCACCTTAGTTTCCTTCACCATGTTGTAGTGTATTGTCAAATCATAATACTTGAGTTTCTCAATCCATCTCCTTTGTCTCATGTTGAGTTATTTCTGTGAGAATATATATTTCAAACTCTTATGATCTATATACATATCACATTTGTCTCTATAGAGGTAATGTCTCTAATATTAAGAGCATGTATTACCACTACTAACTCAACATAGTGATTTGGATATTTCTATTGATGAATTTTTAGCTTCCCAAATGCATAAGAAATCACTCTATCATTCTACATAATAACACATCAATGTCCTTTCTTTGATTCATCTCTAAAGATAAAAAATCCATCATTCCCTAATAGTGGAGTCAAGATTGGATCATTCACTATACTTCTCTTAAATTATTTAAAAGATTATTCACATTACTTTCACCATAAGAACATAATCCCTTTTCATGTAATCATGGTAATTGGGTTGGCTAAATGGGAAAAGTAATGAACGAAATGCCGATAATAACCTACTAAAACAATAAAACTACGTAAATTTTTTAATATCATTGGCATAGGAAATTCTTGCACAACCTTTTACATCACAAGATCTACAAATATTATATCATTATAGAAATTTTGGCCCATAAAGGAAACTAATTGGAGGCAAAAATCACATTTTCTCAACTTCCCATAAAATTCATATCTTCTAAGAGTCTTTAGAAAAGGGCACAAGTGATTTCCATGATCATCATATCTTGTAGAGTATACTAGGAGATCATCAATAAATGCCAAAACAAAGTCATCATGATATTCCTTGAGAACACTATTCATTAGATCAATGAAAACAGATGGTGCATTAGTCAGTCCCAAAGGAATTAAAGTAAACTTTTAACGCCCATACCTAGTTTGAGATGCTGTTTTTTGGAATGTCTTCTTTCCTCACAAGCTACTGATGATATCCAGTTCGAAGATCAATCTTTAAAAAATATTGGGTCTATAAAGATGATCAAATAAATTGTCAATGCGTTGTAGGAGATTTTATTTATTTATTGTGATAGCATTGATCTCCTTGTTGTCAATGCACAACCTCATAGGCCCATCTTTCATCTTAATGAAAAGAACATGGGCTCCTCGTAGAAAAACACTAGGGGGAATAAATACATTCTCACTGAATTCCTCTAATTGTTTCATTAGTTCCACTAACTCCACAGTGGCCATTCTATAAAGGGTCTTTGATATGGGCCTTGAACTAGGAATTAATTCAATGGAAAACTCAGTTTCCCGCTCTGGAGGATGTCCAAGTAAATCCTATATAAAGACGTAAATTTATTATTTCCAAAGAGGTACATATTCTATTGGAACATTATTTTACACACCCATAGTTATTGCATTCCCTTCCTCTCCAATAATGGAATTTAGTAGATCCACTGGGGGTGGATATGGATGATAATTAGATGGCGAGGTTTCTACTCAAAAGATAAGGGATTCTACACCATTCTCAAAAATTTTAACTTCTTTCTTACTATAATATATTTTTTCATCATAATTGGATAGAAAATTCATACCAATAATTATATAAGTTTCAATCATTGGAATGAAGATATGGTTATAAACTAAAGGAAGTTTATGTTTCATGAGGTGGATTAATTGATACCCCTTTTTGCAATGATACATCAATTGGGAGTTTTGACTAAAAACTCATTTATTAAATCAAATTGCACATTTTTAGTTTTCTTGGAAAACTGGGAATATATCAATGAATGTGACGATCCAGAATCAAATAAAGCATTGGATAAGTTTATGAAATGATTAATGTACCCACCACCACTTCGTTAGGAACTTCAACCTCCATAGTTATGACCACATAAGATTTTCCCTACTCCCTTAGCCTATTTTGTCGCATGATTCCTTGATGCTTTGGACAATAATTTTCATAGTGTCCCATCTCCTAAAAATTATAGAATTTAATATTATTAGAATCTTTATTCCCCTTAAAATAACAGGAAATATGGTCTTTATATCCACATTTGTAGCATACTCATTTTTCCTTTCAGCAAGCACAAGGGTGTTTCCTTCCACAATTTCCACAGGTTGTAAATTAAAAACATTTCATTATTTCATTTTCAAGAGTTTTTAGTGGCCATATTCTTCTCCTGATTTCAGATAAAGTCATAATACATAGAGAATTTATTTTCCATCTTGATAGCTCATGAAACTATATCTTCATATGATAAAAAACATGGGAGACCAATGCTTTCTAGAGAAATGAATTTAGGACACCAAAGAATAATTCAATCATGATTCTAAATTTTGTATATATTCCACAAAATGTCATGAAAATCTTGTGATGTTAGATTCATACTTTTCAACGTTATCATATTCATTTACCCTCAAATTCAAAAATTGCCTTTCCATATCCACTCGTTGTTCACAAGGAAATTATTTCTCTATGAATATTTAATTAAATTCCCTCCATTCCATCTCTTCTATCTCTTCATCCTCCTTTGGGGTTTGGATTAAAGACCACCCCTGATCTACATCTATTAATAGAAGATAAAAGACCATGGTGGAATTCTCTCTTTATTTACATCAGAATTAGAGAAATATATTCTCTAGGGAAGTTATCCATTGTTCAGCAACAAATGGGTTTGTAGTTCCATGGAATGATGGAGGTTGTTGTTTCATAAAGCTATCTAACAAAGCTACTCTATGTGGAGGATTTGGATTATCCATATGGGTAAGGTTATTGTTCATAACCTGAGTAAGTTGTCCAAGTATAGTTGTAAACTTCTCTTCACTAGTCGTAACACCAGATCCAACATCATTATCTTGCATCAGAGGAAAATTCCTACATGGGAAACTCGTATTCATGCAGCTTCAATTTCTTATACTAGGTTCCATTTTTAGATAATGGAATACACTAAACTAGGCTATGAATCATAATGTATAATATTAAATTAGCAAAATAATCATCCTTAATTGAAACCCTTTGCATGCCTAACCCCATAATCACAAAAATGGTTTCTTTAAGGAAAAACATATATTTAGATCCTTCATAATGGATTGTAAAGAAAATGTGAATTATCATAAGAATATCCCCCAGGAGTGTTAAACCAGGTGTGCAATAAGGCCTATTTTTGTGTACCAGGATACCCTAGGTCAAGCCCAAAACTCCTTGCCAGAGTTTTCACTCCTAGGTAAACTTGTTCCAGAACCACGTCCACTTCTAGTTTCTATACAAGGATTCATTTTCTAGAAAGATCCACATAATCTATTACTTACCAAAACACAATCATTTTATTGTATGTTTACCCTCAAAGACTATCTTAGGGATTCTTTCCTTAACCTATGGTTTCTAAATCTAGTTTCCAAGTTTTCTACTAAATGTTATTTGATAAAAACTGAAAGGACCAGACCCCAGTTTCCTGATACGGTTGACTTATTTGATAATATTGGAATATAAACAAAGAATATGCATCCTGAAGGACCAAGTAGTTTAGAAGAAATTTGAAACAAGATACATATATATGTTCAAAATTACCTCATGAAAAGAAATAAATCCTTAATTTATTCCATTAGAAACATACACACCTCCTATATTATGCCTGAAAATCACTCACAAATTAATTCTTTATATCCTGGAAAAATGAAAAAAAAGAAAGGGGTGAGCTCGATTTCTTAGTAAGAGTTAGCAATACAGTGGAAGATATCATAAACATAAAAAATTTTCTTGGTGAATAATTGAGAATACATTCTTTTAAAAAAAACATTAACACATTATGCAAGGAATATGAGCTGAGTAAATAATTCAATAATAAAGAATAATCATAGGTATTCTACTCGTCGAATAACAACATGAAAATTCAATTACAAGATTGATAAGGAAAGAAGTTCATATTAAAGAAAATCTGAAACATTTTGTCAAGGCCTTGGCCAAGAAGTGTAAAAATGATTAAGGGATCGGCCAAAACCGTATATAAAATTAGGAAAGGCCTCATCCAATTCCACATTAATTTTTTTCATGAGACCTACAGATGCATAGAGGGGATATAGACAGCCCCACCCATCACATAATAAGTCATATTAATTATTTTTTGAGTGGTGATTATCCACTAAATTAGGTTAATATTAATTGTTAATATATATAATATTCATGTTCTTTATTATTCATAAACACCATTTTAGTAAATTTTACACTTTTGACATTATTTCTCATTATGATTGTAATACCTTCTTAAAATGCACTATTACGTGGTACATTTTTTAACATCATTTGAAGTACCCAATGATTCATCTGATTTTAAGGAATGTAATTATCCATATTTTAATTTGATATTTTGGTAAATTGATCTACACTTAAATATTAACATGTTTAATTCAGGGATCAACATAGAATTCATGGAAGAATATGGGAATATTTTTTGATAAAAGGAATCAATTCTAGAGAAGGCAGATTGGACACCAGCCCACTGATGAGAATTTGGGACCCACATTACAAACCAAATGAATCCCAAAATTTGTGGGAGGCTATAAGAAATATATAGGAACAAATCATTTGTCAGGAGCCAGTGCTAATTTGGCCTCCATTGTAGTCATGTTGGCAGCCCAAGTTAGAGATAAAATTATGGTCCTGATTCTGCGGTCCAGAAAAATAGTCCACTAATCTAATCTTATCTCCGATTACACAACTCCAAATGGACCCAAATATTACTTGCGGGTAGTAGATATCCGTGTCTTTATTTTCTTCTTCTATGGACCACTATGATTCAGCCATATAGAAGTTCTTCCAAGCGCGTCTGTTCGGTGGATGAAAGCTGGCTTCCACCTCGGGTCATGTGTTGAAAATTCCAAGTTCCACAAGCTTTGGACCACCCTAGGCCTACCATAATCAAGTGGGATGATTTTTACTGTTTTAGGCTCGACCCAAGGCTTCCTAAATGCCTATTTAAGGTAGTGTTGGTGGATGAGTTTATCATATTTGGTGCTTTTTTCAATTGTAATGTTATGCTGTGATTTTGTTGCCTCAAGTTTGTCTTTCACATGTAGGTTGTTCAATTCACTTTTGTTTCTTAATAAAATCTCTTCTTTTCATATTATTCTATTGATATTTATATCACTTTGATTTCTTTGGTTCAAGGTGTCAATTTATTCACACTAATACTTGTGAAATTATTCACACAACGGTGGAGTGATCATTTTATTTTTATTGTTTTCTTCACTTATTCAATTCCTCCCTCGTGATTCTACTTCCGACTTCCATTGAAACCATAGAATCAATGGAGGGCTAACCCACTTATGGGTTGATCCAAGGGAATAGAAAGTGGTTGGATTGGATGTTATTTATCACCTCATTAATGTATAATCACTTCTTTAATTGAAATTTTTATTTTATGATTTTTAAACTCCATCGTCCTTGTTGAATTTAAGGCCACACACTTCATGTGATAATATGAACCTTTACCTTGAAGTGCTCAAAACTTTGATCCTTCAAGTGTATAGGTGATTAGTATTAAAGGGTGTAGGTATTAAACTAATAAATGATGATGTTGTTTTATCTTCTTAAATGAACTCATCTCAATTATAATAAATTGAAATCATTGAAAAGGAAATACGTCCAATCAACCCCAAGTGATAACCTTGGATCAACTCACTCTTTTAAATTGAATTCACTTAAGTCTCTGAGTCTTCATTTAAAACCATATTAAATCAACCAAAGTTGGCCACTTCATAGACAAAATAAATCCATAGAATGTATGTGTATGTAGGTTACTTCTTAGGTGTCTGAGGATTCGATAACCCAAGCTAAACTACAAGGACTGTTCTACCTTCATCTATTGGGTAAATTTGAGCGTGAATAAAATCTTGGCGTCGTTTCCGAGGACCCAATTAAGTAATCTAAACACCCATTATATTCTACCCCATTTATTCTTTTCTCATCCAAATTCTCTTATCATTCCATTTCTTGTTTTTTTATATTTGCGCATGTACGCCTACACCCGCGATCAATCAAACCATCTAGTTAGGGTGGATAGTCCTGGGGTTTTGGAGTCAAGTACACCAAGGGAACTCTTTCAATTAGATACTAATATTCCTAATACTACAGAGTCCAAAATTTATCCCATTTCAATTGAAGTTCATCAATGAAACCAACTCATAAACTTGGGTGGAAACCAACATGGAAACCCAAATTAGGTAGCCCCAAACTTGGGGAATGCAGTTGATCAAGCCATGAATGATTAACTCACACCTTCCTGGACCAATGCCCCCTCTTTGATTAGACACAATTCCCTAGGAGATTACAACTACATATTTAAACCTCATGTCCTAAAACACCTTCCCACATTCCATGGAATGGAGTCCGAGATGACCTACCTTCATATTAGGGAGTTCAATGACATTGTAGAAACCATGTGTCCCCCACATCTACTAGTATTAGCTAAGATGAGGATATTTAATTTTTCTTTAAAGTATCGAGATAAAAATTGGCTAAACAATTTGAGACCATCATACATAAACTCTTGGGACCATTTATAAAGAGAATTCTACAAAAAATACTTTCCCCACCACAAAACAATTCCACTTAAAAAGAGTATCCAAAACTTTTTTGAAAAAGAGGGAGAGTCATTCTATGAAACATGGGAGAGGTTCAAAGACACTCTAAACATGGTTCCACACCATGGTTTTTCTATTCCTGAATAAGTGTGAATTTTCTATGAAGGGTTGGGTCCAGGAACAAACAATTCATTGAAATGATGTGTAATGGTACCTTTAGAAACAAAGCCCCAAATGATGTTTACGAGTATCTAGAAATCCTTGCTGAAAAAAACCAAACAAGGGGAACTTTACCTTATTTTGAAAAGCCACAAAGAACTATTGGAATTTATACACATAGAGAAGAGGAAAGACTTAGGGATAAACTCTCAGCACTCTCTAGGAAGGTTTAAGAGATAGACCTTAGGAATGTCCATGAAATCCAAATTGTTGATCCTGTTTGCACAATTTGTGACAAACATGACCATAAGATAGACAACTGCCCAAAAATTCTATCCATCAAAGATGTTCTTTTTGGAGGACCCCTAGGGGAGGTAAATTCTTGGAACTTTCAAAATCCTAAATATCAAAACAACTTCAACCCAAGGTATAATGACCACCCAGGATTCCATTGGAAAGATAACTGACAACCTAGCCAACCATAGGGACAAAATCCTTACCCCCATTAGAACTACCAAACCCATAACTAGTTCCAAACCCAACCTATCCAATACCAATAGCCACCGGTCCATTTAAAACAAACCATTCCACCTCAAAAATATCCCCCCTCGGGATAAACTAATCTTCTCAAGCACCAACCCAAACTATTCCATAAAGCCTACTAAAACAACTGTGCAAACAAATGGAAAGGATGAACTCAGAAGTATCTTCCCTTAAACAAGATCTTCAAACCATCAAAACTAGAAGGGAACCCTTTCCTACTCAGGTGGTTCCATCCTCAACTTGAATGGGAGAGTCAAGTTGTACTCAAACCACTCATGAACAACTAAAGGATGTGACTGTTTTAAGAAGTGGGAAATCAATTGAGAAACCTGAACAACTAATTCAAAACCCATCCAAAGATGCAAACTTGTATGAAAATTAAAATGAACCAAATTATCAAACTGAAAAACACGATAACATTATCAAAGAAAAAACACTTCAACAAACAACCCCACAACTTGCACCATTTCCTCAATGTATGAGGGGGAAAACCATGCCTGAACTAAGTGAAACATTGAGGGAATGTTTCTCACAAGTCAAGTTGAACATTCCCCTTCTCGATGCAATACAAACCATACCTGCCAACTCAAAGTACCTTAAGGAATTGGAATGTTTTAAAAGAAAATTTTCACACAAAAAACAGGTCCTTTTGGCTGCTAATGTGAGTACCACCATTCAAGAAACCATTCCTCCTAATATAAAAGACCCCGGTTTCCCGTACATGAATGTTGAAATAGGAGAGAGCAATGTTTTCCTGGCCTTATGTGACTTAGGTGCAAGTGTCAATCTCATCCCATATGTTGTGTACTTCCAGTTAGGCCTGGAATATCTCCAACCCACATCTGTCACACTTCAACTTGCTGATCTTAGCATTAGGGTTCCAAATGGGATTTTAAAGGATGTTATGGTAACAGTTGAAAACTTCATCTACCCTACCAACTTCATTGTCCTTGAAACCCATCCAAACATAGGAAATAAGGAATAAACCCCAATCATCCTTGGTCTTCCTTTCTTTGCAACAATCAACTCTGTTATCTGAGTTCGAAATGGGAACATGACCATCACCTTTGGGAACATGAGTCTAGACATGAACATCTATAATGAATTCTCACAAATAAGGTATGATGAGGACATTCATGAAGTAAACATGATAGGAAGCATTGATAATGAATACATAGAACATCAAGGAATATTTGATGGATGTTGAAGTCAGGATGATATTTATTTACTTTGTTCACATGATGGAAGTTTATCTGCTTGGATTAAATCATTTTCAAATTTCTCTTATGATGAATT
This sequence comes from Viscum album, assembly GCA_963277665.1. Lineage (NCBI taxonomy): Eukaryota > Viridiplantae > Streptophyta > Magnoliopsida > Santalales > Viscaceae > Viscum > Viscum album. Next base: position 471,173,575 of record OY728123.1, read on the forward strand.
CTTAGGTCCAAAAATCATTGAAACCTTTCAGGAAACAACTTTCATGGAGACCACTCCAACTTCCTTCCCTAAATCTAATCAGGACAATCTAGTAGTTGAAACTTTTACATGTGGGGAATCAATCCTATCTAAAACTTTAGGAAATAAAATTGATCTTGATCCAATGTCCAAATATTCTGCTGAAATTCTACCAACCTGATCTTGAATTGAAGGAACTTCCGGCTACACTCAAGTATACCTTCCTAGGGGACAATCAAACCCATCCTATTTTTATTTTTTCTTCTCTTGAAGCCAATCATGAGAGGATGCTTCTAGATGTCCTTATGAAACATAAGAAATCCATTGGTTGGACCCTGTATGATATTCCTGCGATTGGCCCACTTATTGGGACTCATAATATTTTTCTGGAATCTGATTCAAATCCATGTTGTCAACCTTAATGGCGACTCAGTCCTAATATCATGGGGGTAGTAAGAAAATAAATTCTAAATTTTTTAAAAGCTGGTATCATATATCCCATAGCTGAGAGTGAATGGGTGAGCCCAATCCAAGTGGTTCCAAAAAAGTTTGGAATCATAGTGATAACCAATGAGGATCGAGAGATTCTTCCAACAAGGGTGAGTAGTGGTTGGAGAGTCTGCATTGACTATAGGAATCTAAGCTTAATCACCAAGAAGGACAATTTCCCCTTACCATTCATTGAACAAGTCCTTGAGAGAGTGGCATGTCATGCCTTCTACTATTTCTTAGATGGGTACTTGGAGTAAAATCAAATTGAGGTCTCCCTAGAGGATCAAGGTAAGAATACATTCACCTGTCCATTCTCCACCTTTGACTTAAAATGAATACCTTTTGGTTTATGAAATTTTCCTGGAACCTTCCAGCGGTGCATGATGGGAATCTTCTCAGACATGGTAGGGGATTTTCTAGAGGTCTTCATGGATGAATTCTCTTTGTTTGGGGATACATTTGAGGGTTGTCGCATAATGTGGAGAGAGTCTTGTCATGATGTGAAGAAGAAAATATGGTCCTAAACTGGGAAAAATTCCATTTCATGGTTATAAAGGGACTAGTTCTAGGCCATCTGGTCTCAGGTAGGGGAATTGAAGTTGATAAGCTAAGGTTGACATCATTCGTCACCTTCCATCACCCAAAATTGTCAAGAATGTGAGGTATTTCTTAGGACATTCTGGTTTCTATATAAGATTCATCAAGGACTTTAGTTCAATCTCCCGCCCCTTTGTGCTCTCCTAGTAAAGGATGCTCCATTTGTTTGGACAAAAAGTTGTGAGGGTTCTTTCTCAACCCTCAAATCCTCTCTCACCTATCCTCCCTTTATGAAATCTCCAAATTGGAACCATCCATTAGAACTTATGTGTGATGCTAGTGACTTTTCTGCATGAATTATATTAGGAAAATGTTGTGATAAAACTCATTATGTCATTGCTTATGCAAGAAAATCCTTAAACGATACCCAAATCAACTACACCACTACTGAAAAAAAGTTACTTGCTATTGTGTTTGCTTTAGAGAAGTTTAAGTCCTACCTTTTAGGATCCCCCATCACTGGGTTCACTGACCATTCTGCACTAAAATAACTCCTCCAAAAAAAGATGCTAAGGCTAGAATGATTAGGTGGGTCCTCCTATTACAAGAATTTGAGCTCATAATCAAGGATAAAAAGGGCGTCGAAAATGTTGTAGATTATCAACTCTCTATGATGGAATTCAAAGACAACCCAAATCACATTTCTGTGTCAGATTCATTTCCTGATGAACACCTATACTCTGTGAGTGACTGCCCTTGGTATGCTGACATAACCAATTTCACAGTTACAGGAGTCATTCCAAAATTCTTTGGGACTCAAGCCCAAAGGAAATTCCTTTCTGATGTTAGACACTATTTGTTTGATGATACATACCTCTATAAGTTCTACCATGACCAAATCATTAGGAGGTGTTTCCCAGAATTTGAACAGGAGTCCATCCTTAAATTCTGTCATAGTGAGGCATGCGGTGGTCACTTTTCCTCTAAGAAAACATCTGCTATGATTATTAAATGTGGTCTTTTGGCCCACTCTCTCAAGGGAATTCTCCAAATTTTGTCAAAGTTGTCCTAGGTGTCAACAAGTAGGGTCCATCACAAAAAGGAATCAAATACCACTCACTCCTAGCTTAGTGGTTGAAATCTTTGATTGTTGGGGAATTGATTTCATGGGTCCCTTCCCAAAATCTAGGGGATATGTTTACATTATCTTAGCTATTGATTATGTCTCAAAATGGGTTGAAGCCCTTCCCAAAAAATCCAATGATTATCAAACTATGATTAGATTCTTAAAAGAAAAAATCCTCTCTAGATTTGGAATTCTCAGGGCTATCATTAGTGATCGTGGAACTCATTTTTGCAATTGTTAATTCTCATCACTCAGGAAAAAATATGGAATTTCTCAAAAAGTGTCCACTTCTTACCACCTAGAGACCAATGGTCAAGCTGAGTTAGAAAATAGGGAGATTAAGAATATTCTTGAAAAAATAGTCAATCCTTCTAGGAAATATTGGTCTGAGAAACTCTTGGATGCTCATTGGGAATATCATAGAGCATAAAAAACCATCCTAGGAATGTCACCATATAGGTTGTTTTATGGAAAAGAACGCCATTTACCTGTTGAAATTGAGCATAAGGCCTTTTGGGAAATTAAGAAAATAGATTATGACCTCTCATTGGTCAGAACAAGAAGGAAATTAGATCTCAATGAACTGGAGGAACTAAGGATGGATGCTTATGAAAATTCAAGGATCAATAAAGCTAGAGGTCAAGCTTAAAAATCTAGGAATATCAAGGTCAAAAATTTTGATCCATGAAAAATTGTGCTCTTGTATAGTTCAAAACATCATTTACACCTGGGAATGTTAAGGTCTAGATGTTCTGGTAATTTCATAGTGCATCATGTATACCCCCATGGGGCAGTAGAGATTCAAGATACCACAAGTGGTTACATTTTCATGGACAGTGGTCAAATGTTAAAACCATTAATTGAATCATTCAATTAATAGGAAATAGAGGTTGAGTTAATTGAGACAATCTATGAAATAAGAAAAAAAGATAGATTTAGGATCCACGTCTGGATAACGACGTTAAACAAGGTGCTGCATGGGAGGCAACCCATGGTTTTAAAGTATCATATCATTTTGTTGTTTTAATCAAATTTATATTTTAAATAGGATTAATTAATAATTTTAATATTTAAAAAAATAAACTGTTGACCTGTTATTCTATTATGAGTATGGATGGGTATGAAAGGGGAGCACCATATTCATCCGTGTCACGTGGTGTGATCATTGAGTAATGCCTTACCCATAAATTTAAAAAGAAGACAATGTATCATCAGTTTGTTTTATTTTAATGTGTTTGTAGGATTAAAATAAAAATAAAAATAAATAAATAAAAATATAATAATAATAATAAAAAGGGAAACATCGCGGGTTGTGGGTCGAACCCCGTCACAACCGGTGATGCCGCGAGGATTCGAACCCTGGACCGAAGGGAGACAGGGGCGCGCACTTACCACTGACCTACGGTTTTTTTGCTTCCTTATTCTACAATTTTTTTTATATATAATTATATTTTACATTCTTTATTATATATATATATTGTTTTGTTTTTTTTCTTTCTATTCTTTTTCCTTTTTCTACTAGGGAACTCTGCAAGTGACATGGATATCAAAGGACTAAATTGGAGCTGTAAGAACTTCAACTTCAACCACGAGGTGACTTCATTCTAGGATCCTCATATTTCAATTTCCTATTTTGAACATCACATATCTTCCTCTACTCCTTCTAAATCTTCATTTCTTCAAACACTGGGGAAAGTGCTATTTTATGTAGGGGGAGATAAAATAAAAAATGATTTTATGTCAATAAAATGAATGATTTGAAAAGAAAAAAAAATTGTGTAAATGGAAGGAAAAATTCCTTTAACTTTGAACATGGTAATACACATTGAACACTTTGAAACTAAATATCAAATAATTTAGCATGCCTCGATTCTAATTTTAATCCATGTATAATTTCATTAGCATATATTCTAGAAAGTGTGGCTGTCCAATGTGATATTTCATTGTTTATATTTTCATCCAAATAAAAAAAGAATCACAATGAACGTCCTTTGGATAGTGGGGTATTAGTTTGAGTTAATGGGGTCCCCCAAATAAATAGTATAGGTTTGGTGATCATTTTAGTTTAATAGGAGTATTCAAAAAACTTTAAAAAACTAATAAATTTGTACATAGAGAAATTAAATTTCCTATTGCGTGGCTTTCGGCACTTGGGGATCGTGACTCCGTAGTTGTCTACCCAAGAGTTACTAATTTTATCTCTATTTTTGGTAATTTGAATTTTTTTTGACTGAGTTAACTCGAGATGATGCCCGAGTGTATGGGCTTCACTTGGTTCCATAAGGTCTTTGATCCTGGGAGTCATTGGCAAAGTCTCTCTATAGGGGTTGACTCTTTTGAGTTCAATTTTAATTACCATGGAAAAATTTCAAAAATAAAAAAAACAAAAAAAAAAACAAAAAAAAAAGAATAAAAAAATTAAATACTCATCTTAATATTGAAATGTGATTCCACCTAGTGCTTCCGTCATTTCCCTCTTGAATAAATATGTACCCCAATGTCTATTGTGATGCACAACACGTCCTCACACTTAATTGATATTGGATGAAATATGGCAATGAATTTGAAAAAAGAAATGGGATTGGGATTTAGATCTTCTTATGAAACTATCATTTATTAAAATATTTGATCGGTTTCATGAATGTTTGGTATAAGGGTTTTTGGTGATCATTGTGTATTAAAATGTTTTTTGGAAAAGGGAATTTGAATTTCATATTGTTGAGATATATTTTTCTCGGGACTAGAAAAAATCAAGTTTGTGGTGTGATTAGCCACTAAATGAGGTGAATAGTCATTGTTAATATATATAATATTAATGTTTTTTTATTATTCAAAAAACCAATTTAGTGCATTTGACACTTTGAACATCATTTCACATTAGGATTGTAATACCTTCTTAAAATGCACTATTATGTGGTACATTTTTTAACATCATTAGAAGTACCCAATGATTCATATGATTTAAAGGAATGTAATTTAACATATTTTAATTTGATATTTTAGTAAATTGATCTAAACTTCAATATGAACATGTTTCATTCAGGTATCAATGGAGAATTCATTGAAGAAGATGGGGATATTTTGTGATGAAAGGAAACAATTCTAGAGAAGGAAGATTGGAAACCAACCCACTGATGAGAATTTGGGACCCACATTACAAACCCAATGAAGCACAACATTTGTGGGAGGATATAAGACATATAGAGGAACAAATCATTCATCAGGATCCAATGCTAATTCGGCCTCCATTGTGGTCATGTTGGCGGCCCAAGTTAGAGATAAAATTTTGGTCCAGATTCTGCGGTCGAGAAAAATAGTCCACTAATCTAATCATATCTTCGATCCCACAACTCCAAATGGGCACAAATATTACATGCGGATATGAGACATCTTTGTATCCAATTTCTTCTTCTATGGACCACTCTGATTCGGCCATATATAAGTTCTTCCAAGTGCGTCTGTTTGATGGATGAAAGCTGGCTGCCACCTCAGGTCAGGTGTGGAAAAGTCTAAGTTCCACAAGCTTTCCACCACCATAGGCCTACCATAATCAAGTGGGATGATTTTTACTCTTTGAGGCTCGACCCAAGGCTTCCGAAATTCCTATTTAAGGATGTATTGGTGGAGTAGTTTGTCATTTTGGTACTTTGTTCAATTGTAATGTTATGCTGCGATTTTATTGTCTAAAGTTTGTCTTTAACATGTAAGTTGTCCAATTCACATTTGTTTCTTAATAAAATCTATTCTTTTTCCTCTTATTATGTTGTTATTAATATCACTTTTATTTCGTTGGTTCAAGGTGTGAATTTATTCACACTAAACCTTGTGAAATTGTTCACACAACGGTGGAGTGATCATTTTCTTTTTATTGGTTTCTTCACATCTTCAATTCCTCCCTCATGAGTCTACTTCCAGCTTCCATTGAAACCATAGAATCAATGGAGGACTAAACCACTTATGGGTTGATCCAAGGGACTATAAAGGGGCAGGATTTGATGTTATTTATCACCTCATTAATGTATAATTACATCTTTAATTGATTTTTTTTTTGATTTTTATACTCCATCATCCTTGTTGAATTTTAGGCCACACACTTCATGTGCTAATACGAAACTTTACCTTGAAGTGCTCAAAACATTGATCCTTCAAGTGTATAGGTGATTAGTATAAAATGGTGTAGGTATTAAAATATTAAGGGATGATGTTTTTTTATCTTCTTAAATGAACCCATCTCAAATATAATAAATTGAAATCATTGAAAAGGAAATACGACCAATCCATCCCAAGTGATAACCTAAGATAAACTCACTATTTTAAATTGAATACAATTAAGTCCCTTAGATTTCATTTAAAACAATATTAAATCAACCCAAGTTGGCCACTTCATAGACCAAAACAATCAATAGAATGTATGTGTATGTAGGTTACTTCTTATGTCTCTGAGGATTCCAATACCCAAGCTAAACTACAAGGGTTGTTCTACCTTCATCTCTTGGCTAAATTTAAGTGTAAATCAAATTTTGGCATCGTTTCCAGGGACACAAGTATGTCATATAAACACCCATTATATTCTACCCCATTTCTTCTTTTCTCATCCAAATTCTCTTATCTTTTCCCTTTCTCATTTTTTTGGTGCATGTTCGCCTACACCCGTGATCAATCAAACCTTCTAGTTAGGGTGGATAGTACTGGGGTTTGGGAGTCAAGTACACCAAGGGAACTCTTTCCATTAGATCCTCATCTCCATAATACTCCAGAGTCCAAACTTTATCCCATTTCAATGGAAGGTATTCAAAGAAACCAACTCATAAACTCAGGTGGAAACCAAAATGGAAACCCAAATGAGGCAGCCCCAAACTTGGGGAATGCAGTTGATCAAACCATGAATGATTACCTCACACCTTCCTGGACCAATGCCCCCTTTTTCATTAGACACAATTCCCTTGGATATTCCAACAAAAATTTTAAACCCCATCTCCTAAACCACCTTCCCACATTCCATGGAATGGAGTCTGAGATGACCTACCTTCACATTAGGGAGTTAAATGAAATTGTAAAAACCATGTGTCCCCCACATCAACTAGTATCAGCTAAGATGAGGATATTTCCTTTTTCTTTAAAGGATCGAGCTAAAAATTGGCTAAACAATTTGAGACCATCATCCTAAACTATTGGTACCAACTAAAAAGAGAATTATACAAAAAATACTTTCCCCACCACAAAACAATTTCACATAAAAAGAGTATCCAAAACGTTTTTGAAAAAGAGGGAGAGTCATTCTATAAAACATGGGAGAGGTTCAAAGACACTCTAAACATGGTTCCACACCATGGTTTTTATATTCCTGAATATTTTAGAATTTTCTATGTAGGTTTGGGTCCGGGGAACAAACAATTCATTGACATGACATCTAATGGTACCTTTCAAAACAAAGCCCCAAATGATTATTATGAGTATCTAGAAAGCCTTTCGGAAAAAAACAAAACATGGGGAACTTCACCTTATTCTGAAAAGCCACAAAGAACTACTGTAATTCATACACTTAGAGAAGAGGAAAGCCTTAGGGAAAAACTCTCAGCACTCTCTAGGAAGGTTGAAGAGATAGACCTTAGGAAAGTCCATGAAATCCAAACTGTTGACCCTGTTCGCACAATTTGCGATAAACATGCCCATAAGACAGACAACTTCCCAACCATTCCATCCATCAAGGATGTTATTTTAGGAGGACCCCAATTGGAAGTAAATGATTGGAACTTTCAAAAGCCTCACTATCAAAACAAATTCAACCCAAGGTATAATGACCACCCATGCTTCCTCTGGAAAGATAAACAACAACCTAGCCAACCACAGGGAAAAAATCCTTACCCCCATCAGAACTACCAAACCCATAACCAGTTCCAAACAAAACCTATACAATACCAATAGCCACCAGTCCATTTACAACAAAACATTCCACCTCCAAAATATCCCCCCAAGATAAACCAATCTTCTCAAGCGCCAACCCAAACTGTTCCACAAAGCCTACTAAAACAACTGTGAAAAAAATGGAAAGGATGAACTCAGAAGTCTCTTCCCTTAAAAAATAACTTCAAACAATCAAATCTGAAAAGGAACCAATGCCTACTCAGGCAGTGCCATCCTCAAATTAAAGGGGATAGTCAAGTTGTACTCAAACAACTCATGAATAACTAAAGGCTGTGACTGTTTTAAGGAGTGGTAATTCAATTGAGAAACCTAAACAACTAATTCAAAACCCATCTGAAGATTCAAACTTGTATGAAAATTCAAATTAAGCAAATGATCAAACTGAAAAACATGATAACATTTTCAATGAAAAAACTCTTCAACAAACAACCCCACAACCTGCACCATTTCCTCAACACATGAGGGGGAAACCAAGCCTGAACTGAGTTAAACAATGTGGGAAATTTTCTCACAAGTCAAGATGAACACTCCGCTTCTCGATGAAATCAAAACCATAACTGCCTACTAAAAGTACCTTAAGGACTTGGGCACTTCTAAAAGTAAATTTTCACATAAAAAACATGTCCTTCTGGCTTCTAATGTGAGTACCACCAGTCAAGGAACCATTCCTCCCAATCTAAAAGACTCGGGGTTCCCTTACATCAATGTTGAAATAGGAGAGAGAAAAGTTTTCCAGACCTTATGTGACCTAGGTTCTAGTGTCAATCTCATCCCATATGTTGTGTACTTCTAGTTTGGCCTAGAAGAGATCCAACCCACATCTATCACACTTCAACTTTCTGATCTTATCATTAGGGTTCCAAATGGGATTTTAAAGGATGTTCTGGTAAAGGTTAAAAACTTCATCTACACTGCCCACTTCAATGTCCATGACAACCATCCAAACATAAGAAATAAGGAACAAACCCTAATCATCCTTGGTCGTCCTTTCCTTGCAACAATCAACTCTGTTATCTGAGTCTGAAATGGGAACATGACCATCACCTTTGGGAACATGAGTCTAGACTTGAACATCTATAATGAAAGCTCAGAAATAAGGGATGATGAGGACATTCATGAAGTAAACATGATAAGAATCCTTGATAATGAATCCATAGAACATCAAGGAATATTTTATGGCTGTTGAAGTCAGGATGATATTGATTTCCTTTGTTCACATGAAGGATGTTTATATCCTTGGCTTGAATCATTTTCAAATTGCACTTATGATGAATTCTTAGGTCCAAAAATCAGTGAAACCTTTCAGGAAAACAATTTCATGGAGACCACTCTAACTTCCTTCCCTAAATCTAATTAGGAAAATCTAGTAGCTGAAAATTATACATGTGGGGAATCAATCCTATCTAAAACTTTAGGAAATAAAATTGATCTTGATCCAATGTCCAAATCTTCTGCTAAAATTCTGAACCAACCTGATCTTGAATTGAAGGAACTTCCTGCTGCACTCAAGTATGCCTTCCTAGGGGACAATCAATCACATCCTATTGTTATTTATTCTTATCTTGAAGCTAATAATAAGAGTATGCTTCTATATGTCCTTAGGAAACATAAGAAATCCTTTGGTTGGACCGTATCTGATATTACTGCAATTATACCACTTATTGGGACTCATAGGATTGTTCTAGAATCTGATTCAAAGACATGTCGTCAACCTCAATGGTGACCCAATCCTAATATCATGGATGTAGTAAGGAAAGAACTTTTGAAATAGTTAAATGATGGTATCATATATCCCGTACATGAGAGTGAATGGGTGACTCCAATCCAAGTGGTTCCAAAAAAGGCTGGAATCACAATGATAACCAATGAGGATGGAGAGATTCTTCCAACGAGGGTGATTAGTGGTTAGAGAGTCAGAATTGACTATAGGAATCTAAAATAATTCACCAAGAAGGACAATTTATCCTTATCATTCATTGACCAAGTCCTTGAGAGAGTGGCAGGTCAGGCCTTCTACTGTTTCTTAGATGGGTACTTAGGGTAAAATCAAATTGAGGTCTCCATAGAGTATCAAGGTAAGACTACATTCACATGTCCATTCGATACCTTTTCCTTCAAACGCATGCCGTTTGTTTTATTCAATTTTCTTGGATCCTTCCAGCGGTGCATGATGGGAATCTTCTCACACATGGTAGGGGATTTTCTAGAGGTCTTCATGGATGGCTTCTCTTTGTTTGGGGAAACATTTGAGGGTTGTCTGCATAATGTGGAGAGAGTCTTGTCAATATGTGAATAAGAAAATCTGGTCCTCAACTAGGAAAAATTCCATTTCATGGTTATAGAGGGACTAGTTCTAGGCCATCTGGTCTCAGGTAGGGGGATTGAAGTTGATAAGCCAAGGTTGACATCATTCGTCACCTTCCATCACCCAAAACTATCAAGGAAGTGAGGTATTTCTTAGGAAATTCTTGTTTCTATAGAATATTAATCAAGGACTTTAGTTCAATCTCCCGCCCCTTTGTGCTCTCTTAGTAAAGGATGCTCCATTTGTTTGGACAGAAAGTTGTGAGGGTTCATTATCAACCCTCAAATCCTCTCTCACCTCTCCTCCCTTTATGAAATCTTCAAATTGGAACCTTCCTTTTGAACTTATGTGTGATTCTAGTGACTTTTCTGTAGGATCTGTATTAGGACAACGTTGTGAAAAAACTCCTTATGTCATTGCTTATGCATGAAAATCCTTAAATGATTCCAAAATCAACTACACCGCTACTGAAAAAAAGTTACTTACTATTGTGTTTTCTTTAGAGAAGTTTAGGTACTACCTCTTAGGATCCCCCAACACTGTGTTCACCGACCATTCTGCACTAAAACACCTCTTCCAAAAACAAGATTCTAAGGCTACACTGATTAGGTGGGTCCTTCTCTTACAAGAATTTGACATCACAATCAAGGATAAAAAGGGCGTTGAAAATGTTTTATATTATCACCTCTCTAGGATGGAATTCAAAGACAACTCAAATCACCTTTCTGTGTCATATTCATTTCCTGATGAACACTTATACTCTGTGAGTGACTGCCCTTGGTATGCTAACATAGCCAATTTATTAGTTATAGGAGACATTCCAAAATTCTTAGGGACTCAATCTCGAAGGAAATTCATTTCTGATGTTAGAAACTATGTGTTTAATGATCCATACCTCTATAAGGTCTACCCTGACCAAGTCATTAGGAGGTGTGTCCTAGAATATGAACATGAGTCCATCCTTAAATTCTTCCATAGTGAGGCATGTGGTTCTCACTTTTCCTCTAAGAAAACATCTACTAAGATTCTTCAATGTGGTCTTTTCTAGCCCACCCACTCAAGGGACTCCAACAAATTTTTTCAAAGCTTTCATAGGTGTCATCAAGTTGGGTCCATCACAAAAAGGAATCAAATGCCACTCACTCCCATCTTAATGGTTGAAATATTTGACTATTGGCGAATTGATTTCATGGGTCCCTTCCCAAACTCTAGGGGATATCTTTACATTATCTTAGATATTGATTATGTCTCAAAATGTGTTGAGGCCCTTCCCAAAAAATCCAATGATCATAAAACTATGATTAGATTCTTAAAAGAAAACATCTTCTCTAGATTTGGAATTCGCAGGGCTATCATTAGTGATCGTGGATCTCATTTTTGCAATTGTTCATTCTCATCACTCATGGAAAAATATGGAATTTCTAAAAAAGTGTCAACTTTTTACCACCAACAGACCAATGGTCAAGTTGAGTTAGAAAATAGGGAGATTAAGAATATTCTTGAAAAAACTGTCAATCCTTCTAGGAAAGATTGGTCCGAGAAACTCTTGGATGCTCTTTGGGTATATCGTACAGCATAAAAACCATCCTAGGAATGTCACCATATAGGTTGGTTTATGGAAAATCATGCCATTTACCTATTGAAATTGAGCATAAGGCCTTTTGGGAAATTAAGAAAATGGATTATGACCTCTCATTGGCAGGATCAAAAAAGGAAATTAGATCTCAATGAACTGGGGGAACTAAGGATGGAGGCTTATGAAAATTCAAGGATCAATAAAGCTAGAGTTCAAGCCTACAAATCTAGGAATATCAAGGTCAAACATTTTGAACCCGAAAAACTTGTGCTCTTGTATAGTTCTAAAGATCATTTACACATGGGAAATTTAATGTCTAGATGGTCACGTACTTTCATAGTGCATCATGTATACCCCCATGGGGCTATAGAGATTCAAGATACCACAAGTGGTTACATTTTCAAGGTCAGTGGTAAAATGTTAAAACTATTAATTGAATCATTCAATAAACATGAAATATAGGTTGATTTAATTGAGACAATCTATGAACTAGGAAAAAATGATAGATTTAGGATCCATGTCGGGCTAACGATGTTAAACAAAGCACTGCATGGGAGGCAACCCATGGTTTTAAAGTTTCCTATCATTTTGTTGTTTTAATCAACTTTATATTTTAAATAAGATTAATTAATCATTTTTATGTTTTAAAAAATAAATTTTTGACCTGTTCTTCTATAATGAGTATGGATGGGTATGAAAGGGGAGCACCATATTCATCCTTGTCACATGGTGTGATCCTTGAGTAATGCCTTACCCATAAATTTAAAAAGAAGACAATGTATCATCAGTTTGTTTTATTTTAATGTGTTTGTAGGATTAAAATAAAAATACAAAAAAATAAATAAAAATATAATAATAATAATAATAAAAGGAACACATCACGGGTCGTGGGTCAATCCACGTCACAACCAGCGAAGCTGCAGGGATTTGAACCCTGGACCGAAGGGAGACAGGGGCGTGCGCTTACCACTGACCTACAGTTTTGTGTGCTTCCTTATTCTACAATTTTTATATATATACTTATATTTTACATTATTTATTATATATATATATATTGTTTTGTTTTCTTCTTTCTCTTCTTTTTACTTTTTCTACTAGGGAACTCTGCAAGTGACATGGATATCAAAGGACTAAATTAGAGCTGCAAGAACATCAACTTCAACCACCAGGTGACTTCATTCCATGATACTCATATTTCAATTTCCTATTTTGAACTTCACTTATCTACCTATACTCCTTCTAAATCTTCATTCAATCAAACACTGGGTATAGTGTTATTTTATGTTTGGGGGGGGGGAGATAAAATAAAAAATGCTTTTGTGTCAAAAAAATGAATGACATGAAAAGAAAAAAAAATTGTGTAAATGGAAGGAAAAATTTCTTTAACTTTGAACAAGGTATTACACATTGCACACTTTGAAACAAAATATAAAATAATTTAGCATGCCTCGATTCTAATTTTAATCCTTGTATAATTTCATGATCATATATTTTGTAAAGTGTGGTTGTCCAATGTGATATTTCATTTTTTATATTTTCATCCAAATAAAAAAAGAATCACAATGCACGTCCTTTGGATAGTGGGGTATTAGTTTGAGTTTATGGGGTCCCCCAAATAAATAATATAGGTTTGGTGATCATTTTAGTTTAATAGGAGTATTCAAAAAAATTAAAAAAATAATAAATTTGCACGTAGAGAAAATAAATGACCTATTACATGGCTTTCGACACTTGGGGATCGTGAGTCAATAGTTTTCTGGCCTAGAGTTAGTAATTTTATCTCTATTTTTGGTAATTTGAATTTGTTTTTGACAGAGTTAACTCAAGATGATGCCTGAGTATGTGGGCTTCACTTGGTTCCCTAAGGTATTTGAGCTTGGGAGTCATTGGGAAATTCTCTCTATAGGGGTTGACTCTTTTGAGTGCAATTTCAATTACCATGGTAAAATTTCAAAATAATAAAATAATAATACAATAAAAAAATTGAATAATCATCTTAATATTGACATGTTATTCCACCTAGCGCTTCTGTAATTTCCCTCTTGAATAAATATGTACCCCCATGTCTATTGTGATGCACAACACATCCACATACTTAATTGATACTGGAAGAAATATGGCAATGAATTTGAAAAAAGGAATGGGATTGGGATCAGATCTGCTTATGAAACTATCATTTATTAAAATATTTGATGGGTTTCATGATTTTTTGGTTTAACGGTTTTTGGTGATCATTGTGTATTAAAATGTTTTTGGAAAAGGGAATTCGAATTTCATATTGTTGAGATATATTTTTCTCGGGACTAGAAAAAATCAAGTTGGGGGGTGTGATTAGCCACTAAATGAGGATAATAATAATTGTTAATATTTATAATATTCATGTTCTATATTAATCATAAACACCATTTTAGTGCATTTTACACTTTGAACAACATTTCACCTTATTATTGTAATACCTTCTTAAAATACACTATTATGTGGTACATTTTTTAACATCATTTGAAGTAACCAATGATTAATATGATTTTAAGGAATGTAATTTACAATATTTTAATTTTATATTTTTTTAAATTGATCTACACTTCAATATGAACATTTTTCATTCAGGGATCAGTGGATAATTCATGGATGAAGATGGGGATATTTTGTGATGAAAGGAAGCAATTCTAGAGAAGGCAGATTGGACACCATCCCACTAATGAGAATGTGGGACCCATATAACAAACCCAATTAAGCCCAAAATTGGTGGGAGGCTATAAGACATATATAGGAACAAATAAATATTTATAAACCAGTGCTAATTCGGTGTCCATTGTGGACATTTAGGCGGACCAAATTAGAGATAAAATTTTGGGCCAGATTCTGCGGTCCAGAAAAACAGTCTCCTAATCTAATCATATATCTGAATCCAAAACTACAAATGGGCCCAAAATTTACAGGAGGGTAGGAGAAATCTGGGACTGAAATTTCTTCTTCTATGGACCACTCTTCTTTGGACATCTAAATGGTCTTCCAAGTGCGTCTGTTCGGTGGATGAAAGATGGCTGCTACCTCAGGACATGTGTGGAAAAGTCCAAGTTCCACAAGCATTCCACCACCATAGGCCTACCATAATAAAGTGGGATTATTTGTAATGTTGTAGGATTGACCAAAGGCTTCCAAAATTTCTATTTAAGGCTGTGTTGGTGGAGGAGTTTATCATCTTTGGGGCTTTGTTCAATTATAATGTTATGCTGCGATTTTGTTGTCTCATGTTTGTCTTTCACATGTAAGTTGTTCAATTAACTTTAGTTTCTTAATAAAATCCCTTATTTTACACTTATTCTATTTTTCTTCATAGCACTTTGATACTTTTGGTTCAAGGTGTAAATTTATTTACACTAAACCTTGTGAAATTAATCGCACAATGGTGGAGTGATCATTTTCTTTTTATTGTTTTCATCAGTTCATAAATTCCTCCCTCATGAGTCTACTTCCCGCTTCCATTGAAACCATAGAATCAATGGAGGGATAACACACTTATGGGTTGATACAAAGGAGTATAAAGGGGCTGTATTGGATGTTATTTATCACCTCATTAATGTATAATCACTTCTTTAATTGAGATTTTTATTTGATGATTTTTAAACTCCATCATCCTTGTTGAATTTAAGGCCACACACTTCATGTGCTAATACGAAACATTACCTTGAAGTGCTAAAAACTTTGATCCATCAAGTGTTTAGGTTATTAGTTTTAAAAAGTGTAGGTATTAAACTAGTAAGTGATGATGTTGTTTTATCTTCTTAAATGAACCCATCTCAAATATAAGAAATTGAAATCATTGAAAAGGAAATACGTCCAATCCACCCAAGTGATAACCTAGGATAAACTCACTCTTTTAAATTGAATTGACTTAATTCTCTTAGTGTTCATTTAAAACCATATTAAATCAATACAAGTTGTCCACTTCATATCCAAAAACAATCCATAGAGTGTATGTGTGTGTAGGATACTTCTTATGTCTCTGAGGATTTGATAACCCAAGCTAAACTACAAGGACCATTCTACCTTCATCCCTTGTGTAAATTTGAGCTTGAATCAAGTGGGGATATACATAAATAACATATATATTCATATTTAAACTCACATGTGAAATGTAAAAAAACTTTCCCCAGACATTAATCTTAAACACTAACGATTCAGAGTAAATTGGTGAATGGTTTTAGGGTAGCACATCCAAAATAAAACTAGTCATAAATAGTAAAATTACATATTGTATATGAAATCATAAATCATTAATCAAAATAATAAATAATAATCAACAAGAGTGTCAAAACAGATGTAAAAAATCTTATAAAATCATTAAGTAATTCTTGAGATAAATACGCTTTTATTTTGAAAAGAAGAGTTCATTTGGAAAAGTCATTGTATAAAACTAGTAGTGATGTAACATAGTATTTTAATAATAAAATTAGTTATTTCATAAAGGTAATGGTTTCAAAAAAATATTATAGAGTTCCCTTGAAAATAGTTTTGAATTTGAGAAATTCCCTTCAATTGGGTTTGTATTTTGGAAACAATTTTGAAGGTTCCTTTTAAAATGTGTAACTATCCATAAATTAAGGAAGGATTCAGGTTGGGGAACAAATATAGAACTCTTGAAAATAATTTATGAGGATTACATAATAATATAAAAGAATTTCATTGAGGTAATTCGACAAAAAAAGTAACCCAAATGAAAATGGAGGTTCGGGTGGAAAAAACCCTTAACTTAAGTCCAAATGTGTTTTTCTCTTGAACTTAAGGTCTTGGAATATGAAATTAGAATTATTAATAACTTATTTGAGAACCTATTAGAAATTTATTTATTTTATCATAATTAATTTTAGTTCATTTATGACCTTATTTATAAGTAATTAAATTGAATTTGGTCGCTCTCGAGTGTTCGTTTTCTTTATTTTCATAATCGGTTAATTTGTTCATAAATAATGGAGTTCAAGGGGAATAAATTAAAATAACTAGAATTTAAATTAAATATTATTTATAATAATACAGAAGAGTTAATGGTCATTTATATTCTTTGGTTACATGGAATGATGATGAATCATTAGATGAAATATTTATGAAATTCACTTAGATAATTTTAGCAGTATTTTGATTATTAGGAACTAGTTTGGCCATATGATTTAATAATATGTGTCTATAATAGTTCATGAATATTAATTAGGTTATAATAAATATATTATTGTCCAGTTCTACCATCAAAATGTTTTCAAAACTAGTAATTAAGGAGAAATTTAAGAACAAAACTTCATCCTTCAAGAAGGTTATAAATTTGAACCTCAAGGACATTGATTCCGTTTATAAAATAAGAGAGAAAATAAGGATATTGATGA
The DNA here is from genome assembly GCA_963277665.1 of Viscum album. NCBI lineage: Eukaryota > Viridiplantae > Streptophyta > Magnoliopsida > Santalales > Viscaceae > Viscum > Viscum album. The sequence continues at coordinate 471,190,932 of OY728123.1, forward strand.
TGATTAATTAATTTTAATGATATTATTATAGTATATAGATGATTCTTGATATATCGGGGTAATTTGGACAGAGGAGGTTAGGAGTGGATAACAAAAGTAGTTAAATTGAAATGAAACTAAATGAAAAAGAAAGGTGCATTCCCTCTTGAAATAACCTCTGTGAGAACCTCCTTAAGTGAAGTGATTTTGGTCTTTTGGAAAGAACAAGAGATTCTTGGACATGGGGAGTGACAAAATAAGGATATTTGGGAATATAATTGAAGATATTCTAGGCTTAGAGGATTGAAGATAAGAGGGAATGGGGGGGGGGGGGTTATAGTGGGGTAATGGAAGGTTTTCATATTTTTTAATCATTAGTTTATTAATTTCCCTAAAGACAAGAATTGGTAATGATTTCCAGACTAGTTATAGTAATAAATGCATGTGATTTTGATCCAAGTGTCCTTACATAACATAAATTCCATAAATAGTGTATTAAACTGATAATTTGTATATATGGTATATTAAAATATATCACAATTTATCAAATATTTGAGTATTTCAGAAAAATACAAAAAATTCACTCTAACCCCTTCTCAATGTGTAAAATCAAAAAATGAAGTCCATTTTTCAAAAATAAATTTCTATGTATTATAAATTTAATATTTATGAGAGCCTCTGAGCGACGACATCTTCTCTCTCTCGCTCGCTAGGGTTCTTCTTTCGGTTTCGTTCCCTCCCCTCCTCCGGCGTGGTTCTGGGCGGGCTGGTGTTGTTGTCATCATCTCGGCACCGGTGGAATCTAGTGAGGGATGGCGAGGATCTGTTCATCCATGGCGGATCGACGAAGGTTAAGGCTTCCGGATGCGGCGCCTCCGCGGCCTGTCGGATGTGGCCTCGTCTGCCCTTGCAAAGGGTCTCGCGGCGTGGATCTGGCCTTGTGAAGGGTCTGGTGGCGTGGATCTGGCCTTGCGAAGGGTCTGGCGGCATGGATCTGGCCTTGCGAAGGGTCTGGCGGTTTGGATCTGGACTTGCCTCTCCTGCTAGGTGAGTTTCAGGCGTTTTCCTTGGACCTCGGTTGCGCGTCGGCGGGCATTGGCTTCGGCTGGACTGGATTCATTGCGGGCTTGGCTCGGTGCTGGCCCCAGTATTGCGCGGAGGGGGGAGGGTCTCCTGTTTCGGGATTCCAGTTACGTGCGTCTCTCCTTGAAGGTCTTGCTTTGGGTGTTTATCACTTGATAGCAGTGAAATTGTGGCGGATTTTGTGCATTTCTTGGTGGTGTCTTCTCCGAGCTGTGATGGTTGCGCTGATTGTGGATCTGCTCACTGTGATTGGTGTTTGTCGGCTTCTCAAAGGTGTCTTGCTGAAAGCTGAATGCAGTGGTGATTTTTTGATATTGCAGATGAGCTGTTGGTTGAATGTGTTTTCTCAATGGAATGGATTTTAGGTTTGTGAGTGATGGTTGGGTATGTAATTGTATTTCTTCGGTGGGAACTCTTGAGTGGGTTTGGGCAAGATGTTCGCCCTTATCCATTTCCTTGTTTACTGCACTTTTTATTTCTTTTAATAAATGGTCAGAGGTTTTTCCTCTGACTGAAATTTCCTGGTAAATTTAATATTTAAATAAAATCATAATTTATTCAAAAAAAGGTAGTTTTAAAACATTTATTTACTTATTCCAAAACATAGATATATCATACTTCCCCTTGAATATTATTTATATACTGTTGTAGGTAATGTTACTATTCATTATGGTATATCACTATTCATAATGGTATGTTACTATTGATAAGGGTATGTTACTATTAACAACATATTATGTTTTTCTTAATAGACTTCAAATAATATACTGATCGCAACTGCATATGTCAGATTTTCTAAATTTACATCACAGAAGTGACAAACCTATGTTTAAAAGTCATATTGAACATAGTAGTTCATTAGGTTGTGATTTCATGTGATTATGACATACTTATAAGAAAGGATTTTCCATCGGAAAAATAATGGGTTGTGACACTGTTTACATTATTTCACTTTAATGGGACAACATTGATGCCTCAAAAATATTTTCAATTTAATTACCTTTTCTTTTATGGGATGTAAATTTTTACAATCTCATTTTATGAAAAATACAAATTATTCTCCAAAACAACTCTTCTTTCCAATGTAAAAACTGTTTTCTCGTCTAGCTTTAACTTTTGTGAGATATATGACTCTTTCCCCACTTACTCCTTGTTTATGCTGTACATACTGAAATTTGAGAAGTAATCTCAAAATTATTCTTATTCTCAATATATTCTAATGGATTATGATTTGAATGTTTCAAAGTGTTATGGGACACTTTGTTATGTTTAAGGATTATTTCCTCAAGAATATTTCAATAGTATCATTTAAAAATAACTTCATCTATGTAAATATTCTTTGTTGAATCGTGTAATATATTGAGGTTTATATCCTATGATATCATCTACCATATGTTATTGAAGGGTTGATGATCAGTTTGACTGTGGATTAGCTAATTTGATACCATTCATATGTTATAGTTAATTATTCACATTTTGTATGCTAGTTTTTCAATACAAATATTTATGTTGTCAATGTGTCACTATATTCATATGAGGAAATTATTTGACTTAGTTATTGAAAGATAGGGACCACTATAGACCCTCGATACATTAATAGGTCTCATGATACTAACTAGTGTCTTGATACGAGGCCTTGATGGAATGATTATTATAGTCATGGCATGAGTCTAGGACGATATGATTAAGATGTATGGTATTATGCATTACATAATTATGAAACTAATGATTAATAGTCCATGTGGTTATTCAACATGTAGAATACCCACAGTTTTGTTTTATTATCACATCTATTATTGGGATCTTATTCCTACCATATTATGTTCAAGTTTATTTTTAATGGCATGTGTACTTTTACTTATTCACCATTCCTCCTTATTTATGCTTATGCTATATTATTTACCCCAACTGAGCATCTGAGCTCAAACATTTATTATGTTTTATTTCACCACTTGATGTGAAGATGAATATTATGAAATAATTTTAGGGATAATCTTTGAGTTTTAGGTGTTCCCAATGGAATATATATGCTATATTTCATTTCATGTTGTAATGTTGAACATATATATATATTTAGTATTCCAAAACTACTATACTATTCAGTCCTTTAGGATAAAAATTTCAGGTAATAATGCCAATGTAATAAAATAATTCACTAGCTCTAGGATTTTGGGGTTGGGGAATTATAGTTGGTATCATAGGAAGTTTTAATGAAACCTTTGAAACAAGATTTAGAAAATGTAGATTAGTGAACAAAAACCTAAGATAGACATTTAGAATAAGAATATGAGAACATAGTAGAATTTTGGTATGGAATAGATCATGTGGATATTAATATAAAATAAATACCTATTTGGATACTACAAGTGGATGTAGTTCTGGATCATATGTACCTAGAAGTTACAACTCTAACATATTGTTCTGGTCCAGAATCTGGGTAACTTGATACAAGACAACGGGGCTTGCTCCACAACATGTCTGACACTCCTGAGGGATATTCTTAAGAAAAATCACATTTAATTAACCCACCATTATGATGGATTTATTTCTCCAAAGTAACCAAATTATATGGTTCTTGGATTTATGAGGAATAAATTTATGTTTTGTGTAATTTCATGTTTATATTTATAGAATTTTCATAATTTTATATGAAAATAAGGTATATATAATTGACTATAAATGGCGCATATAATAATGAATATGAACATCACCAATTCACGTGTTGAAAAGAGTAATAAATATGGTCTATCTCAGCATCTTAAGCCATAATTTTTTAGGACATTGTCTCTCGAGTATCCTCATCAGATGAGGAAACATTATCTTGTGTTAAAAAAACATGTAAATAATTCTATGAGTACTATTTCATTGATGGTAAGAAATAGTAGAAGAGGATAACTAAGAAAAATTTGGAAAAATAGGAGAAGAGAATGAAGGGTTCTATAACAAGTTATAACTATTGAAAGAATCACCCTGGTAAATTCTTAAAGAGAATGAGAGTTTGTTATAAATGTAGAGAAATTGTACATTTGGTTCATGATTTCAATGGTAATAAAAAGGTTTCTAATGTACAATGCTTCATCTTCAAGGGGATGGGACACTATCAAAATCGATGTCCCAAGCATCAAAGGAATATACCCCAAATGATGTTACTGGATAATGATAATGTTATGATACTACCCCAAAGGAATTTTAATGATTAATACTCTTAGTTAATAATCATGTCATTTGAATATTTTATCAACAATGTACTTTTTATAAGAATTATGGAATATATGTGAATGTACTGTAGTACTTTTTTGTTAAGTATTTTAGACTATAAGTTGAATGGTACCAAGAAAATATATTTAGGTGACAATTAATTTTTTTGGAAAACACATGATTATAGGAAGGAAAACACTATTTATATTCTTGATGTGGATATAATGATGAATAAATGATTGATTTTCATAAGTATGGACTACCTTGGAACTGATTATTGATTTTTTACCAAGTGGTCTATGTTATAATTGATGGATTTTAAAACAATGTTGTATTTAAGGAATATATCCAATAAAATGTATCTTACATAAGTAATATAGAATAATACATTTTTTGAATCTGGTTTTATGGTAATTTGAGTTATTACCATATTTCAAGAGGATACATGATGAAGTTACACAAATGTTTGGAAGGTGAAAATTTATAGTTTTTTATTTATAAGTTAATCTTAGAAATTAAATGAACATCTTTATAAAGTGTTGAATAATTATATTTTAGAAATGTTAAAAATTTATGAATTATTTATGTTGATAATTTTATGATGTTTTAGAGGATAATTTATTACTTCACCACATGACACAAACTATGCTAAGAGATTAAGTATTGACAGTTCAAGGTGAAATCAATGGATACGATTGTTTTTATGAAATAAAAATCTATATTTATACTCTTATAGAGTGGACTAATTCCTAAAATCAAGGGAATGAGTCTTAAATTTAAAATTTTATTATTATCATAATATTTTATAATATCAATGATCTTTTTTATAGTATATTAGTGATTTGTAGTAATCAAATTTCATTTGAACATGTTCTATATCACTTTCCCTCAGACCTTTGTAGTTTGATTTCTCTTCCATTTCCAGGTATTTACTTCCATCTAATGTCACCCCATTCAAAAGAATACTTTTTTTTGGTGACCACCTAATTTAACTTACCCATATATTGTGAGAATATTATATTAACCCTGTTTCGAATGTTGGTATCCCATAAGGGAATTTTGAAGCCTCATCCTTTAACTTTCGAATTGTAGTTTCGAATTGCGAGGACCCAACTCTTTTTAGGAGAGAATAATGTAACACCCCAGTAATTCATTTAATAATTTTAAATAATTTAAAATTATGTTTTTAATAAATAATAATAATCATAAATAATTAATTATTTTAAAAAATAGTATTTTATAGTATTATTTTTGTTTAAAATAATATTTTAATTTTTTTATTTGTAAAAATTTCATTTTTATCAATAGATTATTTAAATAAATATAATATATATATATATATTGACTATTATAATTATATTGATAAATTCTAAATTATGTTATGAATATATTCACTATTATTATGATACCCCATGATTTTATGGTAAATTTCTTCATAAATTTCTTCGATTAATTAGATAGATTATATGCACAATACATTGATTCTATGCAAAACAAACCTTTTTAATAATTATAACCTAGCCATGATACATAATTTCCCCACTTCATTGATTTTAATTTTTAAAACCTAAGATACACCATTATAATGAGTATGTTTTTTAGAGTCTAATGGGACCAACATAATTTTTTTGTTAATAGTTAGTTAACCCTAATGAATAGTAATGTACACTTATGAATATTAATATTAACCTTATGAATTGTAACTTGACCCTTATGAATAGTAACCTCACTCATGAATGTATATGTAACATTTATGCACTTTATAAATGATAGTGAATGTTTTAAAAATAAATAATTAAGTGTTGGTATATTTGTGGGTAATGAATATTTATTTATGATTTTAAATTAAAAATTTTATTTAAAATAAAATTCCTTCTAAAAAAATTTATCCCTAAATAAATATTTTCTTATCTTATGATTATAGGATAATTTTACGATACCTCACTTAATTTTTGAATGTATTATAAAATCATTTTAAAAATAAAATCCGTATTTTTCATGTAAATAATGATTTAATTTAAAAATTAAATTTCACCTATTTTGAAAATTATTTTGGTAAAATGGGTTCATTTTTTAAAATTTACACATCAAGAAATGGTTGAGGTGAATTTTTAGGATTTTTCAGAAATAGAGGATTTTTTCTGAATATTGAAATACAGTAATTTATGGTAAAAATAAATTATATGATAATTACACTATTCATTGCATCATGGATGATGTAAGAAAACTATGATAAAACTAACATGAAATTATTACTGTTTGTGTCATAAGAATCAAAACTATTGGTTTTCTAGAGCTATGTAACAAAATAATTAATAAGATATTCAGAATTCACTCCTCTCATCCACTATAAAAGATACCCATCACTCCCTCTTATCTACACTCATCTAAGCCTTGAAGCTTCTCAAAGTTCTGAACAAATTCTCTTCCTTCTCCACTTCCCACATCTAGATGCTATTTTTCTTACCAAAATTCCAAAACCCCTTCCCATAAGGCGGCTCTCAAGGAGGATATATAGAGAGGTAAAATGCTCTTACTTTTTCCATTTAATTACTTTTTTATGTTTTTTCAATTTTTATTCACTCCTATAATCTTCTATAAAATTGATCATTATAACTCCAGTGTCAAATATATAATATAATTATATCTTTTAAATTTTATATCCATTATTAATCTCCTCACTCTCTCACTCTTTTATTTTATAAACCAAATCATTGTCTGGGAGGTGCAAATTTACAACCTTTGTGGATGACGATGTTTCGTTATTCAATTTCTTCTTCAAATATGTCCATGAAAAGAATTTTATGGTTGAACCAAATAATTTTTTTTAATCATAACTTATTTAATTATTATAGAACAATAATATTTTCAAGCTATTAAATAATAGAATAAAACATGTTTGTTATGATTAGTAACAACAGTAATAATCTAAATGATCATCACTAAATGTATTATCTAAATATTCATCCTCATAATATATTTCCACATGATATAATTTACTATTTAAAATTAATAATGTAACTCAAAAACATTTAATTCCAATTATGAATAATTATATTAATTCCACTTGAATTCTATTACTTATAATCATGCGAACAGATCATGAAATCATGGAACGAACACTCCAGAATAACTAAATTCAACCATATAACTTATCAATATGTCCATAAATGAACATAATAAAACAATAATGAATAAAATAAATTTATATAAGGCTTTTAATAAATTAATTAATTGAATAAATTTTGTTATTCCGGAAGTTATGTTCAAGTGAAAAACATGTTCAGAAATACAATAAGAGTTTTCTCATCTCACATCCATTTATGTGTGATATTTTTTATTCACCAATATTTCATATATATGATGTATGGATACAGTCTATTGATGTATCATATCATGAATATATTTACTCTCTTGGAATTAAATGTATCATTTGATTATTATTAATTTTCGGGCATATGATTTGATTGATTTGAAACTGGTAAGGGGTTTTACACGAACCACCATTTTTTATTCAGGTTACTCTTACTATACCTTTAATCAATTTTATTGATTCTACAATTTGTTTATTTATCATGATTATATTTATATGTTCCTAAATAATATATACATATCATATCCTCCATCTATTATGGGGATATACATGTTTTAAAATGGTTTCCATCTTAATTTTTCCTGTTAAACAAGCCCTATTCAAGGGAACTTCTCGGATTCTTATCCATCTTCAAGTGCGATATATAATCTGATTTAACCCATAATTATTTTCATAAAATTACAAATTTTTTCATGAAAAAATATCTTGGTTCATTTTTGGTTTTAGTAAATCAAACATGTCATTCCACTTTAAAATCTTTTTAAGATTTTCCTTAAACTACACTAAAATGTTTTACTTATAAAGATTCTTTAAAAACACTTTTTACACGATTTCACATAAGTGGGAAAATAATTATGACTCAAATATAATTTAATTGTATTTAAATTTTAATTTCTGGGATATAAAATTTTTCAATATTATTTTATGACAAATATAAATGATTTTCTAAAAGAACTCTTCCTTCCAAAGTAAAAACAGTTTTTCTTGTCTCACTTTACTTATGTGAGATATAAGCCTTGTTCACCACTTACTCATTATGTACGGTGTATGTAATTTCCTTTTAAATGTAATATTATGATTATCCTTATTCTCATTATATTCAAATGGACTATTATTTGAATGATTCAATGTGGTCTCTAACCCTTTTGGAATGGTTAAGGATTATTTCCTCAAGAAATTTTCAATGGTCGCATTTGAAAATAACTTCATCTATGCAAATATATATTGTTTAATCTTGATATTTTTTGAATATTATCTCTTATGATATAATCGAAAATATTTTTTTGAAGGCTTTATGATTAGTTTGACTATGGATGTGCTAATTTGTTACTATTTATAAGTAATAGTTAAAGTATTCACATTTCGTATGCTAGTTTTTCAATACGAATGTTGATGTTGCCTATGTATCACCATGCTCATATGGGGAATATATTGTACATATTAAGGGATGGGTGGGTCCCACTGTAGTCCCTCTATACATTGGTTGGTATCATGATACAAACTAGTGTCCAGTCACGAGGACTTAATGGAATAGATATTGTAGTCTTGGCATAGGGCCTTTAGAATGCGATAATTATGTTCGACATTATGCATTCCATAATTATGAAACTAAAGATAGATAGTCTATATGTTTATTAGACTAGTTGAATACACATTTCTATGTTTTATTATGGAATATTTTATTCATCTCGTATTCCTTCCATATTATTTTCATGTTTATTTTTTATGGCATGTGTACTTTTTGTTATTCACATTGACTTATTATTTATGCTTCTTCTGTATTTTTTTTACCCTTACTTAGAAACTGAGATAACCCATTTATTATGTTTTATTTCTACCTAGGATGAGAATAATTATATTATGAATGAATTTAAATTATAATATAAGAGTTTTAGGTGTTCCCAATGGAATTTATATGATATATTCCATTTGAAATTTCAATGTTGAACATATGTAGGTATCTAGTCTTTTCAAACAACTAAACTATTCAGTCCTTCAGGATACTACTTTCTTGTAATCATTAAAATTTAAAAAAATAATTCACCAACTCTAGATTTGGGGGTTTGGTTGTTACATGTAGTTATATGTATTAGTTCTATTAAAAAATATAGAATTTAGGATTCTAGAGAAGTGTAGGAAACTCTATAGGATATACAATGTTTTATTTCCAATCAATAGATATATCATTATATCATGTCTATCCCAAACCATTTTAAATAAACCCCCCTCATGAGAAGTTAATTATAACCATGTAATGTAAGTAAATTTATTTTTCATTTCAGGATCAAACATACCCTGATAAATTATTATAGGTTGTTTATGAATATAATATTCCACATCCCTTTCTTAGATATCAATATGGGATCTTTATAGATAGATCCAGTACATTACAAAAATGACATAAAATTCATCTATACAATGAATGAAAAAATAGGATGATCAGACCCACACATGTCTTTTTTATATGATATATTTAATTGTGAGGAAATAATCATACCACTAAGGGTTTTCGTTGACACATCAATATCTAACCATTGAGAAGGTGATGTGATACTCATATCAATTTTTTCAACTATAAATGATTTCATAAAACCTAAATAAAAAATAAATTTATAATTCTTTATTTGATGATTATTTCCCCTTTAGCTCGTATTTTCCTTTAAACCACATTAGCCATTTTTATTATGTAACACCCCATGATTTTATAGTACATTAACTCTTCAATGGAATTCAATAACTTGCGCTATATACAACAACGAGTTCGAGCACACCATGAATTATCAAACTAGAAACTCAAAAAGTAGTAATGAATAATATTAACTGAATTTTGAATTTAATATACATCCTATATATTTTTAACATTCATATTTTGTGTTTCTTAGACATAATATAAAAACAAATTCAATTTTTCAGATAAAAGAAATATTTTTTTAAAAATGTAATTTTACCACCAATTTAATGGGGAATCCTTTTAAAAAAAATATATGACACTTTTATATATTAAATTTAATGAAATTAAATTCTTCTTTATAATGGGGACATAAAAATTTTGTTAGTAATTTTTTTGGTACTTTCCTGATAACTTTCATATTTTGAAGAATAATAAAAAATACAATGTTTTATTTGAAAAAACCCATTTAATCGAAATAATATATAGTGTTAAATTATTATTTTGAATTGTTTTCTCGTATAATTAGATTACATTTTTATCATTTAATACAATTTAGGTCATTATAAGTAATTTTACAGTTAAATTTGAAATAAACACATGTCAATATTTTGATATTTTTTACTTTTTTAAAAAAACTGCTGTATGGGTTTACAATGAGAATTAATTTTAAATTAATAAATGAAACAAATATGTTTTGAATTTTCTAAAATATAATTCATTTTTGAACTCATAATATCAATATTATATTATGGGGAATTGTTGGAATTTTTCTGAAAACATTCAATTTTTGATGAATAGTGAAAAACAATATGTTATTGTTTAAAACCGACTTTTTATTTAAACAATTATTTATTTTATTTATATTAAATTTAAGTCAAAATAGGTATATAATATCTATATAAGTTCAATTTAATTCATTAGAATCATTTTATAATAAAATTATAAGGATAAATTTTTATTGAACGATATACTGTCTTTTACCCACCTTCTAGGAGCATTTTCAAATTTGCATAAATTGTAATTTTACCGCTTCTATGAGTTGAATTTAAAAACTCTGAGAGAAACGGTTTAACTTAGTAAGTAAAATGTGGTTTAATAAGCTGAAAATAAATTTTGGTGAATATTAACTATTGACTTTTATTTACCATAGTTAAAATTAATTAGGGTAATTAAGGGTAAAAATGATATTATAATTATCATAAAACATGTCCCAATTCTTTTGGATAAGATTAATTAGACCAAAAAAACCTTAGGAATAAAATTAGATCCTCTTTTATCAACTTATATTTTATTATGACATTTACTATAACTTTATTTATAGTAGAGTTAAAAGTGTTAAACTCAAAGTTTAATAACTAAACAATTTTTAATACATGGTTATACCTAAGAGAAATTAGACTATAAATATTCATTAGAATGATAAACAAATTTCCTACACAATTTTATTTTATTTATAATATCATGGCATTAAATAATTAAAATTATTTATGACATAATGATGAGGCAGTAATTACCTTCTTAATAAAATATTAAAATAATTGATATTATAAATACTAAAATAAATATAATTCGAATGTGTTTAGGTCACCCATGAATTTTATAGGGTAATATGACATTTTTGGTTTGATTAAATATATTTTCATAGATATAATCATGTTTTGATGACTTTTAAAAAACCAAAAAGTCAATCGTGTCAAAATTGAAAAAATTAGTTTTTAAAACAAATATTATATTATTAAATGATATAATATTCTTAAAAATATAAGGTTGGGCCAAAATACTTATTTAATTATTAATATGTCATTAATGAACCACTTTGGGTGCTCTTCGAATTTTATTTTATGTTTATTATCCATTAATTATAATAATACAATATGACATTGTAAAAGTTAAACTTTTTAACATAGAGTTAAATCTAGATGATAGTGTTAATATGGTCACCTAAACTTGTCTAAAACATATTGGTTGAGGGGATTTCGACCCATAACCACCTTATATTTGAATGAAATCAATTTTTATACATTATAAATTGAATATTATTTTATAATAAAATAATATTGTAGACTTTTCCAAAATTGACCCTCACCCCTCTTATTAAAGGGAACTTCCCCTTCTCTTAATTTCACACCTCCAAATCCATATGGCTCGGCCAACCTCTACCCTAATATCTTCCCAAAATCCCTAAATTAATCAAATAGGCCTTACTTTGATAATAAATACAATCTATAGATACGTTTTGAAAACTCAAAAGGAATCACCTTAAGAAGAGGTAATAATTTCACCACCCTCTTTCATGTTCTATTCTTCTTCCACATTCTCTTTCATTGTCATTTACATACCAAAATACAAAATCTAGTACCTTCTACTTACTATGATGTTATTATAAATATGGTACAACCAAATTCATTATTCTATCAATCCTATGAATGATAATTCCACCATGTGTGCGTATGTATAGCCTACCGTCTCCACGCTGTGGTGTAATTTGTTATCCAAAACTATGTTATTGGGGTGAATATAACACTGAGTAATATGAATAAAAATAATGAAAATAACATGATAATTTCTTTGTAAAATTAATATACCAAACAATTCCGCACTATTTAATCACTATGGAAATTAAAACGTTGCTCGTGTGTACGTACGACTTACCGTCTCCACAACGTGATGAGATTCATTTCCACATTCACCATTCAACAATGATTATAAAATTATATATTATTAATAGGTATGTAATATATGAAAAAATAATGCTACTTAATATATATATATATATGTACTTACAAATATCTTATTCACTTACTTCCATTCTATATGATATGAAAACGGAAACAACGTTTATGTGTACATACATCCTACCGTCTCCATAAATGGTGTTTTCTATTTCATATATCTATCTATTATACATATTTATTTTCTAAATATATATGATATATAAATCATGTGTTATATTCTAGAAGTATGTAAATCATGATCTAAATTATATGATCAAGAATAACGTGTTAAAACACGCACTATGAAGAAAGCGATTATTACCAAAAATGTTAATTTAACATGGAAATCATTATTAAATGGGTTGTATAAAGTCATAAATGAATATGGTATGATATAATAAATATGAATATGGTTCTGGTATAATTTAATAACATACTATGGTCATTATACAAGAGTTTAAACTTACCCTCAACCAAAGGAAAGTATAAGGTTAGTATTAATTTCTTCAATCTCATTATTATCCGAGATTGTTTGTGAGTAAGTCTTTACTGGGACATATTTATCATCAATGTCCATATTTCATAATTTTCTTCCAAAGGTATCTTTCAAGTTTTTAATGAATGGTCTATTAAACATTATCATCATTTTAAATGTTTTAAATAATTTTTTATTCTAAATCTTATTAATTAACGTCCATGTTTTCAAAATGATTTTAAGGATTTATTTATATGGACAACATTGTTTTAAAATGTTAATTCCTTTCAATATTTCAAAGTGGAAGGGAAAAATTTGATTCTAATATATCTTTAAATGTCTTCATTTTTAAAATATCTATCATTAAAATGATTTCAAAGAAAGAAAGATATTTTTCCCTCAAATAGGTTTGATTTCATATATGTAAACGTCCTTTGATGGATTTTACACTTGATTTATGTTGATTCATAATGATACAAATCAACCATTTTATATTGAAGGTTTTGTGATATTTTTGACTGTGGATGTGTTATTTTTATACCATTCATGGTTTATGGTTAAATAATTAACATTTCATATGCTAGTTTTAATACAGATGTTTATTTTATGTGTCAAACTTTCATATGAGGAATTAATTGGGCTTAGAAAGTGATGGGTGGAGCCTTCTATATCTACTCGATGCATCGGTAGGTTTCACGAGACAAACAAGTTTTTTGGCACATGGCCTTGAAAAAATCTTACATGTAGTCTTGGCACCAGGCCTTGACTTTGTTGTTATGATGTCTGGCATTATGCATTCCATCATTATGAAATTGGCTATTGATATTACATGTGATTATTATACTAGTAGAATATCCATGTAAATAATAATATGTAATTATTTGATTTATCTTTTCTATATTATTTTGAAGTTTATTTTTAAAAGGCTTTTGTTTTAGTCTTATACATTTCCTTAAATTTTTATGCTTATTTATGAATGTTTCAGCTATATTGTTATCCTTACTCAGCATTTGAGCTCACCCCTTTCTTATGTTTTATTTTTCCAAGATTCCAAGAGGTGTTTTATGATTGTTAAGTAGGGTTAAGCTATGGGATTAACAGTGTTATCAAAGTATCATTTATGTTGTGTTTTATTTTCTAATGTGTAAGGTAACGTTCATGTATGTAATCTATTTTTCTGAGACTGCTAAACTGATCAGTTTTTTGGGACTTGATTCCTTGTAATCAGGATAATGTATTAAAATAATGCACCGACTAGAGGATTTTGTGGTTGGGGCCTTACAGTTGGTATTAGAGGAAGTTTATAAATAACCTTGGAAATAGATTTATATAAACTCTAATTAGAGAAAATTACCCTAAGATAGACTTTGAGGACTAGTATAGAAGTACGTCATAAAATTTTCGTAATGTAGATATTTTGTGTGTTTTCAATGCAATACATCCCTGTCTGGATACGAGCATGTAGAGGCAGCTCTGGAAAAAATGTACCTAGTAGTGGAAACTCCGATAAGGAGTTTCAGGCTTGACCTGGGGTATCTTGGTACATGAAAGAGGGCCTTATTACACTCCTGGTTACAACACTCACAAGGGATATTCTAAACCTAATTCACATTTTCATTACAAGCAATTATGAAGGATTTAGGAGTAAATACTTTCTCAGAGAAATCATTTTATGACTATAGATTATATACATAATCTTTTCAGTTTACATTAGGTATTTTACAAGATTGGAATTATGAATTGCGATTCATAAACTAACCTAGTGTATGCCATTTTTTAGATGTGGCGCATAGTAAAAGGAATGATAATTCCAGCAATACACATGATCGAAAGATTAATAAGGATCATATCTTTCATGGTATTAAGAAAAATTTTAAAAGGGAAATTGTCTTCCATGTATTATCATCATATAAAAAATAATATCATATGTTAATAAGATAAGTAAATAATTCTCTAAGTCTTATAGCTTTGAAGGGATTCAATAGAAGAAAAGGATTGAAGAGAGATAGATGGATAATGCGAAGAGGGAAAAGAAGGATTTTCTAATATGTGAAAACTGTGGAAAGAATCACCTTGGTAAATTTTTGAAGGGAATGGGAGATTATTATAATTGTGGAGAAAAGAGACATAAAGTAAGTGATTTCAAGGGTAATAAAAAGTTTTCAAATGTATGATGCTTTATCTACAAGAAGTTGGGACACTACGTGAATCAATCAGTAAAGTATACCCCAAATGTTCCTTTTCTATAATAATCAAGTTATGATACTACTGAAGATGAAGAGGAATGATTATATTTCTTATGTTATTATTAATGTATTGTGTCATTTGAGTATTATATTAATTACATACAAGTCATAATAATTATAGAGTATATAAGGATTTTACTATAGTACTATTTCATTAAGGACTTGAGATTGTGTGGAACCAAAAAAAAGTGACTCAATATTACGTTAAATTTTTAGGGAAAATATATGACTGAGAGAAAGATAAACCTTAATATGTTTCTGATACTTAGATATTGATTTTGGAAATGATATGATTTATTAGGATAAATTATATTGGATATTCTTGACTACCTTGAAATGGATTAATGATTTTTATATTCAATCATTGTTGGAGTTTACCACATTTTTGGATAGAATGAGTATATCCAGTATTTTATAATGAATAAGGGATAATGAATGTAATCTATAATGTTTTATGGTAATTCATGGTGTTATAGTGTTTTAAAAGAATACATTATGATGGTATTCACATGTAATTACGTGGAAAAAAAGATCTTTATTATGTTTACCTTCCTTATAAATTTTGGACTGTGAGTTTGGACAGAAGTAATTTGGATAAATCTAAAGGTTCGAATCGATTATATTTGAAATTGGATACTATTGTTAAGGTTAAATAATTTCTTGAGATTATTTTTGGATTGTCATAAAAAGGACAACTCAAAGATCGAGCGACAACCCGTCGTGTTTGGCAAGGCCACGAGACTTGAACCCGCAACTGATGGAAGACAAGGGTGCATCTCCTACCACTAGCCAACGTGATGTACTAGTTTTTATAATGTAGTTTTTTTTTGAATGTTTTGACAAATAAATTATAAATTCATTTTTTTGGAACCCTATACGATTAGGATAAATTGAATATTTTTTAATTCTATTATCTTTTGGAGTGAAATATAGGTTTGTGGTAGGAATTAGTTGAAGGATGAAACTCTACATGTCATGTATATATATATATATTTTTCCTCTTATTCTATGAATAAATTAATTCTTAAACATTAGGGAAGGTATCTTCAAACCAAAAATGTGTTATCCTAATACTTATGTTATGTTGAACCTGTGATATTTTACATCATCTTAGATTGATGGCTCTAAGGCCCTAAATTTTACACTTGTTTGTGATTGATGAAATTGATAAATCCCTATAAATATTTACATTTTACTCCAATTATTTGACTCAAATTTTCACTAATGTTCTCATAATCAAGATCATAATTTGGTGGTGACCATTTCATTTCCCTTCCCCTATTATTAAGACTAAATTTTATTGAACCAATTTCCGATGAGGGTTTTCCACAAAGGCATTTTTCTATTTTTAATATTTTATTTTCGAAGAACAATTTCAAATTAAGAGGACGCAATTTATTTAAGGAGTGGATAATGTAACATCCCAATATTTCATAGTATGTTGTATCTTCAATTTAATTCAATAACATGCATTACACACAACAACGAGTTCGAGCACACCACGACTTACCAAAGAAGCCGTTTAAAAAGAGGTTTTGAATAGTATTAACTATATTTTGGATTTTATATATATCCTATATAATTTTAATGTTCATATTTTTTGTACCATACATATAATATAAGGAAACATCAAATTTTCAGATAAAAGAAGTATTTTTCAAAAAACTGAAATTTTACCACCTATTTGATGGAGAATAATTTTTAAAACAAATATCTGACACTTTTATATATTCAATTTAATGAAATTAACTTCTTATTTAGAATCAGGACATAAAAAGTTTTTTTGGATAAATTTTTGGTACTTTTTTGGTAACTTTCATATTTTGACGAATAATGAAAAATACTATGTTATAATTGAAAAAAAATTTATTCGAAATAATTTATTGTGTTAAATTATATATTTTAATGGTTTTGAAGTATAATTAGATTATATTTTTATTATTTAATACAATTTAGGTCATTATAAATAATTTCACATTGAAATTTGACATCAACATTTGTCAATCTTTTGATAGATTTTACTTTTTTAAAAAACCCGCTTTTTTGTTTTGACAATGGGAATTAATATTAAATTAATAAATGTGACTTCTACGTTTTGAATTTGTTAAAATAGACTTCATTTTTGAATTCGGAATATCAAAATTATCTTAGGGTGAATATTTGGTATTTTTCTGAAATCATTCAATTTTTGATGAATAGTGAGAAACACAGCGTTATTGTTTAAAACCGACTTTTTCTTTAAATAATTATTTATTTTATTAAAATTTATTTTAATTAAAAATAGATATATAATAACTATATATGTTCAATTTAATTCAATGGATTCATTTTATAATAAAATTAGTTGTATACATTTTTATTGATCTTTTTACCGTCTTTTACCCACTTTCTAGGAGCATTTGCAAATTTGCATAAAAATTAATTTTACAGCTTCTGTGAGTTGAAATTCAAAAATATGAGAGTGGCGGTTGAAATTATTATATAAATGTTGGTTCAATAGGATGAACATAATTTTTTGTGAATAGTAACTTTTTGACTTTTATTTACCACGATTAACTGTAAATTGTGTAATTAAGGTTAAAAATGATATTATAATTACCCACAAACATGATGTAATTATATTGGATAAGTGTAATTCGAAAAAAAACAACCTTAAGAATAATGTATTGTCATCTTTGGTCCACTTGGATTAGATTTGGACATTTATTATTATTTTATTTAAAGAAGAGTTAAAAGTGTTAAATTCAATGTTTAATAACTAAACCATTTTTAATATAGGGTTATACATAAGTTAAATTCGACTATAAATATTCATTAGAAATATGATAATATTTCCAACACAGTGGTATTTTATTTATAATTTTTAGAAAATAAATATGTAAAATTATAAATTACACAATGATGATGCAGTAGTTACCTTCGTAATGAAATATTAAAAATAATTGGCATTATAAATATTAAAATAAATATAATTTGAATGTATTGATTCCATCCACGATTTTGTAGGGGAATATGAGATGTCGGGTTTGATTAAATGTATTTGGTTCTAAGTAATAAAGTTGTGATGACTTTCAGAAGAACCAAATACTAAATACTGTCAAAATTGACATAAATTAGTTTTTAAAACAAATATTATATTATTAAATTATATAGAGTTCCTAAAAATATATGGTTCATCCAAAATGACATATAATGATTAATATGTTAGTAATGAACCACTTGGGTTTACCTTGTCATTTTATGGTAATTTTTTAGCCATTTATTAAAATAATACTAGATGACATTGTAAAAGTTAATCTTTTTAAATTAGAGTGAAATCTAAATGATTGGGTTAATATGTTGACCTAAAGTTTTATAAAACCTATTGGTTGATAGTATTTTGACCCATACCTACCTTATATTCAAAATAAATCAATTTGGATCCATTATAAACTGAGAATTATTTTATAATAAAATAATATTTTAAACTTCTCCAAATGTGACCCTCACCCCTCTTATAAAAGGGCACTTCCCCTTCTCTTAACTTCACACCATAAAATCCCTTTTTCTAGGCCAAAACCAGCCCAAATATCTTCCCAATTTCCTTCAATTCATTATATATGCCTTACTTTGATCATAAAGGAAACCTAAAAAGCCCTTTTGATAAACTCAAAAGGAAACACCTGAAGAAGAGGTAATAATTTCACCACCCTCTTACAAGTTCTTTTCTTCTACCACTTTCTCATTCATTTTTACTTCCATACCAAAATAATAACTCTATAACCTTATACATAATTTTATGTTATTATAAATATGGTAAAACAATATTCATTATTCTATCCATCCTAATAATGACAATGTCACCATGCGTGTGTACGTACGTCTAACCGTCTCTACGCCGTGGTGTAATTTGTTATTGAACACCATGTTATTTGGATGGATATAATGAAGAGTATAATTTATATAAATAATTAAAATAACATTATAATGTCTCTGTAAAATTAATATACAATCAAATTACACACCTTTTAATCATTCAATAAATGACATCGTCGCTCGTGTGTACGTACGCCTTACCGTCTCCACAACACAATGAGATTAATTTCTACATTCACCATTAAATGATGATTATAAAAATATATTTTATTAATAATTATGTAATATATGACATAATAATATATATATATATGTGTGTGTGTGTGTGTGTGTGTACTTACATATATCTTATTCACATACTTCAATTCAATATGATATGAAGACGGAAACATCGTTTACGTGTACGTTCGACCTGCCATCTCCATAAATGGTGTTTTCCGTTTCATATATCTATCTATTATACATATTTATATTCTAAATACATATGATATATAAATCATGTTTTATATTCTGTAATTATGGATATCATGATCTAAATGATACGATCTAGAATAACAATTTAAAACATGTACGATAAAGAAAGCGATTATTACCTGAAGTGTTAATTTAACATGGAAATTATTATTAAATGGGTAGTATAAACTCATAAATGAATAATGTATGATATAATAAATGAAAATATAGTTAATCTATAATTTAATAACATTCTATGGTCATTATACAGGAGGTTAAATGTACCCTCGAACAATGGAATGTACAAGGTAAGGGTTAATTCCTCAATCTCATTGTTATCCGAGATTGTTGGTGAGTAAGTATTTACTGGGACATATATATCATCAATGTACATATTTCATAAAAATGTTTTCAAAAGGAATATTTTATGGTTTTATGGAATGGTCTATTTAACATTATCATCATTTTAAATTTTTTAAATATTTATTCTTTTTCTAAATCTATGTAATTAATTTCCATGTTTTCAAAATGAATTTAAGGATTTATTTATATTGACATCACTGTTTAAAAATGTTAATTACATTCAAATTATCAATGTTTTATGGGAAAATTTGATTAAAAAATTTCTTTAAATGTCTTAGATTCTAAATTATGTGACTTTTAATTTATTTCAAAAAAAAAGAAAGAGATATTTCTCTCAAATAGTTTACATTTCGTCAATGTCAACATCCATTGTTGGATTTGAAAATTGTTTGAAGTTGATTCATTATGATACAAATATTCCATATTATATTAAAGGTTTTGTGATATGTTTGACTACATATGGGTAATTTTTATACCATTAATTGTTTATTATTAATGTATTAACATATATTATGATAGTTTTAATAAGAATGTTTAAGTTATGATTCAACCTTTCATATGAGGGATGAATTGGACTTAGTAAGTGATTGGTGGAGTCTGCTATAGCACCTCGATGCATCTCTCGGTCTCATGAGACAAAATAGATTCTTAGAACAAGGCTTTAACAAAATTTAATTTGTATTCTTTGCATAAGGCCTTGACTATGTGGTTATGAATTCTGGCATTATGCATTCTATCATTATGAAATTGGATATTGATATTAAATGTGATTATTCAACTTGTAGAATATCCATGTGAATATGTAAAAGGAATTATTTGATTTATCTTTTCTATATTATGATGAATTTCATGTTGAAAAGTATTGTTTTTTAGTCCTACACATTTCATTAAATGTTTATACTTATTTAAGAAAGTTTCTTCTATATTGTTATCCGTACTGAGCAGCTGAACTCACCTATTTCTTAAGTTTTATTTTCCAAGGATTTCAAGATGTTTTTTATGATTGATAAGAAGGGTTATTCTAGGTGATTAATGGTGATCTCAATGAATCATTTATCTTGTATTTTATTTTCTAATGTGTAATGTAACGTTCATGTATGTAATCTATTTTTCCAAGACTGCTAAACTTAACAGGCTTTCGGGACAATATTCCTTGTAGCCATTCCAGTGTATTAAAAAAATGCAATGACTCTGGGCTTCTAGGGTGGGGGAGTTACAGATTAAACATGCCTTTGATTTACCCATTGGATTAATATGTTTTTCATTATTCTTATCATTATTCACCAATTAATACTAGAACTGGTTGATGTAATTCCAATACACTATGATATTATAACATTGGTTTATGGGTGGATCATGTAGTTTAGATTTTACTCTATTCATTTCATTGGACAACCTCATTAAAACACTTATGAAATAGAGTTCTTTATGTCCTACAATTCCACAAGTGAAACCAAGAATTAACCCTTGGATATTTTTTCCACCATGTTTATACTAATATTTATTATTAAAATAACATTTATTTTTTTCCATTATGTGGTTTATTATTTAAAAATATATAGAAAAAAATTTCCTCTTTATATCCACAAATCTATGAGAACTATGGTAGTTTCAACACTCCATTTCTAAAATAATAGAACATTAAATGAATTCTTCATAGATTTCAGATTATCTTATTTGAACTTTAATTTGAAATATTTATTTTAACCCACAATATAATCAATTATTTTAACTTCTATAGTAGAGGATAAAACTAGAAGAATACATGTAATATTTGGCTGAATTTTCCTCATATGTACCAATTGATTAAACATCCTTCTGTTTAATTCCTTAATTTCACAATACTTTTTAGTGTGATGGGTTTTATTAATATACTTATTGAAAAATTTGTAATTAAGTTATTCATATATAATAGTTTAAATATTTTCATGTTTCCTTGTAATCTAGATAAGGGACTACTATTTATTATATTCACCTTAAAAATGATACAATCATAAAAGAATGAAAGACTATGAATTGTAGTATGGATAATTTGTTTCTATATAAATGGTCTATTTCTAAATAATAATTTTAATCAATGGAGCCACTAAAATATGTTGGACATTACAATATAAAAGGATCAATAATGATATTTTCCTTATTTTGGAATATTGGATGTCTAATATAAATCGTATTAGTATGCATAGAATAAGAGGGTTGGTTGATCTTAACATCATGATTTTGTTTCCTAACTCTACATTCTATTTGTTCTCTATTTATGAAGTCTGTTTTATTATCCATCACATAAATTAGTAGCACAATTATTCGTAGTTATAATTAGAGACTAAAACCCATAATCCAAGTGTGAGTTTTAGGTATCAATAATCAATGTGAGCGGTTATATGATAACACATTTTTTTTAAGATACCCAAAATTATTACACAATCCTTTCAACAAATAAAATTTGAGGTTATTATTATTATCATTATATTATCAAATGTTATTTTAGGTTATATTCACTCATTTCTCATAAAATAATAAAAAATTAAACACAAGCACTACGTCAATTCAAATATTAGATACCTGAGCATCAAAAACATAAATATTACATTATTTTATACAAATAATCAATACATCTCACAATAATACACGAAAGAGGACCACAAAGGATTATTTTTATGGGAATGTAGATAAATAATAAACTCATTTCATGATGATATTAAACATGCACTACAATTTAATTCTCATATTGACCCCTTAATAGACATTTATAATATAGAACCATTATTCATTACCTTGGGAAATGTAAACATAGACATTGTTGTGCTCTGATGGTCAGTATGTGTAAATATAGGAGATATCATTTAGTGATAAAAATTTATTAGAATATATGATTATGATTATTCAAATAATATCATGTCATATTAAATTATAAAAAACTAGTTATAGTACATAAAACATCATACAAATAATATTTCATTTTCATAACATATAATATGAGTAATAATTGTAAAGAAGCATAAAAAATTTATAATAACCAATTATAAAATATAATTATAATAACAAATCCATTTTTTCAATATAAATTACAATAAATTTTTTTTTCCTTTTTAACATCTCACATACAAATCTATCAATGTTTATAGATTTCTATTATAGGATATGTTAACTCACTATTCACAATCATACTAATCTTATGTCAAGGATACTTAGTATATAATTACATATATTGTTGTATTGGAACAACTACCTAGTTAAATTATTTGTATTGGGAAATAGCCAATGAAACCATGTTATCTTTCTTCTAGGATGCCTTTCCATTGGTTTTTGGATTCCCTTCAAATTTGGGTGAATCAAAGGCTTCTCAAGAACATAGAGTCTTTATTGGAGGAAATGACATAAATTTTGGGCATTTATGTTTTTTTGAATTAAAGGAGTCATCGTATAAGTTTTTCAAAGGCATCAAAAAATTCTCCCAAATTTAAGATGATGCTTAAGGTGATATTTTATTTTATTTAAAACTGGATAGTTTATTATCTAGTGAATGATTACACATTTTGTATGGGTATTTCGAGCAGTTTAATATCCACTGGGATGATGTCATTAATTAGGTTCATGGATTGAAGGTTTATACGCTGTGAAAATAGTTCATGTCATATAATTCTAAATTTTGGGCTTATGACATGAATTCTCATTTTTTTCATTGTTTTTTGGTTTCAAGGATTACATGAGGTTAAAGAGGATAACACACCATGTAATTCTCATGGTTTGTGTTTTTAGGTCACTAAAAATATGACATTCACTTCATTTTATCTTCAACCCTCTATCTTCAACCCCTAGTGCATTTTGGGTGATTCGGTAGATCTCTTCTCCTTCAAGACCGCTCATTTATAAATCCAACATTAGGGTTGTTTCGACATGCCTCTCTCAGTATTCATTCCTTATTTCATTCAATGTAGTTAGACACAATAGTGTATTTTCCACTTTTATGTTTCATTCTAAATATTGGAATGTATTTTCTATCAATCCTTTCTAGTTTCTTAACATGAATTGTATTTTGATGGCAAATATTTTGGTTTCCAATCTCCATGGTCGAAGGCATATTGGATTATACCAGTTTGAGGAAGGTGTTTCTATACTATCTGTTTATTAAATGATTTTATTATTTTTAATAATATATTCCTGTTAAATTGTAATTTAATTGACTTTATTTGGTGTTTCAATGTATTTATTTGAATAATAAATTTTTTAAAAGGTGGTTTCTTTAAAATAGATTTTGTTATGATTTAGAAATGGTTTTTTGAAACACCTAGTTAGTTTGTATAGGATTTAATTTTTTTATAAATGGTGACCATGGTTTTGAAATTTATTTAAACATGATTTTCACTTTGGGAACATTGGGATTTTACAAAAATAGACTAATGAATATTTATTGTGATTGGAACTATGGGTTATGGTTTTGTTGATATCGATAGATTGTGGTTGGTCATGATATTGGTTGGATCCAAAAGTTTCCATGGATTATTTATACTTTCATGTCAAGTATGTATTTTCCCCTATTCTACATCCCAAAAGATATCATTTTTTAGTATTTACATATTTTTACCAAATGATGGTTTTGGTCATGGATAGTTTCTCATATGTTTTATTTGAGGTTTTATCAAATGGATTAGAATGATGGTATTTCATGGATATGTGTTTACATTTATACATCATGATGCATGTATATATTATCCCATTTTATCACTTTTAATTCCAATATTTATGGTAAGGATTATAAAAATGTATTTAATGAAAAATAATATAAAAATGAGTAAAAAAGGGGTTTTGATCTATGAAAATTCATTGTAATACTATTTTTTATAATATATAATTATTGTGTACTTGATATTAGTCCTTTTACAGACTCTATGGTTTTATCCTACTACGAATTGGGATAACGCCAAACTTTTTCCATTTGGATGTTTTGGAAGTTTTATTATTTGGATCCTAGAAAAGGAAAGGGAATCATTTATCATTATATATTCTCTTATTGTAACATCCTTTTAATAGGGATGGTTTAACGGTAACAATTGGCCACATGGATACTTGTTAGGCCTGTATCACTAAATATTTTATGTTTTATCATTTTCAAGATTGGTTTATATATATCTATATGAATATTTTTCATACATATATTACATTGGTTGAAAATATTTTTTAGATATATTCAAGAAATTTTTCTCTTATCATGGTAACACCCCATTGTGATGGGATGACTAGGGTGGCATGTTTAGTTGTCATGGTTTGGTCTTTAATAATTTGTTTTCATAAAGATTCTCATTCTGTATTGTTTTAAAACATTATGATATTAGTTTTGTGTCTTGGGTAGACAAGTGTTTGGACCATTTGGATTTGGGAAATAATTTATGGTGGGTGTCTCTCCAGTTCACATCCACATCAGAACTCGGGATTCCATGAGTAGTTAGAAAATTTTTAATAGTATGAGACTTCATGTTTGAGGTTGTTTTAATAAAATATGTTGGATTTTTATTTTAACGGTCCTTTTCATTACAAAGGTGTAGTATTTAAATTATTTTAATTAATAATTTTGATGAATTATTTTTTATGAATTAATATCAATACCTTATGTTGGATATTTTATTATAGAATTTTCCCAAGACATAATGATTTTATCTTGTGATTATTAGATAATTCATTTTATAATATCTCTTTTAAATCCAATATACGAAGCTATTAGACATGATTCACTATAAAATCCTCCAGTCGAACCTTCTTTGGTAGAAGTTGTAATCTTCACTATTTAAACTCTAGTACTTGTGGGGTCGAGTACGTTGGATGTGTGGTGGATTATTACTCTGAATTTACTATAAAAATACTCCATTATTCCATGGTTACATGGGACCAAATTATTATATGGATTTTATTGAGCAGATTCAACGGATAATCATATTCATGAAGACTCTTAACGACTCTATGGTGGATTTTTCTTGGTTCATGCTCAATGGGCTAGGAAGGAGATGGTGGGAATATGTTATGTAATCTATGTTTTAAGTGGACCATTCATAGGCTTATATGAGGAAAATATTCAATCATAATTTTTACCATGATTCGTTAATTTCATTATTGAAATAGGATTATCTGACCATGTAGTCGGGGAAGCATACCTTATGGGTGTTTTCCTCCCTCTTTGATAATCCATTGCATCTGGAACCATAGATTTTCACTAATGAGTACCAAATGGTTTAGAGGATTGAGTTTTTATGAACTCTTCATATTTTTTCAATGATTATTCCCATCTATATTTAATATTTTGTTAAGGTATTACACAAATAATATTTGGATGAGGCATACATAGGTTAGAAGATAGGTTCCAGTGGAGCTTCAGTTGGTTCATTTATTAGCATGGTTGTGTCTTTTTTCTAGAAAAGGAAATATAATAGTGGTAGTTTCTATTTAGTTATGGCTTAATGGGATTCATTATGAATGTATAAGGTTGTTTTATATATGTGTTGAAATAGAGTTCATAAAAAGAATAAATGTGTTGGGCCTCCTAGTACTTATCTTCAATGTTAATGATCTGTCCATCTGAATCCTTTTTGTAATAGGATATCCCTTGGTTGTATGGTTGTATCCAAATTCACCAATAGATATCAACTTCATGCAAATTATTCCAAGGGTGGTTGGTCATAAAATAATTATGTGGTGGTGGAAACGTGGCTAAGAAAGCTTAAGTAGGAGATAAGATGAGATATAATTATGTAGTGGATTATTCAACAGTGGAACCTAAGGAAGGTCTGGCTACATTAAGATGTACGATGTATATTTCATCACCTATGGTTATAGATTTATTCGATATAGTATAAACACATTATTTTATATAATAAAAACTAGTTTACATGTTTATATTTTATTTAGATCATTGGTAATGATAGTCAAATTGGATTTTCACTGCCCGACATGTTGGGTGATGAAGGATGACTTTGAGGTCGAGTGAGAATTCATAGTTCTTGATATTTACATATTCAACATGATTATCGGCATGGAAATGATTATTAGTGTTAATTCTATGATAGTATTGTATATACATTGAGTATATTTCATAACTAATTTTGAGTTCCCTCATGTATTTATGGTTTAGTGAAACATTAGATCAATAATGGAAGGGTATGTTGTTCGTTATATAAAGGTAATCTCATGCTAGTTTTCAGTTATATTTCTGGTTTTAGATGACCAATACTTGGGATGTAAGATACCTTATACTAAGTGTTCATACATTTAGGTCTTTATATATGTTTTTTTTGGTTTTACACTTTTGAAAGAGGTTGAATTTACTATAAACTTGCATCCAAATACAATACACATTTCATTTCTTTCTTTTCAAATGGAATCCTCTCAGTTGGTGAATCTCAAATTCAATTATTATGAAATAAATTCCAAAGGAATTATTCATCCAAAAGTGTCACTACGGGCTTCACCTATCCTCTTTTATAAAAATTACGAAATGGTTTTAAAAATTTATTTAGATTATCAAAATTTGAATCAGTTGACTATTAATAAAAAATGTCATTTTCATGGGATTGATGACCTGTTCGATCTACTTATAGGTTCTCAATTTTTTTCAATGATTGAATTATTGTTATATAACCACAATATTAGATTAAAAAATAAGGATATTCCTAATATGGTTTTTAGGATTTGATATAATAATTTTGAGTTTTTTGGCATCACATTCATTCATACTAATTGTCCTACCATGTTTATGGGTGTAATTAACTAGTTATTTCTTCGGTTCTAACTATATTTTGTTTTTTTCATGAATAAAATTTCATGTATACTCTATTATAGGTTAGGATCACATATTAAATTTATAAATAAATGCTTAAACAATAAAATAACATCATCTACATGGTTTGGATTTAAAATATTAGTTATTGATCGAAGGTGTGAATTTCCACGGGAATACAATATCTGAGAGGGGCATCTCAGTGGATCCAGAAATGGTATAGGTAGTTATGTCATAGGTGGATCCAAGAAATTTGCTGAAGATATGGAGATTATTTTTCTGGTTGGTTAATACATATGAATTGTTCATAATTTTAGCATAATAACCTCTTCAATGACTTTTTTATCTCGTAATGGTGTAATGCTTTAATAAAATAAAAAATGACATATGTATATTCGGGAGATGAAAGTGGGGTTTAATTTAGATCATTTTATTATTCTTATGGGGATGATATAGGGTTATGATGTTTTCTTTGTTTCTTCTGGTTTAGGTTTTCAATAAATCTTAATTATGGGGAAGCATGTGGTGGCTGATTTTCAAACCAGTTTATCTTTCATGAGAAGAAGAACCCTACCTATGATCTTGAGTTAGAATTATTTAATAATTATATCAAAATTTTCCATCAATATCTCATGGGGGAGTGGTTTACACTATATTTAGATCATAATATATGAAATTGTTGTTTTCATATAGGTATATAAACATACACTTGATATGCTCAGTGGAGTATCCATATACTTTATATTTTTATATTGTATACATTAATAGGAAAGGGAATGTGTTTAATGATGTTTTGGAAATAATTTTACTAACACAAGCTATGGACGAATCTATAGAGGAGTGGTCTCTAAATAGTCTACTTACTAAGATACTATTTGGAGTGGAAGAGATTTGTGGATAGGTGTTCTTGGAATCGATGAAATATAAATCATATTTTCATGAGATAGTTTATATTGAATAGTAGATAGACATCACGTGACAATTATTTAGTAAAATAAATTATGGTAGGGATACATACAGTGATTTTTCATGTTCTCCCATTGGTGATTTGGGTATTAATAGTAGGTTTGTTGTTTTTTTACCTAAGGAAGTATTAAATGGAAAATGAAAACTAATATTATTAGTCCATTTAACCTAGGTCTTATAGGATGTATCATGACTTCAAGTGTAGGTATTGATCGTTGGGGTGAGAAAGTTGAATTTTTTTTTAACACAGCATCTTACTTGTCAATGAATCAAGAAATAACACTATAGGCCTATTGTTTTTTTAATACCGTAACAATTATGTTATGGAATTGGGATGAAATTTATATGGTATTTGTCATTTTTTCCCTTGTAATCCTAGTGGGAATGATGAGATTTGGGTGGTACTTGATTACCTTGTAAAATCATCTCATTTCTCAACCATCAAGGAGATTATGAAAGAGGAGTACCATTGGTGAATGTGCATCCAAGAGATGGTGAGGCTTTATGGGTGCCATCTCAATTAGTATCTAATTGGTACCCGAGGTCCACATTTAGGTTTTTAAGTGTTTAAAATAGGGTATGGGTTTCTTGGTGAATTTGATCATGACTTATAATCCACAGACAAATATAATGAAATTGAGTGATTTCCCAGTTCTTGAGGGTATGATTCTTTCTTAGGTGCTTGATTTTTGTGGATATTTGGGAAAGAATTTACCTCTAGTTAAATATGGTTATAATAATAGTTATCAGCCTTTGATAAATTTGGAACCCTTCAGTGATTTCTATGGAAGCCATGTATATCTCCCACGTGCTAGGAATATATGGGAAATTAGTCCTCATGTTGGTGAATTATTATTGTATAGATGACATAAGTAGTTAAAATGACCTGGAAGAGATTGATAAAGGAGAAAATTTATCATTAATATAATGTAGATTGTCTTAATTGGCCAATGGTGTTTCAGGTTAGTGATAATGTATTTCATAGACTATCATCTTATTTTGTACAATCATTTGGGGAAGAATAGTAAGTTTTAAATGGGTTTTCAGGCCCCTTATAGATCATTGTCCAACAGGTTCTATCGACTAGAGATACACTGTATTTTGACTACTATCTAGGAAATTAATCATGTTTCCTATATAATGAGGTATCAAAATGGATCATACCCATGTGATCGAATGGGATGATTTAAAAATTTATCTTGAGACAATTATTGTTGAGAAATGAGCGCATATAATGGATTACAAGGATATGGTACTATATGGTATAATGATTCCTCTCATATGGGTACTATGGATGTGAAGATGTGATATCCATGAGATGTGGGATAGGGAATCATTGATGATGTTGTAATGACCATCACATTATTGTGAGTCTTAGAATTTTAATACATTTTGGGGGAATGAAATAATTTATTGGTGGGAAATTGTAACAACCCATTATCTTCAATCATTTATGTCATGACATTGGTTTTGTGATTTATTTCTATTTGGGTGAATTATATGATTCTTAAGAATGGATAACCTATACTTGGTAAAATGACCTAATGTTATATGATGTTTGTTTTTATAAATTTTGTGTAGTCTAATTATTAATGTACTAATGTAATCAAAAGGCTCTACCTAATTTCAGAGAATACTGAAGTTGGTTATGTGCATTTTTTTAGAACTAGGATGCTTACATCCTGGTTGGTGATTACACACTTTGAAAATGGATTACATGTCATGTAATGTTCATTCATATGAATCCGTGTACATGCATTAGAGCCTGAAAGGATTACACACCAATAATAAAAATAAATTTGTGAATTTTCAATATGGAAAATTTAAAACCGAGATGATGTTTATTGTAATTCTTTTTGTTTCATGTATTACACGACATGGAAGGGGAATAGAAACCATTTAATTCTAAAGAGTTATGCTACTATGGAATAGAATGGATGATTGTAATTTTATTCAGTTTAAAACCCTCTCTCTAAAACCCCTAGGAAATTTTGTGAATTTTTGGAGATCTGAAATCCTTCTAGATCATGCATTGAGTGATTCTTCATAAAGATTTTTTGGTGTTCTATTTTATTTTAGAGTT
Source organism: Viscum album (assembly GCA_963277665.1). NCBI lineage: Eukaryota > Viridiplantae > Streptophyta > Magnoliopsida > Santalales > Viscaceae > Viscum > Viscum album. The sequence continues at coordinate 471,221,877 of OY728123.1, forward strand.
CGTTATTTATTTCATTTTTTTATTGGTGATAGAAATATTGGACACAATTATGTTTCATATACTTGATCTAATAGTTTTTTATATCGATCCTTTGTTGTTTCTTGGCGCTCCTTGTCTTTTGATGGCCGATATCTTGGATTCCAACACCTATTGTCGAATGAGGTTAGGTTTATACAATTTTAAGTTATAATTTTCTATAAAATAGGTTAATTGGATGAATTTTTTATAGATATCAACAAATATAATTTTTTTCACTAAAATGGAGTGGTTTGTCGGTTCAAGGGATTTCATCAAGTGGAAAATCATTTTATCGGGGTTTTCATTTAAAATGGATTTTGGGTAGATTAATAAATTGGTTCACAAAAAACATAAAAAATATTGATTAGATTTGAAAATTGTTTTATAAATATAGTGCATGGGTTTTTAATGTATTATGAAGTTATTTTAACCTTGGGAACCTTGTGTGTGTCAGGAAATATAAAAAGTAAATCATTATGTGTGTGACCGAAATAATGGGATATTTGTTGATATTTATAAATAGTGGAAGGAAAAAATATCAGTTGTATCTAATTTTTTGCGTACTTTAGGTATATTTTTAGGTATAGTTTGTATTTTACCATAGGATTGATCCCAAATTATAGTGTTTATTTTCATTTATGGATTTTAAAGAATTATTGTTTTTTCATGGATATTTTCTCACAAGTATTACATGAAGTTGTATCGAATGGATCATAATGATGGCATTTCAAAGATATTTGTTTACATGATTATCTTTGGATGAATTGATATGTTTTCCTATTTTGACACTTCTACAATTCAAATTTTTATCTTTTCTAATGTGAATGGATTTAATGAAATAAAATGAAAATTATTTACAAATGGGTTTTAGTTTATGAATATGTTTTATAAAACTATTTTTGTATTTATAGGTAGAACTATTTAATTTTTGATATTTTACATTGTATAGTTTATATGGCGGTACCCTACGGGGATTTTTTCTCACATAATAATTTTTGTTTTGGATAATTTTATATTTTTTTATTTCATGATCGAAGGAAAGGGAACGAGATATTGTAGCATGATGGATTATATTATTTTTACATCCATTGATTTGAGATGGTTTGGAGGTGATTATTGGTCACATAGAGACTATTTGGTCATGTTTAATTCATAATTTTCTGGTTTATCTAGTTTGGAATAGTTTGTTTATATTTGGTCTTATCTATTTCGATCACTTTTTACTATAGTTGTATGCCGTGTTTTGGTTATATTCATAATTTTTTCTGTTATCTTTTTTTTAAATCATTGTGATGGTATGACTCAGGTGGCTTGCCTATTTAACATGGGATGGTTATTTACACTACACATTTTCCATTGTGGGATTAGTATAATCAATCTTGTTCCATTATGAGATTCATTTAATCACTCATATAATTTTTTGGGCTTTAGGAAAACTCAAATATATCATTTGGATTTACATAAACCCTTGTATATGATTTTATTACCATGGGATATAAAAAATTACACAATGCATTTCTGGTGTATAATTAATTAAATTATCAAGTATAAAACCATTCATATATCTTCCATTAGTACATAAAAATTTCATCAATAAATTATATTGTAATTAAACCATAAGAAATAAATTTGTTTCCTAAATATTCATTAAAACATCATCATTATATACCATTTATATAAACGAATTTCACGGTATCATTAGATCATATTACTAGAGAAGAATAAAAATAATTAAATGATGTTAACATAGGTAAAAAATAAATTAAATAATAAAATTAAAAAATAGGGGTAAAAAATAGAAAACATCTTTTAATTTTTGTAACATTTTAGAAAAAATATTCCAAGAAAAATTGTAAAATGTTTCAAATTATAGAACCACAAAAAATATGTGTACAATAAATTATTTAAAATAAAAATAATGATAATAATAATATATGTTCATTAAGTTAACATTATGAAAATAATATTTTAAAAAAAATTCTAAAGTCAATTATGACGAACATCTGAGGTCGACATAGCTTAAACAATGGGTACACCTATATATCTTATATAATTGGTGAGCCTGATATTTGGAAATATAATAGGTGATACTCATTATACAACTTCAATTAAATGTGATGTTTTCCTTGTCTTTAGAGGAAACTAGTAGGGAGTTAAATAATGTGTTTTCTTCATTGTTTTTAATATTTATTAAGATATTTCTAACATGGGATATGAAAATGATGGTATATGTCACCTAAAAAAGATTTTTTATATTCTTACTATGAGTTTTTATGATTTTCATTGAGAAAAAAGTGTTTTTTCATGTGGAAATTTTTTATTCCATATAATCCTAGAATAATTTGATAGAGGTATTAATTTTTCGGTTTGTATGTATTCTACTGAAAAAATGGATTTTTATATTTTTATGTCCCTTAATAGTATTTTTGTTACCATACCTTGTGATAAATAGTTTTTATTAGGTTTAAGGATGGGTTTGAATGAATAAGAAGCCACTTTGAAAATCCTCAATATTTTAAATGAAAATAAAATGTCTTTTGATTTATAAGTACTATATTGTGAGAAAAAGGGATACATAGAGGAATACTAAAATTTAAAAAATATGGGTTTTGTCTGTATGATTTATTTCAAAATTCTCTAAAACATTAAACACTAAAGATAATTGGGAATGTATGAATTTGAATTTTATCTAAAAACTCCTGATTATGTAATGTTTTATGGTTGTTTCCTTATAGATCTCAAAGGGGTGATAATTCCATAGAATTTTAACATGAGGGTTATGATCTCATAACAATAATTTGAACATGGTGTTCACTTATATGGTCAACCTGACTAAATGAGATGTCGTTGGAGTGAAATTTTAGGAAGCATACTACAACCCTTGACCAAAATGTTATAAGAAATGTTGTATGGTACTCAATATACTTTCTAAAATATCTGATCATTTAATCACATTTCTGGGAATAATATAAAGGATGAGGATATGGTTTTTAAAATTATTCCATACAACATAAACATGGGGCTCAGTTCATGCCCTCTATAAATGTGGAAACTACCAAAAATGGACCTTACATGCCTCCACACAACTACTGGCTCCCCTACCATCTTCCACCACCAATGGTAGGTTTTAAGATAATAAATTGATAACAAACTATTAATATTTTAAATACCATTATAACAACACATATATTCCAAAATAATTTTTTTTATATACCCCCTGATTATACTGTATATTTTTCAATTAGCTAAATATCATTTTTTCACCTGAAACAAGAAATAAAATTAACCATGATACATTTTATGAGATAAAATTCTATAGAACATGATAGTAATTAATATTGTATTGTAATATAATATATAAAATTTAATGAATATTATATGAAGAATAAAATTTTAGGTGATAAAAAATAAATTAAATATAAAATAATTTCCACTGTGGTTTTCCATGATGAATATTACATTTATTGAAACTATCATTTCAAGTTACAGAACATATAATATAATAGACATGTTATGGGAGACAAAATTATGATAACTAAATCATATTTCTTATGTAATAATTTATATCATGATGGAAGTACAGAATTACATATATATATATATATAATAAAAATATTTTCATTCAATATAGGGTCATTCAAAAAAATATCATTAGATATATGGACACTATGTATATCCAATGGGTTTAATGTGAAAAAAATATTATAATTTATTTATAATAAATCAATAAAAAATTATAGTTTTAATTACAATATATTATTATAAAAATAGATATATTTGTGTCCATAAGTTATTATAATTAGTTTTAAAGAATGATTTTTTACTTTATAAAAAACATAAAAATATTTAGGAAATATTGGATATATTTGGTCAAATGGATAGAAGTGAAATAATGAAATTTAATAGGTTTTTTAAAAAAATATTAATGTTAAATTGTTATAGAATTCAATGTAATGTTATTATGTATTTTTTAATATTATAAGAACAAACATAATTAATTACTTTTTAAAAACAATTAAAATTATCATTTAAATAATAGATATTTTAATATTTTATTTATTAGTAATTTATATGAAAATATATTAATAAAACTTCATATTTATTATCCCCTATTTCAGTAGGAATAATTTTTCTACATATTTTATTTTTTTCATATAAAATATAAATAACACATGTATTGAAATTGAATTAGATTGAATTGATAAAAATTATTTATTTATCATTTCTGTTTTAGGTAAAAAGTTAATTTTTAATTTTGGTCATAAGAATATGTTACCATTGTTAAAATAATTTCCCATGATATTGAAAATTGAGGTAAATGTGGTTAATCAATGTTTTCAACACAAGAAATATCCTAAAACTCAACATCTAAACATGTTTATATGGGATTAGTCGAAAAAAACAAATCCTACCACTATTATAGGATATCATTTGTCCAAATTCATTTTAAATAGAAAATGACACATATTAGAAAACAAAAAATAATTAAGATACCACTATAAATTCCATTTTAAATGGATACCACATCATCCCATATAAATACTTCAATAATAATTTATTATCAATTGAATACATTCCATTGTTTCATTTCCTAACCCATTTTAAATTATTTTTAATGAATCTTATTCTATGAATGAATTACAAAACATTCATATACAATGGAAAAATGTGGCGAATAATGTAATTCATCAAGTACATGTTTATGTTCTTCCCTTACATGTTTAATATTCATCTCACTTCCATGATTTCAAAGTATCATCATCAACAGTAATGATTTTACATTAAAATTATCATACTTCTAATAAAAGTATAATTCAATTAAATAAAATTATTCTCTTACACAATCATTTATATTAAGTTTTTTTTTGTTTTTCCAATTTGACCACATATCAGAATAATGATCCAACATCACAATATTTACATAGAATAAGTATCAAGCAATTTATTATTTTAATATATTCCTTGTTAGTGAAATATATTTCATTAATGTGGTCATGTAAAGATTAAAAAATAAAAAATGTCATAAAAAATAACTTATAATTATCGGTGTGTTATCACAAAATATGTTCATTATAAATTTAATTATCACAAAAGATACCAATAATTTCAACAAATTGAACATTGGGATTCATAAGTTATTTATGAAAAATGATTCCAATGTCTTTATTGTTCCAAACCGACCCGAGATACATTAAAACCTAGAAATTAACTCATTTTATCACTTAGCTAAAGGGCATTGTTGATCCCTAGGGGTTGGCGATAATCCCTCTGGAATCAAAAAACGAACTAGAGGGAATGATTTCACTCAACATGAACAAAGACATGGCACATATATACAAGAATCAAGGATCAAAATCAAAAATATAATTAAAATAATTTATAAATGTAACAAAATAGATGAAACCAAAACAACTAAAAAATTTGAAACGATATTCAAGAGATAATTGTAACTAAAAAGGACCAATACCAATTAGATACTCCATATGATATTGTGGACGAACTCCCACCACCTCACCGCCAACTATCCAAATTAGCTGACCCGAAACCTTTTTTCCCCACTATATCAACCTTCCTTTCCCTACATTGGAAGACATACATAGGTCTACACACCAGAAATGTGGAGGGAAAGGTGTGATCTAACATGATAAATAGGATCCCACACAAGTGTTCTATAACAAGTGTAAGAACCTAGATCTTCTATTAAGGCATGTTATTCCTTTTCTAGTCGTTTTTGTGGAAAAAGAAAAATATGAAAATTTTATATGTACACAATATGTACTTTATGAGTATGTGACGTGTACTTCCTTTCCATAGGAGGCCATGTTCTAGCCATGTAGTATCCACACACACGGCCGTGTGGGAGTGACTTGGAAGTTGCTTAAAGCGGTGTATGGAAAAGGTTATTACATGTCATGTACTTCAAAAGTACCCGCCATGTATTTTTTTTCATTAAATGCACCAGAGTCGCATCTAATCACCAGAATGATCTTATTTTAGGTTTCGTTTGACCGAGAGCTCTATAAGGTTGTGGATCTTCGACAAACCCACATGCATTTGTCCGTCCTCCGAATCGAACACTATCAGTTGTGCTAGAATTGCATCTGTGAGTTCTCTCTTCTCCTAGAGAATCATATTCTAATTTCACATCTCTCGTGAGATATCATTGGTTGAAATTTTTAGACATTTTTGTAGATATTCTATTTTCTAAGGAGATTCAAGCCACGAGGTTCACGTATAGTGATCTCGTAACCCCGAGGTAGGTGGTTTGTGCATTTCCGTTTGAAGTCTTTGATTATTATGTGCAAATTCCACCAATACCGTTGAAAAGGGTATTTCATGTATACCGTTTTACAATTGATGATTTCCTACCATTCTTGTATGCTTTTGTAGAGTTAATTTGGATACGAATAGGGTTGATTACTATACATCGGATGTATTTCCCTTGCATGTTTTGTTTTTGACCGTTTTGTCCTATTTAGCCAATTTGGCTGCCTAGCCAGTTTTCCATGCCTTTTGATGTAGGATGGAGAGTTTGTGTTCTGACATGCTTGATATGTTGTAGTCTATTTAGAAAAGTAATATTACTTTGTCCATATTTCACTACTATGCTCATTGACCTACATAGGGGCATGAGAACCTGATGTGGTAAACTATATGGGAAGTTGACCGAGTGAGCTTCCTCCGAGAGTCTTTGTGCATTTTATGATATAAGGGGGATCGAATGTCTGAACTTCCTCAGAGAGCCTAGTACCACATGGGGATATAAGTGTAATTGACTGAGTGAGCTTCCTCAGAGAGTCCTTGATTGCTTTATACTATAAGGGGAATTGACCATGTGAGCTTCCTCAGAGAGTCTTTGTTTTAATTGAATGACTTGAGCTATAAGGGGAATGGACCAAGTGAGCTTTCTCAGAGAGTCCTAGAACTTGGGGATATAAGGGTAATTGACCGTGAGAGATTTATCAGAGAATCATTGACTACCTTAGACTATAAGGGAAATTGACTGAGTGAGCTTCTTTATAGAGTCCTTCATTTCATTAGACAATAAGGGGAATTGACTGTGTGAGCTTCCTCAAAAAGTATTTGTTTTAATTTAACGACTTGGGATGTAAGGGGAATTGACCAAGTGAGCATACTCAGAGAGTCCTAGACCTCGGGGCTATAATGGGAATTGACCATGTGAGTTTCGTTAGAGAGTCGTTGACAACCTTAGACTATAAGGGGAATTGACTGTGTGAGCTTTCTCAGAGAGTCTTGTATTACCTTTGACTATAAGGGGAATTGAGTGTCAGAGGTTCCTCACCGAGTCTTTATGAATCCATATCACTGAACCAGAGATGATAGGCTGTGTTAACTTCTTAGCGGGATACTATTCTTGATTTATTGTTTTTTATTTGTGGAACTGTTTACTGTTGAGAACTTTCCATTTTATTGTTCTCTGTAATTTTACCTACCATATATTCGCTGACTATTAGGCACAGATCTTTGGGTGGTTTCTTACTGATATTTAGTCTCAAATACTATTCGTTTCATGCTTTGGGGCCCAAACAGTTTATATTGTAGTAGGTATAGATAAGGGAAAGCACCGTTCTACTTTAAGAACTTGATTGCTATAGAGCTGGAGAGCATGGGACCAAGCTATGGCTTGAGATGCTGAGGAGTTTATCTATTTCATTTGCACATTGGTTTATCAATGTTTTATTCCAGAATTTTGATTTCATTGGATATTTTCCTATAAATATGTATCATGCATCTTTTTATATATGTTCTCAAGTTTATACTTTCAGTTTTCTACTATTACTATTGTATGTCATTATTAGTGCTTCTGCTCTTGTATGTATTTGTTCACTTTCAATGTGTAGTCTTCCAATGAAGGCATAGTTTCCCCACTTTCACACCCAAGGCCCTCACTGCTAGTTAGTAGCTTCTGTAATTCAGGGAAATGTGTTTGAGGCCATTTGACCAACTACATACGGGGCTCCTCTGGGTGGCTTCCGGAAGCGGGACGTTACAAAGTGGTATCCGAGGAATTATTTTCTCTTGATTTACTATTTGTAGCCCTTATCTAGGGATAGGATGGAACATGTACTTGGTAATAAGTTGTTCCTAGGATTAGCTAACCCATGTATAGGGAAAAGCCAATCCACCTCATTAATTTCAATTTTCCTGTTTTTGCAATTATTAAAGTTGATTTGATTTCACCTTGAGTGATTCACATGATTAGTGCTGTTATTGTTGATGTTATTGAGGTTCTATTTTTGTTTCAACCTGATGAGATGAGGGTATTCCATCTCATTCATCCTATAGGCACTTCCTAGAAATCACATGTCAAGAATTTTTTTCCATTCCATCTAGGATGCATTAGTGATTTCATGTTGTTTTGATAGATGTTGTGTAAAATATTCATGATTTTGTGTTTTTTGCCTTGATTTTAATTCTTTCTCTTTGATAGGGTATTGTATTTTGTAGATATTTTATTTATTGGATGCCAAATGTTGGTAATGAGCCTCAGGGACCAGAATTTGGTGTATCATTGCCTTGTTTTCCATAAAATAATGTGTACAGGATCACAAAATTTGATCCCCGGGGCTTATGACCCCTCACAGATTGGAATTTGTCTCTTTCAGTTCTTGTTTCAGTATTTTTCTGGTTTCCAGTGTAGTTTCTAAGGGTTACTATCTGAAAAAATCCAGAATACACGTTGTGTAGTGTTATGTACACACCATGTGTTATTCTTTTCAGGAAGAAACTGTTTTTCTTAAGTACACACCGTTTACTTTATGTACATGTTGTGTAGTCTCTAACCATGTCATAGGTCGTGTGGGTAGATACACAGGATGGATAATGTCTGGTGGGAACATGTCGTGTGCCTGTCAAACACGTCATGTAGTGTTGAACCTGTGTTCGCCCGTGTAACTAACAACATGGATAGATAAAACCTTAAGCTATACACACCGTGTCAGTATTGAACACGCCGTGTAGTCGGACCCAGGTACCTAGTCGTGTCACGAACTACACGGGTTGGTGTTATCCTTTCACGTACATGCCGTTTCCATCAGTAACACACCGTTTAGTTTGAGCCTTATGTCTGGTCGTGTCCCTAACAACATGGGGTAGGTGAAGCTTGTCAAGTACATGTCGTTTCTATCCTGAACATGCCCTGTAGTCTTGTCTTAGGGGAGCTGTGTTGCTTAACCATGTAGAAGGACTAGGGCATGGGAATAAGATTCAAGTACACTCTGGGTCTCAGGACAACACGCCATGTGTTTGGGGTTCTATAGGACCAGTTTAGGAAAGAGTACACGCCCATGTAAATGAATTAAGGGAACACGCTGTGTAGGAAATGTAGACGCCATGTTGTCATGTTTTGTAAAATATGAGTTCTTTATTTGTCATGTTCCCTTCTTAGACTCATTGCTTTCATTCCTTGATAATCTTGATCTAAGGTGTGTTCTTGACCTTACAGAGTCATGCCACCGAGACATCCTCTGGTTGTGTGCCAATTTCCAAGCACTGATCAGACACCAGACATGGTTGATTAGGGACTACCTGAAGATCCTTCAGATGTGACAGCCTTGGCACAAGCTAATGTACTTGACATAGGTGTTGATGCACAGTTTAGGGAGGGCTTCTGAGGATGATGCAGGCCTTTCAGGGAGCGTCGCCTCCTACCATATCAATGGATGATTTGATGTGGGTCTTTCAGCAGCAGTATCTTCCCACTTTCTCAGGGGATGGAGGACCCCAGGTTGTAGAGTCGTGGCTATAAGCCAGACGTACGATCTTCAAGCATCTGAAGATACCTCCAATGAATAGGGTGAAGCTCCCTACCTATATGCTCCGAGACTCCTCCAAGAGGTGGTGGGATGTGATATCACAGACGAGACACCAAACAAAATGGCTTGGGATGAGTTTCAGCGCATCTTCTATGATTTTTTTCTATTCAGTGAACTTGAGGTCCGATCGAGCCCGAGAGTTCGTGAGTATGGAGCAGGGTACACTTTATGTTATGGAGTATTCCTCTCACTTCACAGAGCTTCAACGTTCCACAATTATTCAAGAAGGTGATGATTTGTTCCTTGCACCGAAGTTTGAGGATGTTCTAAGTCACGACATCCAATCTTAGGTGAATATATTCTGGTTGATTTTGATATCTTATATATTCAACCAGACTTTGATCACAAAGCTAAATCTGAGGGATTCTGGAGATGTGAGATAGGGCGGTTCGGCATCCAGAGTTTGTGGTCCACCATCTGATAGAAGGAAGCGTCGTAGGGAGACTACACAAGGCGACTAGAGGAGGTGGGATGAATATTCTGGAAGCCAGGTGGTGTGCTACCAGTGTGGGAGGAGTGGGAATACGAGGCCACATTTCCCAAGATACCCAGTGGAGTGCCGATATTGCGGCAAGATGGGTCACCTTTAGCACGTCTGTCAGATCTTCTCACCCGCAGCTGGCGATTGGGGTTATTCTTTGACTCTGCGTTTAGGAGTAGCGCCACTAGTTTCTCCCCAGTCTGGGAATTGGAGTTCTTCTGGCCGTTCAGACTGAGGTGGTAGTCCTGGCCATGGCGGCTAGTCGCCAGTCTTTCAGTGACATCTGGGTAGATCAGCTCAGAGTGGTCAGGAAGGGTAACAGGGCCGTGCAGTGGGCCATACTTTGGCAGTGGAGCAGACCCAGCCGGATAAGGATCTCGGACCCTCTACCGTTCGAGGTACAATCTTAGTAGACTCAATTTTAGCTTCTTCTCTTTTTTGTTATAGGGGATTCTGATAGCTTTATATATGTTGCTGTTGTGGAGTGCCTTGGTCTCTGCATCGTTTCTGTTTGTTATATCTTGATGCTAGACAATCCGTTGGGGACTAGAACGATTAGTCTACATCAGTGTAGGGAGTTCCCTCTAGAGGTTGGTGGGTGTCACTTCCTATGGGACCTCTATGTCCAAGAGATGACATAGTATGATGTCATTCTCAGAATGGACTGGTTAGTTCCATTCCAGGCAGTCATTGACTGTTATCATCGCAGGGTGAGTTTCAATCACCAATGGGCATATTGTTTCTTCATAAGGAAGAATGGGATGTCTAGGCAAGCAGTGCGGGACCCACGCATCATGGGTTGGGATGAGTTACATCCCAGATTTCTAGTCTATATCTGAATGACCAGGGTAATTCACTGTTAGACTTTCCACCAGTGGTGGATCATTTTAGGGACGTCTTTCCAGAGTACTTTTAAGGTTTTCCTCCAGAGTGTGAGGTAGACTATTCTATTGAGCTTGTTCTAGGGGTAGCACCAGTGTCTATTACACCTTATAGGATTGCTGCACCAGAGCTATAGGAACTCAAGAAGTAGTTGGAGGAGTTGCAGGAAAAAGGATTCATCTGACCCGGTACTTCTCCTTGGGGTTTGCATGTCCTGTTTGCAAAGAAGTCAGATGGTACCCTTAGGCCATGTCTGGATTATTGGAAGCTGAACCAGTTTATGGTCAAGAACCAATATCCCTTAAAGAGGATTTCTGATCTCTTTGATCAACATCGAGGAGCCTAGGTATTCTCCAAGATTGACTTGAGGTCTGGTTATCATCAGTTACGCATTAGACCATCAGATATACCACTTACAACCTTCCGGAGTTGGTATGGTCGTTACGAGTATATGGTTTTGCCGTTCGGTCTCATGAACGTGCATGAGGTTTTCATGGAACGGATGAACTAAGTGTTCCATCCATACTTGGATTCCATCGTGGTTGTTTTCATGGATGATATATTGGTGTACTCTCACACTCGACACGACCATGCTACCCATGTTGAGATTGTTTTGAGTACACTAAGGGAGCATCAGTTATATGCTAAGCTCTCAGAATCCCACTTTTTAATGGATAAGATTCACTTCCTAGGTCATATTATCTTAGAGTTAGGAGTATCAGTAGACCCATAGAAAGTGAGATCAGTAGTTTTCTAGGAGTAGTCGAAGATCACCTTTGAGGTGCGGAAATTTCTAGGGATGGGAAGATACTACAAATATTTCATACAAGACATTTCAAGCTTAGCAGCACCATTGATAGGTTTGACTAAGAAGGGTGAGATGTTCTTATAGTTAGATTCTTATGCGCCATCCTTTTAGGAGCTGAAAGGGAAGTTGAATTCAGCACCGATACTAGTCTTTCCAGAGCCGGGAAATAGCTATACTATTTACTATGATGCATCAGTCATTGGGCTAGGAGCTATGCATATTTAGGGAGATGGATTAATTGCGTATAGGTCTCGGCTGTTGAGGCCACATGAGAGGAATTACCCGATGCACGACCTTTAGATGAAAAAAATTGTTTATGCCTTAAGTTGTTGGAGATATTATCTTCTGGGAGATCACTGTGTAGTTTTCATACACCACAAGAGTCTCAAGTATGTATTCACTCAACGTGATCAGAATTTGAGACTGTTCGGTTGGGTTGAGTACCTACAGTCCTTTGACATTAAGCTTGTCTATATGTCAGGGAAGGGAAACACGTTGGCTGATGTGTAGAGAAGGACTCAGATACATGCAGTTCAGGAGGCCAAACATGAGTGGTAGCTTATGGATCTTTTCTCTGAGATGAATTTGGAGGTCCACAACAGTCAGGGGCAGATGTTTCTTTCTTCTGTAGTTATCACCTCTACTCTTATGGATTGAGTTCGAATGAGGAAGCTATCAGATTATGATGGCCTAGTCCTAAGGGAGAGTGTTTTAGGATTAGAACATGTTCTTGGGTGGACCATAGTCAAGGATGATGTCTTGCATTTCAAGGGGCGTGTTTGGGTGCCAGAAGATATATGCAAGGAGTTGATACTGTATTTTCATTCCTCAGTTAGGGAAGTTCATCCTAAAATCACAAAGATGTATCATGATATACAACGTCAGTATTGGTGGCCAGGTATGAAGAGGGATGTTGCTGGTTTCGTCATGAGGTGCTCCACTTGTTCGCAGGTGATGGCGGAGCATCAACGACCAGCAGGGCTTTTATAGCAGTTAACCATTCCTGATTGGAAGTGGAATGATGTCGCGATAGACTTTGTGACTGGGTTTCAGAGGTCACCTTGAGGGAATGTTATAGTTTGGGTTGTTATTGAAAGACTCACAATGGTTTCTCACTTCTATCCAATCAAGGAAACCTTCAGTGTTGATGAGATGGGATGATTATACATCCATGAGATTAAACATCTACATGGAGTTCCACACACCATCGTTTCAGACAGGGATGCATGTTTTACTTCTCGAGTATGGCTGGGGCTTCATAAGGATTTGGGTATACAAGTACTTTTGAGTACAACTTAGCATCCCCAGACAGATGGCTAGTCTGAGCGTACAATTCAGGTTCTTATGGATATGCTCCGATCATGCATCATGTATTTTAGAGGTTCTTGGGAGAATTATATACCTAATGTGGAGTTTTCCTATAATAATAGATTTTATGAAACTATTTAGATGACACCATATAAAGCCTTGTATGGTAGGCCATGCCGATCACCCTTATGTTGGCTAGAGGTAGGAGAGGCAGCATTGCTTGGACCTCTTCTGGTTTAGGAGACCATAGAGCATATAGAGTTGATTTGGAAGAGGATGGCTACTGCGTAGTCTCGACAGAAGTCTTATGCTGATCAGTGGAGACGAACTCTAGAGTTCGAGGTCGGGAATCAGGTTTTCCTACGTGTCACACCGAGGTTGGGACATAAGAGGATTAGGTGACAGGTTTCCCAGAATTTTCTTTGTTTCAATGAGTCATTCTGTGAACAGTTCCACAAATGTCAGTGAGTCATTTTATAAACAGTTCAATTAGTTTCAGGGATTCTATCTGTGAACTATGCCATTGTTAGTGGTGAGTCTGTCTGTGAATAGTGCCATCAGTGTCGATGAGTCATTTTGTGAACAGTGCCATCATTTTCGGTGAGATAGATTTGAATATCATCATCGGTTGGAAATATATGAATAGTTTTATCAGTGCGACCTATGTGAACAGTGTTGTCATGACCCGACCCTACCAGACCCGAGCCACAACTACCTCAAGCCTGTCTCCATAGGTCAAAGGCTGGCGACCATCGATGAAGGCGTAACAATCTCAGGGAGGCCTTCGCCTAAGTACCTATACACACCCACACACGAACCACTCTATGCAGAAGTGCAGAGTAAAAAAGAAAACCACATGACAAAAAACTATAACCCAACCATTGTCATGCATCAACCAATAAATTGAGCATGTAATGTGATGAAATTACTGGCAAGTAAACCGAACAGTAAAAAGGGAAAAACATGCGCCTACCAACAAAGGTTCCACAACCCTGCAATAGGTAACAAAAATATACAACTGGATAGATCCCCACTTGAAAACACTGGCACAACCACGGACCATTGTCTGAGATCCTGTGACCTCTACACTCCTTCATAGTAATGATTGACCTGTCCGTCATCTGCCAGGGCATACCAGGTGCGGGAAAAGCCCAAGAAGGGGTGAGTATAAAGATACTCAATAGGATGCCCTGAAAGCTCAAGGGAGCAACAAAGGAGGCACTAAAGAGGTGTGAAGTAGAGAGAACCAGAACATTAAATGATTATTATAAAGAGAGTGCATCTCAACCCAATAAGAGGAAGGAAGTAAACTCGTCCAAATGCAAGGAGCTAGGAACGGTGAAAAGACGAACGTCTCACCGGGTCTTCGCTACCTATAGTAGGAAAGTGGACTCATCCAACCAAGAGGAGCTATACACGGAACACACATGGCATACCCCGTGTGTCTTCACCATTCTTAGAAGGAGAGTAACTGAACCCAAGGAGTGGGAATAAAAGTCATGTGTATATGTATATATGCTCAACAAGGAACCCGACCGAGCGTGTACGGGGACCTCCATCTCCATGCTCAGCCCAGGAAGAGTCATCAATAGTTCTAGGAACATCCAACACTGAACCCAAACATTTCGCACGTAAACATAGGAGGTACAAGTCAAAGGGACTCAATCACTACACCTTGATACTATCCGCTTTGGGTGGCACTGACTCGCCCGCACGACTTTTAGGTCGTGTCGCAGGGACGTGTCATGGTGTGAAAAGCACCCCTCGTCCTCGTATATAATAAGGTCACATGAAGTTGTCACATCACCGATCCGTATAACCAAGGATCCCACTCAAGAAGTCATGGAGAAAAATTCACTGACTAGCCCCGTAGAAAGGTCTGAGTCTAAAAGAAGTCACCGGGTAACCCACTGCCCAGCCCAGCTGGAGGGTAAACCCCTAGAGGACATTTGGTAACCCACTGCCTAGCCCCGCTGAAGAGAAAACCCCTAATAGGTCAACGGGTAACCCACTACCCAGCTGCACTGGAGGGTATACCCTAAAAGTCACCAGGTAACCCACTACCCAGCCCCGCTGGAGGGTAAACCCTAGTAAGTGAACGGGTAACCCGCTGCCCAACGACGCTGGAGGTTAAACCATAATAGTTTGATGGGTAACCCACCACCCAAACCCGCTAGAGGGTAAACCGTAATACATAACTGGGTTACCCACTTCCCATCCTAGCTGTAGGGTAAACCTAGGGATGCTCTGATAGCTCTGCACTACCCATGATATCACTAGGGTTTGCTAACATCGCGATCGTGGGTTGGGTCGGAGTGCGTCAAAAATAACTCCGACAAATACCCTTTGATATTTCCACATTTAATAATATCATGTAAGAGGATCCGCTCGCCTGATCAGATCACACCATTTTTATCCTCATGGAAAAGCACTCGAGATAGACTACTCATTCGCCTGGAATGGACCCCCGACAGAAAAGTTGTTCGCCACTACTTTAGGCCCCCATAGTGTCTCGTGGGGCCCACTCTCGGTCCCAAAAGAGGTCAGACAGACTGTGCCATTGCGATGCCTTGGAAAAAAAAAGTCAGATTCACTATTAATCTGCCCCGAATGGGCGCTTGATGATAACATCGCAAAAATTGGACATCAGATATGTCTACTCCATCCAAAACACGAACCCCCGAAAAAACACCATTCCACTAAATGGGTGTGTCGCGCCACCAAGGACCCCATCTCGGGAATTAAAAATCCCCGAGACCATCTCAATGATTCTACGCAATGCCAGGAATGCCCTGCCACAAACAACATGTGAAATGGACACACGTAGCAAAAATTACAGGTTTTCGAAATCATAGGGGGAGAACCCCTTGGGCAGGACAAGCCTCGTCCGCCTGGTCCACCCGGTCTGGGTCGGCCTGTGCCGGCCGGCTAGCGGCTCAGCCATGTGGCCCGGCGGTGGACCCCGAGTCCACATGGCACCGACTGGACCTCATGTCCAGTCGCGGTCTTGTACGGAGACCCGCCTTCGGCGAGTCTCTTTCCCCGCACGAGGTCGCACGCCGCGACCCCGCCTTGTCGTTCCCCCGGCGACGTGAACCTCGCCCACCGCCTGATGACCCACCCAGAGCCACCTAGAACCACCACTAGAAGCCGCCGCCTGGAGCCACTCTGTGCCACCTAGGTCCCCTGCAGTACCTCCATCCCGGTACCGCGCCACCGCAGCCTGAAAGCCGCCAGACCGCCGCGCCGACTGCCAGAAAAAGAAGAAACGGCCGAAAAACATCCCGGGACCGCCCCAGACGACCTGAGACTCGAAAATTCGATCCGAAAGGATCTTTGGGAAGATAAAATCACGCCCTATGAAACCAGAAAATAATTAGACATAGGAAATTTAATTTAATGACAAAGAGGAAACTAAAACGGAGAACAAAAACTCTTACCTCGTTGGGCGTAGCCCGAAGCTTCAATATTGGTCTGCTGGAGCCGATGCGCCATGCCGGAGTGGTGGAGGAGAGGGGAGAAGCTCATCGAGATGAAATCTCTATGGAATCCACTAAGTAGGAGAAGTGGGTGGGGGTGGTGTTTAAATCGAAAAACACTTAATCCCCCCGCTCCTAGACCCCGTACCCAAACTTTCTCCGGGGTCGGGGTTAATCCGTCCCTAGGGTAAAAAACACATTTTGAGTGCAACAATGGCCTCAAAATTTTATTCCAAGCCTCCTTTCAAAAGTTGTAATGTCCATGCCCGATGCCTCTAAATTACGAAAACTCCCCTGGCGGTGTTTTTCACAGAAGGGCCTTACACGTGAATGTTATACCCCTCCTAGGGTAAACGACACGTTCTAGACTCAACGGTGCCCTCAGTTTTCCCAACTGAGAAACTGTTTAGGATTTATTCTGCTTATTTAGCACGTCTAGTGTGAATGCACGACAATTTTAATTCCAGCCACTGGGGCTCGGAATCGCACACTGTCTGAACGTCCTGCTTTGGAATTACATCAAGAAAAATTTAAAGTCTTATAGGATCAAAAACCGGGAACATACATCATTCCCCCTTCACGCTTTTCATCCATGAAAAATAAAAATACAAAACAACTTGGGATACCGATCCCGCATCTAGCTCTCCCACTCCCAGGTGCTCTCCTTCACCCTCCTGCGCTGTCACAACACACGGACTAGAGGGATGGACTATCCACACAGATTCTGCTCCTTTCAGTCCTCAATCTCCACTGGGTGCTCCGCAGAGGTGTATCCATCCTCAATGTCCAACTCTCCCCAATCGATAACGTGGGTGGGGTCATGCACGTATTTCCTCAGCTGCGAAACATGGAAGACATCGTGCACTCTCTCCAGCTGCGGGGGTAGAGATAGACAGTAGGCGACCACACCAACCCTGCGCATGATCTCAAAGGGCCCGACGAAACGTGGGGACAACTTGCCTCCCTGGCCGAACCTCCGTGTTCCACGCTGCAGGGAGACTCTCAAAAAGTCATGGTCTCCCAGCTCAAAATCTGAAGGCCTCCAACGTCGGTCTGCATAGGACTTATATCTGCTCTGATCCGTCCTCATCCGCTCATTAATGACCTGCACCTTCTCCTTTGTCTCCTGCACCAACTCTGGGACCACGAGGGAGGTCTCCCCAACTTCTGTCTAGCACAACGGTGACCTAAAGGGTATCCCGTAGAGGGACTCAAAAGATTCCATGACAATAGTAGAGTGGTAACTGTTGTTATATGAAAACTCTACCACGGGCAGGTGATCCTCCCATATCCGGCCAAAGTCTAACATGTACGCCCTGAGCATATCATCCAACACCTGGATAGTGTGCTCAGTCTGCCCGTCAGTCTGAGGGTGAAAAGCTGTACTCATACACAATTGAGTCTCGAGTGCTTCCTGTAGGCCTCCCCATAATCGCGATGTAAACTGCACGTCACGGTCGGAGATGATCATTGTGGGTACTCCATGATGGAGGATGATCTCCCAAACATATAACTACCCCAGAATCTCCACCGAGCTCTTCTCCTTGATAGCAAGGAAGTGCACCGACTTCGTGAGTCGATCCACTATCACCCAAATGGAGTCGTGGACCTTCACTATACACAGAATCCCAGTGACGAAGTCCATAGATATCCCATCCCACATCCACTCCTGTATATCAGGGGGCTGAAACAACACTACCGGAACCTGGTTCTCTGCATTCACCTGCTGACAGGTAAGACACTGAGAAACGAACTCAGCTACGCTCTGCTTCATGCCAGACCACCAAAACTGCCGATAACGGTCTCTGTACATCTTCCCCACACCGAGATGTACATCCATGGGAGAAGTGTGGAAATCCCACATCACATCCTCCTGCATCTCCACTGGTACTACATATTTCCCCTGGAATAGTATCCCATGATTTCCTCTTTCAGAATACCCATCGTGTGCATCGCCCATGGAAATATGATCACGCAGTACCTTGATATCGACATCCCCTAGCCGCGACTCTCTCACATTCTCAAGGAGAGAAGGAGTCAACACCATTGACTTCAGAAAAGCCCTACCCTTAAGCTTTACCAAGGTTAGCCCTAGGGATGCTAATTGTTCTGAAGCTTCCCACACAAAAAAAGCCAGGGACTTCCAGCTAAGGGCATCTGTTACTATGTTTCCCTTCCCTTGAGTTTAGACTATCTCAAAATTATAGTCCTGCAGAAACTATAGCCATCGCCTCTACCTCAGATTCAAATCCCTCTGAGTGAAGATATACTTGAGGCTCTGGTGGTCTAAGTATACCACAAAACACTCACCTAGATGGTAGAGTCTCCATAACCTCAAGGCAAATAACACTGCTACCAGCTCCAAATCACGAGTTGCATAATTCTACTCATGGGGCCTCAACTGCCTCGACCCATAGGAAATCACTGCTCGCTACTGCATTCGCACGCTCTCGAGCCCAACTCCTGAAGCATTGCAGTATATGATGAACTCAACGCCCTCCTCTGGCAGCCTCAACACCGGTGCACTAGTCAGCCTCTTACTCAATTCATCGATGGCCTTATAGCACTGATCAGTCCAGGTAAACTGTCGTCCCTTCCACTTCACCGCGGTCTAAGGGGTAGCGATCCTGGGGAAGTATTCCACAATCCTCCTATAGTACCCTGGCAAACCAATGAAACTCCGCACCTCAGAAGCATTCTTGGGTGGCTCCCAAACAAGAATTGACTCTATCTTTGCGGGATCCATAGCCAATCCATGTTCCGTAATGACGTTCCCCAAAAAGAGAACTTTTTGATTCCAGAACTGGCACTTCGAGAGCTTCCCGTACAGCTGGTGCTCTCAAAGTAAGTCTAGGACCATCCTCAAATTCTCTGCATGCTCCTCCTCTATCTCTGAGTAAATGAGTATGTATTCACTAAAGGCAACCACAAATCAGTCCAAGTATGGCTGGAACATCTGGTTCATCAAAGCCAAGAAGAAGGAAAGGGAATTCATCATGCCAAAGGGCATCACAAAAAACTCATAGTTCCCATATCGACAACGGAAGGCCATCTTGGGGATATCAGCCTCACGAACCTGTAACTTGTGGTTTCTAGATCGAAGATCGATATTTGAGAACCATTTCTCACCTCAAAACTGGTCAAAGAGGTCGTCAATCCTCGGAAAAGGGAACTTATTATTTATCTTGGCCTGATTTAGGCGACAATAATACACACAAATCCACAGACTCCCGTCAACCTTTTTCACCAACAAAACTGGAGTCGCCCAGGGGGACTCATTGGGCATGATGAATCCCTTCTCATGAAGGTCTTCCAGCGGAAGTAGAAGCTCCCCAAGCTCTGTGGGTGCCATCCGATAAGATGTACATGATATTGGGTCAGTCCCCGCCTGTATGTCAATGCATAATTCCATCTCTCACCTCAGAGATAGTCCTAGAATATCATCAAGAAAGACTTCCATGTAGTCCTCTACAACAGTAGGGATCTAGGTTCTTGTATTGTCTGCTGCTCCGAGAGCCATGCTCGCTAACTAGTGTGAAAACTTTTGGGTGAAAGAGCACTGTCATGGGAACCCTCAAATGATTAGTGTGATTTTGGGGTACACAGGTGCACCAGAGTGTCTGATCAAGGTCGTCTCTCAAAGGAGGAAGTGAATTAAAACAACTTTTTAGAGGTATTATAAAAATAAAATAAAAGAGAATAAAAACAGTACATGAAAGGATGGGGTTTGTTTATAGTTTATGAATCTTTAATAAACTTTCTGGAAGAAGATTATATTTTTTTGTTTTTTGTTTTGAAATGAATTTCAATTAAAATGACACAATAAGAATATGTTTTTTAGAAATTTTTTATAAAATGTGTAATCGATCTAACTCCATATCTTCATTTAATTATTAATAATTATAATTTAAATTAAAATTCAATTAATTATGATCCCCTAATTTTTTAATCCTCTAACCCTACGAGAGTTAACTTAACCACAAAGATGAAATTAATTAAACCCTAGGCTAGTTTTAGAACATGCAATCATAGCACCCTGCTTTGATTTATGTTCTAAGTCTAGATTTTGGTAATTAGTTATTTAAGGAACAAATAAACTGTGGAAATGAGGATTAATTGAGTTTAGAGATGATATTTGAACTCTACAAATTTATCCCGTGTGACTTGGTTTCACAGATTAAGTTTGCGCTCTCATAATTTACACAAAATCTGGACCTCACGTGTTTTTGTGTAAATTTTTCAATTGCTTGATTAATTTCATTTAAATTAAAACTCAATTAATAGACCATATTATTAGAATTATATTATCTCCTTGATTCAAAATAAATGAATGAAGGATGTGAGAATTAGATCAATTACCTAAAGAACTACTCTTCCATGAGCAGTGTAGTTATCGTAGAAACGTTTTGCATTTGCAACGGTTTAGAAAGGGTATAAACCAATCTCATTTCCACTCATGATTTTCAACCCAAATAGGAAGATTAAGAGAAGAATAAAAATGAAAATAACAGTATAAATGGAAGACAAACTAAGAGTTTTTTGAAGGAAGAAAAGCATTACAACAGGAAGAAGGAGAAGGAGAAGAGGAAGGCTTGATTAGGGGATCCTTACTTCAAGAGACACCCCTCTTACAATTGTTGGATAATTGGAGTGAAACCTCTTCTATTATTCCTCCAGCTTTACAATTCATGTCCCAACCCACCAAATGATAAAAACACCAATTTGTAGAGTGGTGGGGAGGCTAGGTTCAAAGTGGTTTCTAGTGTGAATGGGGAATCTCGACCAAATATTTTATTCCATCTTTCATCGACAATTTGACCACTAAACCATGGGCATCAGCTATCCTTCCAGAAGGATTATTCACGAGAATATTATTCATGAGAATATTATTCATGTAGCTCCTCTAAAAATTTGGGCCTGCTCCAAGAAAGGATGAAGATGTTATGGCCCAAATACAGAACCCATGTCCATTCTGCCGAGTCCAGCCCACCACTGATTTAATGGCCCATTGAATCCATCCAAATGCACTCTTTATCTCTAGTGTCCTGAATAAAAGTTGTATAAATTTAAGTTAGGAACACTTTTAAAAAATATTAAGTTCAAATAATAAATATTAAAATATTTATCTTCAAAATACTACAGTGCATTTTAAAAGGGTAAAACTAGAATTTTCCCCAAATTCTCAAATGAATGATCTAATCCCAAATGCTTTCTAATTAAATATATTTATCACAATGTGAGGAAATTATATCATTTATTATCAATAAAATATTCAATAAAATAGTTTTTTATCAACTCCCCCACACTTACCATTTTTCACTCCTGGGAAAAACCTCATATCAAGTAAACATCAATATCAAATCAAAACCAATTTTAAAACGCATATCCTTGAGATCAAAAAATTAGACACCAAGAAACAAAATATATCATGAATCATAAAAACATTATTTCAAGTTCTTAATTTATATCATTTAATATATTTCCAATTTATTTATCTTCCTATGCACAAAACACTTACCTCACTTGAATTTTCTCTTATCACAAAAATGTTAATTATTTTGCAATGTATTTCTCATCCAAAGTCATACAAGGGTCACCATAAGATTGATAAATTCCTACATCACTACCCAATGTGAGTCAATAACATATGTTCATCATGAGGACTTTTCATGGTTGTACTATGGATTTCGGTTGGTAGGATTTAGATGTGAATAATTTTGAGGCTGAATGAGTAGGGCTTGACTCGTTTTGAAGAAAAATTGAATTAATATAATTTTCACTTAAATATGGTATCCTCCT
This sequence comes from Viscum album, assembly GCA_963277665.1. Taxonomy (NCBI): domain Eukaryota; kingdom Viridiplantae; phylum Streptophyta; class Magnoliopsida; order Santalales; family Viscaceae; genus Viscum; species Viscum album. The sequence goes on from OY728123.1 coordinate 471,244,488, forward strand.
CAATAGAAATAACATTGATTAATGTTCATCATCATGAAAAATAAAGGAATGTGCCCACCATTCAACATTTCAGCAGTAAAAATATCAATATTCTCGAACATGATTTTCTTAAAAGCTCCAGATAGGCACAACTTTCCCCATCTATTATAAGCTCCTGAAAGGCACAACTTATTTTATCATGAAAGCTCCAGAAAGGAACAAATTTCAATATAATGTTTTTCTTCAGTAGGAAACACATCTCTTCAGAATTTAATTTTTCACTCAAAGTATCACAAAATGTGGCAGCACAACACAAGACAACTTCCCGCACACTTAAGCTCAACTATATTATGCAATTTCACTTCAAGAGTTAGTTGGATAAGGAAAATCGACTTGTAATGTGGCTAACCTAACAGGATGTTGATGGATTCTAATGGATAAAAGTATAATGTTCAAGGTAGGACATTATAAAAAAATATTATTTGAAATAGGGGCTTTAATACCAAGCATATTCCTTAATCATTTAAACATAGGTACCTCAAACCCCCATGTTTTGACTGGAATAGATCAAATTCTAGTTAAATCAAGCATGGTTTGGTTCTCTCAAGAAGTGAGTTGAAAGTAAAGAATATGAAAATAATGGTTCAGAAGCCTCACAGAAAAGTGATTTCAAACATAAAGAGAGTGAGATGTGGCATGGGATTCAAAATTCAGTGTACTGTTCATGAAATTACTAAATTTTTTAACTTGAAACATAGTCATTTCAGCATTCAATTATGCTTAGTTTTGAGGGATAAATTGTTTTACATAATTATATGGATTTAAAAATGTTGATGAGAATCATTTCAGCTAAAAAGTTTCAAAAACACAAAAAATTTAAAAATAATCACACAAAATTTGAAAAACACACAATTTTTTGTTTTGTTTTTTTAATAGGAAAATATTTGAAATTACTAAACTAAATGGTTCGCTCCCCCACACAAAAAATATTGCATTGTACTCAATGTGAACCCATGAGATGATATATGCACATGAAATGTATAATTTTAAATTGTAAAAATAATAAAAATCTTAAAGGGTTTGGAACAGCCTGATGTGCTCAAGTGATGATGGGGTCATACAGTGTGATAAAATCCACTGCATCAGTAGGAAGTCCGTCAATGTATCTTTTCAAAGGTTTCCCATTGACTGTAAAGTTCCTTCCTATGTCCTCTTGGGTGATCTCCACAACTCCATAAGGAAAACAATTTGTCACAACATAAGGACCAAACCACCTGGAACGCAACTTACCTTGCATTAGATTCAGTCATGAACTGTAGAGAAGGACTTTCTCTCCAACATGAATCTCCTTTTCATGGATCATTCAATCATGAGATGCTTTTGATTTTTTCCTTATAGTGCCTTGAGTTCTCATATAATGACAATCGATTCTCCTCAAGCTCTGGAATTAGTAGCTTCCCTTGGATTCCAGCTTAGACCAAATCTATGTTGCATTTCTTTATAGACCAATAAGTCTGATGGTCAACTTCCACAGGGAGATGACATGCTTTCCCAAAAAGAATCTGAAATGGGGACATAACAATGGGTGTATTTTATGATTTCCTATAATCCCAAAACGTATCATCCAAGCGCTTGCTCCAATCCTTCCTATTCGGCTACACAGTTTTCTCCAAGATTTGTTTCAATTCACTATTTGAAACCTCAGCCTGGCCATTTGTTTGAGGGTGGAATGGTGTTGATGTTTTGTGTGTCACCCCATACTTCCGAAGAAGGAAAGAAAAATTATGATTGCAGAAGTGTGTCCCTTGGTCCTTTATGATGGCCTTCAGTACACCAAACCTGCAAACAATATGTTATTTGACAAAGTCAACAACAACATGAGAATCATTAGTCCTGGTGGCCTTAGCCTCCACCCATTTACTCACATAATCAACATCAACCAAAATATATAAAAATCCAAATGAACTAGGAAAAGGACCCATAAAATAGATGCCCCATATATCAAAAATCTCACATAATAGTATGGGTTGTTGGGGAATCTCATGTCTCATAGAAATGTTCCCAATGTGTTGGAAACGAGAGAATGACTTGAAAAACACATGGGCATGATGGAATAAGCTAGGATAATATAATCCAGAGTCTAAAACATTCCTAGATGTCCACTGGGGTCCAAAGTGTCCACCACAAGAAAGTGTATGACAAAAATGTAAAACAAACTCCAACTCATGATCAGTAACACACCTCCTAATAACATGATCACTACACATATGCCAGAGGTATGGATCATCCCAAACATAATACTGAGACTCACTTTTTAATTTTTAGACTTGATGTTTCTTTAATTTTTCAGGGATTTCAGAGGCAACAAGGTAGTTAACTAAATCTGCATACCAAGGATGCATACCTGAGATGGAATAAAGATGCTCATCGGGGAAAGTGTCCCGAAGTGGTACCTGGTCCAAGGTGTCATCCACTAGTGTTTGAGTAAGACTAATCATGTGGTCCGCCACCACGTTTTCTGACCCCTTTTTGTCCTTTATCTCAATATCAAATTCATGAAGAAGGAGCAACCATCGTATCAGCCTGGGATTTGCATCTGGTTTCTTCAAGAGGTACCTCAGAGCTGTATGGTCAGAAAAAACAACTACGTTAGAGCCCAATAAATATGAACGGAATTTATCTAAAGAATATATGACAGCAAGAAACTCCTTTTTCGTGTTTGTGTAGTTTGATTGGGCTGAATCCAGTGTCCCCGATGCATAGGTGATCACTTGTGAACGTCCCTCCACCCTCTGAGATAAGACAGCTCCAACCGCGAAGTTGGACACATCGCACATAAGCTCAAATGGAAGGTCCCACCGCGGGGGCTATATGATTGGTGGAGTGGTCAGACACTTCTTTAGATAATAAAATGAAACCCTGCATGAATCATAAAAATTGAAGTCAATATCTTTTAGAAGCAATCATGATAAGGGTAGAGCAATCTTACTAAAATATATGAGGAAGCGTCGATAAAATCCAGCATGTCCAAGGAATGACCGAACATCGGGCACACATGTAGGATATGGCAGGGATGAAATAATGTCTACCTTAGATTTGTCAACTTCAATGCCATATTGTGAGACTATATGACCTAAGAAAATTCCATGACCTACCATGAAATGACACTTTTTCAGTGAATAGGACCAGATTCTTCTTAGTACAACGATTCAACACCTTTCCCAAACTACTTAGACATTCATAAAATGAAGACCCATACACTATAAAATCATCCATAAATACCTCCATGCTGGTCTCAATAAAATAAGAAAAAAACTCACCATGAATCTCTGGAAGGTACCTGGGTCGTTGCAAAGTCCAAATGGCATCCTTCGGTAGGCAAACGTACCGAAAGGATAAGTGAATGTTGTCTTCTCCTGATCCTCTGGACCAACAGGAACCTGAAAATATCCATAAAATACATCCAAGAAATAGTAATGTGTTTTTCCAGCAAGTCTCTCAAGAATCTAATCAATAAATGGGAGGGGGAAATGGTCGTTCCATGTTGATTGATTTAGTTTCCTATATTCAATACACACGCGCTAACTGTTTTTCACCCTCATTGGAACCAACTCATCTTTCTCGTTTTTAACAACAGTAACACCACTTTTCTTAGGCACAACCTGAATAAGAATTACCCACTGAGAATATGAAATGGGATAGATTATACCTGCCTTGAGAAATTTTTCTACCTCTTTTTTAACAACCTCCAAAAGGGTTGGATTGAGTCTCCTTTGTGGTTGCCTCACCGGTTTAGCCCCATCCTCCAAAATAATACTATGCATGCAAATGGTGGGGCTAACACCTGATATGTCAGCCAAGGTCCACCCGATTTCCCTAATGTTCTCCCTCAAAATATTCAAAAGTTTTTCTTCATGTTCATAAGGGAGATTTTTAGCAATGATAATAGGTAATTTTTCACCACATAACAAGTATGATTATTTGAGATTTGGTGGCAATGACTTGAGATCTAGTATAGGGGGTGGTGTATGGATGGAGACATAGAAGGAACTGAAATATGTGCACAAAGAGCATCAGTATCAGAATAGAAATAATCACAATCAGAGAATAAAGCATCAAATCCATCAACATACTCAACATCCATGTCATAATTATAGCTCACATGATCAAAATAAGAATATGATTCCATTTCAAAATTAAATCTTACAGAGTTTTTTCCTTAGAAACAGGTGTGGAAGTTCTCTTAAACATGAATCTAGAACCAATACTCATAATCAAACTAAGCATAGGACAATGAAAATCCATGTGGTTTTCACTTGGTTGTTCAAAATGGGAGATAAAAAATGCAGAATGATCCTATGAGGGGTACATCAGGGAATCCATAACATTAAATATCACAACTTCACCCCCAAATTCCATTGAAAGTGTACCCTCATTGACATTAATGATAGTTTTTTCAGTTATGAGGAAAGGTATACCTAAGATAATGGGGGCATGAGAACTTACCTGATAATCCTCCATGTTAAGAACGTAGAAATCTGCTGGGAAGATCATGTCTCTTTCCCGGAAAAGTACATCCTCAAGGACTCCCACTGGATATGTCGTAGATCTTTTCGCCAACTGCACCAAAACTCTAATCAGTTTTAGCTCACCAACCTGCAAAGAAGATAATACAGAGTGAGGCATCACATTTAGGGAAGCTCCTAAATCACAAAGAGCATCAGAAAAGTGAAACTCCTCTATGGTACATGGGATGGTGAATGTCGCCAGATCCTTTTACTTTGTCGGCATTGCTAGAGTTGGTGTAATGAGTGCTAACACATTCCTTCCATGATTTATCCTCTCATTTCCCTTGAGCCCTCTTTTATTGGTACAAATATCTTTTAAGAATTTTGCATACCTTGGTAATTTTTTAATGGCTTCAAGTAGAGTAATGTTGATCTCTACATGCTTTAATGTGTCCAAAACTTCCTATTGCATTGCTTCTTCAGCCATCTTCATGGTTTGAAAAACCCTATTTGGAAAAGGAAGGGGTTTAGGAGAAACATCATTAATATTTTACTTACCTTTATCTTTCTCCTTGGTTTGCTCGTTAGTCGATGTGGAATTGGGATTTTTTGGAGTTGAGGTGAATCCAGGTGGAATTGTAGGTGTAGCAGCATCAGTTTTTTGCTTAAAACTTCTCAATGTGATGGAACTAACATTCCCCTTTGGATTTAGAGTGGGTTGGGAAGGTATATTTCCAGAATTCTTACTTACAAGTTCGTGGAAGGCGGGGGAAATCCGGCTCATTTGAGTCTTCAACTCCCTCAGCTCTGAACCTTGACTCTTCAGCTCATTCTATTGATTAAGAACAATTTGCTTCAAAATATCATCAGTGTTATAATATAGCTTTGGTGGGGGATTCCGTTGTTGTTGGATTGCTAATTCTTGGGCTTCAAATCTTCTTTGGGGTTTTTGGAAACCCAACTGGTAAGGCGGAGGCTGCTGGAAGTTTTGTTGAGAGGGTGGCCTTTTTTATTGTCCAGAGCCATAACTCATGTCCGATTGATCCTTACAACCTTGGTTATATGTTGGATCAAATTTCTTTGGGGGATATGGTTTTCATTTTTTTTACTGATATGGTCTCCCAGGGAACACTGCTGCACAATCCTCTGTTTCTTAGAGTTGTGCGCAATAGTCAGTTGGGTGGCTTGTCTCAGTACAAATACCACAAGGCCTTGAAGGAGGGGGTTGGGATGAATTTTGAGCCAAAGTAATCTGCCTCACCATAGTGGTCAATTCATCCAACTTGGTATCAATCAAATTACTTTAAAGAGAAGAAGGACTTACCTTATGTACTCCCCTGACATGTAGTGTACCTCTATTGCCGAATTGTTGGGAGTTTTGGGTCATCTTGTTGATCTATGCACGTGCAGCTACTAGTGTCTTGTCAACCAATGCGCCAGCTATTGAGGCATCCACCATGCTCCTCTCCATATGTGTGAGTCCTTCATAGAAGTACTAAATGAGGAGTTTCTCACTGATTCGGTGATGTGGACAGCTTGCACACAACTTCTTGAATCGCTCTCAGTACTCATACATTGACTCCCCTTGTGTTTTATTGATCACCGAGATATCCTTATTAATGGAAGTGATCCTCGATGCTGGAAAAAATATCTACAAGAAAAGACGTTTCATATCGTTCCAACATGTTACATCTTCAGGTTGTAAATAGTACATCCAATACTTTGCAGCTCCATCAAGTGAAAATGGGAATGCTCTTAATTTGATTTGATCTTTAAAGACATTTATAGTTTGTAGGGTTGAGAAAACCACATTAAATGCATTAAAATGTTTATTAGGATCCATACCAGAGAGGCCATGAAACTTTGGAAGTAAGTGAATTATCCCAGATTTTAATTCAAAGTCCGATTTGAGATTTGGGTATGCAATACAATTTGGTTGATAATTAATATCAGGTGCATCCAATTCTCGAATGGTTATATTTAGCTCATTGTTATTATTTCCATACATTGGTTATTTTTTAATTTTTGAATTTTAATTGCTTCCAATTTCAATGTTTCCAGAAGAGAGGAATTCACCGACTGATTGAATATTGAAAATTCCCATAGGATGAGAATGTCTGATTCGTGCCCTAAGGCTGCGTTCAATCTCAGGGTCATCATCTAAGATATCTTTGGGATTAGTTCGTGTCATAAATCAATGAAATATGAAATGAAGGAATGTGGAACATTGTAAAATAAAAATTAGAAGTTTGAGTTGATGGTCCAAAAAGAAGAAGAAGAAAATAAAAAAAAGAAGGAAAAAAATCAGATTGGGTAAAGAAGGAAGAAAGAAGAGAGGAAGAGAATAAAATGTGAAATAAAATAAATACCTCTAATTGGTTGAAATAATTACTTTCCTCCTCGGAAATGGCATCAATTTTAAAGAGCACTGTTGTGGGTGCCCTCAAATGATTAGTTTGATTTTGGGGTACTTAGGTGCAGTAGAGTGGCTGACCAAGGTCGTCTCTCAAAGGAGGAAGTGAATTAAAACGACTTTTTAGAGGTATTAAAAAAATAAAATAAAAGAGAATAAAAACACTACATTAAAATATGGGGGTTTTTTTATAGTTTATGAATCTTGAAGAATCATTTTGGAAAAAGATTGTATTTTTTTGTTTTTAGTTTTGAAATGAATTTCGATTAAAATGACACAACAAGAAGATGTTTTTTTAGAAATCTATTTTAAAAGGTGTAATCGATCTAACTCTTCCTCTTCATTTACTTATTAGTAAATATCATTTAAATTAACATCCAATTAATTATTATCCCCTAATTTTTAACCCTCGATCCCTACGAGAGTTATCTTAACCACGAAGATGAAATGAATTAAACCCTAGGCTAGTTTCGGAACATGCAATCATAGCACCCTGTTTGATTAATGTTCTAAGTATAGATTATGGTCAGTGGTTAATTAGGGCACAAATACACTCTGTAAATGAGGATTAATTGATTTTAGGTATGATATTTGAACTCTACAAATTTATCCCGTGTGACTTGGTTTCGCAGATTAAGTTTGCACTCTCATAATTTACACAAAATCATGACCTCACGTGTTTTTGTGTAAATTTTTCAATTTCTTGCTTAATTTAATTTAAATTAAAACTGAATTAATATACCATATTATTAGAATTACATTAGATCATTGACTCAAAATAAATGAATGAAGTAGGTGATAATTAGATCAATTATATAAAAAAAATACTCTTCCCTGAGTGGTGTAGTTATCGTAGAAACATTTTTCATTTGCAACAGTTTAGAAAGGGTATAACCCAATCTTGCTTCCACTCATGATTTTCAACCCAAATAAGAAGATTAAGAGAAGAATAAAAATAAAAATATAAGAATAATTGGAAGACAAACTAAGAGTTTATTGAAAGAAGAAACACCTTACAACATGAAGAAGAAGGAGGAGAAGAGGAAGGCTTGATGAGGGGATCCTTGCTTCAAGATCTACCCCTCGTACAATTTCTGTAGAATTAGAGTGAAAACTCTTCTTTTATTCCTTCATCTTCCCAATGCATGTCACAACCCCACCAAATGATAAAAAAACAATTTATAGAGTGGTGGGGAGGCTAGGTTCAAAGTGGTTTCAAGTGTGAATGGAGAATTTCGGCCAAATATTTTATTCCCATGTGTACCACCCATTTGACCACCAAAACACGTGAATAAGTTGTCCTTCTAGAAGGATGATTCATGGAAATATGAGTCATGTAGATCCTCTCAAAATTTGGGCCTGATCCAAGAAAGGATGAAGATGTTATGGCCCAAATACAGAACCTAAGTCCATTCTTCCGAGTCCAGCCCACTATAGATTTAATGGCCCATTTACTCTATACAAATGAACTCTTTAGCTCTAGTTTTCAGAATAAAAGTTGTATAAAATTAAGTTAGTAATACTATTACAAAATAATAAGTTCAAATAATATATATTTAAATATTTATCTTTAAAATACTACAGTGCATTTTAAAAGGGTAAAACTGAAATTTTCTCCAAATTTTCAAATGAATGATCTAATTCAAAATACATTCTAATTGAACATATTTAACAAAATGTTAAGAAATTATATCATTTATTATCAATAAAATATTTGATAAAATAATGTTTTATCTTTGGGTCTCCTACTCAGAGTACCCATCCACTCTACTATGACGTCTCCTTCACCAAGGATGGAAAACCTCGCCCCATCAGAAAACACACCTCTGACTCGCTTGTGATGACAGTCAATCTAGGAATGAACCATAGAAATCCAATCCATGCCCAGTATGATGTCGTAAGGTTCCATTGTGATAACGAGCAGGTCCCACATGAAAATCCCTCTTTCGAACGACTGTTCACACTCTCTGCAAATAAAGGTCACTAACGAGGCACTTCCCGTAAGAAACACGAGGCTAAGTGCAGGTGTCAACGCCTCTACTGGAAGCTCCAACTCCCGTACTAACAGCAGCAATACAAAGGAGTGGCTGGAGCCTGTGTCTACTACTAAAAATGAAACTGTGGAGTAAACACAAAGTGTAACTCAGACCATCTCGTGCACTAGAGGGTCACGAACACCCATGGCCTGAAGCTACCTGCAGCCCCGACTGCCATCTCCCTGAGCCTAGCTTCGGGCGCCTGGTGGTGGCGGTGGAGGGATCTCAAAACTTCTTCCTCCACCTCCTGGTCCTGCCGATCTGCCTACGCCACCTCCTTGAGGACCACCCCGTCCATGCCAAGGTGACCCATGATCAGGACACTGCCTCTATTTCTATGGTGCGCCCATTGCCTACCTTGGCTGATCTTTATGTCGGGTCAAGAAATCCCAGTCTAGATGGCCCCAACCGTCACAAGTGTAACTCCGGCTCTCTCCTCTCTCCCCTGGTGCCCTACGGAACCACTGAGGTGTACGAACCTAGCTCCGAGTCTGCTCATCGAAGGGCCTCCTTGGCTGAGGCCCATCTCTCTTTCATCTTCCTGCAGATGACTCCAATCTAAAGTGGCCACTACTAGGTCGTTCCATCTTGCACCCCTCAGCCCGGATTCTCTCAGTCAAAATTTCCCGCTCCAGAACCCCGGTGTATGTGGGGATGCAAAAGGGTACAACGCTAGCACGAATCTCCATGCGAAGACCCTACTCAAACTTCCGTGCCCGGAAGTAGCTGTCACGGATCATGTCCTATGAGTAGTGTGTAAAATCAGTGAACCGGGCCGAGTACTATGACATGGAAATTCCCCCTGATTCAGCTCCAGAAGCCCTTGGATCTGAACGGAGCATAAACATGAGGGGGAGTACTCCTCCCAGAAAAGCTGCTAGAAGCTATCCCATGTGAGGGACGACTCATCATGGGTCTGCGTCACCAAATCCCACACTCGCTTGGCTGTCCCGAAGAAACGACTGGTGGATATGGCCACCATCCAGTTTTCTGGGGTCTATACCAACATGAATCGCCATGCCACTGACTCATGACAGTCCATTACCACCTGGGGATCTAGGTCCCCGTAGGGCCTCAGCGGCCTCTGACGCTAGAAGTCTCGTAGCGTGCTTAGTCTGCGCGCTACCTCAGCCTGAGCTGCTGGTACTAACTGCCACTCCTCAGGTGGAGGGGCTACGGCTAAAGCACTAGGCAAAAAGGGATTGCGTGAGGGTCCCTGAACTGATGCCACGTTGCTCTCCAGGTTTTCGTCACGAACTGGAGAGGGTAACCTGTCTGGCTGCTGTCCTGGGAGCATCCTGAAAATTATCAAGGATTACCGCGATCAGATGAGCATATATATATAATAACTAAGGGGAGCTAACTCAAATAAAGATAGTCAAAGAATTAGTCATACAAGATTCATGCTCCAATGTTCCCTACAACATGTGTCTCTGCATGTTGAGTTGAAAAGTGGGTTATCAGGGTCCAGATGAATGGATATGTCGGCCTCCCGTACCATCACTAGACTCCCTGTCCTAAGAGCCTCTCTCGAGACACATCGAAACTATTTCCCTATGTCCCAACCAATTTCTTTTTAGGGATGTCCGAACAACACCCCAAGGAATGAACCATCCCCTGATACCACTTTGTCACGACACGACCCTACCAGACCCAAGCTGCAACTGCCTCAAGCCCACCTCCAAAGGCCAGAGGCTGGAGACCATCACCGAAGGCGTAACAATCTCGGGGAGGCCTTCACCTATGTACCTGTACACAGGCACACATGACTCACTCGATGCAAAAGTGTAGAGTAAAATAGAAAACCACAGAAAAAACAGCTATAACCCAACTACAGTCATGCATCAACCACTAAATAGAGCACGTAAAGTGCTGAATTTACTAACAAGTAAACCGAACAATAAAAAGGGAAAAACATGCACCCGACCACAAAGGTTCCATAAAATTACAACAAGTAACAAAAAGAAACAACTGGATAGATCCCCACCTGAAAAATCTGACATGACCATGACATGCTGTCCGTGCTCCCATGACCTCTATGCTGCTCTATAGTCACGATCGACCTGTCCGTCATCTTCAAGGGCACACCAGGTGTGGGAAACTCTCATGAAGGGGTGAGTATAAAGATACTCAATAGGTTTCCCAAAATCACAAGGAGGCAACAAAGTAGGCACAAAAGAGGTGAGCAGTAGACAGAACCAGAATAGTAAAAGAGTATAGTAAAGAGAGAGCAGCTCAACCCTACAAGAGGAGGGAAGTAAACTCATCCAAACGCAAGGAGCTAGGAATGGAGAGAAGAAGATATTCATGATGGGTCATCGCTACCTATAGTAGGATAGTGGACTCATCCAACCAAGATAAGCTAAACACGGAACACACGTGGCATACCACAGACATCTTTTTACCTCTTAGAAGGAGATTAATTGAACCCAAGAAGTGGGAATCGAAGTCAGGTGTATATTTATATATGCTCAACAAGGAACCCAAACGAGTGTGTAAGGGGACCTCCATCTCCAAGTTCAGCGCAGGAAGATTCAACAATAGTTCTAGGGATATCCAACACTGAACCTGAACGTCCCACATGTCAGCCTAGGAGGTACAAGTCAAAAGGGCCCAATCACTGCAACTTGATACTATCCGCTTTGGGCGGCACTGACTCGTCCGCACAGATTTTGGGTCACGTCAAAAGGAAACCTCTCAGTGGGAAAAGAGCCCCTCTTCCTCTTATTTCCTAAGGTCAAATCAGGCTGTCACATCACTGATCCATATAACCAAGGATCCTACTCCAGTAGTCACAGAGAAAAAGTCATTGACTAGCCCCGTAGAAAGGTCTAATTCTAAAAGAAGTTGTCGGGTAACCCACTGCCATGCCCAGATGGAGGGTAAACCCATAGAGGTCATTGTGTAACCCACTACCAAGCCCCTCTAGAGGGTAAAACCCTAATAGGTCAATGATTAACCCATTTTCCAACTGCGCTGGAGTGTAAACCCTAAAAGTCATCGGGTAACCCACTGCCCAGCCCCACTGGAGGGTAAACCCAAGTAAGTGAACGGGTAATCCACGGCCCAGCTACGCTGGAGGTTAAACCCTAATTGTTTGATGGGTAACCCACTGCATAGCCCTGCTGGATTGTAAACCCTAATAGGTCGATGGGTAACCCATTGCCCAACCCGGCTGGAGGGTAATCCCAAGACTGGTCTGATAGCTCTGCACTGCCTGTGCTATCGCTAGGGGTCGCTAACATCGTGACAGTGGGATGGGTCAGAGAGCATCAAAGAGACCTCCAACCAACACCCTTTAATATTTCAACTTATAATAAGATCATGCAAGAGGCTCCGCTCTCCCGAACAGATCACACCATTGTAATCTTTGTGAAAACAATACACGAGATAGACTTCTCATTCGCCTGGAACGGACCCCCAACAGAAAAGTTGTTCGCTACTACATTAGGAGCCCACGGTGTCTCGTGGAGCCCACTCTCGGTCCCTAAAGTGGTCGGGCGGACTGCACCATTGTGATGGCCTTAGAAAAACACGTCAAATCAACTATTCATCGGCCCCGAACGGGCACCTGACGAAAACGTCACAAATAGATGTATGACACTTAAAAGACGGCCCATAGGACCCACATCTCAACTCCGACTTCAACGTACGAAACCATAATGGAAATCTATGCCTCGACGCTGGGGTTGCAACGCCACTGAAAACACATAAATTACACATTGGATGTGTTTGCGCCATCCAAAAGTAGTACCCCCAGAAAAACACAAATCCACTTAATGGGCGTGTCGCACCACCGTCACCCCCATATTGAGAATTAAAAATCCCCGAGACCATCTCAAAGCTTCCTCTCGATTACATGAATGCACTTCCATAGACGGAATGCAAAATGGACACCTATAGGTAAAATTAAGGGTGTCTGAATTCAGAGGGGGCGAACCCCTTGGGCTGGACCGACATGGTCCGCCCGGTCCACCTGGTCTAGGCCGACCCACGCCAGCCGGCCACGCTCGCATCACCGGCCCGCGGATTAGCCGCGCGGCCAAGCCATGGACCTTGGGTCAACGTAGCATTGACCGGCCATCGTGGACGGTCGCGTTCTTGGGCGGAGACCCGCCTTCTGCGGGTCTCGTTCCCCGCACGGGGTCGTGCGCAACAACCCCTTCTCGTCGCGCCCCCGGTGCCTTCGACCTCGCCCGCCGCCTGAAGTCCTACCCAGAGCCACCTGGAACCACCGCCGGAAGCCATTTCCTAGAGCCCTGCCATGCCGCTTGGGTCTGTCGTCGTGCCGCCATCCCGGTACCATGCCGCCGCCGCTTGAAAGCCGCCGGACCTCCACGCCGACTGCTGAAAAAAGAAGAAAAGGCCGAAAAACTTCCTCGGGCCACCCCAGACGCCCCGGGACCCGAAAATTCGATCCGAAAGGATTGTTGGGAAGATAAAATCAATCTCTACGCATAAAAGGGATTATATTGAAGATGAGATATAAATTTTACATACGAAATTAACTTTAAAGACAAAGAGGAAACTAAAACGAAGAACGAAACCTCCGACCTCGTTGGCCGTAGCTCGAAGCTTCACGATTTTTCCGATGGAGCCGCAACACCTTTCCGGAGTGGTGTAGGATAGGGGAGAATCTCGTTGAGAGGAAACTTCAAAAGAATGCACTAAGGGGGAGAAAAGGGTGGGGATGGTGTTTAAATAGAAAAACACTTAAACCCCCCGCCCGTAGACCCCATACCCGAACTTTCGGCGGGGTCGGGGTTAAGACACCCCTAGGGTAAAAACCACATTCTGAGCACAATGGAAGTCATAGAATTTTAATCCGAGCCTCAGATCAAAATTTGTAAAGTCCACGCCCGATGCCTCTAAATTACGAAAACGCCATGGGTGGCCTTTTTCACAGAATGGTCGCGCACACAAAAGTCATACCCCTCCTAGGGTAAATGGAACATTTTAGACTCAAAGGTGCCCTTAGTTTTCCTATCCGAGCAACCGTTTAGGAGTTATTATTTTTATTTATCTCTTCCAGTGTGAACGTGCATCAATTTTAATTCCAGCCACAACAGGGCTCGGAATCGCATGACATCTAAACTTCCTGCTTTGGAATAACATCAAAAAAATGCAAAGTCTTATAGGATCAAAAACGGGTTCTTAAAAGTTTCATCAGAGAGATTGATGTGAACAGTGTCATTTCTGAGATAGATGTGAATAGTGTCATTGGTGAGATAGATGTGAATTGTATCATCGATGATTCATTTTTTGAATAGTTAAATCTCTGTCGGTGAGTAATTTTTTGAACAGTGCCATCGATGTAGGTGTGTCATTTTGTGAACAGTGAAATCGGTTTCCATGACTCATTTTGTAAACAGTTCTATCGATGTCTGTGATACATTTTTTAATAGTACCATCAGTGTCTGTGAGTCATTTTGTGATCAGTTGTTCCAACATCGGTAGGTGCTCAATGTTTCTAGCTTCAAACAGTTTCTCCCCTTTGACGTTTTTCTTGATGTAAAACACATTCGCGACCCTTTTTAAGGTATTTAAGGCTGATTAAAATCCCATAACTCCTATATTAATTTTACCAAGGCCATAGATTACTTTACTTGGTCAAATCATGTGGTTTAATGAGATCATTTTTTAATAGAATATCAAGTGTATCTAAAATGAATACTCCATAAATCATCTAAAAGGAGGATATATCATACTCCCTTGTTCTAAATACTTATTCCCTATTGTGAGATGCTGGAATGTTTCCATCATCCCATACAATTGGTGTGATCAAACCTTATTCCGTGGGTTGTTTCCCATTGAATGTTCTTCTTGCTGCATGTACATTCCCTATTTTGGTGCAAGTAGCATGTATTGATATGTCGTTGATAGAAGGTATGGTCTACCTCCATTTATATGTTTTCTTCAATCCCCATTCCCATGTTTTATCCTTTCAATGTTATGCCATGTGATCTTCAAGCTTCTAATGGGGTTTTCATCATTGTCAGTTGGTGCAGTTGTGCGACAGTATCCTTGGGCGGATGTAGTTGTCATCGAGGAGGTGATTGTAATCAGTTGTGTGGATCGTTATTGTATAAAGAATGTAGATTACCCTTTGAGGTATGTGATTCATTACTTCTCTATTATTTTATATGCAATCGTAATGTTAGCAAGATTTAGCCTCTTGACCACAATTAAAATGACATGATAAATATTTGAACTTGATTAATCAATTTGCATCGATAATATGTTATTTCCTATTGTTTTTATAGATAGAGTTATATCTATTCTTTCCTTGTTTAGAATTTAATTATAGATGGAAATTGTTAAAGAACATAAACTAGGATTAATTGTAATTTTTTTTCAAAGATAAATAGGATTGTAAATGAATATGGTCATTGTTGTTGTAATTTTTTATTAATCAAATTGATGCAGTAAGATTGTTTAATTGATTTGTGATAGCTTTTATAGCATTCTGTTTAGGTTACCCATATTTGGATTCAACATATAATAAATAGTTTAATTCCACATGAATTAAATAACTATCTATTTTATAAAAATATAATTTCTGGAACGGTACTGAGTTGACCTCATTTTTGTAAGGATGAGTGCCTTATGATTTGGATCCATGAGTCCACATTATGTATGAAGGTTGGATGCCTTATTTATTGGCTAATAGACTAGTTGATATGATGTTTATTTCCCTAATTATTGTGTTGTGATGTGAGCTTGGATGGCTATTGTGATATGTGGGGTAGGGAGGCCTATTGGTTGTGGCAACAGTTGAATCCTAGTGTGGCGAGATGCATCAGTTTTTTCATGTGGGTGTCGGGGTGGACACTAGAGAAGATGAAATAGATTGGATGTGAATGATTGGATTATTTCTGAATCATGATGGATGTTTATCTACTTTAATTTCCCCAATAATCATGGCGCGGACCTTTCTTAACCTCTATCCAAAAAGGGGTGAAGATATGTGGGGTTTTCCAAGTGCTTTCCGAGTTTATCTTCTCAAGGTCGGATGGGTCTATGCTCTTGATATAGGTAGCAAAGAATTGATGGGTAGTTCACCTACTCACTGTGTTGAGCCCCTTGCACTTGGTAGCTTATAATTTTTTCTGGAATTATTGGGAATATTAGAATGTTAAAATGTTGTAAAGAAATTATTGAATAAATTATGTTAACCCATTGGGTTGGGGCATGCTGGGATTCAATGCTCAGGTAATATTTTTGAAAAGTTGGGGACTTGGTTTGGTTATTCCTAGTGGGCATGAAACTTTGGTGTGATTGTAACAAAATATAATGTGGAATGTTAAATGGTTAATTAATTTTTAAAAAATTAATTAATGGAATTTCCAGCTAAAAAGGGGCATAAAGTAATATAATAAATCTCTTTAAATGGTTATGGGATTATAGGATACCTAGCCTTAGCAGTGGTAGTCAGGAATCTGAGATACATTAGTTGCACTTGAGTCTAATACTAGGTTATACCCAAAGTGTGGTTGTTGAATATAGTATATTCTGTAATTTTTATGTTTCTATATTATACTCCACCCCTTCAGTTAGGGAAACTGACACCCCAGGGATTATAATCCCTGGGGGGTGTTTTCAGCAATATTCTAGTGGGAGGATGGATGGATGACTACCCCCTTTGGCCCCACTCGCTACTCTTGTTAGTTACTTGTGATTGTAGGAACAACAGTTATTTTTCCTCATATATTTTTGAAGTGGGATACAATGGATTGTGGTTATTCACACACATATATTATGGATATAGTTTCCTATGGACTACTATAGGGGTAACATGTATAGGTTTTGATGGCTTGATCATCCTTAATATGTGTATGGACTGTAACAGCTTGAGGAATAATTCCCAACGTATGATACATGTTAGGAGAGATGTGGTGGCTCCTGGAAACTACCTGTTTACTTTGGTTGCGTGGATGTGGTGGTTTTTCTACACAAGGTGCTTGTTTTGGTTCTTATCCCAGGTGTTTGTGGGCAACCCATTTTGAGAGAGATGCTTAGGACGAGTGATATTGGGGGAATTATGAAAACCAATGGGGAAGTGTAAGAATGGTTCCCTTTATATTATTTATTATATTATATGATCTTTTATGTGATACTTGGTGGGAGTATCCATGGCAAGGATGAGAAAATAATATACATATTTAGGTGATGAGTTAGTTTCACTTGTTGTTCACTATGGTTTAGCATGATTTTTTACATTTGCATGAGAGGATCCGGGGATGATCCCTCTCAGTATACTTTTATACTAACCCAATATATATATAAACTATTTTTTAGGTCACTTGTAGAATGTTGGAGATCAGGATGGTAAATACTATCTTGGGGTTTCAGGAGTTGTTTCGGATTAATGGTTTCTACAATTTTTTACTTTCTTTTGGTACTTGTAGTTTTAAATTTCAGTTGTAGTAGTTATTACATGACATTACATTTGTGTGCTTGGGATTTATTTTATATTGAAGATAGAGTTGGAGTTGGTTGGTTTCTATCTTATCTCTCTCTTTCTCATGTGTTCTCTTAGAGGGTAATTCCTCCCAGCTGTGTGTTTACTATACCCTCTTTTCTAGTTTCCAACCTAGGGCCTATTGAAAACAGGACTGGGGGGTCACTATCTCTCTTCTCACATTTCCATCATAGGATTGGTACACCCTGTTGAGAGGGGTTCATGATAGAGTGGTATTAGAAGTCTAGTTGAGGGATATGATGGAGTTTGGTGTTAGGAACCAGAGATGTTTCAGGGGTTAGTAGGTAAATGGAGTTAGTTATATTTATAAAGTGATGTAAACAATGGAGACTGGATGATACATAGTAAGTTAGGGCCCGATGTGATCTGATGCATGGGCCTTCAAGTTTAAAGTGGCTACTAAATGAGGTGATACTAGTTCAAGGTTATAGAACTATGAAAGGATCATCCATCATTATTCATTGTGTATGTGTTTTAATGGGTTGAACTTAGATAGGTTAACCTGAAATTCATAAAAGAAAAAAATTAATTAATTAAGTTTGAGTATTCCATATTTCAGGTTTAAGAGTATTAACTATTTTTAATTTTATAGGTAGGGCTCCAGGTTTACTTCCTCGTCAAGTTCACGCCGAAGATTTCCGTCAAGTTGTGTCAACAGATCACCGTAGGGTAGAGGTTGATGATGAAGACATGTGGAAGAGGACACTCCAAGAGTTTTAGCTCTAGTGTCTACATATGTATGAGGGCTCCATCTCATATGTAGTCATGGAAGAATTGTTGGAGGAGGTTGATATTTCCTTCAGTTTGATCCATTCTCAGAAGGAGCACTTGGTTTATTTGGTTGCAACGATGTAGCATGAGGCTACGAGGAAATGCTGGTTCTTAATCCTTAGGGATCACAAGGAGTTTGTGATCTAATGGATGGAGCATTGAGACTAGTTCCGAGTCAGGTTTCTTTCTTAGACTGCAAAGGCATCCAGTCTCCCATAGCTATGAACCCTTCGACAGGGGAGATCTACTATGCGAGAGTTTGGAATCCATTTTAAGAACCTCTTACGATATTCTTCGGACCTTTTTCCAGATGACGACTCCCGGGAAAAGCATTTCAAGGAGGCTTTTCATCCATAGATCTAGCACCAGGACACCCCATTTATGCTGAAGACATATCTTGAGGTACTGGAGAGAACAAAGTTCATTGAGAGAACAATGGGGAAAACTGTATTATCACAAGAGGCGAGATTTCATGATTTCTCATGAAGAAGAGATATGGTCTGGGGTTCCCGTTTTTCCTGGAAGAAGAGTTTCCATTCATCTGGGAGTTGGTCCCAACCCTCAACAGCTCATTTATATGGGGGTGGGGGCTCTCAGTACAATGCCAAGGGATCAGGTGCTTGTTTTTCATGTGTATGTTGAGTTCATTAGTACTGACGGTGCTCGACCATTAAGATTAGTCATCGTTTACTAGGTGTACCACTCTTGGATCCTCTGTTGAGGACGTTCCAGCCAAGACAACAAAAAAAGGTTGCACCATCTTTGGATTAGTAAAGAATAGATGGGGAAGGAAGAGGAAAACCTTGTGATGTTACCCATCCTTGGATAGCATAGTACGACCATGGTGGTGGTCATCATCAGTGTCATAGAGGTCGTGGAGGAGTTCATTGTCAACTTCATACTTTAGAGATTCCAACACTATGTTATCCAAACATTGTTTGAGGTACCCTTTTATTATTTTCTACATGGGTGTATTCTTTATTTGATTAATGATCAATGCATTCCTTCACTTCACCTACCCTTTTTCCAAGCTTTGTAACTTGATTTAGAGAGGCTTCCAGTGCCCTTGGTGTAGACTACACTAGTTGGAGATCGATCTCACTTTTTTGAAGTATGTAGAGACTGTGAGCTAGTGCTGGGGTAGAACTGCCCTTTGGCATATTTCCAATGTTTATAGATACAACCATATGATTTCATTATTGTCATGTATTAGTTGTATTCGGTACAGGCAATCATA
The DNA here is from genome assembly GCA_963277665.1 of Viscum album. NCBI lineage: Eukaryota > Viridiplantae > Streptophyta > Magnoliopsida > Santalales > Viscaceae > Viscum > Viscum album. The sequence continues at coordinate 471,263,914 of OY728123.1, forward strand.
GATTGCTTCTGGAGGTAGGCAGTGATCATTGATGGCGATGGAGAGCCATCGGTGTTTGTTGGTGACTGAGACCCTTGTATGGGTCTGAGGTGTGTTCTATCCTTGTCATACATGGTGGATGTTCATATGATATGTTCTTCAGAGGTTCATGAGATGGTTTTTCCTAGGGTTATAGAAGAGTACCATGATGTCTTTCCAGAAGAGGTTGTAGCATTATCCCATCAACAAGAGATTATGTTTGGGATCGAGCGACAACCAACAGAATATACTATCACTATGTATCCATATAGGATCTCCTCTTATGAGTGATGAGAGCTATGTATATAGATTGATGGTATGCTATAGGTCGGTTTTGATTCGACCAAGTGTGCCACTGTGTGGTGCACTAGTTTTTTTCGTGACGAAGGATGACGATAGTTTGCGGTTGTGTATCGATTATCTTCACATAAACAAAATTACGATAAAGAATCTATATCCTCTTCCATGGATTTATTATTTATTAAATCAAATTAAGGGTGAAATTTGGTTCTCAAAGACTTACTTGCGGTCAGGATATCATCTGATGCATGTCGAGGATGAGGATATCTCGAATACATCTTTCCATTGTTGACATGGGAATTATGAGTTTGTTGTAATGTCATTCGATGTAACTAATTCCCTAGTTTTGATCATGGTATTTATGATCAATTTATCCCATTAGTTCTTGGATAAGTTCATGCTGGTTTTCATTGACGACATCCTTTTGTTCTTCTCATCTGATAATGAGCATGCAGTTCATCATCATGTTGTTTTGGGAGTTCTTTATCAATAGTAGTTGTTTGGGAAGTTGTTGAAGAGTGACTTTTTGGCTTGAGAAGTTCGTTTCATGTGTCATGTGGTGTCCCAGTAGGGATTATCTATGGATCATTCAATGATAGAACTGGTTGTGTCTTAAGAAATCCTGAAGACATTGGCAGAGGTGTTATGATTCTTTTGTCTCACAGGCTACAAAAGGAGGTATGTAACCTATTTCTCATGGGTTACAAATCCTATGACAACTTTTACTAGGAAGCATCATGAGTTCTTGTCGACTGATCGGTGTTAGGAAGCTTTCTATTATCTAATGGAGAAGTTATTAAGTGCTCCAGTTCTTTGACTTCCAGTAGAGGGGGTTCAGTTTGATGTTTTCTAAGATTCTTTGCATCTGGGTTTGTTTGTGTTCTAATGCATCATAGATCAGTTGTTTCTTATGGGTCTCAGAAGTTGTGTCCCCATGAACATAACTATTCCACCCATGATCTTGAGTTAGAATCCATGGTGTTTGCTCTGATGTTGTGGATTCATTACCTCATTGGAGATCACTTTTTGGTTTTCACATATCATAAGAGCCCGAGTTATGCTTCCTCCCACCGTGACATGAACATGAGGCTTTGTTCGTGGATGGATTTATTATAGGAATGTGACATAGAAATCTTGTATACCAATTTAAATGGAATTTTTTAGATGATTTGGTGTCCAGGAAGTCGTGTGATGATGTAGTGCGTGAATATGGTGACTTTTGGAGAGTGAAGGAAGAACATTCATCATTATATCTTGATATGGGAGAAGTTGGGAGTAGAGGATCGTTTTTTCAGATGATGGTGCAATCATCTCTAGTCCATCAGGTTGAAGAGTCCCAATTTGTGGATTAAGACTTGTGGTTTAGAGAGACCGAGTTGTTTTTGGAGAGGCCTTGATGGTTAGTCAGAGGAAGAACATCCCCGAGTGATATATCAGAGAAGGAAGTTTGTTACTTTGGTGATGTGTGAGACAATTATTTGAGAGTCCATATTTTACCATTAGCATTTCATCTTTTTGTTAAAAAGATGTATCGATCCTTAAGGATTCATTTTTGGTGGTTGGGGTTGATGTGTGCAGTTTCAGAGTTTGTGTCTCGATGTTTTTCCTTTTAGAAGTTTAAGACTGAGCACCATGTCCTAGATGGTATTCTCCATCCATTATATATTCCTTAATAGAAGTGGGAGGACATCTCAATGGGATTTGATACTATTCCACCTCGATATTTTTGAGGACATGAAACTATTTGGGTGGTAGTGGGTCATTTAATGAAATAATCCCACTTCATATAGCTCATGGATTCGATCTTAGTGGATGTTTTGTCAAGGCAGTATCTGGAAAAGGTGGTGAGACTCCACAGATTACTAAGGAACATCATTTTTTATGGAGATCACCATTTTACCTCAAGGGTGTGGAGAGGTCTCAAGCATGATTTCAGTTCTCTACTATGCCTTGGCATTACATTTTATCCAAAAATGGATGGTCTAACAGAGTGGACCTTCCAAACTCTTTAATACATGTTGCACTCTTATGTCCTAGATTATGGAGGTTTGTGGATGAGGCACTTAACCATGATGGAGTATTCTTATAACAACAGTTTTCACTCCACCATCGGTATGGAGCTGTTTGAATCCTTGTATAGACAGCCTTGTCATTCTACATTGTACTGGACAGGGGTTGAAGATTCAGCTAATCTCGGACCGCAACTAGTACCGAATATGTTAGAGATGGTTCATGCGATTTGTAAGTGGATGAAGCTAGCATAATATTATAAAAAAACTTATATCAATAATAGGAGGAAACCATTATAGTTTGATATTGGGGATCACGTGATTTTGAAGGTGACTCCCCATCATGGGAAGCGACAGTTCGCTTGTGGGAGTAAGCTTCCTCCCCATTAATTGGGCCTTTCAAGGTGTTCAATCATGTTAGAGTCATGGTTTATCCAGTATCACTTCCCCCACAAATGAGATAGATTCACAATTTTTTTTCATGTGTCAGCACATAGTTGTTATCTTCCTGACGACGCCCACATAATCTATTGGGGAGAGATCAATGTTGACGATGATGATAATTTTGAGGGGCGACCTATGGCGATCCAAGACCATAAAGAGTAGGTGTTGCATGAGTGTTCTATTCCCTTGGTTCGTGACATGCGGTGACCCGGTGGCAGGGAGGAGTGTACATGGGAACCAATGTCCCAGATTCATGCTCAGTGCCAAAAGATATTTGATGTTTAACTCTTCTCTTGTAATGATCTTCGTTTTTTATTGTAGACCTTACGTGTTTATGAGATGGCTTTCTTTTGTTACTTCTTGTGGCTTTCTCTATTTTGAAAGGTATCTCAATGATTTTTTGTTTAGACCCCTTTTATGTTTCCATTTTGGTTGGTTTTAAATTCTCTATGACAAGATTTTTTGAGAGGTATCTGATGTAATGACTTGAACCTCTCTGGTCTCTTCCTATACTGAAATCTTGTGTCTGAGGTGTTATGGGAGGTCATGGTGACTTATCCCCAACACCTTTCCAAATTTCTAGTTCTGTGAAGAGTGTATTTAGTTGTTTTAATTGTACCATTAGTGTCAGTGAGTCATTCAATGAACAGTTCCATTGGTGTCGATGAGTCATTCATTGAACAATTCCATTGTTTTGAGTGAGTAATTCTGTGACATGTGCCATCGGTGTCAGTGAGTCATTCTGTGAACAATTTAATCGATATTGGTGAGTCATTCTGTTAACAGTGCCATTTTTCTTAGTGATTCATTTTTTGAATAGTTTCATCGGTGTTGGTGACTCATTTTGCGAATAGTTCCCTTAGTGTCAGTGATTCATTATGTGAATAGTTCCATCATAGTCGGTGAGTCATTTTGTGAATAGTGCCATCAGTTTCGGTCATAAATATGTGTACAATGTCATCTGTGAGACAGATGTGAATACTATCATCAGTGAGATAGATGTTTACAATGTCATCAGTGAGTCTTTTTTTGAACAGTTCCATCGGTGTCGGTGAGTAATTTTTTGAATAGTTCTATTGGTGTTAATGAGTCATTTTGTCAATAGTTCCATCAGTTTTGGTGAGTCATTGTGTAAACAGTGTTTCCAGCATCGATAGGTGTACATTGTTCCCAGTTTCCTACAGTTTCTCCCCTTTGACGTTTTCATTAACATACAACACATTCAAGGCCCTGTTTTAATGGGATTTATTCATATTCAAATACAATAATACCTATTTTTTATTTTCCTATGTCTTTATATGCCTTTACATGGTAAAACTATGTTGTTTAATTCAATCCCATTTTAATGGAAAATCCATCGTATTACCTGGTATGAGAAGCTCGAACCATTCAGTCTATCCATATGAGTAGTGTGACTGAACCTTAATCCTTGGATTGTTTCCCCTTGAAGTTTGTTCATACTGCACGTGCACCCCCATTTTTGGTGCAAATAGAAAGTGTCAATCCATCATCGATTGAAGGTTTGATCTACCTATGTTCTTGAGTTTTCTTCAATCCTTATTCCCCCATTTTCTCCATGACATGTTATGGGATGTGATCTCAATGCCTATAATGTATTTTTATTAGATGTCGGTTGGTGCGGTCGTGCGACAACGTCTTGGGGTGGATGTAGTTTTCACGGGGGATGTGATCCTAATCTATTGTGTGGATCATTCTCATATAAAGAACGTCATGAACATTTTTAGGATGTGTATTTGTTGGTTCTCTATTATTTTATGTGAAATCGTAGAGTTATCATGATTTATCCTCCTGACCAGAACAGAATTGAAAAAATACATATTTTAACTAAATAATTCAATTAGCATCGATCATGTATTATTTCCTCTTATTTTTATAGATAGTGTGATATCTATTCATCTCTTGTTTATCATGTCATTCTTGATTAAAATTAGCAGAGAACATAAACTAGGATTAATTGTAAATATTTTTTGAAGATAAAGAGGCATGTAAATGAATTTGGTCAATATTTTTGTATTTTGATGTTAATCAAACTGATGTAGTAATCATTTTTAATTTATTTTTGATAGCTTTGATAGATTTATGTTTCGGTTACCCATTTTTGAAACCTAAAATAATGAATTAGTTAAATCTATATGGATTAAAGAACCAACTATTTGGTAAAACAATAATGCCTAGTATGGTTCTGAGTTACCCACTTGCTTATAAGGCTGAGTGCCTTGTGCTTCGGAGCCATGAGTGCTCATTATGTATGAAGGATAGATGACTTATTTAAGGGCCAAGAGACTAGTTGTTATAATTTTCGTTTTTCTACGGCTTGTGCTGTGATGTGATCCACAATGGCTGTTGTGATATGTGGGGGTAGGGAGGCCCAATGGTTCTGGAATTAGTTCACACCTTGAGTGGTGAGATGCATCATTTTTATGGATGTGGGTTTCGGGAGGACACCAAAGATGATGAAATAGGTTGGATGTGAATGAATTTATTCTTGCTGAATCATGATGGTTTTTTATCTGATTTACTTTCCCCACATATCAAGGTAGCTGGTCTTGCTTACCCTCTTACCAAAAACCAGTGAAGACACGTGGGGTATGCCACCTGCTTTCCATGTTTAGCTTCTTAATAGAGGATGCGTCTTCTCTCTATTGGTGGAAAAGACTCGACGAGTAGTTCACCTACTCACCTTGATGATCCCCTTGAACATGGTAGATTAGAATGATTTTATATAATGTCTAGGAATATTGGAATGTAATAATGCTGTTAATAAATGATTGAATAAATGATGTTAACCCATGTTGTTGGAACTTTCTAGGATGCAATGCTTTGGTAATGTTTCTGAGAAGCTGTGGACTTGGTTTTGTTATGCATAGAGGGTATGAAATATTGGTGTGATGATAATGAAATATAATGTGGAATTGTTAATGGTTAATTAAATTTTAATTAATTAATTAACATAATCTACATCTAAAAAAGGGGAATAATGTAATATAAAAAATATCTTTCAATGGTTGTGTACTTATATGATACCTAGTTTTAGCAGTGGAGTTAGAAATCCGAGATATATTAGTTACAATTGAGTCTAACATTAGGTTATTTTGAAATTATGGTTGTGAGATATAGTATATTCTATACTTTTTGTGTTTCTATACTCTACTCCAACCCATCAGTTAGGGAAACTGACACCCCAGGGATTCTGAGCCTTGGTGGGATGGGGTTGTTTTCTCCCACATTCTGGTGTGACGATGGATGGATAACTACCCCCTTTGGCCCCGCTCACTTCTCTTGGTGGTTACAATTGATGGTAGGCACATCGATTAGTTTTCCCCATATATGTGTGTTTAGTGATGTAATCGCTTGTGGTAATTCACACACATATATTTTGGATATATTTTTCTATAGACTACTATATGTGTAACGTGTATAGGATGTGATGGTTTAAGGATACTTACTCGGAGTATGGGTTGTAACATCTTGAGTTCCAATACCCAACATATGATACATGTTATGAGAGATTTTTGGTCTCCTAAAAACTACCTGGTTACTTAGGTTTCATGGATGTGGTGTTTGGACTGCACAAGGTTCATGTTGTGGTGCTTCACCCATGTGTCTGCAGGAAATCCTTTTGGAGAGAGATTCTTAGGACGTGCAACATTGGGTCAAAGTGGAAAACTAGTGGGGAAGAGGTAGTGGGGTAACCATTATATTCATTAACATATTATATACTCTACTATGCGATATGTGGAGAGAGTATCCATGGGGAGTCTTGGAACATAGTACACATGTTTAGGTGACAAGTTAGTTTCACTTATAGTTAAATGTTCATTTTCATGCTATATTTACATTTTCACGAGAGGATCTGGGGAGGATCATTCTGATTATAATCTTATACTCACCATACGTATATATAAACTGTTTTTCGGTCACTTGGTGTTGGTTAGAGATCATGTTTGTTTCTACTAGCTTGGTGTTTCCGGAGCTATTCGGGCTTTGTGGGTGCTAATAGTTTTACTTTCTTTTGGTACTTTTAGTTTTCCGTATCATTTGTAGTAGTTCTTCCATTACATTACAGATGAGTACTTGGGATATATTTTATATTTCATTATAATTTTGGGTTGGTTGGTGTTTTTCATATGTATCTCTATCTCATGTGTTCTTTTAGAGGGTAATGCCTCTAATTTGTGTGTTTACTATACCCTCGTTTCTAGTCTCCTACCTGGGGACACCTAGAGGCAAGACTCAGGGGGTCACTATCTCTCTTCTCACATTTCCAATCCAGGAGGGGTACAACTTGTGGGGATGGGTTCATGACATTTCTTATATTTAAATATATAAACACTATGTTCAACCCTCATTTTCACAATATTATATTTACTGTAATAACTCCATTTTACCTTGGTAATTTTTTTAACGATTTAATATAAATAAATATTCCTTTTAAAGTATATTAAATAAATTTTCATATTCCATTTATTCTAATTCATCATATAATTAAGAAAAATTAATCTTTAAAAAGATAATATCAAATATATAGAATTTTTGGTAGTAATAAGAGATTTTAAAAATTAATTGCTGGTAATCTAATTTTATATTTGTCAGTAATTTAATTATATTCAAAATATTTTTCTTATACAAGAAATAAATTAATTGCCTTTTAATTATACTAATTTAAAATTTTTTTCTGAAAAATACACATTACATAAAAAATCATTCATAAAAAATATCTATTTTTATCATTGAATATTTTAACCTCATTACACAGAATTTGGTTATTCATCTTCAGATCATTCAATTTAATTAATGAATTGTTTAGAAAATCATTTTCCACTTTGATCATTACATAAAATAATTTTTTAATTACATTAATAATATCTTATGTAGATTATATGTATTAATTTTCATAAAAAAATATTTTATTTAAATATAAACTATTTTTTTTGATTTAATAGTAATTATTTGGGAATTATAGTGTTTTTAATTATATATAAAACCTAATTGGATAAAACCAATAAGAATATATCCAATGAAAATATCTCCAATATCCCTAGATTTGGAAATCATATTTTAAATAAATATCTATAAGGGATGTTTCAAGTTCATTTCAATATATATTCATACATATATTCTTAGAATCATATAACCTATTTATTTTTATATCAATATGTTTTTTTATATTTCTAATTACCAACAACATTTCTTTTTTATTACTTATTGTGATGATATTCATGATAAAACATGAGTATTATGACTTTATGTTCATGGTATTTTCATTTACATTTGGATTTATTGCACTTTTAATTTCACCAATGATCTTTCATATTTGATTCTCATAATATAGTAATGTTCACCATTTATTGTAATACATTATCTCACTTGAATATATCATGTTTCATTATAGATTCATTCAACCTATGAATAATAATAATAATTTAATTATAAAACACATAGTAAAACCATGGGGTGTTTCATTCCACCATCCACCCAAATAATTTTCAAATAATAATTTATCTACTCTAATGAAAACGAATTAGGATACTTATATATCATAACATATATGGGTTCCCGTACTGCCTCATCAAACATATGATACATCCATATAACAATAATCATGGTGGTGTTCCTGTTTTATATTACATTACAAGTGTGGTCTAATATTTATCATTATTATTCTGAATAATATATGTTACATTACGTTTATACTATATTTTTGTTTTGTGGAAGTTGATGGTCAAATATAAACTTCACTCAAATGTGATACATGGTACATATCAATCAATTTTGATCGGTTTCAAGGAATCATATTAATATAAGATATAATTATCCAGAGAAAAAGTATTTAAATGTTGGAAATGAATATATGTTTCAAAATACCATTATTCTTGGGTCACATGAACCTCTTCCATGGTGATATTTGAAAGAGTACCACATATATTACTTTAAAATCCTTAATTCAATGATGATTATCAACATAACTCTTCAATCAGTGCTATGTAGTTTTATTAGTTCCTTGAGTAGGTTGATTCATTATTGTAATTTCATGACCAGGATCTAGGATCATCAACCAATCCTCTCCATCATCATCCCAACATATGAGATTTAAAAGAATCTTATAAAAAAATCCACATATTTAGACATTTGAAGGATGGAATGAAAATTGTTTAGATGATAAATCCATTAATGGAAATAATTGAACTAGAAATATTTCTAAATATATAAAATAATATATATGAATATCCACTAGATTTTGAGTGGTCAATTAAGATTAAACATTAGTAGAGGAATTATAATAACTTTGAAATATCCACTCTATATCCAATTCATGTTATGTTATTCACCACCACATCATGGAAACTATCAAATCATTTATATAAGATATAGAGTGGTACTACAAAAGGCCATTGAACACCCATTATATATATCACATAATGATGAATGAGTGAAAATTTATCTTGTGTGACAATGAAATTTATTGAATTTTACAGCATACAACAATAAACCAAATGAATTTATAAGATTTTTATGTATGGAGATGTCCAACAATGAAATCTACAGTGATTTTGTACCATTTATTTCTAGTTATGGGTAATGGTTTCCTCATTGACATCAACTTTTGATGTTTATTCTTATCCTTTTTTCATACAAACCATTGATATACATACTATAATATCTCCAGTATCATGTTTTCTGATATGAAATGATATTTTTGATACTTATTCATATTTTTCATCATGGAGGAATAGATAATGATGAGATATTTTCATCATCTAATTGCTACTTCTTCAGTAAAATTACTATTAGAAAAGATATTAATTTTCGACCTCAAAATTTAATCATTATAATTATTAGACATTTCTATATTGCCTAGAACTATAAAACTATCCATATCCTCTTTCAATACCTCCTAGATAATTATACTGATTGTTCATTTTATTCTTAATTTAGATATATAGTATTTATCCTTTTCCCTCCTGATATTACATTCAATCAATTGAAAAAAATAAAAGTTTTTTTATTTAAATCCATATCATGGATACAATATCTTTATCAATCTAATGAAAAGAAAAATCTATTGTGTTTTAATTTATCATGTGATAATATATTGACAATTCATAATTTATGATTACCTCCAAAAATTTTATTTGTGGAATGTTTAATAAATCACTAGTGAATATATACTCTATGGTTTTTTGGGAAGAAAATATTTCACACTTTTGACCATAGTGGAACTTTATACACACCATTAATTCTTATATTACAACTACAAGCTCAGAAACTGACATCAGGTTATTATAAAATGAATAATTAATTGACATGAGAAACAATATACTAAAATATCATTCTAGATGAGGAAACATCAAAATTAATTAAATAATGAAAAATTATTTCTTTTAAACCATTATCCACCATAGGGTAATTGGTGTATAGGTGTAGTGAAAAATAATCTCTTGGGATTCATGAAATGATCACCTCATTATTAAGTCTACTGTTAAATGAATCCCAATCAAAAAATCATAGTTAATAGATTTGAAAATAATATAAAATATGTCCAAAATAATTAATAATATCCATACAACTCTAAAAAACAACATTCCATTATCATTGCGGTTGTTTTGGGAGATTTATCAATCCAAATATTCTTTTACAGATACATAAATATACTTTATCCTCTTTTTATAAGACCCATGATTTTTTTTCTAAAAATAGAATTCATGTATTAAATATTTTTCATTTATGTTATCTTTTCTAATGTTTGTACCACAATCATATAATAATCAACAAAATATTCAGTACAATTGGATTATATAACAATTTTCATTATAAAGGAAGAACCAAATTGATTGAGTTAATATACTAATAATTGATTTAATAAATCTTTAATATTGATGGGGAATCTGTGAGTCATAATGTTATCATAGTGAACAAATAGTGAAAATATCTTGTACGAAATGATATATTTGATATATCCTCTATTTTGACACACTATAGGCGATTCATAAATCAACATTCAATTATAGATTTTTTAATCCTATCACATCATTGTTAATGTAATCAATAAATGATTAGGAAACCATGTTATTGATCATGATATTATTATGCTAAAAATCAATGGGAAGAGATACTAAACCATATCTATTCATTACATAGTGTCCATGTTTACCACATGGAAATTAATATGGAATTATAGTATCCATATCCATATTCAAATGAGTTTGTTAGTTTAAATTCCAAAAATCAAATCATGGCCATTATAATAATACACATTGATATATTCATATAAAAAGGTACTCATTCTATTTAAAATTCAACATATGTATCCCGATAATGAACATGTTAATAACTCAAAAATACATTGACATAGGATGAAACAATAATAATATCAACTATATCATTATTATACATAGTGATTTTAGAAAAATAACCACTATTACTATGTATTATATCAAATATAATGGAATTAATTTCAATAAGGACATTATCTTTACTATTTCATTAAGAGGTGATCATGGGTTTATTTGTGATATGGTATTTAATTTAAATATCCAATAAATAGATTATGGAAAATTTATAGATTTTGCAAAAATTATAATAGTCAAATTAAATATGAAAATTATACATTGAAAAGAGTGTTATAAAATACATTCTGAAAAAACATCCATTAGAGTAGAATTTTATTAATGAGAAGAAATAATTATATCATAAAGTTCTTTAACTAATAACATAACATCTGATGGATTTGGTGTTTATTAGTTTCCTTTAGTAATCACATATAATATAAATGTATTGGAGGAACTTTAATATAATATTATATTCAATGTACTTGAGTATAGGTTGACTTTATGATTCAACATATCATTTTGGTGAATAAATAAATACCTTTTTGATTTCATGGGATTTTCCATAATCCAATGTGTTTAGTTCTTATTATTGTTGGATATTAACATTACCCATTTATTTGGGCCACTTGTTAACAAAATCCAAACAATCGATATAATCAGAGCATTATAGTTTGTGTGGATTATTTGGATAGCCACTCAATCCATCGTTTTACATAGTTGGAATATTCATATGAATTTAAAATTCATGTTTTTTATTTCATTACCATCCTCACTTGATGAATTTAGTAGTTTCCCTAAGACTATGGAATCTATGTTTTTTCTAACATTTATAGTATTTAGGAATAATAATTTTTTTTTCATCATTGGTTTTATAATTTATGTTTTCTAAAAATATTATTTCACATTATTTTTATATACCTATTAACATTATTGTTTTATTTAATATCCATTAATTTAATGATATTACATTAGACTAACTATTTTTGGATACAAAATTCCTGTAATGAAAACTCCTTTCAGATTCATGGTTTTATTCCACTAATTAAGTAAGAAATTTTTCTTTTAATTTTAATAAAAACATGTGGTTTATATTTTATTTTTTGTGATGTTTTCTTCAGGGTAACTGATGGATTTATCCTCCATTTTTAAATTCTTTTAATTCTATATTTATTTTATTTTTAAGAGTTTTGGGAAAATATTTTGAAATAAATATATTATTAAATTTATCACATTACATAGAGTGAATTTATACCATATTATATATTCTTAATAGTAATACCTCATTGGAATCTCCCACTATATTTATTTTTAAAGGATAAATTACATTTTCAATCAAATATTACTAGATAATGAGGATGTTTTTCTATTAAAATGATCCATTTTTCATATATATGTTAATTATAAAAACAACTAATTGGTGGGTGGTAGTTTCCACATGACAGATCCTATAGTTATTTGTTCAATCCTTGGAAAATTTGTGAGTTTTGTATGACTCCTAAATTATTCATAGTGTAATATAGTTTGATGGGAAATGGTATGAGATTGTTCAATACATATACCATAATTTACAGTTTCTCATCTCGAAAATAATTTCAATTTAGATCATATTCATTTTCAAATTGAATACTTATACTTCTATCTATTAATATGATTAAAATGATTATCTGCATATTATGAAATTGAAATTTGAGTATCCATTTATATAATAATGAAAATCATCCTTATGATGTTCTAATTTAGGGAACCATTATATCTATATATAAATTTTTTGATTCAGTGTATAACAATTTTAAATAAAAAAATATTTTACTATGGACTTTGTTCTTTTAATTAATATATAAATCCCCCAATGTAATATAAACCAACTATAACTGAATGTAATGTTAAACTAGTTCAACTTACAAACATACAGTATAATTTTATATTAATATACATTATATATCACCGAAATTAAAACCCCAAAACATACATGTTTTTTGTCTCTTTATGTTTGATATATAAACAATATATATTACTACATCGTCATCAAATCCCACAATTATACTCCCAATGTGATCACCATTAAACATATTATAAAAATTACTTTCCTTTATAGAATATAGAATGGGAATATAAGTAAGGGTGATCTTTATTGAACATGATGGTTAGATATAAGAAACAAATTTAATGATAAGAAGTTAGAATATCAGAGGAAAATATATATGATAAAAAAATCATTGATAATTTAAATAACATAAGAGAAAAATAATATATATCATAAAAAGTTATTCATTTCATATGGATTATAGTTTAAAATCAGATATTAGTAATAATTGTGTGAAAAAATGGTAAATTACTCATAACACATTATTATATAATATTTTTTTATTATATAACAAAATAATGGGCATAATAATGAACATTTAAATCACAAGATAATCCATGTCTAATGAAAAATACATTTAGATAATAATGATCATACTAACCACCATACCATAATGTAGTTGGCTTGGGCGGACTACTAAAAACCCTTAACATAGTTTTCATGGGGTAACCACCCAAATCCTATTCTTACAAGAAGAGATATAAAATTTTAAGAAATGGATATTAGATATTTAATGAAACCACCCATAATATAATGATAAATCACACGTATGTGTTAAAAATAACATGAAAAAAATTAAAATTACATTATTGAATAAATAACCCATAAAATATAATGTTTTTCATGAAAGAACCATAAAAATTATTGTATAATGAGAGAAAAAATGTGGATGGTTCCATTAATGAATATTCCATATCATGTATAATAATATTCAATGAATTTGGAATTTAACGAAAAAAATTATATTTTCATTAAAATTTACACTGATAATGTTTAACAAATACCCATTAAATATTTTGATACAATAATTAAAAATATATTATAAAATAATGTTTTATTAAATTAAATTTGATTATCATCATGTAATAGATCGGATATTCCTTAATGATGTTTTAGGAAGATGTTGTAAAAATTCCCACATATTAAGAATCTCAAAAAGATATTTATTCAAAATTATTTAATCAATGTAAATATTGGTAGAGAATGATCATACAAAAAATATTATTTGATGATTTTTTTTAAAAGAATGTAATTTAAATTTAAAAATAGTTTATGAAATAATATATGATCAGAGAATTAGATCCATTAAAAAATGAATCAATATTGAAATAGATTTGGGTGATTTTTAATTTAAAACAAAAGGTAATGTCATATTATCTTACATTATGTACTTTATTTTAAATATGAATTTGATGGTATAAAGAATGGAAAGAATATTTTAAAATTTTGGTAAAATGTGGGGGAATGAAAATACAGTAGAATTTATAGATAAATATCATACAATTTAACAATATTATATTTTATTCTTAATAATCTATCAATAAAAGTGAGGTTTGAAAAAAACAAACCATTACTACCTTATTTCCCTAAATATCTTTAACCACCATTATTATAAAAATAAAATTTATAAATTATTTATCAGAATTAATATAAACTGTTATGTTCTATATTTATTATTATAATTATTCATTACAAATATATTACTTAGTGAATGATTATTTTCATCATTAGTTTTTAGTAAAATAGTTTTCTTCCGATAAGTTCTATTTTGTTGTTTTTTTCATGTTCAATGATTGAATATTCATCATTTGGAAGTTTTTAATGTAATATCCCATTTCCAATTTGAAATGTAGGTCCTCAACCACATCATGGTTCTACTTTTTTGTTGTTAGTATAGGACTGAGAAGAAATTGTGAGGATACCCATAATAGTTAAGGGAGAGATTGGTTAGACTCTTAGTTTTAATTGGATTTTTTTACATGTTGTGTTAGGATTTTACGTAGAGTAACTGGGTTACACGACGTGTAAGAGATACTGGATTTAAGTCATGGAAGACTTCACACTGTGAGAGGTTACACAATTTCAAGATACCATACACGTCCCGAGTTTATAGAAGGTCGGGTTTTTAGTCCGAGGTGATGGGTTTTCTGGTATATGTGGGACTTTGGAAGTTACATGAAATTTAACTAGGTTACACATCATGTAACGTCCCACGTACAATTTTTTATACAAGTGTGGGACTGTTTTATTTTCACTACTTCTCAGCACTCTCTTGCACTCGACCCGAGAAAATTCCCTTGGTATTTTGGGAGACTCCACACATTCTAGAAAAATCAGATCATCATTCGATCTTCTTTTCAGTCACAATGTATCTCTCTGGGTGAGTGATCATTGTACTTCTTCATTACCTTTTGTCATGCTAGTTTCCTTTGGTTGAGTTATCGTATTTGATGATCTATATTGGTGTTTCATCATGTTTTCTTCTAAATTAGTTATAATATCTCTTTCTAGAGGACATTCTTATATTATTCAAGGTGTGAAGGGAATTTGTTCATGAGTTATTTAGTTTTCCTCCTTTCCACTAAACCTTTTTTTATAAATTGGATCAATCTTGTGACGATGGTTGGATTCTAGGTCCTTCTTTGTCATCTATTGGCTTTCATAGTTAGCGGATTTTGCTGTGGGCGTATGTGAATTGAGTTTTGTGGTAAGTGGATTCATATTTAGTCTATTTTGATAAACGTTATTATTCATGATTTATAAAATAATTTATACATGAAATTGGCATTATTGTTTAGTGTTTGTTAAAAAGTGTTTTAAAATGGAAAATGGGTTTTCCTTGGTTGTTGGTAAATGGAAAGAAAATGGGTATTTCCAAATTATTAAAATGGATTGTGAAATGGTTTTTCAAAGCATCAGAATGATTGTGAAAATGGGCACTTGAGTTACCTTGAGTACTTAGGTGGAAGGTTTAGCATGATGTCATCATCTATTTTCATTATTGTAAGGAGGTTTTCTCATAGGGTATTCTTTTATTTCATAGGAATGTTGTTCTAGGGGAATAACATTGACATTTTTGGAGGGTTTTACTCATGGGGTATTTCAATTATTCCAATTCTTCTATTCAAGAAAACATTTTTTTCATCGGATTAAATGTAGTTCCCTTAGCCTGCTAGTCCAACCATTAGTGATCCTCGGTGTTGAAACCTATTCTTTTATTTTTATTTCTAAGATTTTTTGTTTTATCATTTATATGCATATTTACGCATGTAAAATATGATATGGAAAACATTCATTGAAATTGATATACCTGTTTTGGTTTTAGAATTATTATAAAAGGAAAATGTTTTCCATGTTTTCTATAAAACTTATATACTTATTATCATCCCATGTTTTATTTGAAATGAGAATTCAGGAATTATTATACAGAGACTTCTTATTGAACACCTGGTTGGGATCCTATTGAGCCTATTATCTCACACCCCCTGAACCTATTTAGTGGGGTGCTGACCCATATATTTCTTCCAATGTCAGGATAGTCAAGGCACTGCAATGAGTTGGTGAGGTTTTGGGTCTGGTCTGTTGGGTTGCTGGTGGTGCAATAGTGGGAGTTCATCCACACTATCACATGGAGTATCTATTTGGTTTTGGTCTTATGCATTTGGACTTTTCTCTTGGATATTTTGTATACCTTTTTAGTTATATTTGTTTCCACAATTTTATTACAATTATGGAATATATTTATTATCTTTCTTTAGTTATTTTTTTCTTTGTGTATATATATTCTATGTGGTGTCTACGGTAGGGATAGATCGTTCCCTACAATTTATTGTTCTATGCATGGGATCTTGTCACCACCCCATAGGGATTAGGAACACCCTTCAGATTTTAGAAAAGACGCATAAGGTGTCATTTTTTAGGGTAACCTAGGGTAGTTCTTTACAAATAGGAATCATAAGAGATCTTTCCTCAATAGTCATTGTCTTGGTATGTCCATTAGACTGGAGAAAGGTTTTTTGTGAGTTAAGAGGTATGCTGTAATAAGTTCCAATCAAGATATTGTTATGATGAGACTCAAGTTTCAATGGGTAGTTGGGATATATGTCTCTTGTGTTGGGTTGGTTTTTAAATCTTCGTTTCTAATGATGGGTTTTATGGTTTAAACTGAGACTTATTGTGTTGTCTAATCGTTACTTATATTTTGGTGTGCTTTAGTATGCATCTGATACATCTTGCATGAGTTCCTCTAGATGGTGTATTTAATGAAACATAATAATGGAATCCAACATTTTATTAGAATATAATCTGAACTATGATACATGTAGTCCCTATTATTGATAATTATGTGAAATGATTTTAGAACGCAGTGGTTGAGGTACATCTAGGACATGGAGCAGAGAGAGATTGATCATTGTAATTATTATATGAGAAGCTACCTTCGTTTAAAGAACCAAATGAACCTTAGTAGGTAGAGAACTGAATGGATAGGATAAATAAATTATTCAACTTCCTAGAAAAAACTGAGAATATCATGGTGAAGTGTGAAACATTTGGGCTCGAGGGTTCTGGAAAGCGACAATGGGATTCTAGTGTCTAGGAAGAAAGACACGTGGATTTGAGTTGGAAGGATTTAAAAACCTTATTCATCTAATAGTATTTCCAAGAGTCCCTAATATTATATAAATATATGGAGTTCTTTTCCTTTTAATAGAGAGAGTTTTCAGTACTGAAGTATTCCAAAAAGTTTGTCGAGTTTCTCTGTTTTTGCTCCGAAAGTGGAAATGAATTACCAGTTGAAGGCTCAGAAGTAACTACAGTGTTTGAAACTATATATTAGATCATAGGTTTATCTATTGAAGGTTTATATCTATATAGATATGATAGATAAAGCTATGATGGTAGAGATGGATGTAGCATGCAAGGTTGTCCTTTCCATCACTTATCTTCCATTTAGTGGAATCTTTAGTAGCACACTTGGGTGGAAGAGGAAGTGGTTGGATCATCACAAGAATGGTGGAGGTGGGACATAGTAGAGAGCCTCCTATTCCCCATACACCATCGCTAGATGTGTGAATCTGACTTTCTATTAGTGTGGAAAGGTGATAAACTGAAGAAATTCGTGTCCTATACATGCGAATACATGAAACAACTCTAGATGAATAGTTCATTTACATCATTTCTGTCAGGATATGACTATTCCTCATTATTGTTCAGGTACGTCAGCTCCAAAGATTATTGTGGTGTGTTAAAAATATTCAAAGAATATTGGGATCCATCCATAGGCCTTGTAAGTGAGGAAATTTGACGCAGTAGATGAGTGTCTAGTGGAAGTTGATGTAGGTCCGATAATAGTGAGAGGAACTATCCTTATTTTATCTTTATTAGAAATTTTTTTATTTGATATTTATCCCCCCATTTATATCAACACATTATTTCAATATTCTTAAACCTCCAATGGACCTTAATTAATTTGTAATGGAGTTTTCAAAACATCTGGGAAAGATGAAAGAAAAAGGGATTCAGTGCCGTTTCTGTATGTTAAAAATAAATGATACATTAATGGTCTAGGATTTTTTTCATTATGGATTTGTATCTATTTGATGTCATCATCAGTGTGGATTGTATTATCACTTATCCAGATGAGGTTGATTGTTATCAATAGCATGTTACATTTCTTACTGTTAATGAGATGTGTCATGTGTTTCAGGGGAGGAGGAACTGAGGTTAGGTCCTGTAGAAACATATCACCCAAAGCTAAAAAGTTTGTTATATACTATTTCATTCGAGCTCGATGAAATTCCTCCTATTATTGATCTTACCATTGTCTTTTGAGACATTCCTGACATTTTCTTAGATAGCTTATCTAGTCTTCCTCCATAGAGAGGTAGATTATACAATTGACCTGGTTCAATGTAAGATGTCAATATCAATATCGACTTATCATATGGAACTAGTGGATCTTATAGATATTAATATTTGGTTGGATGTAAAATAGGAAATAGTTTTCATTCACAATATCATATCTCCTTGGGAAGCCCCTGTGTTCTTTTACAAGAAGTAAAATGACACACATCAATTGTTTGTATACTATCGGAAGTTGAACTAGGTAAAAATGAAGAAAACATATCATTTTCCTCATGTCAATGACTTTTTTTGTCATTTAAAGTGGAATAATTGGTTTTCAAATATTGATCTTAGACCTTGTTATCATCATCTCTGAGTGTGGGAGTCTGATATACCGATGAAAAAATTCAAGTGAAGGGTTAGACATTATAAATATTATTGTGATGCCCATTGGTCTAAAAAAAATGAACCTTTAGTTTTTATGGATTTGATGAATCAGATATTCCATCAGTATCTTGAAACTTTTCTGCGAGTGTTCGTGGATGATATTATGGTCTATTCAAAGTAAAAGTGTTAGATCAAGAACTATATGAGTTTGGTTTTTCAAATCCTAATAATTCTCCGTTTGTATTGAATGCATTCAAAATGTAGTTTCTAGATTCAATAAGTGATGTTCTTAAGGTAGAAGATTTCTGAACATGGATTATTTGTTTATCTAGAGTAGGTGAAAGCTATTTTTTCATGGAAGGATCCACCAAATCTTTTTTAAATTTATTGATTCCATGGTCTTGTTGGATACTACCAACAGTTTGTTAAGGATTGATCTAAGATGGAGTCAACTTTAACGATAGTTACCCTGAATGTGGGGAAATTAATCTGGGATGCAATGTTTTAGTCTTGTTTTGATGAACTAAAAGTAATTCTGACCTTAGATCCTATTATAATCTTACCGGAGACTAGTAAGGGGTACAAGGTATTTTGTAATGCTTTTGGTGTAGGTTTGGGATGCGTGATTATAAAAAATACCTATGTGGTAGCTTACAGATCATTTCAGCTTCAACCTCATGATAATAATTAATCCACTCCTGATTTAGAGCATTCTATAATTATTCATGATCTTAAATGTTTGTGACATAAACTTTTAAGGGAAAGGATCACAGTATTTTTTGATCATAAGAGTTTGAGTTATATTATTTCCTAGAAATACTATAATATCATATAGATAATATAAGTATAATACCTTGAGATGTTTTACATTGATTTTCCTACACCCCAAGTAAGGGGAATTTCATTACAGACACTCTTATATAGAACGTATAGTCATAGGATGTTTTGGAATCGAGGTAGGAGTGGAACCTTATGAGGATTTTCAATTAGTTTCACCTTGATGATCATGAGTATGTTTTGGGTATTGTTCTAACCTATGTTATGTTATTATCATCTCCCATGGAGTAAATTTCACAGATTTAGTAGTAGGATGATTAGTTTTGTAATTTCTTGAAAAAGCATTTATAAAAGGGAGGCAAGTTCTAATTGGTCTCTTTCTGCAGATGGCGTGCTCTACTTTGGGAAGAGGGTTGTCATCACAATATCTGTGTAGAGTTTACTCTTGTTTAATTTCCCCATCTATTTGTGATCTAATTACCCACAAAAACCTAATATGTAATATGATATCAGATGATGATTTTAGTGGTTGGGTATGAAGTGTGACATTATAGATTATGTGTCCTATTGTTACACCTATCAATGAATAAAGGCAGAGAACTTGAAACTCATTGGGTTTCATTAACTTCTTCTAGTTCTAGTTTTGATTTTGGATAAGTTATCTATGAATTTTATTTTTGGATTACCATAGACTCCACAAGGGATGACTTATTTCAAGTTAGTTGTTCATTGGTTAATGAACTCTTCTCATTTCATTCCAATAAAGGATAACACTAAGGTTGATGATCTATATAATCTATATGTAAAGAAAATTGTTTGGTAACATCAATGTCCTTCTACCATTATTTCATATAGGGATCCTAGAATTACCTCGAGGTTCTAGAGGAGTCTCTATGAGAAGATGGGAACTAAGGTCATATAGACCATAATATACCATCCACAGATAGATGGTCTGATAGTGTGAGTAATTTAGATCCTAGAGGATATGCTTTGTTACTATGTCATGTATTATTGTGGATCATGGGATATCCATATGGTACTAGTAGAGTTTGTTTACAACAATAGTTAGCAGTCATCAATGAAAATTTCTCCCTTCAAGTCATTATATTGTATCCTATGAATTTTACCTCTTTTTTGAGTAGAGGTGGGAGAAGTGGATTTAGTTGGACCATTTTTGGGGCAAGGGACATCTTCAAAGATTCAATATGTAAATTGAAATCGGGTTGTAGTGAGGAGTATATAGAAATTTTATATAGATCGACAATGTATTCCTTCAGAGTTTTTTTGTAGAGATGAGATTTTCTTGAATGTTTATTTTATGGTGGGTCAACATTGGTTTAGAAAATATGAAATGTTGGATATGAGATGTGTCTAAAAGTTTGAGGTCACTGAGCAGCTCAGACGGATTTATTAGTGATTATCATTTTTTGTTTAGTTGATTAATATTCATGATTTCTTCCACATATCTCAGCTCAAGAAGTACCAGCATTACCCCAATCACAGTCTCTGTTGGGAGGAAATTGATTTGTAGCGAGACATTTCTATTTTGGAGAAAAAAGATGAGATCATTAACTTGCAAGTGAAAATATTTCATGGGAAGTCAATTTTGTGGGTAAGAGTGCTATGGAAACACTGGTCAGATTTTCATGAGACTAAGGAAAGTTAGCCGCTACTAATGGAGTAGTGGACTCATCTTTTTCCCAGGATTTTAACTTCCACATGACTTTATTGGAATGGAAAGTCATTATGGTAGGGAGTTTATAACATCTCATTATCAACTTTATTTGATATGTACTTAACCACATCCTGGTATTCCCTTTTTTAGTATTGGTACAAGATTGAGAAAAAAATTGGAGGATACCTATAATGGTGAAGTTATAGATTTTTTGGACTCTCATCCTTCATCGGAATTATTTAGGATACCTGATGATTTTAGGCTATGTAACTAGGTTACATGACGTATAAGAGTTTCAGGAAGCATACCTTGAAAGACATAATGTTTTGAGAGGTTACATGACATTAAGAGATTATACACATCATGAGTTAATAAATGTTCTAGTTTTGAGTCATAGGATATGGGTTTTCTGGAATATGTGGGACTATATAAGTCACACATCGTATAATGACCCGCATACATTTTTTAAAATTGTTGTGCAAAATTTTTATTTCATCTCTCTCTCTAGACTCTCTTTCTCTTGGCCCCGGGAAATTCACAAGTAATTTTAGAAGACTCATCTCATTCTAGAATGATCTGATAAGCATCTGATCTTAACTGTCGTTATGGTGCATCTCTTCGGGAGAGTGATCATTCTTCTTATTTGTTGACTTTGATTGCATTAGAGCCCATAGGTTTTGTTATCTGATATGTTGGTCAATGTTGGTGTTTCTTCATTTCTTCTTCTAGACCTATAGTGAGATTTAATTCTAATGTCTATATCTTTGTTTGTCATGGTGAAACCGATATTTATTATTGACGTATATGGGTTTTTTCCATTCCACCGCTGCCTTGATTTATAAATTGGATCAATCATGTTATGAGAACTGGATTCTAGGGCCTTCATTATCATTGTTGGGATTTCATTGTTGGTGGATCCCATTGTGGGCATGTGTGAACTAAGTTATCAGGTCAGTGGTTCCATCTCTAACAACTGTTGATGAACCTTATTTTTCCTGCTTAATAAATTTATTTATACAAGGAATTTTTATGATTTTTTTTTTTGACAATATATTTTAAATGGAAATTTTTTTTTCTTATTGGTTGATAAATGGAAAGAAAATGGGTTATTTAAAATCATTGAAATGGATTGTGAAATCATTTTTCAAAGCATTGGAATGAGTTGTGAAAATGAGGACATGGATTACCCTGGGTACATAGGGTGAAGGTTTAGCTGGAGAACATCTCCCATTGTTTGTGATTATCAGGAGGTTTTCTCATGGGGTATTCCACTATTACCTAGGACTGTTTTTCTAATGGACTATTATTTACATTATTGGGGGTTGGGTTTACCCATGGGGAATTTCTCTTCTTCCTAGGAAATTGTTCTAGGAACTAGATTGTTGCATTGATTGATTATGGTAATATTTTCCTACTAATATGGCCTATAGTGATCCTTTGTATTGATATCATTGCTTTATTTTGTATTTCATGGATTGGTTGTTTTACCCATGATATGAATGTTTACACTTAAAAATGATGATATGGAAAATGTTCTACAAAATTAATATATATTGTTTTGATTTAGAACTATGATAAAAGTTTAATGCTTACCATATCATCTATAAAACTTCTTTACTTATTATAATGAAATGTTTTATTTAAAATGATAATTCATGAAATATTTTAAAGAGACTTGTTGTAACGTCCCAGTTCCGTAATCCCCCCAGAGGTGCCCCGTACCCAGTTGGTCACATGGCCTCAAGCACATTTCCTTGAATGCCAGAGGCTAATGACTAGTACTGAGGGCCTTGGGTGTGATATTGGGGAAACTATGACCTCATTGGAAGAGTACACAGTAGAAGTAAACAAATACATACAAGAGAAGAAGCAGTAATAATGACATACAATAGAAACAACAAAAACATGAAAGTATAAACATGATAAAATATATAAAATGATGTATGTTACATATGTCTAGGAAAACAGCCAAACAAGTCACAATGCTGGAATACAACAGTGCTAAACCAAAGTGCAAAATAAACAGATAAACTCCTTAGCATTGCAAGCCATAGCTTGGTCCCATGATCACCAGCTCCATAGAAATCATGTACTTGATTTAGAAGGGCGCTTTCCCTTATCTGTACCGGCAACAATATAATTTTTTTGGGCCTAGAAGAATGACCCAAATAGGGTGTGAGACTAAATCATAGTAGGAAACCACCCGACGATCTGTGCATAATAGTCAGTGAATATAGGGTTGGTAAAAGAACAGAAAGAAGTAAACCGGAAAGTGCTCAACAGTTAATAGTTCCACAAATACAAAACAATAAATCAAGAAAAGTAACCATCCTGTAAGTTCACACAACCTATCCTCTCTGGTTCAGTGATAAGGACTCATAAAGACACTCTAAGGAAGCTCACATAATCAATTCCCCTTATATTCAATGATAAACAAGACTCTATTAGGATGCTGACACAGTCAATTCCCCTTATAGTGTAAGGTAGTCAAGGGCTCTATGAGGAATCACACACGGTCAATTCCCCTTATAGCCCCAACCTCTAGGACACTCTAAGGAATCTCACACAGTCAATTCACATTATAGTCTAAATCAATCTCGAAGTATCTAAGGAAGAACAGTCAGTCATTACCCTTATATTCTAATGTTGTCCAGGAATCTTTGAGGAAGCTCACATAGTCAATTACTTTTAGATCCGAAAGGTCTAGGACTCTCTGAGGATTCTCACTCGGTCAATTCCCCTTATATCCCAAGTCGTTCAATTAAAACAAAGACTCTCTGAGGAAGCTCACATGGCAAATTCCCCTTATAGTCTAAAACAATTAAGGACTCTCTATGAAAACTCACTTGGTCAATTCCGCTTATAGACCCATGTGGTCCTAGTCTCTTGGATGAAGATCACATAGTCTATCCCCCTTATAGCCTAAAGTGCTCAAAGTCTCTCTGAGGAAGCTCACTCGGTCAATTCCACTTATAGTATACAACACCAGGTTATCACGACCCTGTGTAGGTCAACGAGCATAATAGAGAAATATGGAAAAAGTAAACCTACATAACTACTTGACTAACCAGTCAACAACATTTCTAGAATGTCAGAACACAAACTCTCCATCCTTTAGATATATTCCTGGAAATCATGCAGGGCAGCCAAACTGGCTAAACATGACCAAACGGTCGAAAAGAGAACATAAAAGGGAAATACATCTGAAGAATAGCAATCAACCCTATTTATATCCAAATTACATATACACAAGCATACAAGCATGGCAAGAAATCAATAGGGGTAAAATGGTAAACACACAATACCCCGTTCAAGGGTATTGGTGGAATTTGCACAAAATTATCAAAGATATCGAACGGAAAGGCACAAAACACCGACCTCGGGGTTATAAGATTTCAATATGTGAACCTCGAGGCTTGAATCTCCTTAGAACATCAAATATCTACAAAAAAGTCTCAAACGTTCAACCCACGATATCTCAAGAGAGAGGAGAAATCAGAAGATGATGCTCTATGAGAAGAGAGAACACACCGATGTGATTCTAATGTAACCAACGGTGTTCGATTCGGAGGAAGTATGCACGCTCAGGGGTTTGTCGAAGATCTGCGGTTGTACGGAGATCTTAGTCGAATGAGACCTAAAGGAAGAGCATTCTAGCGATTAAACGTGACTCCAGTGCGTTTAATGAAAAAAATAAATTACACGGCGTGTACTTTTGAAGTACATGGTGTGTACTCTCCTTTTCGGTACTGCTCTTTAAGAGGCCTCCAAGTCACTCCCACACAGCCGTCTGTGTGGCTATTACACAACCAGCACACAACCTCCTACAGAAAATAAGTACACGACGTGTACTCCTGATGTACACGACATGTACTTGGAAAATTTCTAGAATAACTTTTTTCCTCTAAAACGACCAGAAAAAGAAAAAACATACCTAAAAAGAAGATACTGGTTCTTAAAAACTTCCCCCATTAATGAAATTCGTCCCCAAATTTCCCTAGTGCGGTGTAGAAGAAGAAGCCTCAAACAACTCTAGCCACTGAGCTCGTACATCGGCCTCCCTCAACCATGTTTCTTCCTGCACCTGCCCGTATTGCCATAACACTCGTACTAGAGAAATAGACCAGCCATGAAGAACCATTATACTACGGTCCACAATCCGGATAGGATGCTCCTCATGCAACGCATCCACTTCGAGGTCAACCTCCTCAGGTTGAAAGACATGAGACAGGTCTGATTGAACTATTCACAAAACAAGAAACACAATTCAAAGAACTAGAAAATTGGAAAAGTGTTGTGGATAAGTCACCTTGACCACCCAAAACACCTCAAAAACTATATTTCATGAATGGAATGAACCGAGGAGGTCTGAGACATTCTAATAAAACCATATCACTAATTATAAAGATGATTCATTTAAACTCAAAAATATATATCACATAAATTATATTCATCTTTTCATCAAATATAATTTCAAAATGATAACTATCCCCCTTTAGAAATGAATAATTACATATATGAAACATTAATATCACTGATAAACGGTCCCCAACTCTACCACTAATCAATAAAAAAGGTATTTAGTTATCACATGCATTATTTCACACTATTATTAGTCCAAATCATTTTATGATTTTTTGTAGCTTCAATTTCCATGATGGAAGATTAAATTCTTCATTCCAATGATTCCCATGTCTAGAAGGATATAAATCGTCAATTAAGTATTCATGTTCTTCCCTTAAATTTTCTGTTACCTTATAATCTACACTCATTATAAATATAATCATCCTCTATAATGATGTTAAGTTAACATCACGATGATTCCAAGAGAAACATAGAAATATCTTCTAAATCTATAATTTTATTCAATAATTTGTGTACGATATTATTGTTTAGGTAGCTTCATCCACCAACAAGTAAGATTCTATCCGAATATCACCATTTTCCCCATGAATATCATTCTAAAATTTATATCGTAAAAACATGACATCAATGATTAATAACTATATTGAATAATGTAAATAAAGTATTAAATAAAAATAAATTATTGTTATCTATTAAATCTTGGTTATTATTAAATTAAATAAATAAATTTCATCATATAATCTATTCTTAAACAAATAATTTCAATAAAATGAACATAAGAATATATAGGTCACTAAAAGAAATGACTCAAAAATATTGAATATTTTAGTAATTTTGACCATTTTATCAATGAATTAGGACTGACATTACTATTAAAAAATATGTATAAAAGAATCAACATGAATAAAAATAATGGATGAAAAAACTTTAACAAAATAATATATGTGAAAAAAATACATATAATTTATGAATATAAAATGAAATAGAGGACAATTGTGTATAACACCAGTGGATTAATATGGTTATGTGTTTTATACTGGAGGATATATATAAATATATATTATTAAAAATTTGATTACAATTATGTGTTTTAATTCCAATGTGACAATATATTAATTATTAGTCTAATCAAATTATTTTTCTAGAAAAATTTTGAACTATTTCTGTAACATACTAATCATGGTAGAAAAAACATGTTACGTCTATTAAATTTCATTTTGTCCTAAATGTTCTCTCTGATCACCATGAGGTATCAAAAATTCATTATGACTCAAAAATTTCCCACTGGGAATAGTTTTATCCAAGATAAATGATATAAAATAATGTAATAACTACCATGTTTCGAGAATGGATTATTTATACATCGGAATGACATGGTTAAATTAAAATATTTTGGTGAACGTGAAACACTAGAAATTATTAATACACATTAGTAATAATAATATTAAGGTCATAAAATCCATAAATGTATAAACTGAACTTGAAGCAATATCACATTAAAAACAACCAAAATTAATTATCCAAGCAAACAATTTTGGATAATAAACATCCCAAAAGAAACTCTATGGTGAAATAAATATCAATTTTGTCCATGTGACACATGTCCACCTCCCATATTACACAATATCCATAATCAAATATCATGATTAAAAAAATATTTCATAAAATAATTATTAAAATTAAAATAGGATTACCGCAAACACCCAATGGTAATGCATGTTCTGAGCTAAACAACCCATGTATCATTTCAAAAAAATAATTTCACCTAACTCCCTTTTAATGTTATTTCACATATTATAGTTTAAATTATTGACAAAAATGTTTTTCATATGTGGATATATTTAACATAAGTGGAATAATACAACCATTTGATTAAAAAATCCCCCTTCCTAATGTATGAATGTTAATAACCCAAAACTATTTATTAAAATAGCATTAAAGCTATAAAAAGTTGAACATTTTTGGAAATATAAACAATAACACGCCTATAATATTTTTAATTAGGAAAAATTTAGAAACTAATTTTTGTAATAATATATAAAATATTAAATCTAAATAACACATTCTATTAAAATTTTAAATATGATTTTGAACTAACACCAAACTAAAACAAATTTTAAACAATATTCAACATCAAAAAATAATCAGTAAGTAAAAAATAAACATAGAAATGAACAATTCCATGTAAACAACATCAAATATTTGGGTTATAAAAAATGTGTGGGTGGAAATCCTAAAAAAATCCAGGATATGAACATGGTATCGTGGTAATATCCCTAAGACTCATGTAATGAATACAAGATCTGGTGATTGGATCCTTAAGATAGAAAACAAATATTTTTTTCAATGTCTCAATAGTCATTCAAAACCATCTCGGATATAAAATCTCTTTGATAAAACTTAAGATATAATAGGCATTGTAATCCATGTTAGTATAACTTATCCTATATTATAGGAAAATATTTAATTTTTAATACATTATATAAACCATGTATTACACTTATCTAGGTCATATATTTACTCCATGGACTCTTAGTTCATTCCATGGTATATGTGAGAAAACAAGAAATGCTTGATCAATACATGATATCTAATAAATAAAAATATGTAAATCTTGTATCTCACTTCTTATATCCCTATAGGAAACATCCCATTTTTACATTCATAATAATTTTATAAATATATCAAAATATAAAAGATATCCAATATAGTCTCAATCCATAGATACCGTATCAATTACATTGTTTGCAACGTATGCTCTTATATGGTTCACTAAAAAGTTTTTTAATGTTCCAAAAGGGTCATTAGTAAAAAGATTGAACTTTCCATTCCATTTAAGAACACATGAAATAAATAAAAAACATCAATAAAAAACAAAATAAATCATTTTTCTCAGTTTAAAACATGGAGAACAACATATAAATCCCTTTAATACAAATACAATCATTTTGTCGGAAATCATTTAGGAAACAAAAAAATTTCCTTTCATAAAAAATTTATATAATCCAATCCTTCCACTTTTTTTATGATATTTATTATATAAAAATCATTAATACCTAAATATTAATTTGAAATTACCCTCTTAAAAATATTTCATACAAATTAATCAGTATCATTTATTATGAAATTGAACACTATTTATTCCATTTGAGAAAATATTTATAACCATTATAAAATTCATTATGGACATTAAAAATAATTTCAAATCAACTAAATAGGGAAATTTAAATAGAAATAACTCTATGATGTAATAAATAATGGATATTCAAACTAATACATTCTTTGGAAAAGAAGTGATCAAGAGAGATATTTTCCAATTTAATGAATAACACTAAAAAACAATGTAACTATCCCACCAATCCATATAAACAAAAAAACCCAAATTTTTGAGTCACCTAGAACACTAAATTCATTAATAGAGGAAGCTAGTGCTTTCAGGTGATAATGAATCATAGGAAGCTAATATTATGAGAATTTAGAGGAACTAAAGAATTGAAAATTGGATATTACCTAGGGGGTTCAATTTAAATTAATGGAATTAAGTCTCAATGTGGATAAGATATGGAGATGGAGAACCCAATTCCAGAACACTAGCCTTATTTGAGTAGAATATAGGATGAGTCAGGGTTTATCCGATTAAAATATTTTTAAAAAAGTTGAATTTTACATTTCTAAAAAAACTGAGATGGTCGAACAATAAATATTCATATTTTTCATGACCATGAGATAATTGTCTAACATGTAGTACAGAAACACTATATATTTAGATGGTTTGGATACATAGTTTCTCATAACCTGGTACTATGAAAGTGGTTATTCCCCATTCACAATATTATCCGAATAATAATCATAGGAAACCAACATGGTTTTCAGAAATATATTTCAATCAAGAAAATATTCAATATTATGGATGTAGAACCAATGACATGATAATGTCACAATTACAAAAAATAATTTTCACTCTGTGAAGCTCCTTGAAAATTTGAAATTATAAAATTCAAATCCCAAGAACATCAAAATTTTCATGATTAAAATATTTGATAACAAATTATACCAAAATTGAACATGGGTTTTCAGAATTATGCACATGATGCCTCTTTATATCATTATAAATATATTGATAATAGTGAAATTCATTATAAATTAAAGACCTAAAAACATACATAAATCATATGAGGCATTGGGAAATACAAATTCTCTATTGAAACAATGAAACAATAGGTATTGACATGACTTCTCTTAAAATATAAACATTTTATTCAATCAAAAAAAGAGATATTAATGATCCATAATTCCAAAAACTATTAAAAAATTTCTCAATTAACATATAGTCTAATTATAGGTCAACCTATAAATTAGAAAGTCTCTAATGGGTTTCAAGAAATAGGAAAACTATTATATAATGAGAGTGAAACTTTAAAAAGTGGAAATTACGTACTTTGTAAAACTGATGTTATGTTAGAAAACATGTATTACACAATAGTACTACTAACAAAAAACCACAACATGTTTGGAATAAATAATTAACAAATATATAATATGTTCAATTATTTTAAACCATTAAATATATAGAACTTAAATAGATAGTATAAGATATTATTTAGAATGGTTCTTTCCAATAAAATAAATTTTATTTATATGATGATTTTTATTTTAATATATATATAATAATATTTTAATTTAACTTTTAGAAAGTAAAATTAATTTTTTAATTCCCCACATAAATGTTTTTTAATATGAATTTTTTAAATTTCTCAAAAATTGATCCCTTTAACTAAGAAAAAATAATATTTTTATAAAATTAAATTTGTATGAGTTAATATTTATGTAAGACTCGCATGGAAGATTATAAAACCTATAAAATAATTAAATATACTATTAAGGAAAAAATTTATGAAAGTTATAATATTATTTGGTTTTGTTATCAAATGCAAAATGTTTTAAAAATAAATTAAAATATTACATTGGTAAAAAATAGTTATCCATATTTACCACTATTTAAGTGTTTATATAGTGAAATTATTTTTTATCTATTGAAACATCATGTATTTTATTTATTTGATAATAACAGAATTAATTCCCATAAAAGTAGTGCGGATTAAAATATTATATTATATATAAATTGAATGTTTTAAAAATATTTTTCTACACAGGTTTTCTAAATGATTAAGTGTATTTATTTGAAAAATACTTTTCCCACATATATTAAGTTTACATATTAAAAAATTTTAAAATTTGAAAAAATAAATTTGAAATTTCTTAAGATAATTCTTTATCCATTTTTTTCATTAGTGTTTCTCTCTAACGTAAAAAAATAATTACCATGGTAAAACTAAATTTTTATAAATATTTTAATATGAAATGATAAATACATTAAATCATGCACAAATTTCCTAAAAATAATTAGAAGAGTGTAGATTGTTCCATAAATTTTCATACACTAAATATTTTTCCAATTTTTTCCAGTAAACCATGAATGTTGTAATGAAATTATTTTAATTCGATGAGTGTCACCAAATGATTCATTTCATTATCTTATCAAAGGATAACACATACAACCATTCAAAGTTATACATCAACATATAATTAAACCTCATTATTATTTCATATTTCTCTATATAGAAATATTTCTCAACAACATTAGCTTGTTTTCTTCCTGTTTTTTCTCAATTCCATCAATTATATGGATTTTTCCAAGATAGAATTCAAGAATCCAAAATGTTCATTTCCATATATTCATAATTTACTATAATATTATACAACAAAATTAATTTATATTATACATATTATAACCATATATGTATCCGTATTATACTAAAAATTTAATTTCATTAACTAGATAAATAATATAGAATCAGTTCTTTCAACAATGAAAATAGTAAAAATAGATCATGTAAACATGTATACAACCACCTCCACAATATGAGGTAGTTCTTTTAATATATAATATCTCATGTGTCATACTAATAATAGATTTTATGAATAATTATTTTCCCTACTTCATATATAAAATTATGAAATTATAAATTTTCATATAGAATTATCACAATGACTTATTACAAAACTAGGTCGTTTGTTATGTATATATTCAGACTATAGACTATATAGAAAAAGAAACAATTTTTATAACCACCGATATTAGAGGGTTAATATAATGAATTCAATTAAGAAATATAACACATATGAAATTTCCAATATTATGAAAATTTTGTATTAACATTAAATAGTAACATTTTTTATATAATCAATAATTATAATGTTTAAGACATTGTTACCACCTACATGAATGATATTATGATTTTTATTACAAGGATGATTAAGGAATGTAAAATTATATTATAAACAAGTAATGATAATTTACTAAATTAATTATAATGTTTCAGGAGTCATCATATAAATATGTTATGATAACAATAATATAATATCTTTTTTATCATAAACACACCAAAATGATCCCGCCATCAAAATTTTCAGCACAAAACCTTTTAAAAACACATAATAAATGAAATTTGTAATTGATAAATTAATTTAATACATCTATTTGGGAACCTATTATTGTATAGTACTGATGATCATTTGGAGAGAAATGATGAACACCACCACTGTTACATAAATAGTTCAAAACAATATAGATTTCTGATTGCCAATAATAAAAATATATGAAGATAAAAAATAAAAATTGATTATATTTTTTAAAAATATATTTAATTATGGTTATATAAAATAATAATTTCTAGACTAATTAATTATGAAAGTTATTTTTTTTTATATTGGTGTGTATACAAAATTCGACTATATAGGAGTAATGGTGAGGGGACTTTATGATTCAAATCCCTCCCATGGGACATTATAATATGTATTTATCTAAATAATTCATGTGTGATCTTATAAAATATATAATAATGTTATATTTTATTTCAAAATTATTTTCTAGGGAAACCATGTTTCGTAATAGTGATTTCTTCGATTGATCATGTTATTGTTTTTTGGAAATGAAATTTTATTAAAAATAACTAAAATATATATTTATATATTTTATACTATAAAAATGCGTTTTTTCCAACTAATGATATCCACTACCCACTAGAATATGAAGGTGACTTTTTCACCAATGACCATTATATTTACCGTTAATTTACTTCTATTATATTGATCTCATTTTAATGATTTTGTTTTTTCAATTTTGGTCTATTAAAATGCTTCCCGAGATTTTTATTTTAATAATAATATATTATTAATTATATATTGAATACTGAAATATGGTATATTTATTTTAAACATAACATTATTATATTTTTATATTAAAAAAAATATGAATTTTTGTTCATTTTCAAGAAATAATTATTTTTCAATGTTATAAAAAAGTCACATAATTTTATTATGATAGTATGAAATTATTTTTATAAAAAAGCTTATTTTTAGTTTACTTTAATATTAAACTAATTTAATTCTATAAAATTAATTATTCTCAAATCAACCTATATTATCATTTTTTTCTGATCATGTTTTCGGTAAAAAATGATAGCGGTTAATAACATGACACCATTTGAAACATTTATGAAACAACTTTTTCTTACAATGTGTAATATATGAATATATGAATTATTAAATTTTATATGGAAATCATAAAATTATATAAAATGTATCATGTCCTATATCACCATCTAATGCATTGTTCATGGTTCTAAATCACATGACATAATTATTCATGGAAATATGTAGACTTTTTCACTAAACTAATAGGATGACATTTATAGAGTTTTTCTAAAAATTAATTGGTTTATATAAATTGATTTATTTCATATTGTTTTTGTATTTCTAAATTTTCTCCACTGCTTCCATAAAATATTCCTAATTTGTATAAAATTAAAGAAGTAAAATATATTCCTTGTTCAAGTGATGCTTCATTTTATAATAAATTTATTTCATTTTAATTTTATGTTTGAAACCCATTTTTAATGATCATTCATATAATTTATGTTCATATATGATGACTGTAGATTGCCAATCAGGATTTATCATCACTTTTGATATGAATATATTAATTCTCATATTACACCCTTAGACATTATATACCTCATATTTATGATCTAACCATTACAAATAGTTGATATGATTCCCTGAATTATCAATCAAGATCCCCAATCCTTATGTACCCATTTCCTTTCTTATGAAGATGAATAGGTCACATATGATATCTAGAAGAGGGTGTATGGTATAATGGTCATGAAGATATGTACAGATGCGATATCAAATAAGATGTCTATATAGATAGTCTCCATGAAAATTCACTTATTCAAGACAAATATTTTGTTACTATTTTTGTTATCAATTAACTAAATCAGGTTGTCAATGTATTACTCATTTATGATTATCTTGGGATACCTTTATTAGTATATAGACGAAGGATAATTTTTTAGGGAATAGATTCGGGAATTATAACACCGCAAGATTTTGCAAATATTTTTTTTTGAAATAATTTAATAATTTTTTGATATTTTTTATTTCAGGCAACATAGAATCAAGATGTCTTTATATTAAAGTTAGATGTTAGAATTTCATAACAAACAACACCATGTTGTTCTTTTGCTAAATGCAACACCAAGTATATAAGAGAATATAATATCCCAAGGCTTTATAAGATATTTAATATTATAAATAGATTCATTATATTCTATTTATCTTGAAATGCATGTGATACTTTGTTATCATGTGTCACATCCAATAGTGAGTTTCTTCACTGACTTGCATTATATACATTACATAGTTTTTCCAAACCACAATATATTTTTTAAATATTATTATTTAATATAATAAGATAAAAAATATCTGTTAAATTTTAAATTATTAATATTATTGAATAACATATAAAAATATCTGGTTAAATAAAGATATAAAATTAAATCATTGGTTAGTAATTAATTATAAATTGATATTATAACAAATTGAATTTAAAAGAAATATTTTTATAGAAAACTATTTTTATACTAACAAATATGTCTAACATTAATAAATAAAATTAAATAAAAATAGGTAATGATATTAAAGATATATATACGTTTTATATTCTATAAAATATTTTTATAGACCACCAATAGATTTGATAAGAATAATAAAATAACAAACACAATATTTTGCATAAAAATAATTATTTTCATAAAGGCACTTTTACTTCCTTTTAATGGAGAACCTATAATAAATACATTTATTGGAACCTTTATATATATTATATGTAAAAATAAATATCATATTTTAAATATAAACATAAAAATTATATTATGGTAGATTTTTTTATTTTTCAATGAAGTTTCATTTTCTAATTAATAGGAGAAAATACTAATTTTTAATTCAAAAATGATTTCTCATATAATTTATTTGTAGTGTAAAATTATATTTCATTTCGTTTTTAATTTCAAATTATACGAATTAATCCTACTTATTTAATTGGAATAAATATCACAATGAAATTCAATATAAAAACATAACAATATTTTGAAGGTTTTTATTTTAAAACCCTATATTGTCATCCCTTATGTGATATTAAATTTAAATTAATTTATACCACATTATTGATTTTAATTTGTAAAAATGAATTCCATATTTGGAATCAAAATAATTTAAAATTTATAGAAATTTCAACATAGTTTTTCTCTAAAAATATTAGCGATAGTGATTAAAATTGATTATTCTGAATAAGGAAAAAACTACCATGCCAAAGAAATAAACTACAAATATAATCCCCAAAACAACCCAGGAACATGTAAAAAAGAAAATTAATTTCTCTATATCAACCTGATATTCCCTTTTCATTAATCGGAACTATTATTGGGACCACATTCTAGGGAATACGTCGGTGGAATTCCCTTGTAAAAAATTTACAACTGTGACACTCCTCCCCCACTATAAAAACACCAAATCTCCTCCCACTTATTCGCACATATGAAGCCACATTGTCTAAAAAAATATCTCACCAAATAGATACTAAATATCACTCAACAAATCCTACAATAATATTATTGGGATTAAATCAATCCTATTTATCCCTTTGGTGAAAACCAAAATGAGATTCCAAATAAGTGGTAACATCCTTCCTGTAGCTCTTTATTTTTATTTCGATTCTCCAACCCCTAGAAAATCCAAAATATATTCATATAAAAAACACCGGTATCCTAAAAATAATATTTTTTTAATTCAAATGTTTTTAAATATACTTACACACACATATTTCTAATGGGTAACGGCCATACTGTTTATGTGCATGGTGAACTACTGCCTCACAAAACAATGATTGTTTGTTTTTCCTTTACCACCATTGATTATTGGGAATTATGATGGACAAATAATTATATATGATATCAATTATATTTATTATTTCTTTAGGCTTCTATAAATCATTTATAACAAATACCTTTATACATTCCATGTTCGGTAAAGATGATAAAATCATTTGTAGACGTGTGGACTACTGCCAGCTCAAAGTGATATGATTTGTTCACACTTTACACGGAAGGTGATAAGGATGGTTCTAGTGAACATATATGATATATATACCATAATAATGATATTTTAATGTTATTATATATATACATAAATATCTTTAATTACATACTTTCTTTCAATTTGACAACCAAATGGAAACGGTGTTCATGCGTACATACAACCTACTATCTCCAGGAATGGTTTATTCCATTTCATCATTATATATTTTGTAGATTATTATATGTACATATACAAGGAATATATAACATATTTATATATTTATTTTCATTCCCTATGAAATCAAATCATTATTTATGTAATATGATCAATAATAATATGGAATATCATGTATGATATACAAAATAGATGTTACTTGAAGTGAAACCTTAAGATAGAATTTAAAATAAGCAGGTAATATAAATTCATAACAAAACCATATATGGTATTAGATATAATAATATGATTCTTTAATATATTTAAAATAAACTTATATGAATTATATAAGAGTTTTGAATGACTATGATGAGAGTTAAAACACAAGGTAATGGAATTTCATCTCAAGTTTTATATCTGTGAGATACATGCCATGTTCTCCACTCTTTGGTTTTTTGTGGTGTATAAAATGACCATGAATGTATTCAATTATTATTATATATAAATTTATTGTTATTCCAATTTCCATTATATGATATTTCATTTATGGGGCCTACATATCAAAAATTACCAAATTAGTAAGATAGTTTTCTCTCCATTTTCCTTTATTGAGACACATGTTTTTTATGCACCTACATTATTTTTCAACGTGTATATACTTCCATTTGATATGTAATATCTTGAGTATCCTTATTTTTTTGATATTTTATTCTTCATGAAATTTTATTTTATTACACGGAGAGTATGACACCAAGTTATCATGTTGTTAGAGTTTATTGAATCAATCCCATTATTTAGTTGCATTGATTATGATTATGAATCCATTGATGAAATATTATGATATATCTCTCAAGAACACTCATGAGTTTTATTATCCACTTTTTACTCAATATATCTCCATGTAATGGTACCATTTTTCTAGTTTTTTGTGCATAATATAACTAATATAATGTTTTTATGAAAAAAATGATTGTATTTCTCTCTTTATTTAGAAATATGTTTTATTTAAAAAGTGTGTTTTCAAAAAATGTTTTTATAATTTTTTTCACGTGATATTTGAAGTTAATTTTCAAGGGAAAAAGGATTTATAAAATTTTTTATGGTTTTAAATGCTTCCTTTATATTTTTTCAAATCTATTTTCCTTGAAAATTATTTTCCTAAATGTCTTATACTTTAAAATTTATTTTTCAATGCAGAAAAAATATTTTCCTCCAAAAAATTTCATAAAACATCATTAGAAATTATTTACCATATAATATGAATTTTTTTATTTTTATTAATGTATTTATAGTGATATTATTCAATTTTTAAATTCATATTCTTTCTATTAATTGTTTATGTTTTTATGGAATATTGTTAGTGAAACCGCTTTCTCTTTCACTTGTTATATTGTTTAGAAATTCGATTCTTTTCATTGGTTATGTTTTTTATTAAATGACTATGAAACCAGTAGATTTTTTCAAATGTTTTGATATGATTACTTATTTATAATATAAATTTCATTTCATGGGTTATGATATGATTATTTATGATTTTATGAAACATGTATTTATGATTTAATTATTATAGGTGTGGGACCTATATGTCCTTGAAATGCATTGGGTAATGATTTATATCTCATGAAATATACTAAGATGGTGTTGGGAGTGATCCTTTACTACTAAGATGGCCATGAGAGTGAACCATAACTGCCAAGATGGGTTGTGATGTGAAACAATATGCCATGATGGCCTTGGCAATAATTCCTTGACTACAATGTAAATCTTTTTATATGCTTATGTGTCTTTAAAATTTCCATAGCTTTTTTCTGTATTGTGCTTTCATGGATCAAGTTCTTTATATCCTTATGATTTTTGTCTATCAAAATACCATGATTTATGACATGAATCAAATTTATGATCTTATGATATACAAGGTATGATATTCTAATGTTATGATCTAATTAAAAAACCCTTATGCTCATATTTATGCTTACATGTCTCCCTTATTTACCATTACAGAGTTTCTAAACACACCACCATTGATGTTTCCTTTCCCCTAGGTTTTGAAGATATGTATTATATTTGATGTGACTAAGAAGGTTTCTAGTCAAGAATAACCTTGTGGGAGATAATTTATATCACTCGTGTACCGTTGTCTACATTTCCATGTTTCCAAATGCACTAAACTAATACTGTCATTAAGAATCCATTTGAATAATGGTTTATGTATTCTGAAAAAGTAATGATATGTTTATGAATGAAAAGGGAGGATTTCTATAATGGGTATGAAATATATGGTTTAATCATCCTTTGGAAATGAGGATGAGAAAACATTAGTGACATACCTAGGAATGTTCCCAAGGATATATCTATGGATGTCTATAAGGATAAGCTTAAGGATGAGTAAAAGTATAGGAAAATTTCATGGAATATTTTTATACTATAGTGTGAGTTGTTTTGTAGAAATACATATAAGTATGGATATTATAAGTGGATTTGGATCTTGAACATACTTACCAAGGTGTAACAACACCATAAAGGTGCATTGGGATTGACATGGAATATTCTGGTACATGAAAATAACCATTACTTCACAGCTATTTTGACCCTCCTGGGGATATGCTTTGGAAATTAACAAACTCTTAATGAAACATCATGAAGGATTTAAAATTAAGTTGGATATGATAAACCTAGAGTTTCAAATATTAATGAAGGTTTCATGATTTAGACATCCCATAAGTAATTATTTTTAATGATTATATGGATTTTCACCATGTTAAGTGTTTCCCGTATTATGATTTCTTGTTTTAGTTAATGGAGGGAACTAGAAGGGACTATGTTAACATTTAATGTGATAGAAAATTTTATTATGAGTAGTTAACTTGGATGATTATTGGAGATAAATATATTTGGATTATTCCTAATCATCTATTCTGATATATGATTAATAATATTAGATTTGGTGATACTATTAACACACAGAATAAGGGAAAGTTAATATTTTACAAATGCTCACATTGTAAGGATCATGGAG
Organism: Viscum album; assembly: GCA_963277665.1. Classification (NCBI taxonomy): domain Eukaryota; kingdom Viridiplantae; phylum Streptophyta; class Magnoliopsida; order Santalales; family Viscaceae; genus Viscum; species Viscum album. The sequence continues at coordinate 471,303,596 of OY728123.1, forward strand.
GAAAGAAGATTAGACTTCCTATCCGTTAAGAAGTAGTTGATAAGAACCTTTAAGAATACCTTAAATGGAGTGGAATATGTTATCAGGGTGTAAAAAATGATCATATAGTGTCAAATTACCCTAGAAGTCAATACATTATCCATGGAGAACACACCAATTACCCAACTCATTTCCATGAACACAAAATTTACTTATAAACCATGAAAGGTACTATTCCATTCCAATATTTAATGTAGAAGGAATTATGAATTTTTGTTTTTATACTCTATAATTATAAATAGTGAATTATATAAGGATTTTCTAGTTTATGTTTTTGCAAAGAATTTACATGAATGTGTTGAATGGTTCTGAAAAATGAGAAAGGAGATTTCAGGAATGTTGATATTTTGAATACGAAGAGATAACCATTAATTTATTCTAGATGTTGAGATAATTAGGTTTGGATAAATATATTTTGTATATCAATTAGTAAATGGATAGTATTGATTACCTCAGAACTAATAAAGGATATTTTGATAAATTAGTCTCTGAAGAATAAAACATTCTGTATTTAAGAAATATATCCAAGAAAAATGAGAATAAGGAAACATGAATTTTTTTAATAAGTATGTTTGTTAATTCAGGACATTACTATGTTTCAAGACCACATATGATATAAGTACTCACATGTTTGGATTGTGACAACCAAGAGATAATTTTTGTTATATGGGGGATTAATGTTATGCTGATATCATGAATTTAATTCTAAATGTTTGCATTTTAAACATTCAAAAGGGTTATAATGTTAACCATTTATGGAAATATTATTTTTAAACATCAGATGTAGTATATAATATTAATGTCTTATCCCAACACATTGGGATTTTTTTATATTTGATAAAATTTTCTAAATTTTTTTTGTTAATGATTATTGAGGAAAAATGGGATGACTTATCACATATCTTATGATCTGTTATTTCATTAGTCATGAAAAAATAACCATCTTTTTTTATAAGTAGGTGAAGTAGATGAAGGAATAATAAAATGTAAGGTTGTCCAAAAATCATTCATGTATATCATTGGATGAAAATATGTCAACATTATGAAAATTATTCATGAAACCAAAAATTTTATCATATAACCGTTTTTTTGATTATTTAGATGTTCCTTTATTTCATAACTTATTTATGGCTTTGTGATAGTTAAAATTATCCTAACCTTATTCTCAATCACACTATATTAGAAATTGAGGAAAGTAGTTTTCTTCCATGTCCATGTTTTTACTTACATCCTATGTTCTCCTCTGTGGGAAGCAACATATGTGTTAAATTGGGTAAACATTATGGTTACAACATTTTTTTAAGGGAGTTATTGTAGTTATTTTTAGGATTTGGGTTTCTATGAAAGGAACTTATATGTATTAAACAATTAAAAACCTAAAATAATTTCGAGGGAAAAATTCATTTTATGGTGGTGGAATGTAACTCCTCAATATTCTGTGATTATTTTTTCAAATTTATGTAATATTTTTTTTTGATATATCTCAATATACAGAACACTAAATCTATCTTTTTTTGTATGAAATCTATATGTTTGTTTATATTAAACAGAACACCATACTAAACTTTCACTATACGCAATACTAAGATAGTAAGGGAAAATAATATCCTAAGACTTTAAAATATGTAAACAATGGTTAATATATTTGATATATTATATATTGTTTTTAATGAAACTTATAAAGACCTAGCATGTGTCACACTAAACATTGAGTTTCTTCACTGACTTTTGTTACATTCATTACTAAGATTTTACAAAAAGTAATATATTATTAAAATATTGTTATTTAATTTAATAAGATATAATCTAGCTATTAAATTTGTAGTCATGAATAGTATTAACTATCATATGAAAATATATTTTTACAAATTATATATAAATAATTGATTGGTTATAACTTATTATAAATGGATATATGAATAAATTGATAATAAAAGAAATATATTTATAGGAAATTATTTTTACAATCAATTTTTTTACCCTAATATATACAATTAATTTTTGTTAGATAATGATATTAATTAAAGATGAATTTTATATATTCAATCAAATATTTTTCATATTCATCCAATATATTTTATAAGGATTAGATAAGAATAAAACTAATATTTCACATAAATCAGTATTTTCATAAATACAATTTTATGACCTTTTAATGTATAACCTATTTTAATTCTAATTTTGAATTTTTTTATATCTTATATTTAATAATAGACATCATTTTTTAAAAACAAATATAAATATTTTCTTAGGGTTATTTTTTTGGTATTTTTCTATGAATTCTCATTTTTATGTAATAGTGAAAATTAATGAATTTTAATTCAAAACATCTTTTTATTTTATTTTATTAATAGTGTAAAATAATAATTTTATTTGGTTTAAAAGTAAAATTATATCAATTATTATCAATTAATCCAACTTAGTGCATTATAATTTATTCGACATTTAAATTGACTATAAAAACATAGAATTTTTTTAACCATTTTCACATTAAAGACCTACATTATTGTACGTTCTATGGGATTTTTTAAATTAATTTATTCTAATTATGTTATTCAAATATAGAAAAATGGATTCCATAATTAGAAATATAATAATATATAATTTATAATATTTTCATCTTAGTTTTTTACAAAATACATTAGTGAAAGTGATTAAGATAAATTATAGTAATTAATAGAAAAAACAGCTTAACAAAGAACTAAATCTTAAACAAATAGACCAAAATAACCTAGAAACCTTCCCAGAAGCCATTTTCTAGCTATATTTCGACCCTATAATCACTTGGATCAAATGGTTTCCATTATTGGAGCCACATGAAATGGGGAAAACATTGGTCGAATTCCCTTTTCCACAATTTCAAGTATGCCACTGCTCCCACGATATAAAAAAGGCCTCTTATCCTACCACTTAATCACACCTCTAGAACCACATTATCTTCATCATGTTATATCCAAATTGATCCAGATAATCCCTCCCATAATAATATAATAATCCAATTTGCATGAAATCCATCAATGGAATCACTTTTTTCAAACCAAAATGTGTTACCCAAATAATAGGTTACATTTTTCCTCAAGTTCATTAGTTTTGTTTCCATTCTCCACATCCTGACCACTATTTATTATGCAATTATTAAAAAAACCATATCCAAAATATAAATAGATTTTTTATTTTAATTTTTATAACTATACATACACACACATCCATATAAGGGTAAGAAACATATTTTTATGTGTACGACGATCTATTGCCACATGAAATGATGATTAGTCATTTTTTCATTACCACCTTTCATGGTTTGGAATTATAATAGTAAATATGTTTTTATATGTTATATATGAAATATACTATTAAATTATGCTTCAATAAATCTTTTGTAACATATAACTTTATTCTTTTTTAACTTTTGAAAACACGATAACATCATTTGTGGATGTCTAGACTTCTGCCTCTACAAAGCAATGTGATTCGTTCACACACAACATAAAATGGGTTAAGGTTGGTTCTAGTGAAAATATATGTTATTTGTAACATAATAATGCTTCTATAAGGATATTGTATATATATAAACATATATATATATTTAACCTACATTCTTTCAATATGATAACAAAATAGAAATGATGTTCCTGAATACGTACACACCTAGAAAATTCACCTAAGACCACAATTTAGAATCGTGGCCATAGACCCGAACACCATGGAAATATCCTATGTCCAAAGTTTTGAAAATTTGTGGCTATTATCACTATGGAAGTACATATTAATTATTTCCATAGTTTTATCAGTGGGATTAGGGTCCTAGTGCCATTTTTTACCCATGGAATTAGGGGCACTCATACAATGGTTTAAACCATGGAAAAAGGCCCCTTACTGCTACGCTTTAACCGTGGAACTTGGCCCCTACTTCTACAGTTAAAACCATGGAACTATGCCCCTAATACAATAGCTAAAACTGTTGTGATATTAGTTATATGGTATAAAAAAATTAAGTTCCCTCCTAGACAGCCCCATGCACCACCTACACCCCACCTACACCCCCAATCCCCCTGGAAATCCCCCTTTCACCCTCATCAACACCGCATTCACCTTGGACGGCCCCTTGGCACCCCCTGGACAACCCCCTTGCACCCCGTAGAACACCCCTGACACCCCATTCCCACTGGATAACCCCATTGCACCCCCGTGAACATCCCAAGCACGCCCATTCACCCACTTGAACACCCCCTACACCCCCATTCCACCCGAGACAACCCCTTGTACCACCATAGAAAGCCCCCTTACAACCCCTTGAACCCCCCTTCACCCCCATTCCCCCGCTGGACGACCCACATTCACCCACTGGACATCCCCTTGCACACCCTTGAACACCCCTTGCACCCAGTTGAACACCCCCTTGCACCCCCATGCCCCCTAGACAGCCCTTTAAACCCCCTAGATAGCCCCCTTGAACCCCCTTAAACACCCCCTACACTGACATTCCCCCGAACCCCCCCCCCCCTCCTAGACACCCCCCTGTACACCCATGCCCCATTGCACTCCCCTCTTAGACACCCCCTTGCACCCCCTCAACACCCCCTTCCCCTCCATGAACACCCCCTACAGTAGCCCAGCCCCTGGAAGACCCCCTTGTACACCCCCTATAGTTTTCCACCCCACCCATGTAGTAGCCCCCCCCCCCCACAAAGCCCCCATCCTAGACACCCCATCCCACCTGGACAGCTCCCACCCTCATAGATAGCCCCCCACCTAGATAGCCCCCCCATTGCCAGTCCCCCCTGCTAGTTACCCCTCCCCCACCTACTATAAATCCCCATCCTTAAACCTTAGTCAACATTGCTTTAAATGAATAATTCACATTGAGGATCTTTTCAGGTTTAGAGTTTTAGAGAATTAGGACATAACTATTACATCTCAAAAGATTACAAATTAGACACTTCTACTACGTTTCCATAAAAAAAACTCTTAAAAGAAACAAGTCTAGTTCCATGTTTTAGATAGTATGTATTTCCTTAATCCCATCCTTGACCCTATTCATCTTTATGTCCTGTGTAAAACATTTCATAAACTTGGGATGAGCATAAAACGATGAGTAAGGGATATAAAAATATGGAAATGAAACATTAGTACATGTATACATAAGAATCAATGAAATCACACTTTACTCATAAAACATAATCACTCTAACATACCTCATCAAATCATGAATAAAACATAGAAATCATAAGGCATAAAGGTAACTTGAGGCATTCATAACATTATTATATAGGTAGTAACACTCTTGGTTATATTTGGAATACCCATCACAGTATATTCCCTAAATCTTTTCAGAGAAACCTTAACATTTAACCCCTTCGTGTTACCCAATGCATTGGAGAGCTGTATCGGGCTCAGCCGTCCTTAGTTTATCACGGAACCAACCATTTTCATAACAATGCCCAAGAACCATAACATAAATGTATCACATAAAACATGCATAAAGGAAACATAACATTTCCACATTTCAATCACAATATAACATTTTAGGATATTGAAATAATGAATCCATTAAAACCCATTTTCAAACCCATTTAAAACATTGAATAAAGAGATTTTTGAATCAAAGTGTCCCATACCACCTTGAGGCTTTTAAAATTGTAAACCATTAATATACATATAAATAAATACTTAAAACCATTTTGAAAACATGGATATTAATAAGAAAAAATCATTAAAACATTTAAAACAATATTTTGGTTAAAGGGTTTTTACCAAAATTAGAGACACTTGAATACAATAATTGAGGAATAATATTTAGTCAGAACTTTATAATATCATGAGAAAAAATGGATTCATGATATAATATTCCAGAGGACAATATATACACCATATAAGAGTGAATTGGTGCATAAAAACAATGTAGTCTCAATAGAAATGTAAAATGTGATGATATCCCTTATAAAGAAGGTATCCTTAAATTAAGGATAAATCAATCTCAAAATTATGTGTGAAAAATATAAATACACCCAATATAAGTGGATATTAAGTTTAAAACAATAAAAGGTCATTCACACATATTCAAAGGATGAAATATTCAATAACTACATGTTGAACCCAAAGAAATCGAAATTGGGTTAAAAAGTTCCCTTGGAAATATTTGACAGCCTAACGGCGTCACTTCAAAATTCAGAAAATGAGTTGATGAGAGATAAAAAGGGTATCTCATCACATGTACATAAAAGTTACATCAATAAGTATATAAAATAACATATCCCAACATAATAGTATGTGAATTAAAAGACATAACAAAAGAAGTCTTTTAAAAAGAGGAGGGTGAAAGGTTCCCTTACCGACTTGGGTAACTTTCAAAACATACACCCCATTGAAGAAGTGTCATACAATGAATATTTATTTACCCCTAAATGGAATTATATTACAAAAGGAGTATAATAATGCGCATTACATACACCACTCAATGGAAATGGTGGCAAATATAGCATAAATCTCACGGGAATAAAAGTGAGATGAAAATCCCTTACGAAAACTCGGCAGCCTAACATCGCCACTTAAAACTTACCAAAATGGATTTATGAGATAAAATAGGGTCTCTCATCATATTAAAATAAAATTTACAGTAAGAGGAATATAAAATAACATCCCCCAACATTAAAAAGTGGTGCTGAAAAGAAGTGACATAAAGGAGAGTACTTAAAAAGAAAGGGAGGGGTAAGATCCTTTACCTCAAGTCTGACTTGTCTTGTTCGTTTCTTTATATTCATGAATAATATACATTGGTCAATTTATAATTTATTAATGACCTATTATAAAGATTATTATTCAGTTCATATCACATGTTATAATTTTATAATAATTGGTTAATAATGTGAGTTCATATCAGATGTTTTTGTCGATGATTGGTACATGAGTCAAAAATGAACTTGTTTGAAAATTATTTTCCATGTAGTTATAATTAAATCATCTCCAGAATAGTATTAATGATTTAAATATCATATATATCCAGTACATATTCATTTTATACTACTCTATAACATTTGGAGATAAAAAGAAATGAAATGCACCGTTCATGGAGACGGTAGGCCGTACGTAAGCATGAACGCTACATTCATTTCATTGTAATATTAATGTAATTAAAAATAATTGAGAAATATATATATTATAATTCCAGTATAATATATATGTTATATAGGTCACATTTTTTCATTAATTTCATTCTATATACATTCCATGTATTTCCTGAACGAGTCACATCACATGAGGGGGCGGTAGTCCACACTTCCTCATATGAAATTATCGCATTTGCAAAACATGAAAAGCATAAAGGAAAGTTTTAAATATAAAACTCAGAAGAATATAGAAAACATAAATACCATATATATCATATATAAAATATAGTTAAATCATAATTTCCACCATGAAAGGTGTTAAGTGAAGATTGAACAATCATCGTTTCGTGAGGCATAAATTCGCCATCCACATAAATAGTATGTTATTTAACCATTAGACGAAGGTGTGTGTAAGTGTAGCTCAAATACTTCACATAAAAACATACTAGTATATTTAAGATACTGGTGTTGTTACAAAATAAAGGAATAAAATGAGTTTAGAGGGTTGGAGAAGCAAAATAAAACATAAGAACACAATAGAGGACACTACCTTTAAATCGGGTAACTCTCTTTGATTTGAGGTCAAAGGATTGCTTGGAAATGATTCTGCCCAATGTGAGGCTTAAATGATGAAGATAGGGATGTGGAGAGATTAATTGGGCAGGGTTTGGCCGAGCCAAAGGCTTTAGAGGTGTGTGTATGGTGGTAGAGGTGGGGGCCTTTTATAAGAGGAGAGGAGGGGCACTTATGGAAAGTCAAAAATATTTACATTATTTTCAAATGAGTTTCGAATTTTAAAGGTCCCAAATTGATGTATTTATAGGATAAGGTGATAAGGGTTCGAAATATACTCCTCCAATAGGTCTTTGACAAGTGTAAGTTATATTTTTTACATTATATTTTGATTTTATTTAAATCATTTATTAATGAGGTAATCGCTGCATCATCATGATGTCATAAATAATTTAATTTATTTAATGTCTAAAAATTATAAAAAAAATATCATGATGTAGGAACTATTTTTATATTTCAAATGAATATTTATAGTCAAAAATATGACTTGTATAACACCATTTAAAAATCGTTTTAGTAAAACAATTCATGTTTGTGTCATTTTTACTTTTACTTTAAATAAATGGAATTAATGTCATTATCTTACCCAAGTGGCTCCATGGGGTTCCACAAATAGACCCATGGGTTTTCATTGTCAGACATGACACATCCAATAAAGGTAGGACATGTTTCAAGTTCATTTCATATTATTAAAACATTATTCTTACCTTAAATTACACTAATTACCTCTAGTCAGGATTAAAAACTTAAAAGTTTCTATTCACCAAAAAAATTATTTTAATCCCATTGAACCACATTTTACTTCTTAATGACAACCATGTATGTAGGTTTTTTTAAATTCAAAACACAGAGGTGGTAAAATTTCATTTAACGAAAAATTAGTTTTTTAAGTACCACTTATTGGTTTCACTATTCATCAATAATTGAAGTTTTTCAAAAAAATACCAAAACATCACCCTAATCTATATTTGATATTCCGAATTCAAAAATGATGTCTATTTTAAAAAATTCAAAACATATAAGTTACATTAATTAATTTAATAATTAATTCCCACTGTCAGAGCAAATAGCGTGTTTTTATAAAACAATAATTATCAAAAGATTGACACTAGTTGAAGTCCAATTTCACGATGAAATTAATTCCAACAACCACTATTGGATTAAATGGTAAATATATATTCTAATTTCACATTAAAACCAATTAAAAATATAATATAATAATATAAATAAATTAGATTAAAAAGATGTTTTGAATTAAAATACAACATTTTTCACTATTCATTGAAAAACGAACTTTATCGGAAAAATACCAAAAATTTACAAAAAAGTAAATTTTGATATCCTGATTCTAAACAAGAATTTTATTTTTTCAAATATAACACATAAAATTTTCAAAAAGTGGATTTAAAATAGGTTCGCCAATAAAAGGCGGTTAATCAACCTTTTAAAGAATATTAGAATGTTTACGCTTAAAATTGGATTCAATCACAGTTTTAATCCTCTAACATTTATTGTAAAAAGTAAAAATATTTGAGAAACATACATAATCATTTTTAGTTAGTTCCGTTCATTCCCGCCATTACAATGGCTAGGTGTTAACTACCATTTAAAATAATATTATTTTATTATTAGAGTGCAATGTAAGATTTCAAAGGAACTCGTTGTCGCGTATTGGGTACACCATCAAGCATAGCGTTCCATTTAAAGTAATATTAGTATTTTATTCACAAATATGGATAAATGTGAAAATGTCATACTCTTTATTTACCTGGGGTGTTACATCCTTCCCCCCTTTTGGGAATTGCATCCTCGCCATTTTAAAATTGGGCATGAAAACTCCATTGAAAGTCCCACATCGGAAAAGGAGTAAATTAAACTATCACTTTAAAAGAAAGAAAGGGAAGTACAAAGGTCACCCAAGTTAACCCATACTAGGATTCCATGTATGAATGTATGGACATGGAGGAAAAAACAAAGGGTCATGTTCTGATGGAGAGTGATAGTAAACATGTCTAGGAGAAAGGTAACCATAAGAAAATCACAAACTTGTGATGGGTTAAACGGTATTAGATTCCCCAGTAGGAAATTTTAATGGACAACATTTGTTTTAGTTACTTTTCATTGAGGAATTTATTTTTGAGCTTAACTAATACATAAGGAAACATACTTACTTGTCATGTTGACTTTAAACTTTTACTAGATTTCTTACACGAACTCGTATTTTCTCCAAAAGATGAGTATTTAGGAAGACTTGTTCGCATTAAGAGTACTATAATAAACTTCCAGAGAATCACTGAATCCAAAAAAGAGAACTATATACTTCCCATGTCTTTAGACTTTAACCTAAACCAAAACCAAAAAGGTAATTACAAGATCAGATAATCCAGAAAAGGATAACCCTTTATAAAAAGAAAATCTATTCTTAATCTCCAAAATTTGTCCAACAAAACCCAAAGATCAACGAAGACCATTCGATAAACAATTTTTCCATAAAATTCTTCAAAGTAAGCCAAACTAAGATTGAAACCCAAATATTTGAAGGATTTAATCACATAGTCCTCCAAGGTACAAAATAACACTTATCTCAAAATAACATCAGTTTCTCTTAAAGTCACATATTGAAAATTAATTAACCTAATCACATATCCTCCATGATAGGTAAATCATTTCCATAGATAACCCAAAATAAACTTACTCTTGATTCTGAAAATCATCTAAATAAAAAAAATTTGTCAAACTAACCAGGGACTTCACGTAGTCCAGTGGTAGGCGAAAAATACCAGTCACACTTTGGTTGTGGGTTCGATTCCAGCAGCTTTGTCCGACGCGACAGGTTGTCACACGGTCTGCATGTTTTCCTTTTTTCAAAACTATATAATTCTTAAAACATTCCCCAAAACGAGATAAAATATTCAAAAATAATCATAACATATTTTAACATCATGATTATCTCATGCCTTTCATTTTCCATAATAATATATAATAACCCATAATTACCTCAAAAGTAAGGATCATATAAACCCTAATGGTTACCTTCATAATTATTACCTGAACTTCCACATCGATTGGTCATCTCATACATGATGCATTACAGAACATAACAAGGTACAAGTGGTTGATCATGACTCCTTGATAGTTGGTTTAGAACAAGCATGAGTTTCCTCATTGAATCCCCCATTTCATCCAGTCTCTTAATCAGAGAACCACCATAGTTTCCTTCAAACCTATTGTCACATTGGTGCCTGCTAGATCCATCCATTCACTAAAAAAAGAAATTTTAGTGTGAGTATATTAACAAAACCATCATCTACTAAAGAGGGAGATAAACACTAAGATATACTTACTCATTCACTTTATCTAAAACTATGACTCTTTCCGAAATCCTAACCATTATGGTAATGTCACTTATGCCTAGGGAATACCCTAACATCTAAAGTTATCTAAACCGACCTCTGATACCAACTATAAGGCCCCAGCCTAAAACCTTACTTAATATTGAATTAAATGAATAATTCACATTGAGGATCTTTTCAGGTTTAGAGTTTTAGAGAATTTGGACATAACTATTACATCTCAAAAGATTAAAAAGTAGACACTTCTACTAAGTTTCCATAAGAAAAACTCTTAAAAAAACATATCTAGTTCCATGTTTTAGATAGCATGTCTTTCCTTGATCCCATCATTGACCCCATTTATATTTAAGTCCTGTGTAATAGATTTCAAAAACATGGGATGAGCATAAAATGCTCAGTAAGGGATATAAAAATATGGAAAGGAAACATGAGTACATGTATACATAAGAATCAATGAAATAATACTTTACTCATAAAACATAAGCACTTTAACATACCTCATCAAATCATGAATAAAACATAGAAATCATAAGGCATAAAGGTAACTTGAGGCATTCATAACATTATAACGTAAGGAGTAACCCTCTTGGTTACGTTTGTAATACCCATCACAGTATATTCCCTAAATCTCTTTGGAGAAACCTTTACTTTTAACCCCTTCGCGGCACCCAATGCATTAGAGAGGTATATCAGGCTCACCCGCCCTTAGTTTATCACGGAACCACCCATTTTCATAACAATGCCCAAGAACCATAACATAAACATATCACATAAAACATGCATAAAGGAAACATAAAATTTCCACATTTCAATCACAATATAACATTTTAGGATATTGAAATAATAAATCCCTTAAAAAAACAATTTTCAAAACAATTTAAAACATTTAATAAAGAGATTTTTGAAACAAAGTGTCCCATACCAACTTGAAGATTTTAAAATTTTAATCCATTAATATCCATATAAATAAATCCTTAAAACCATTTTGAAAACATGGATATTGATAAGAACAAATCATTAAATCATTTAAAGTGATATTTTGGTTAAAGGGGTTTTACCAAAATTAGAGACACTTGAATACAATAATTGAGGAATAACATTTAGTCAAAAATTTATAATATCATGAGAATAAATGGATTCAGGGTATAATATTCAAAAGGACAGTATATAAACCATAAAGGAGTTAATTGGTGCATAACAACAATGAAGTCTCAATAGAAATTTAAAATGTGATGATATCCCTTATAAAGAAGGTATCCTTAAATTAAGGATAAATCAATCTCAAAATTATGTGTGACAAATATAAATACACCCAATATAAGTGAGTTTTAAGTGTAAAACAATAAAAGGTCATTCACACATATTCAATGGATGACATATTCAATAACTACATGTTGAACCCAAAGAAATCATAATTGGGTTAAAAAGTTCCCTTGGTAAAATTCGACAGCCTAACGACGTCACTTCAAAATTCAGAAAATGAGTTGATGAGAGATAAAAAGGGTATCTCATCCCTTGGACATAAAATTTACATAAATAAGGATATAAAATAACATATAACAACATAATAGTATGTGAATTAAAAGACATAACAAAATAAGTCTTTTAAAAAGAGGAGGGTGAAAGGTTCCCTTACCGACTTGGGTAACTTTCGAAACGTACACCCCATTGAAGAAGTGTCATATAATGAATATGTAAAAACCCATAAATGGAATTATATTACAAAAGGATTATAATAATGGGCAGTACATACACCACTCAAAGGAAATGGGTGCAAATGTAGCATAAATCTCATGGGAATAAAAGTGAGATGAAAAATCCCTTACGAAAACTCGGCAGCCTAACGTCGCCACTTAAAACTTCCAAAAATGGATTGATGAGATCAAATAGGGTCTCTCATCATATTAAAATAAAATTTACGGCAAGAGGAATATAATAGAACATCCCCCAACATAACAAATAGGTGCTTAAAATAAGTGACATAAAGGAGAGTACTTAAAAAGAAAGGGAGGGGTAAGATCCATTACCTCAAGTCCGACTTGTCTTGTTCGTTTCTTTATATTCCTGAATAATAAACTTTGGTAAATGTATAATTGCTTAATGACCTATTTTAAAGATTATTATTCAGTTAATATCACATGTTATAATGTTATAATAATTGGTTAACAATGTGAGTTCATATCAGATGTTTTTGTCGATGTTTGGTACATGAGTCAAAAATGAACTTGTTTGAAAATGATTGTCCATGTAGTTATAAGTAAATTATCTCCAGAATAGTATTAATGATTTAAATATCATATATATCCAGTACATATTCATTTTATACTACTCCATAACATTTGGAGATAAAAAGAAATGAAATGCACCGTTCGTAGAGACGGTAGGCCATACGTACGCATGAATGCTACTTTCATTTCTTTGTCATATTAATGTAATTAAAAATAATTGAGAGATATATATATATTATAATTACAGTATAATATATATGTTATATAGGTAACATATGTTCATTAATTTCATTCTATATACATTCCATGTATTGCCTGAACGAGTCACATGACCGTAAATAAAGATAAAATGCATGTACCTCTATATAGTATGAGTACGGTAATGTAAACAGAAAAGTAAAGAAAAAAATATACATCCCACTAGAAAAGTGTCCAATCCTGATGAAAACTAGAAAAATTAAAATAGCTAAGAGATCCCCGCTCCAGGATCCCACACTATGATCCAAAATGGTGAGAGGATGAACTTCTCTTCCATTCTTCCCAACATATAGCAAGAGATTAGACTCATCCAACCACATGAAGCTAGATATGGAAATCATGTGGCATACCCCGCATGTCATTGGCTTTCCTAAAAAGAGAGTAATCAAAACTCATGATGTGGGTTTTATATATATATATATGTGTGTGTGTGTCTGTGTGTGAGTGTGTGTTCAGTCATAAAAAACCAAATAAAATATTAAGGGGGTCTCTATCTCACAACTCAACCCAAGAAGAAGAGTCACCAACAGTTCTGATGTGAGTCAATATATCGATTCTCCACACCTCACATGTCTTCCCTGAACACACAAGTCTAAGGGACTCAATCACCACACCTTGATACTATCTTATTTGTATGTAAGTAACTCACCCACACCTTTTTTTGTTGCGTCACAAGGACACATATTGGTGGGGAATGTGTACCTCTTTCTCATGAGTGAAAAGGTATATAAACCAACATCTCATCACTATGTCGCAAAATGGAGGGGCAAAGAACTGTAGGGGACCAGCACCCTAGTATGTTGAAGGGGGATTCACTCTTGTAATCAAGGATATATTCTCTAGTACATCAAGGGGATCAACACCCTAAAGTAAATAGGGACCCACTTCCCGGCCCCAGTGAAGTGTATATGTTGGAGGGTGTTTCCCATTAATTTGCTGCAGAGGTCCCACACCCATGTCGATGGGGGTAAACACTCTAGTCATCGAGGATTCGTTCCATGGTACCTTAGGGAGATCAACACTCAGAAGCATCTTTAGAGGATATTCTCTCATGATGATGGGGGTTCAACACTCTAGTCATCAGGAATCCACACCCTAGTACGTCAGGTGGATCATCACCCAAAAAAAATCCTCTAATAACCCGCATGAACACTACATCAATGATATATCATTGTATCATAAAAAAACTATGGGGGGGGGGAACCATTGAGTCCTACATGAAAAAACACCCAAGATTGGATACTCACCGGCCAAGGTCTAAGCCCAAAATAAAGAGAAGCAAGAGGTTGGAGATTCATAATGTGGTACACAACACGTATGGGGCCCACACAAAATGTGACCCATCTTCATCATCTAATTGGGTACCAATCTATACTCAGGTACTAAAATTTCTACATTTAACCATAGTGGTGTTAGTGTACTCACATAGTATATGGAATACCTAACCAAAAGGTTGACGAGCGCAGGATTCTCATCATTGATCCGAAGGAAAAAATGTAATTTCACAGGCATGCCTCCTCAAACAACCCTAAAAGATTTTATCTCATCTCTTTATACATCTTCTCTACTCTCACAAGAGCTTATGGTTACCTAAGACTTGGATTATTTTCAAACACACAATAAGGGTCTTCCATCGATCTTCCATTCATGTTTTCATATTTAATGAGATCAAAAATAAGTCTCTTTATATAATAGCGTGTATAAAATTTGGATTCCCTAGATTATAAAACATATCATACCATTGTGATCCTTATGGAAAATCACCCAGTGTCAACTGTTAATTTGTCCAGATTAGACACTTGATGAAAAATTCACTTTTCCCACAAAATGACAAAACTAGTCTTTATCGGGCCAACACCTTGACCTTTATTTAAAATAAAAAAAAAATTCATGAAATTTCCAACTTATTTTTTGGGTTGTGATTATGCCAATAATTCATCAATCAGACATCGTACGAAGAAGCTATGTCATATCCAATATTTCACAACAATGACAACAAAAACAACAACATTAATAATAATAACAATATTATTATTATTATTATTATTATTATTATTATTAATTTCATGAATCCAAGACACTATCCCGAATTATGTGTACATCATTGATATAGAAATGATTGTCTGAAAATCAAGGTAACACTGCCACTGACGAGACATCATTTGGACTCCTCATATGGCAGTCATGACCGGTCAAAGAGATAATAATATTATTAAATCTATAACTTCACGAGCATTTCATGGGAATAGGTCACTGGTAGCATAAAATTATCTAAAATGTTTTTAAAATGAATGTATTGTAAATGGGGTAATTATGTCACTAATGGAACCTCAATTAGAGGCCCAATGGGGGAGTTACAGGGATTTAAATTGGATGATAATAATAATAATAATAATAATAACAAAAAATTATTATTATTATATTTAAATTTTAATTTTTGAATTTTTCCTTTCCCCTAAGTGCTCCACGCATTTTCCATTAGGGTTTCTGCCCGAGCCGTATGCCGCCTTCAGCGTCTGGCCTGCCGCCTCAACCTGACGCTGCCCCCTCCTCGAACCTACTCTACCGCCTCACTAGAGTCGCACCCTCATCGGCTGCCTGCTAGAGCTCCACCTAGTCCGCCATTCCCTCTAGAGGACTGCATCCACTTACAACACATGGTCACTCTTTTCCAGAGCTTCCTACATCACCTAGACCCTGCACATCGCCGTCACCCTACTGCACTAACCCTGCTCGTCAAACCATCCTACTGCCTCTTTTGGAGTGCGTTGGACCACCTACTACTCCAACCACCTCAGCCACCTTCTGTACTACAATACCACATATGATTCAACTCAGAATGAAGAAAAAAATGTTGAATTATAATACATGGGCCCATATCTACCCATATCCTTACACCGTAAGATGGGTCATTATTTTTTCATCATATCAAAAAGTAGACGACAAAGAATGCACAATGAACGGATGAAAATAGGGATCGATTGAGGGTTGTGTTAATTTTTTCATATTCATTGGTATTCAAGGACTGTCTAATTTGGAAATGAACAAAAAATAAGATCCATAAATTTCAATCAGGGTTTCAAAATAAAAAATAAATAATCCCACCTCATTTGGATCTGTTCGTCGTCGACAACCCATTCTCCATGCTTCCGTTGCGACCCACCAAAACTTCATGGGAGATTCACCAAAGGAGAATGGGGAGATATTTGTTGTCGGTGGTGGGAGGATTAAGGGATAACCCTAATGAAGAACCTATAATCACATATTTATATTAGGTAATTATTTCATGGGTAAACACTTAATCATACCCGCAAACATTTGCAAGATCTGAACATCCCACGACCTCTCACTATAGGTCATACTAAGGAAAAACCCTACATTACGAACTCAACGGTGGTCCCATATTTTCAATATGAGTCTCCATTCTAGAGTTATTCAAATTAAAATATGAGATAAATTAAATTAATTAAATTATTTCATTTATTGGTACTTCTTGGGTGACTTTTTCTACATGTGTCCCTAGCAAACAAAAAGTATGTCTCGCCTAGGGTAAACGTCACACTTCAGACTCAACTATGACCTCATATTTCTGATCCAAGATTTTGTCTTAGAGTTATCACACTTCCTTCATGTGCATAATATAAAAAATACTTAATATTTTTATAAAATTAATTCTGACGACACTGTGCCTCCTAATCACACGCCATTTCAGTACCTAACTCTAAGAGTATATATAGAATTATTTCAATGCCTTACAAGGTAAAACATGCGTCTCTAAATTATTTCCTAATTAAAATAATTTGGTACTAGAAATAAACATGATAAGAAAATAGGTGGGGATACTATGCCTTCACCTAGATCTTCCCTACACCTGGATGTATGGCCAAATGAGAAGTGTGAAACTCACATCACCTCCCCTCGTATCACGGCCAGAAACATTGTTCATGCCTAAAAAATGATGATGTAAATATAATTTTTTGAAAATCCATCAGGTAAAACTCTTAAGGATATATGGTCATGAATGATATCTCCATTTATTTCTGACAGCTGAGACTCCCTCACTAGCTCATGAATCGATGGATTCAACACCACCGACTAAAGAAAATTATACCCTCCTTCCCTACTAGGGTAGGATGTTGGGAATCTATATTCTCTAAAAATTCCAACACTAATTTTTACCAAGATTTCATACTAAACCAATATTCTAAAAAATTTCCATTTTTGGGTGTATAGACTCTCTTGAGGTCGTATTCCTATAGGAACTCCAACCAGCATCACAACCTCGGGTTCAAGTCTCTCTCTATAGAGAAGTACCTGAAACTATGTCAGCATGAGTAAACCAAAAATCACTCTCCCAAAAGGTATTATATCCTTATTAATAGAGATAAAACTACAACTACCATCACTAGGTAGTTAGTCAAATAGTTCTATTATTGGGGTCGCAACTGCCTCGATTGGTATTCAACAAGTGTCTGCCCTATCTCAATGTTGACACTGAGCACACAAAGGTACCAATGAACAAGGAAGGTGAGTAAAGTCATCCAACTACAAGATGATATACATGGAAATCATGTGGAATACCTGCAATTATTTTACTCTCTTGGATGTAGAGTAACCCCAAACCAGATACCCTACCACACCATCTAGAGACATCTCAGGAAAAAAGATTCAAACATGAAAATCCATAGGGACTCATCCTACACATCTCAAGAGTATTTAATTTTTATGTCATTGACTAACCCATATGGTTTATATCATGTCATAAATAAAAAAATCTCTGTAGGGGAAGAACCCATCTTCCTCAGGCATTCATGGATATGTCGAACAACACTGAAATACGGTATCACCGATGCCCCATGTCACCTCGGTCAAAACTCCATAACGAAAAAGAAATAAAGGAGTACCTAAAAAGTGACTAACAATTACTTATACAAGAATTAGAGGAGACACAAAGAATACATATCATAATCTCATGCTCATATGATCGGTGAAATCCATAGAATATAGTTTACCAGGGCCCAAGCTGCTAGATTCCGGAGCCTGATGTTGGTCAACTAGTGATGGTAGTGAACGGATGTCATAGTGTCATCAACCACATGAAGCTCCTCCTACTCCACTTCTAGCACCACATCCATGAAGACCACCCTATCCCTATATGAGGGATCCCTAATCATGGTGTGGTATCTTTCATGGTTGTCAATCTGCTGTCTACCTAACATGCTCAGCCTGTCTGGTCAGGTAGTCTCTCTCAATGTAACCTCACCTATCAGAATTATAGTACTAGGCTTCCCTGAATAGTTTTGGTGCTCTGTGTTGTACCATCCCATGTGTATGAGTCTTTTCATTGATAGGACTAATGCATCGAGAAACTATAAATGAAGATCTTCCCACTGTCACAAACATCTCAGCTCTTTAGAATCAACTACCAGTCCATGCTAATTGGCATCCCTCTGACAGAAATATTTCTATCACCAATGCCTAATCTAGCACCCCATTATATGTGGGGATTTTCAATGGTACAATGATATCAATGATCTCCCTACAGAGTCCCTAATCAAATATTTTTTATCGAAATTAGCCATCATGGACCATGTCCAAAGAGTACCGAGTCAGGTCTGTAAACCTAATCGCGTACTCATCCACCATCATCCCACCCTGATGAAGCGCTAGAAGCTCCAAAATATAAACATAGTGTAAGAAGGAGGGGTATTACTCCTCATGAAACAACTCCAATATTTCATCCCACAAGAGTGGAAACCCATCAGGCATCTGAGTAACCAAGATCCACCAACATTCATCTGCTCCACTAGAAAAGGACATATACTAAATCCACAATATGATCCATATATGTTTGAAAATTCTTGAAGAGGAGGACCCCCAAATCTATCCAATACTCTATTACATAGGGATTTGGATCACCACCGATCCTTAACAATCTCTAGCATTAGAACTCACAATGGATGTTAAGCCTGTGCATGTCCTCATCTTACTCTTTTGGGACTATCTACTGGTCAATAGGTAGAGGTGATTCTATCTACCCACCTGGAGGAAGGGTATCCCATTATATACCCTAAAATAAGGCCTTGCAGTTCACAGGGCCATCACAATGAACTATATTTGGTATCCTGGTTGGATGTTATTGTAGAGGTATCTGGAAAGTTATCAAAGAGTATCACAGTCAGATGAGAATATATATATATATATATAACAAAAATGTGGATCTAACTCAATAAGTATACTCAAATACTCAATATTATATGATGCATGTACTGTTGATCCTTGAAAAAAATGTGTCATTATGCTTGGCCTACAAGCAGGTAATCAGGGCCCTGGTGAATGGGTACAACAACTTCTGCATCATCACTGGACTCTCTGAACTGAATGCCACACTCAATACCCATTGACATTATTTACTTAAATAAAAAACAATTACTTTTTAGGGAACATCTGAATAGTTTCCAAAAGAAAAAATAACCTCTGATAATAATTTTTCATAACCCAACCCATGCTGGGGCTCGAGCCGCAACTACCCCATGCCCACCACAATAAGCTTGGGGGTAAGGACAAGAATCAAAGGCACATAAAAATTAGGGAGGAATTTTCCTAAGTACCTTTACACACACACACGCGAAAAAATGAATAACAAATTGAATATGGAATGAAGTAAAATATTCTACACTTCTTTAAAAAAATCAAACATGCATGGACCTCTAAACAGTACGAGTATGGTAATGTAAACTGAAAGGAAAAGGGAAAAAATAAACTCCCAACAAGAAAAGTGTCCCAAACATAAAAAACTAAAAAATAAAAATATGTGAAATCCCCTAACATATAACCCAATCATTGACCACATACACAGTACAAGCACCCTGTATCCCTAATATCCTCTAATGTCGCGATCAACCTGCATATCGTCTGTATAAGGCACATCAGGTGTGGGCAAAGCCCATGCTGGGGTAAGTATAAAAAATACACAGAAAGATGCCCTAAAATGGTGAAGGGGAGTGGTAAGTGATACAATGTAGAGGAAATCAGTCTATAATACGAGCTATGGTAAAAGATAACAGTTCAACCCAATAAGAGTAATAACAAGGGATACCATGCTTTCATGATTTATTTTAATTTCCTAATCCTAATTTTTTTCATCTATCAATTTTTTCTTATATAAAATCTATTATAATATTAACATAATATTCAAGTTAAAATTTTCTTGTCTAAATAATTAAAATTTAAATTTCATATGTCCTAAGGTCTATAGATGAATGAAAAATAATTCCTTAATTTACTAGATTGTTCCCAAAAAAATGATTATCAAAAGTTAAAAATTGTGGACACATAATTACATTATAAAATATTAAATTAATATCTAAAACCAAAACAATGAGAAAAAAATGTTCAACGTAATGTTTTCCATTAATAGATAGCACTAATGAGCCTCTAAAATATATCTATCTAACTTCAAACACCCAAAAAATATTTGAATGATTAGATGACATATTTTTTATCCAAAGACAAATTATATGATTTATCCCCAAAGAACATAATGTTCCTCGTAATGACACAAATAGAACAAGTGAATACCACTATAATATACTCTCTTAAAAGATACTATTATATTCAATAATTATTGAAATGACCATAAAAACTCACTGAGTACATAAATTATTCCAAAAACACTCTAAAATAATTATATCATTAACATTGTAGAATATCCAATATATTTTAAAAACAAATAAAAAATCATTAAACTTAATCACAGATAAAATTAATCATGTTTTCACCAAATATATGATCAATTTTAAGGTCACCAATAATATCAACATTTTTTTACTATATTAAATCATTTAATTTTCTAAATTTATAGTTATTAGCACAATATAATAAATATTAAGGGTCATATTTAGCTAAACTAAATTTCTTTGAACAATATATTGATACTAATAAATACTAATTTTAGATTATATAATCCATTTAAAATATTTTGGTATGACCTGAAAAACTACTACAGAATAATGCTTAAAGGTTGTTTGATTTTTTAACCATAAAATAAATGATAAAATAATTCTATAATGTAATTCATTAATCAAAATACATAAACTATTCAATTATGACACTGAATGTACAAACCATAATCCTTGTTTTGTAATCTTTTTTGTTAATACTTATATACCCTAATATGATATATGAATATTTTATTATGATTCATGAACAAAAATTTAATCATGTTTCTTACTATTATAATTAGAACAAAAATCAAAATAACTCCTCAATATGAAAATTAATTTTTATTCTCTCCCTCATCTGAAGTCTGTTATATAATCATACAACCAGGATAATCCTCTTCATGAGGGTTCCCACTTAGACATTTATTTCAATCATTCTTATATTATTCATGTAAAAAAATTGTAATATATTAGATCATTTAGAAACCACTATTTCTATCTTTAGTATCAACCAAAAAAATAAATTTTCGTTGAAAATTTATATATATTACCTTGTTTCACAAAAAAAACATTTCAATATTCCTTTTCTATATTTATTTTAGTGATTCAATCAAAATATCAAACATATTGGTAATCGAATAATTATTAATGTTCTATATTTATCATATGAGCTTTTATATAACTATATTTTTCTCGTATTCAGTGTGTTAGGAATCCTATGTAGGTTCAGGTTTCTAATCCTAAATGAAGATAGAAATTTTCGCATCACCACATGAGTTTTCACTCTAAATTCTATTATAATTTATTTATCATTTATACAATCATTATTGTATACATTATTTTATTGGTTACTCCCAATTAATTTAATTAGTTTAAAAAATGAATTATAGGAGAAATAATATTCATTTTTAGAAATAAATAACTAGAAAAAATCATTCCTCAGATTTATAAATCAAGAAATGTTGTATTCAATCAGAAAAACAATAGGTTAATCATAGGATACCAATGGTAATTATTTATTAAAATGAATCATAATTTTTTAGAGGGTAATCCTGAATGAACCAAGTCATATCACATTGGTTTGTCTAGCCAACTGTGCAGTTAATGGCCCAATCATCGTGAACCAATGATGATTGAGCTAATACTAAATATTCCCCTTTCATATTTGTTACCCCTAAGTGAATATGTTCCACAAAAAAAATCCATTTTCAGTTATCTAAAAATTGATTTATTTTCTAGGAAAACCGCACACCTTTATTTACTATAATATATAATGTTATAATACACTAAGGCATATCACAAGGGTTCTCAATAATATTTTTTCAAAATAGGTTTTGAACATAAATCAACATTTCTCTAATAAAAATAATAGGTGACTAAATAATTACACAGATAAATACCACAACTTATTTGTATAATATTGATTAGATGTTATTATGATTCATTATATATCGATTTTGATTTTGAGTCATTAGATATAAATATACCAAAATAACTAGTACATAACATTATCAAAATATCCCCAACTGGGATCTACATAACTATTTCTAATCATATAATCATCATACATTAAACCATTAACCATATCCCTGTGAAAAGAAAAAATAATGATGGGTGGAATCTGATGCTTTATATAGGTAAATAAGGGAAATATAAATCAATAATTATATGAAATCATAAAATAATTATAATGTTATGAGAATAAGTTATTAATGGTAGAAATTTATATAAAATAATTAATAGATCATAATAATGAATCATGGAATAAATAATGGTATTTTATAAGACATGAAGCATAAAGGAATCACAGAACATGATCAATAAGAGTATAAAATTGGCATAATATCCTATGAAATAATAGTTAAATAAGGTGTTGATTAATCATAATCATAAAAAAAATTATTTCAAGGATTCCTACCAAGTCATTAATCACATTTTATTCTTGGTATTCCCCCCACCAATTAACTAATATAGTATTTGAGAACCCCGAGTGTACTTATATTAGAGCATCTGATACAATATCTTGAAAAAAATCTAGTGTTACTATAACATTTTTGTTCCATTGAAACTCAAAAAATATTATTCACTACTGAATACATAAATTTGGATATTAAAAAACCACCCATAACATAATAATAATAAATTCTTATGTGGATCGAAAGATGATGAAAACATTCATCTTTTTATCATTACTTAATATATAGAAAGGAAAATGGTTATGATAAATGTTTGAACTTGATAATAAAAAACCATCCATGGAAAGAGAAAATATTGAAAAAATACCTCATATCCACATTAAATAATAATAATCATTTATGTTTGTAGTTATTGATAAAAATAACATTAATATGTGACAAGATAATTTCTTGAGGAAAATTTCTATTTCATTTTAATATCAATTATTCAAAATATAAAAACATAATAATGAATAAGAAATAATTATCCTTTCATAATAAATATGTTTATATTTAAGGGAATAATCTATTTAAAGTCAAAGTTTTATGGATATAAAATCCACTCAATGAGTGATGTTTTAAAAAATTTCACCCTTTCCATAAAATGTCAAAAGTACCTAATTCCAAAACATAGAAGAATATTCCATTAATTTTTTTAGACATAGAAAAACATCTAGAAAAGGTAATTTATAAAAACATTTTGCAATGGTAAAAACAATTTTGAATTTATATTAAATAAAATATTGAAATATTAGTAAAATATTCCTAATCAGAAGGAGGAATAATTCTAGTTTTCATTAAAATCATTATATCAACTTCTTGTGCACATAAAGAGAAGAAAATGAAATAAGATCATGTAATATAAAAATGACCCTATTATACTAAAATACAATCTATTTATGATAGATAAATATTGTAAAGTAATGATCATATATTTATCCATAACAATAATACTCTAAATTGAGATTATGATATAAACCCTTAGCATCATGAAATATTCATAAATATACTCCAAAATAGAAATAACATCAAATGAAATGTTAAAATCGAGGAATATAATTATATTTATAGAAAAACATATCAATGTGGATATAGATACACCCTATAAATGATATTTCGTGTGTAACACATCATATTATCCCATATAAGACAATATGGGATGGTAAACCTTTACCATATTAGAAACACTAGAATAAAAAAATGGTTGAAATCATTTCAATTATATCATTGAATAAAATTATTTATTAATGATCCATGATATTTAATTTTATAGGGGTATTATATACATCTCTTAAAAAACTAGGCTCATAACATTAATCATGACTCTATGAAATAATATTGAGATGAAGAACCCATACCTTATATTTGGATAGATTTTTATTCAATCCATAATCTTATAAATTTAATATATATTTATTTAAATTATATATTACATCCACATTCATACATATAATATCATATTTTATTCACTTATAAAATTTAAACCCTATTTTATTAATAATTCTCTATTATATTCTTCATTTCGAGTGTTAACTATTTTACATCACATGTATTATTTTTCTTATAGATATAATCCATTTATTTTAATCATAGATACATAATCATGGATAATTTATTCATTTAATAATAAAAATGTTTAATTTTTTTATACACGCTCATAACCATCCATATAATGTTATGATGAATAATGAATTATATCATGTTTTGGAGAATGTATTCTATACGTACACATGACTTGTGTTTTACACTTTTTAATTGATAGAAAAAATAAAATGTAAATGATGATTTGATATTAAAAAAATCATAATTATATAACAATTATAATATATTTACATTAAATCCATTATAATATCCAACCATGAATTATTTTTAATAAAAATGTTTTATGCCTCTTAGTTGTGGCAGTTGTCCATATGTACCCATAAACGACACATTAATATTTTTTATGGAAATAACGTTTTGATTGTTTGTGTCATAAAAGTATTAACATCTTAATATATTTATAATACTATATTCATCATTTTTTATAGATAAAAATTGTTTATTGGTGATGTGTGAATAATTTTTTTTGAAAGACATCAGTTATACGTGTTTATTGATTGGCCTATATTGGCTTACGTCTTAGTACATGAAATATTTGTATTAGGAGTAGACCATGGGATCATGGATGAAGGGACATAATATGTAATGGTTTTTGAATATGTATTGGCCTTGGTAGGAGGAAATTATTATTTAAATATGTGATGATGAGAGGTTCCATTATATATGTGTAATGAAAGGCACAAATGGTATTATTTATATTATTTCAATAATATAAGGTCGCATTCATGTTAATGTTGTAGAAATTAGATAATAATTTGAATTTAGGATAAAAAATATCAAATTTTTGTCTACCAATATCAATTGGTTTGGTTTATGTGTCATTCCAACCCATGACTCTTAGGTTAAACCATTAGAGAATCCCATATAAACCATAAATGTGAAACACATGTGTTTATAATTTATTATAAATAAAAATTATGTTTTTATTATAAAAATATATTATTTATTATGATTTCAAAATAGGGAATCTATTTTACCATAATTAATTTTTATAGTTGGATGAAAGTACTTTTATATAATCATTTAAAGTGCACTAAAAATCAGTATTTTTAAAAAAGAATTATTGTGCATAAAAATAACTTTATATCCATTCAAAGAAATGTAATAAAATGAATTTTAAAATATTTTAATAAATATATTATATAAAAAATTAATTTAACCCTTTAATAAATAGATATTATTTTAATTTATTATAGTAAAAGTATATTGAGAGCATGAAAACATTTTTTTTGAATAATGTGTTTTTAAGACAAAAAATGATCTTCTACCAAAATAATATATAAAGATTATTAAAATTTAATTAATTATATTGTTTATAATATTTGGGGAATTCTATTACATTATGATCAAATAGAAAACATTAAGTGATAAATAAATTACATTATTCAACTAAAATAAATAATCATTTTAGAAAAATTAGTAATTTTTCCATATTCCTAGAATAAGAATCCCATCAATAAAAATAATAAAAATTATAATTATACTGTAATAAAAATCATATTTAGAAATTTATATTTATTTATTATGATAAAATATCAAAATTGATGAAATTAATTATAATATAAACATGAATATTTATTGAAATCTATATTTGTTTTGAAAAAAATGTATGAAACAAAAATTAATATTTTTGAAAATTGTGTTGATATTTATCTTCAATATATAAATATATTTTAATCTTTTTATTTCATTTTAAATTTCTTAATTATGTGGTTATTATTAGTAATACCTCTAGTTTAACATCTAGGATAAAAAATTTCACTTTTAAATAATAGTTTTAAATTGTATAATAATTTACATAATTCCTAATGAAATATATTAATAATAAAATACAACATAAAATTATTTTCAACTAAATATTTTAGTTATTACATTAATGAAGTAGAATCACTATATCCTCATGTATCTATTATACACGACTATTCATAATTAAATTTTTATAAATATTTAAATACATTGGTTTATGATGCAATTTAATTTAAAAATAATCATTTATTACCTCAAGAATATAGAAGTCATAGAACTATGCCCAAGGAATTAAAAATTCAAAAATTCTATTGAATTAATTACACGATGTTCATAAACAAAAAAATTTCAAAAAAAATTATAGTGGTATCAATCATTTGTGATTTACTCATGGTCTTCTCAATCCAACCACACTACTATTTATCGTTGTTGGTATGACCCCATGTTTTTTGAACATAGATTATATACATTACCAATGTCAATGTTTCTTACCTGAAATTGATCATTATCATCCTTATGAGGTCAATTTATTAGAGGTCAAATTCATTTACATAGAAAACCGTGTCATTGAACAATATAGAAGATAATATATCCATGAAACAGATTCGTTATTGTTCCAAACAATGAAAAGTATAATGAATAATGTTTTCAAAACTATAAGTACAATGAAGAAATTTTATAACCCCATGAATGACACAATCTTAACACATAGATGGATTTTTATGAATTTTCCTAGGAACACCCTAAAAATCAATATATTGTGAGTGGACACTTTTTTCACCACACAAATCCATTAACATTATACTATACTATTAGATGAAATTCTATACCCCATTTTAAAATATCATTGATTGGGACTTATAGTCAAATATATCAACACGAGAATATCCAACATTCACTAACCTGAATTCCTATAGTTTGACATAGGCAATGAATCTTAGTTAGAATGAAAAAATAGTTCAATAAATGAATTTTCCTAATATTGGGATACCATTTAAGAATATATAAACAATGAATAAAATTGATTATACTTGAGTAATATTTTGTAAACACCTCTAGTATTTTAGATACATAAATATTTTACAAAACAAATTACATGGCTATCTAAGGAGAATAAAAATGATATATACCCTAGTGTCAAATAACAGATAGTTTCACTAATATCCTATCATTTGAAAAAAAATTCCAACAACACATTAAAGATTCCTCCTTTCTCCCCCAATATTTTCTCAATTCTTGATTAATCACAGGGACCATATCCATTCAATCTCTATTTACTATATATAAATAAACAATCATAAGTAATGTAATGGAAATTTTAATCTATAGTGGCTACATGATTCTTAAAAAATGTCATTTAAATAATTGGGGTCGTCCAAAAACATGTTTTTAGTGAATTTGAAATCCCTGACAATGGAAAAATCATGGGTGACCACTAATTTTACCCCATATAAATTGTTTGATTAATCCTTGTATCCTATTATCCTCTAATCCCAACTATGAATAGAATGATAATTTATTATGCACCATGATATCCTTTTTTTCACTCAATTTATGAAATCTAATGTCCTCAGTGAAATTTGTTAAATAGTGTCTTACACTATGTAATGATTATATGAATCCCATTGTAAATAAATTAGGATGAATCATTTTAATATAATAAAATTACCCTATAAAGTTAATTAGACGATTCTTCAAATTAGACTTGTATCCCAAAGAGTATTCCCTACATCATCTATTTGTTTTTCCCCTTTCATTAAATAATAATCATTACCAAAATAAATTTAATTACTTGGTTTAGATATACTACACAGCCCTTAATTTTACAATTTTACCATATAGATATTAATTCTTGTCCTAAAAAGGATATGCAAGATGCATATTTTAGGTTCAATCCGGACCCCAAAATAACATTACTCCCCCTTCGTAATGGGTCCTTTATGGTAACAAGGCCAAGGTAATCCTCCCTTCTCTAAATAATAGTTCTATTAAAATATTAAATTTCCAAAAATGGTTCTATCATTAATGAATAATCATATTTATATAGTATACTAAGCTTGCCACCATAGTTTTGAAAATTTTTCATTAGTCTATGGTGCCATCATATGATATTATCCTATGATAGATCTATATGTCATGACAGAATATGGGAAATCTACAAATGACATTAATCCTTAGATAGATATATACATGAGGAGTGAAATTTTGAATTTTTTAATAAACAATAAAAATTTGATCAACCGACACATGACATTCATATATAGGTAACTCTGAACAATATTATAAGATATTGAACAATAATTACATGATTAGTATATTTTAACCATAGCTTGATCCATGAGAATCCAATTCTTAGTTGATTTGCAAATGAATACATTGTTTAGTATAAAATAAAACCAATGTTACAAAGTTATCTCTTACCCATCTACGTTGTGGATGATAAAAAGAATCAACCTCAGTTGATGAGGAAGAAATACCTTATGTGATAAACATAAGAAGAATTTGTGAGGAAGTTGGGTTCTCTATAATCTATAATTGGCTATGGAGAATATCTTTCGTACCACGTCTGATGATCATAGGATATCTATGGTGATGAGATTATGGTGCCTTAGGTGATAATACAATATTTATTTTTATGATTATAACCTGTTCTTCATGTGATAATAATGAGAAACATTTGGAAGAAATAGATGAATACCCTAATAAATTAGTGGATATTTCCTTAATTGAAAATAATCATTTTCCCCATATGATGAGCCTGCACACCTTGGTTCCTCAACCAATGGTTTCTTGCAGGGTTATTGTAGGACACCCTCAAGATACATCTTAAATATTTTACTTTCATGTTTCAACATGTCATTATGATGTTTTATTAAACATAAATGCTACTCATCCTTTCTGAACTGATGTAGTTCATCTTGCTATAGGATAAAATAATGTAATTAATTATTTCACTTATGATGAAATTTTTTGGAAGGCGATTCACAATAATTTTTTAAATATATTATGGATACCCATACTAATAATTGATCTCTATATGTTAATTGTAATACCTTATGATTTTATGTTATCTATATTTTTAAATCTATCTTCTTCTGTACATTACATTGAACACAACACCCAACTGAAACAAGAAAATAAAATATTATTATAAACAAGACATTAAATTTTTTGGTCTAAATATGATTAAATATATTCTGAAATATATATTTTTTCATTTTTATTTATTCATAGGAAATATACACATATTTTTTAAGTAATGTTAATTTATTCTTCAAATATATGTTCTATTAAAAATCTATTTTTATTGCTTTATATAAGAAAATATATTTAATTAATATTTGACAAAATTTTGAAATTTATTTTATGGAATAAAATTCAAATTGTAAGGCCACATATTAAAAATATCTTAGTGTGATTTTCTAAAAATATTTATTCCCCAAGGAATAGTGAAATATACAACTTTTTTGTAAAATGATTATTTTATTTATAATAAAATGTCTCTTTGTTATTTGAATTTGATAACAATGTAATATAAGTTCTATTTAGTTATAAATTATATATTTAATTTCATTTTATAAATTCTCTTTTCTTATTTTGGTATAAGTTCAATTTTAGGATTAAAAATTCATTTTTCAAGGAAACTATATATTGTTGCATTTTGCGTGATTAATTTTAAGTTAAATTCTACAACTTCTTTGTTTTTGATATTAACTTTTTTTGAAATATTTTGATCCATATGGTAAAACTTTATTAAATACTCCCCTTATGTTTTTTGGAATTTTTGAGTTGCTACCTTGGTATTTTTTGTTGTTATGGTAATGGGTAATTTATGTACTTTAGGTAAAAAATGAATAGATATAGACAAAAGAATGACCATAAGACTTACCCCAGTTTTATTTCATGATAAATTAGTACCCATAATCCTTCATGGTTCAAATATATGACTACTTTTTCCCATTATTAAGTGATTATGACCCTTATAATATTTTATTTAAAGAAAATTCATAGGTGTAACTTTCATGGTGTTAATAACTACTAAATTTTAATATGTTATAATACATATTATGTCCCCAACTATAAATATTCCATTGAAATATGAAATATTTATATACAACATGTTATATTATTTTTATATTTTATTAATGAAATAATTACCTTATATAATTATAAAATGATGATGTAATAATTGTTTTATTAAATGAAGTGTCAAAAAAATGACACTAAATATTTAGATTATATATAATTATATATAATTAATATCATCCCAGAATTATAAAGACGCCATAGAGTTGTTGGGAATTAATTAATAGTGTTTTTTGAAGATATCTTTTTGTATTGTTATTTTGAAAAGTCAAACTAATGAATAGTTTCATAACTGACATGAATTAAATTCTAAAATAAATAATAATTTATTATATTATATAATGTTACAAAAAAAATAGATTCCTCAAAAATTATTGTGTTAAGTTTTAAAATTTCATCAATGACACATTTATGGGTATTTTGGTATTTTAATATCACTATAATGACCCTCAAAATTTAAAAATCCAAGTGGTCGATTTAAGAGTGAAAGTGGATAAATAACAGTTAAAACATAATGATAAGGGTATAACCATGAACTAAACATCTCCAAAAAATTCTGGATGAACAATATTAGAGGCTTATAAAATTATCCTTTAATATAATGTTGTTTAATGGAAAATATTCGAGGAAAATGACTTATATATTATTTAAATCACACATAGTTACAAAATGGAACTATCTTTGTATTTATTATCTTTTTTGTGTACACATAGGTAGAAAATAAAGATATGAATGAACCTAAACTACTATTGTGTTCCTAATGAAATTAATTTAATTATATAAATTTATTTTATTTTTTTTAAACTAAATAATTACCTTAATTTCTTGTGAAATGCTTATACAATATTTATTTAATAAAGAGAAGAATAAAATAAAATATTTTTAAATATTAATTTTAATTTAAATTAAATACATAAATGTGTGAAAAAATTATATATCAATAATAAATATTAAATAGGTTTTAATTCCTAATATTATATGTAGACATTTTTATAAAAAATTTGATATCAAATTATGTGAATAGTGTCAAAATTAACATCAATGATAATTTACAAAAATATTATATTATATAATTGTATAAAATTTATAAAATTTTATCTTCATCCATATGATTGTATAATATTTATAAAAAACCTAAATTTTCCATTTATTAGTTGTTTTTCCATTTATGGTACCATTATTAGTAGTTTTTTATTATAAAAATGGTTACCACAGTTAAAGTCGAAAATAACTAACCAAGGTGTAATTCAAATGATTAAGGTTTAAGATCATACCAAAATATGTATAAATTATATAGAATGATTTTATTAAACCCATATCCTTTTTAAAATTCCATTAAATTTCAATTTCGTGTAATTTATATCGGTAATTAATTTATATTAATTTAATAATTTCTCGGTTTGCAAAAGTTCCCCTCACCTCAATTATAAAAGTGAACCTCATCCCTCAATTATTCACACCAAATCCATCATACAATATCCACCCAACTATGACCATATAACTTTTAAACATTTTTATCTATATTATTGAGTTCTATTTCTTCCAAAAAGGCAACCCCTAGACCCCTTAAGAAGCAATCTAAAGGAAATATGCCTAAGAAGAGATAATCGTTTTTACTAACTCATTTATGTTCATTTATTCTTATACATCCATTTGTTTTGTTGTTTCCTTCTTAAAATTATAACTTATGTATAATCTATATGTTGATATTTTATTATTGGACAACCATATTACTTCAATTATCCATCCTACTATAAAGGAATGCATGAAGCCAGCGTACGTACACTATACCGTCACCCCACCGGGGTGTATTTTTTTTCATCGCCACTTCACATGGATGGGTAAAATGGTAGAAATGATGGATATATATGAAAATTAAGAAATTATAATTATAATATAAATATTAATATAAAATACACTTCTTTACCCTTTCTCAATTATGGGAATTATATTATCACTCGTGCATACATATGACCAACCATCTTCACGATGTGATTCAATTAATTTTATGTTATCATGTTTCAATAATGATAAAAAAATGTAAAACTATTATATATATGGCCATAACATTTTTTGGATATTATGGAAGTATATTCTGTTCATAATAACCATTACATACATGAAAAAACATATGTGAAAAAAAAGCAGTTATCACCCATAATGGAAATTTAGTAATTGTTTTTCAAATCGTTGATAAGATGGTATTGGTATATCATATATTATATTATAGATATGATCAATGTTATTATGATTTATAAAAAAACTATAATTATTATACATTTTATTATATTTATGAAAGAAATTAGCCATATGGTATTAGTTTATTTCAAAATCTCATCATTATTCTGCACTTTTTATGTTTAAGTGTCTGATGGGGAATATTTCCCTTCTATATTTATATGTTAAAAAACGTTTTTCAAAATATTTTTAATATTATCCAACAATTGGATGAAGTCAATTTTAGTTGTCTCAATCAAAGTGTGTGTCTATTTGATTTATTGTCCCAGATCCAACTAATTTAACATTATATTGTATTTAAATTTGAATATATGAATATAAATAATATATATTAGTATATATTGTACAAAATAATTTTTTACATTATTTTAATAATGTCTAAATGTGTATATCACTCTATGAATGGTTAACAACATTCTTTGATAATATGAGAACCATGAAACTTAATGAAGATATTCTTATCTATCACTCTAGGAATGGTTAACATCATTCCTTGGTAATACGAGAACAATGAAACATAATTAAGATATTCAAAAATTTAATTCTATGGTAAGGTGACATCATATTATGGGAGACATTGTATTCTGGAAATTATGTATTAGTTGACATAAAAGAATGAAACATCATCTTGTGATTTTTTATATCATTATATCCATGATGAGAGATAATGTGAACATAACCTCCAGTAGGAATATTACATGTTTTTTTCATAATATATTAATGATTATGCATGTTTATAATGATTCAATTTCTTCCTGATAATTATTAACACATATCATGACTCACACCAATATATGAATTTCTGAAAACCATTGAGACAAATATTATTGATGGATATAGATATGATGGGTGCATCCAAAATGCAATGTTATTAATGATTATATCGATGAAATCTTTTTACCTATCATATTTGTGGAAGTAAATATCAATGTATTTTCATTGAAATAGATATGTATAATCAAATTACCTATCCACAGTGTATTAACATTATTAATTTTGATATTAAATATATGAAATATCCTACATATATGCAATGAAATAGATATAAAACATGATTAATATGATATAAGGAAAAAATTGATAGTGTTACACATTGATCAAATTTGTGTTGTTATTACTATTTTAATACAACATCTTCATATGGAAGTTCCCTAACAAGTTTCTAAATAATAATCTTAGACTTCAGGTTAGACCACATAATTACACTATTATAGATGACTTGAGGTTCACACCGAATGTATTTCCTCTAATATTAGTTAAATATTATTTATTTAATAGTTCTAATTAATATTAATCTACTTGCAGGTAAGTAATATTTATTCATCATCTATTAATCGACCAAAAATATTATGTAAATATTAATTAAAAAGATAATTATTTAATTACACACATGTTGAATATTTATATTTAATTTGTATTCACAATGTAATAAATAATTATTTATTCATTAATGAATAATATACATAATTTCCTGAATATTTAAAGCATATATATTCACTAGACTATGCATATACTATATTTTTTATTTATTGAATAAATAATATATAATTAAATATTTTAAAAAATAATATATGATGATGAGAAAGAAATTATAATGTTTTGGGTGTGAGGAAAAATATTCATTTGTTTGACTAAGAAATATCATTTCTCACGCTCTAATTTTAAACACATTATATGTTAAATAATAACGATATTATTATTTTCAATACAAGGTGCTTATTTTTGATTAAATCATTGTTAATGGACTTTGTGAAGTAAATTAGAATTGAATCATATAAATATGTATATTTATAGTCTGGTATGTCAATCAGTGAAATATTCATATGTGTTCACAATAATTTCCTCTCAATAGATGCCTCCTCACGTCTTTATCTCATGAACTAGAAGGAGAAGATAAATTAATTTCAAACTGATAGCACGTCAAAACATCAAATCAAAAAGAATTGGAAAATAAATTAACATTTCGAGATCAAATTTTTCATCCTCATTGTTCAAATATAAAAGGAGAATATGTGGATCCCCACAATAGGGGATCCACTTTCATTCTTTTCAATATATTAATGATATATCAAATGGGTTAGAATGATCCACACCATCAATGAGGAAAAATCTCCAGAATTATGTAATCATTTTTTTATTTTATAAATTAAATATAAGTCAATGTTAATGGATCCACACTCATGGTTTATATAAAACAGTTTATGAATATTATTTATTATAAATAATTTTTGTTACTTCTATAACATCATTTTCATTTCTAATGATTCAATTAATCATAGAAATGATTATATTTGTATAAGAACTATATATACGTACACTAAAAGTGATATTCCTAAACTAGAGTCCTAAAAAAGGCATAATTTAGAGGGCCACTATCATTACCACTACTAGAATAAGAGGGGTTCCAATAATGAAATATTTTAAAGTAGTTGTATTAATATATATAAATGGAGTTACTGTGGAATTTGATGTTTGGAACTATTGAGTGATGCATTGTTATAGTAGTGAATAAAATATTATTCATGATTTGTTACAACATTTTAATGGGTGATTAAATGGAACTATTGTCAATTTTTTCCTATTTTATCCAATGTAGAGAACAAAATAAATAAAATCTAATTTATGTTGATACTATTTTTTCAATAATGACATTAATTTTCTATATGGGTCACATATGATTAATATTTTGATTGAAAGTGTAAAAAAATAGTTAAATGTATTTAATTTATTATTAAAAATTAATCCCATATCCCATGTTTAACAGACCTTATTCATAATGTAGATATATTTAGTAGAAGTAATCCTATAGTTATTTAGGTGAGATAGGCGTAGTGGAATTCACTTATTGATAATCAAAGGGTTAACCAGTAGGATGAAGATTCCTTGGGGAAGACACTATATGAGTTCAATCATATGATCAAAGATTAGTAAATAAGGACTACCTTTGAAATTGAGTAAAACAAATGACAATAGAAGCCGTATATTTCATTCATTTTGAAATCTGAATGGAAGAAGCATTATATTATTTTGTAAATTAGTTTATTGGTAGTTGATACTTTTCCAAATTGTATTTTTTATTTGAGGCCATGATGTTGATAAATCTTCTTTCGAAAGTATTCTGATATCTTTTCGGGACTAAATCATATAAAAGATTCTAATAGAGGATGTAATGAATGAGTTTTATTTTCATATATAGGGAATCCAAAGAATCTGAGATATGAAATTCTAGATTCATTACATTATTAATTATATATAAAATTACATTTCTTTTGTGTGACATTTTTTTGGTGGATCTACATTCATCTATTTTAAATTTGATAATTACAGTAACGTTATATGCATATATAGAGGTGTTGGTTATGAAAATAGTGATACTAATTATGATTCCATGGCTGGTTTCACCTGAATTAGGTTTTCATAAGATCATCTTGTGATGAATGGTATAGGTTAATGGATATTGTTTTTTTGATATTCATAGTTTCTCTCTAGTGGATGTGTTCTATAATGTCTTCTTATCTAAAAATATCTATCAGACATAGATTATGAGACTCAATTTTGCTTCCCAGATTAATGTTTTTTTCTTATATACCTACTGTGAAAGGATCAATTTATTTTAAAACCCTATTTTTTTTGTTCTTTAGTGTGGGTAATAATTTACTTTAAAAAATGATACTATCATTTTCAATTCATTAAGAAAAATTACTGGTTTATGATATTTTTTAGAATCATTATGGAAATGAAATAGAAATTTCATAATAACATTATATTTTTCATCCATGCAAATATATAGTTGAGTGTTTTTATGGTTCATCCCATCACCAAGGCTCGAATGGTGAAAAATATAGGTTTCGAAAACATTATACAGTGATTTTTTTATCTTTTGGAGGAAAAATGATTATCTATAGTGACATTATTTTATTATAAAACTCATTTAGTAATTTATTATTATATATTATTCACATACCATTGTCTAATATACCCGATTCCTATATTGGGGATATTTTGGATAGATGATTCTGATTCATTAATTTCTAATGATTCTTATTATCTATCAATGTAACATTTCTATGGTGTTATAGGTTATAGAGATGATAATGGGATAGAATTAGTATTTAATGGTTTTATTCTTGTTAGATATTTCATTAAGATATAATTATTTTAAATTATTAGTTGAAATAATTATTTTCAATTATCATTTTCAACATTAGTGTATTGTTCTATTTCTTATCCTAAGACATTGTGCATTGATCATCTATTTGAATGGTCATTAGATGGATCAATGTTTTGAAAATTATATTTTATATCAACTAATACTATTTACTTAAATTTAATTGATGTTCTCTTAGTGTTGTTTTAATTATTTATTGAGTAATTCAATGAAATTTTCTCAGAAAAAGTTTTGGTAGTACCTTTTTTTAATGATAACGATCATTAGATATATAAGATATTTAGTTTTATTAAAATTATATATACTCCATATTGGGTAACACTTTTTGTGATTT
Organism: Viscum album; assembly: GCA_963277665.1. Classification (NCBI taxonomy): domain Eukaryota; kingdom Viridiplantae; phylum Streptophyta; class Magnoliopsida; order Santalales; family Viscaceae; genus Viscum; species Viscum album. The sequence continues at coordinate 471,341,225 of OY728123.1, forward strand.
TTGAATTGTGTATTCATATTGATAATCATTGTTATAGGGGTTTTATCAATCAAATTGTGTCACCTTGGAGATATGTTTAATTATTCATTATGATGAAATATTGCAGTGTGCTGATTTGAATTCATTTCAATATATTTAATCATATTATGGTAAAAAAATATTATCTAATAAAAATATTTGAATATATATTCAAACATTTTATTTTATATATAACTTTTATCATTATATACAATATTATTGTTTTATATTATATAGATATAAAAATTTAATCAAAACATGAGGCATGTATTACATATGTCATGATAATTATCATTTATCGGTCTAATTAGATGAAGAGAAAATAAAATATACCCAATTCTGTGTGAATATTAAACTAAAAAACTACATTGTAGAGGGAAAAATAATGTGGGTTCATGTGCATACAGTATTTAACTCCAATATTTAATTTATCAAATAATTGATGTTCAAATCATAATCAATGAAATAATCCATATAAATGGAAATACATAGAATGTGTGAGATTTTTAAAATATGTGTATGATGTCACTATATGAATATAATATATAAGAGAAAATTACATGGGTGTTATCAAATAGAGTCATTGAATGTTGGAAAATGAAACTATTTTTACAATATTTTAATTCAATTATATATAATATGTCATACCCATGGTGTCACTCTAAATTAGTTTATCTAAAATTTATTTATATTTATTACTCACCTTAATTTTATTCAATTTATTGAATTATATAATGAAATTTTAATGAAATATCCTTCTTATAATGTTGTAAAATTATTATGAATTAAAAATTTCAACTGTACATAATAGGTTTGTAGAGTGACATTGAAAATTTACTTGTTTAGAACATGTTTTTCCCAAAACATGTTGAATTTCTGAGAATGTTTCCAAATGAGCAATTTCTAATCAACATCATTATCACATGGATTTCAAAACCATAAAACGAAACCATAAAGGGTCCCCCAAATCATAAATTTTTTAATTTCATCTATTTTCCCTATATTTTTACACCTATGAGCCTAATTTCCCCCTATTTCAACCATTTATTTGTTTCCCTTTCCAGATTCCATAACCCCTATCTACTAAAAAATAATAAATTAATTTTTATCTAGCAATATTCAATAAATCTATATGGTATGTGTTGTTCACCAATCTGGTTAAGATTTTTTTTTCACTTGTACTACAATTTCACCCTCCCTAAATCCATGGAGAAATACTTTTACAATTTCAACAAATTTATATAGTGGGATTTGATATGTATGTTATTTTTTTACATATTTATGACCCCATTTGATATCTTAAGTAGATTTACATTGTAGTTGAAGGTTTTTTTAATCTCCAGGCTTCATCCCATTGTACATACTATTTAATTTTTTATTTAATTCCATGAAACAGACCTAGTAATGAGGCCTAGAAGGTTAATGGAAGTCTTTGGTGCATGTGGGGATTATCTGAGGCCCAGGGCCTCAAATGGTAAGAGGTATTGTAGAAAAATGGAATGTTTAAACTGTATAGCCCAACCTATATGGTTTCAATGAAACAGTAAGATTCCAGATAGTGGGGTTTTTACAGTTTACACATAGTGTAATGGCTCGGACTTCTCCATTCCATTACTTTGTGAAAATACAGTGTTAGAGGTGTTCTGGAAGGTCAAGGTTACTTGGGGTGCGTTTGGGTGGACTTTTATGGATGAATAAAGGGAAATAGCTTTCACACAGGTGGCACACGGGTTGTCTAAACCGTGCGGCCAAACTGTGCGAGGTTGGTGTTGGATGCAGTGGATAACGCATGGTTAGTGCACTGTTTGTCTAACCGTACGACCTAACCATGCGAGGAGTTTTTGAAGAGGAAGTAGCGACCACATAGTTAGCGCACAATTTTTCTAACCATGCGAGCAAACCGTGCGGGCACATAAATTAGATCCTAAAATTTTGGATCTCAACCGTTTCACCTCTAAATTGCTCGTTTAAGCTCATAAGTGGCCATAACTCGGGATTACCCTTCCTTGAAGGTAGGAGAACCTCTCCCATGATTTTTTGAGGCGTTATAAAGGTTATCTTGGAGTACCGAAGTAGGTTTTTGAGGTATGTGATCATTCTTGGTTGGTTTCTTAGATCTACTCATCTTCTCTCAGTTTCTTATATCTACACCCGTTATGGGTAGATCTAAGTGTGTGCATATCAAATATGATGAGCATTGGTCTTGATCTTTCTAGGAGGAGAGATCTAAGGTGGGGTCTGGGAGAATCGACCTGGGATTCTTGTGCGTTCTTTGCCGGTTGTGGTTTTCATCAAAAACCATGAGGTATGGGATTTTTTGCTTATATTTATTTTACATGAAACTGTATTGTTGGCATGTTTAATCCCACTGGATGAGAATGGAATTGACATAATACATATTTTGAACAAGAAAATGAAATTTTATTAATCATATGATATTGGATCTTATTTTTCTAGATAGTTTGATATCTATGCTTTATTTTCTTAGCTGTTGTTCTTGATGGAAATTGGTAATGAACGTAAACAGGGACTAATTGATATTTGTGGTCCAAAGGCCGAGAGTCAAGAAAACGAATCTGGTACTTTTTATAATTTTTTGTTAATCAAATTGGCGTAGTAAGCATATATAATCATTTGTGACAGATTACTGGTTAGGTACCTAATTTTAGAACCAACGGTTTATAAATCTGTTAATTCATGATGGATTAAAGAATTTGATTGTTTGAAAATTCTTTGAAGGGTTCTGAGTTACACTCTTGATTGTTAAAGGGACAAGAGGCCAATTGATGTGATGTTTTCTTTCCGGATACTTCTTCTATGATGTGATCCTGGATGGTTTTTGTAATATGTGGGGGCATATATGGCTTTTGGTTGTGGAAGCGGATGATTCCTAGAGTGGCGAGATGCATCGTTTTATGAATGTGGTTGTCAGGGAGGACACCAGGGTTGATGGAATGGGATGGATGTGATTAATTGCATGCTTGCTGATTCTTTTGTTTGATTGACTTATTTACTTTTCCCCACTGCTCAAGGAAGATGGTCTTGCTTACACTTCTTCCAAAAGAGGCTAAGATGCACGAAGAATGCCACGTTCTTTCCGTGTTTACCTTCTCTAGGTTGGATGGGTCTACGCTCCTGATATATGTGGCAAAGACTCGACGGGTAGTACATATACTCACTGTGATGAGACCCTTATGTTAGTAGCATAGAATGGTTTTCATGAATGCCTGGGAATATGGGAATGTGTTTCTATAATGAATGTTTGATGAAATGGTGTTAACCCATGTGGATGGAGTTGTTGGAACATAATGACGAGGTTGTAATCTTTTAAAGGGACAATGGACTTTGGGTGTGATGCTAATGAAACTTAATGTGGGATTGTTCAGGGTTAAGTAATTTTTAAAGAATTAATTAACGTACATTGAAACTGATAAAAAGGGAATGAAGTAATATAATAAAGATCTTTAGATGGTTGTGTGCTTATAGGATTCCTAGTCCTAGAAGTAGAATCCTGGAGTCTGAGAGATGTTAGCTGCAGTTGTGTCTAAAACTAGGTTATTCCCATAGTGTGGTTGTGAGTTATAGTATAATTGTACTTTTTGTGTTTCAATAATCTACTCCACCCTGTCAGTGAGGGAAACTGACACCCCGGGGATTCTGAGCCCTGGTGGGTGTTTTCCCCAACATTATGGTGGGAGGATGAATGGCTGACTACCCCCTTTGGCCCCCTCTCTTCTTTTGGTAGATACTTGTGCCGTTAGTCACATCGGTTAGTTTTCCCCATATGTGTGTATAGAGGGATGTAATGGATTGTGGTTAGACTAAACACCTATACTATTAAGTATGATAATTTTAAAATGAAGTTTGATGAACCTATTTCTAACATGTATCTCAGGTTCAATGAGATTGTCAACACTAGGAGCTCACTTAAAAATGATGTTCCTGCAAAGGAGAATATTATGAGAATACTACAATGTCTGCCAGAAAGATGGAGAGACACATCTGTTTCAACAAGAGAATCATGTGATATAAGTTCACTGCCTGTTAAAGAATTAATTGGTAAGTTGATTATGTATGAAGAAGAGCTGAAAGTAAACAAGGAAGAAGATGATGAACCAAAGAGGAAGTCAGTAGCATTTAAATCTACTTCCTCAAAGATCAAGGACATGGATAATGTTCACATACCTACAGAAATCTCAACAAGTGAAGGTTCAGATTCTGATAGTGATGAAGAGATGGCTCAGATATCCACATGGTTCAAGAAGTTATACAGGAATAAGAAATTCTTCAGAAAACAAAATTATAAAGGAAAATATGACAACAAAGGTCATTGGAAGAAGGATTGGAAGAATGCTGATAAGGATGATGAGATAGTATGTTATGACTACAAAATGAAAAGACACATTAACGCAGACTGCCCGATGTTATAGTTCAAGAAGAAATATGAAAACAAGGACAGAAAATATAAGAAATACATTAAGCAACATGAAGTGATTTAGAAGACAACAGAAGTGAGCCTGAAGTTTCTGATTCTGAAAAGAATTGTTCCAACATGTGTTTCATGACTAATACTTCTGTGGTACATGTTTCCCCTATGCAGAATGATTATTATTCTGGTAATGAAATTAGTGATGATAATATGTCTAATGATAAATTGTTTGAATACTTTAATATGCTAGAAGAAACCTGTAATGAATTGAAGGACATTTATAAGACCTTGAAGAAACAACATGATTTGACCAGCTCTGTTAAATCTGCACTTGATATAGAAAAGGAAGAGAATACTCAATTACTAAATGAAAATACTGAACTAAAAGTGTCCAATGAGAAATTTAAAAAGGACTTAAAGAAATTCACAAATGGAAAGAATACTCTAACTCAAATGCTAGGAATACAAGTGGAACCAAAATAGACCACTGGAATAGGCTATCAGCCTGGATAGAGACAAATTACTAAAAATTGATTTATTTCTAAATCTGGACAGAATGCTGCTAGTTCTAGTTCTGAAAATCCATATGCTTTAACTAGTTATTCACATGGTTATAGATCAAATAAAGTTTATCATTCAAAATATTTTGAATCTATTGATTTTATGAGACCCATTAGAAAAATTTGGGTACCAAAAAATTTGATTGCTAACCTATCTGAACCCAAGAAAATCTAGATACCAAAATCATTTTCTATTTAAACCTGTTTCGTAGGAAAAATTATTGAAATTTTCCCATAATAATTTATGGTACTTGGACAGTGGATGTTCAAGGAATATGACTGGAGATTACTCATTCTTCAAGAGTTTAATCAAAGTTGATGGAGGCCATGTGTCCCTTTGTGATAATTCAAAAGGAAAAATCATCGGCTTAGGCCAGATTGGTAACACTGATTCCGTTTTAATTTCCAATGTTTTATTTGTTGATGGACTTAAGTATAACCTGTTACGTATTTCTCAGTTGTGTGATGATGGTTTCGATGTTAAATTTTAAAATTATTCTTGTAATATTTTTAATTCAATTTTTTTTAGTATTTTATTCTTTGAGAAATGAAAATGTTTATGCTATTGATTTGAATTACTTGGCTAAACAAAACATTACTTGATTGAATGATTTCCATAAAGAGTCTTGGCTATGGCATAGAGGATTAGGAAACTGAAATGTTCATTCACTTAGAAAACTGAATAGAAAAAACATAGTTAGTGACCTACCTAAACTTGAATTCCCAACTGATAAAGTTTTTAATCCTTGTCAATAGGGAAAGAAACATAAAGTTTATTTTAAATCAAAGAAATAAGTTTCAACTTCTCCACCTCTCGAGTTGGTTCACATGGAATTGTTTATACCCTCTAGGGTTTCTAGTTTAAATGGGAATGACTATGTCTATGTCTTAGTAGATGACTATTCTAGGTACACTTGGGAATACTTCTTAGCCCACAAATGTGAAGCTTGTTCTTAATTTATTAAATATTCCATGTCTGTGGAAAAACACAATGGACTTAAGATTAAAACTGTAAGAAGTGATAATGGTCGTGAGTTTGAAAATCATGAGTTTGAATCTTGTTTCTCACACAATGGATGTAGTCAGAATTTCACTGCCCCTAGAACTCCTCAGCAGAATGGGGTAGTGGAAAGAAGAAACAGAACTCTTCATGAAATTGCAATAACTATTCTTAATGAGTATGACTTGCCATTTTACTTTTGGGATGATGCTATAAATACAACTTTTTATATTATTAATAGAGTCTTGATTAGACCTATTCCTAAAAAGATCACTTATGATTTGTGGAACGATAAGAAACCTAAGGTTAATTACCTTAATGTTTTTGGTTGCAAACTCTTTATTCTCAATACAAAAGACAACCTTGACAAGTTTGCATCCAAGAGTGATGATGGAAATTTCTTAGGTTATTAAATTAATAGAAAAGCTTATAGAGTTTTTAATAAAAGAAATAAATGTGTGGAAGAATCAGTTCACATCAATTTCGATGAATCTAATCCACATGAACCCAAATATTACATCGAAAATCTTGAAGAATATTTTTCTGTTTTGAACCTTAATGATAAAGTCAATGAACCTGTAGTAAAGACATCTAGTTCTGGAAACATTCCAGAACCTATTTCTGTAGAGCCTAAATCTAGAGGAGAACCTGAAATTTCCAGTCCTACCTTCACTAGATCAACTATAATTATAAAGAATCATCCTTTATATGCTTTTATTGGTAATATTTCTAGAGGGACACAAACTAGAGCTTCTCTAAGAAACCAGGTTGAACATCAATATTTTCTTTCACAGTTAGAACCTAAAAATATCAATGATGTAATCAATGATGAATTTTGGATATTGGCTATGTCATAAGAATTAAATCAATTTGAAAGAAACAATTTATGGGAATTAGTTGAAAGACCTAAGGACACATTGACCATAGGCACTACATGGGTTTTTAGAAACAAAGTTGATGAGTCTGGAAATATAGTTAGAAACAAAGCAAGGCAAGTTGCACAAGGGTATAGTCAAGAGGAAGGAATAGACTATAAGGAAACCTTTTCCCCTGTAGCTAAATTAGAAGCTATTAGGATTCTACATGCCTATGCTACTCATTTGAATTTCAAGTTATATCGAATGGATGTTAAAAGTGATTTTCTAAATGGTTTTACAATTGAATATGTTTTTGTTGAACAACCACTTGGATTTACTAATCCTAGTTTTCCAAATTGTGTTTTTAAGCTATCTAATGATTTATATGGTTTGAAACAAGCTCCACGAGAATGGTATGATAGACCTAGAAACTTTCATATTTCAAAAGGTGTTACAAAATGGATTGCTGATCCAACTCTCTTTATTAAAATATTTTCTAAAGATGTTTTGATAGTACAAATTTATGTTGATGATATTATTTTTGGATCTTCTAAAAATACTTTGTGTATTGATTTTTCAAAGAGTATGCAAAATGAAATTGAAATGAGTTTAATGGGAGAGCTAAAATGTTTTCATGGATTTCATGTTTTTCAAAATTAATATTGTATTATTTTAAATCAAAGTAAATATACAAAGGATCTTTTAAAACGCTTCGGTTTAGCTAAAATTAAGGAAAGTGATACTCCCATGAGTACTACCTGTAAGTTAGACATTGTTGAATCCGGGAAACCAGTTGATCAATCAAATTATAGAGGTATGATTGGAAGTCTACATTACCTTACTGCTAGTCGACCAGATATTATGTTTACTATGTGTATGTGTGCTAGATTTCAAGCTAATCAAAAATAATCCCATTTACTTGTTGTTAAAATAATTTTCAAATATCTTAAACATACTGCAAATTTAGGTTTGTTTTATCCAAAAGGACTATATTTTGATTTAATAAGTTATTCAGATGCTGACATTTCTGGTTTCATGTTAGATAGAAAGATCACTTCTGGTACATGTCATATTCTAGGTAAGTCCCTAGTATCATGGTGTAGTAAGAAGCAGAATTCTGTTGCATTGTCTACTACTGAAGCAGAGTACATTGATGCTGGTATTTACTGTACACGAATTCTGTGGATGAAACATACTTTGTTGGACTACGGATATCATTTTAAAAATGTATCAATAAATTGTGAAAACAAAAGTGAAATTAACATCTTTAAGAATCCCGTGTCTCACTCTAGGACCAAACAAATTGTTGTAAGAAACCATTTTTTGAGAGATCATTACCAAAAATGTGATATTAATCTAGAATTTATAGGTACTGAACATCAATTTTCTGACATTTTCACCAAGCCATTATGTTCGGATAGGTTAAGGTACATTATACATGAATTAGGAATGATAGACTCTGTTCGTTTGAAACCACATTGTTATACCTCAACGGTATGAAACCTCACTGTTATACCTCACCGGTATCAACCTCACTGTTATACCTCACCGGTATGAACATTATTGTTATACCTCACTGGTATGAACCTCATTGATGTCCCTCACTATTAGTGGACCTCACCGTTAGGAATTCTCTTCGTTATACCCTACCGTTAGTATACGATATTTTAATCTTTTGTCATTAGCCTTCAGAATCTGTATCATCCATATTATACATATTATGTTTTATTTATTAATTTTATGATTCCTAAATGAGAAAAACTATGTCTTAGTTACTTCTCAATCCACTGAACTCTCCTTTCCCAAACCCAACTCCTTGAATCCCCGAATCTCATGATAACCCTAACTTCTTCAATCTAGAGATGGAAAAACCAATCTTATGACTGTCAGATATGACTTTGATGAGCCGAATGTGAAGAAGAAGAAGACAAGGCCTGAAGAAAGTAGCAGTTTCAGTAGAACATAGTTGGTTAGGCGTCCCGTAAACCTGCATTTACAAAATATAGATATTGTAATCGAGAAAGAGCTATGCGTGAAATGACTGATTTATAGTAAATCGTTAGTTCTAGAGGTACTAGAAGATCAGAAATGGGAAGAATTCTTCTTGAATAACAATGGCCCCTACTATCCGAAGCTAGTAAAACGGTTCTATGAGTTTGTGAGTTTTGAGAAATCCGATGAGGAAAATAGAATGATTTCATGTGTAAATGGAAAGGAAATAGCCTTTTCATTTGTTGAGTGGGCTGAGTACCTGAGAGTACCACATGATGGAGTTTCTGGATATTCATCAATGATAGTACCACCTATAAGTGACATATTTGATTATGAGACTGCCTTAGAGGAGCTCACTTGTAGTGGAAAGTAGATAATGGTGGAGGCTGCTGAAATGGATTGAGAAAATAGATTGTTGTTCAAATTTGTGCAACATGTGCTAAGTCCAAAAGGAGGGGACTTTGAAAATTTGAGATATCATGATATCTATCTGTTACATCTCTTAAGACATGGTGTGAAGGTGAATCTGGGCTAGCTGCTAATGATTTAAATGGAGGATATGACCAAACCCAAATCAAAGACTGATGCTTTATTCTTTTCCAAGTTGATTTCGGTTATGATTAAAGTAATGAGAGTAGCTGAGTCTCAGGATGAGACATTGGTGGTATGAAAAAAATTTAGTATCATAAGAACAGTGTGCAAGTACATGAAGATAAGCTGGAACCCCTGGAGATGGGAGTGGGTTTCTGATGATAAGAAGTTATATGATAAGTTTTATCTTATGGATCATCCTTCTAGGCCTAAGGATGTGAGGGATACAGGTCTGGGACCTGATGAGGAGGAGCCATAGTATAGTGATGATTCAGAAGAGGAGGATTCCTCTGCAGCAGATGGTGGAGATCCGGACTTTCCTAATAGCCCAACTCCTGAAATTGTATCACAAGAAAAGGGAAGTGCTTCTTTGAACATACCTAGTACAGAAATTGTTTTGGGTATAAGCAATGAAGAGGCATGTCACAACCTGTCCTTGGGGCTCGTGCCGTGACTACCCCAAGACCGCCTTCCATAGTCCAGGGGATGACGACTAGCACCAAAGGCATAAATCCCGATAAAAGGGAAGGAATTTCTTTTCATATAGTAAAAAAACACAATAGAGTACGCAAGTGATGTAAGAACAAAGTAAAACTGGGTACAAGGTAAGTGCTGAAGAGTTAATGGGCCCGTTTACAAACCCAACTGGAAGTACAATACAACTGAAAGGGAAGTACAACAACAGTAAGTAAAACAGTGACACCATGTCGTCCTCCTGAAATCCCACCTGAAGGGGGGTACAGATAGTCTCCTCAGCTCCTCGGGTCTGGCTATCCGCTCTAAGTACGTCCCGCCATGTGGTCCACCTCCGAGCACTGCCCAGCTCCGCAAGCCTCCACCTCTATCAGTTATTTCCATCATCTGCATCCAACACAATGTAGTGTGGGCATAGCCCGTTCAGGGGTGAGTATACGATACTCAGTAGGGACCCCGAGACCCCTGAAGGTCTCTTAGAATCCACGTTGGATAAACCACAAAGGAAAGATACAATCACAAACTATCAAAAAACTCTACTTAGGTATATGCCCATACATATACCTAAGTCATCAGTTACAGTTCTTCTCCAACTCTCGAGCCCAAGAACAACCCAGTCCACACAGGAAAACACAACCCAGTCCACACATAAAAACACAACCCAATCCACAAAGGAAAGAAAGTCAATCAGATCAATGATAATTATTGAGAATCAAGACTTAGCTCACAAAGGTATACACTTCATAAGGCGATAGGGATGATCAGATGATTCCACTGATTCACCAATGCTGTCAGACCCACATAGGATACAAGACCAGCTAAGCTGTCAGACCCACAAAGGATACAATACCAACTACTCTACCGGACCCACTCAGGATAAAAGTAAAGAGGTCATACTGTGGGACCCACATAGGACACAATAATAGTAGTCCTCTCCATAAAACCCATAGAGGATCCCAGTACGGTCCTCATCGCTGCCGAACCCACGGAGGATCCAAGTACAGTCGTCCTTGCTGCAAAACCCACGAAGGATCCAAGTGCAGTCGTCATCGTCGCAGTCGCAGCCAGCCCTATGGTTCCCGCACACAGCATGCTTGATTCTGGGAGGGTCCTCTCCTCGAGCAAGAGAGTCGATACATCAAATTTAACTAAGTCCAAATTTGATCTATCCCAAAGTTCCGTCTCATCAAAAGAAGCCCAACGCGATAGACGGTGCGTCTATCGGATGCCCGATCTGAGAGTTATTGGCTTTTCCATCCTTGGGGCCCGGTTGGGTTTTAAGCTAAAACCAACCTGACCATACTCCAACTATATCAAATCATCAAGTAGAGTATTCCAAAAGAACTTTCTCAACAAAAGGATTTTAACGTATTTGACGGCACGTCCAACGGACGTCCGATCCTTAAGATATAAGTGTTTCCGCTCCAGGGGCCCGGTTGGTTTCAAGTTCGAACCAACCCAGATGTACCCAAAATTTTCCAAGACCTCGAGTGAAATATACCGAAACCACCATCTCAGTACAAGGATTCCTACTCAATTGACGGTGCGTCGATCGGAGGTCCGTAACTCATGTTATGGGAAACAGACCGAAAATGGTCCGAAGTGGGGGTCTGGGCCCGGTCCTACCCGGCCCAACCACCCTGGGTCGGCCCGACCTGGCTGGGCTTGGCCCATCCTTCGTGACCCTCCCCGCCTCGATCGGGGGGCATTCTGGCTCAGCCAGTGAGCCGAGCGAGGGAGGGGGGGGGCTCTGTTCCGCAGACGCGGCGCCAGGATGGTGCAATGGTTTCCCCTGGATCCCGCGTGGCCACGGGATCCCACCCTCGCCGCCGCGGCTGAAGCCCCGACGGGCTTCTACCGGCGGCACGTCGGGGCACCACCGGGGGCTGCCGCGGGCCACTAGAGTCATTCCAGTGGTCAAATTTTATTCTCGCCTGCGCCTGCGGTCGTCTCGGGAGACGTACATCACAGCGAAGGCCTCCAATCGCTATTGCGGTCCCGCTTCGTTGTCGCCAAAAATTCCGTGCATCAAGAACAAAATAGTGGTGGGTTCAGACTTGTTTGTTAGTCCACACCCACCACGTTAGGGGTTCAAAACATCACCCTACAATTACATGCCATGCCAAGGGTATAAATCACATAATGAAATATAGAAAATCCCCTGCATCAACAATTGATGATGAATGTCGGGGTCGCTGTAGACGACGTCGCGGTAGACGGCGTTGCGGGGGAAAGGATTTGTAGGCATCGTCGGAGTGCACTAAGGAGGAATCAGCGTCTCCTCTCTTTTTGTGGAGAAGAGCATTGGTGGCGCGTCTTTGTTCTTTAAGGAACTGGCATTCTTCATCGTTCTTTGTCGGAGGCCAGCGTTCTTCCAAAACCACAAGAGTTCTCCCATTCTTCCGTGCACAACGAAGCTCTCCCCCTTAATAAAATAATTGGTTCTCCTATTATTTAATTATACATGCAAAGTAACTCTCCCAAAATTAATTCACCACATTAAATAAAATGATTTGATAATAAATTAAAGAAGGGAGAGGGATGGTCCCCACTTATTAAACTTTTTTGAAATTAATTAAAAAAAGGGGGGGAGAGGAAGGATCCTCATTAAGTTATGGGATAACAAGAATTAATGGAGTGATGTGGAAAGATTGGCATTTAATGGGGGTTTTTAATGAGTTTTGGGGAAATTAAATAGTTAGGGCTTTTGTCGGGCCCACCTCTCTAACATCCACACTTGGGTAGTTCGGTGGCTGTGGGCCCCACCATTAACTACCCATGAGAGGGAATGACCACCACATAAAATAAAAATTGATCCGGCAATTTTTTTTACATTTTAATAAACCCCCAAAATTATCTTCTCCTCCATTGAAAACGCAACTACGGTAAGGATCACGTAAAGCAATTACTGGCTTTGCGAGTTCATCGGTGACCCCAGATTTTAATTCTAAGCACCTGTTCAAAAGATAGAAAAACCTGCTCATTCATTCACTCAACGTACCCAAGAAAAACATTGGAAATTGATTCCGGGCACACCGGGCCTCAGAATCAAGTGTCGTTAGAAGCCACAGACTCGTAAAATTTCAATTTAATTGAAAAATAAATTTCCTATAAATTTATAGGTCCTTACATTACTCCCGTATCAGGGCTTTGTGTCCCCGTAAAGCTACAATGAAAAATAGGGGAAAAATGAGGCTACTGAGCACGCATCTGAGCCTAACGCTCCCATGTGCTCTCATGGAGGTTCCCGTACTACCTATGAATGCGATAAAGAGGAATCTACCACCCATGTAGGACCCACTCCTGTCGATCCTCGATCTCCATCGGGACCTCTGCAATAGTTTCCCCATCATCGATGTCCAACTTTTTATAGTCGATGATATGCGTCGGGTCGTGAACATATCTCCGCAGTTGAGATACGTGGAATATGTCGTGCGCCCGGTGCAGCTAAGGTAGAAGGGTCAGGCGGTATGCCACCTCTCCTACTTTGCTGAGGACAGGAAAAGAACCGATGAAGTACAGAGATAATTTGCCACCATGGCCAAATATCTGCTACCCACGCCGAGGTGAGACCCGTAAGAAAACATGGTCGCCATCCTCGAACTCCAGTGGTCTCCGCCTCCTTTCAGCATAGGACTTTTGTCTTTTCTGTGTAGTCCTCATCCACTACAAGATGATCTACACCTTCTCCGTCGTAACTTGATCCATCTCTAGTCCTACGAGTGCTGACTCCCCAGGGTCAGTCCAGCACAGAGGTGATCTGCAAGGTTGGTCGTATAGTGCCTCGTATGTGCCATCCCGATGGTGGATTGGTAGATATTGTTGTACACAAACTCTAGCAAGGGTAGGTGATCCTCCCAACTACGACCAAAGTCAAGGACACATGCACGGAGCATGTACTCTAGTGTCTGAATGGTCCTCTCAATTTTTCCAACCATCTGAGAGTGAAAGGTAGTGCTCAGGCGTAGCTACGACCCAAAAGCCTCCTGTAACCCCTTCCAAAGCCAGGAAGCAAATAGAGAATCTCGATCGGATCGATAGACGATGGAACACCATGAAGCCATATGATCTCTTGAACATAGAGGCATCCCAAGCTCTCTACTGATCCCTACTGTCTAATCAATAGGAAGTGGGCCGACTTGGTGAGTCGGTCTACAATCACCCAGATGGTGTCTTGTCCTCTAGAAGTATGTGGGAGCCCCGTCACGAAATCCATGTATATCCCATCCCACTTCCACTTTGGGACTTCTAAGGGCTATACGAAGCCTACAGGTACCTGGTACTCTGCCTTCACTTGCTAACAAGTGAGGCACCGAGAAACGAACTCTTCCACAACCTTCTTCATACCCGGCCACCAGTGCTGTCGTCTAAGGTCCTGATACATCTTCGATACTCCTTGATGTACCGCTAGAGGGGAAGTCTGGAACTCCCTTATCACCACCTCCTGCAGTGCAACTGGTACCATGGTACTTCCTGAGAAGAGAATGATGTTCTCCTCACCATTAGAAAATCCATCTGGTGCCAGCCCTGAGGATATCTGGGAATGGTGCGCCTCACAGTCAACATCCCCACGATGTGCCTCTCAGACCCACTAAAAAAAATGGAGGACGGACTGTGAGGGACTGTAGATAGGCTGCCTCATCTCTATCCATGAAGGATATATACAAAGCAGCTAACTACTCTGTCTCCACTCCAAGTAACTGAATGCCCGATCTCCTACTGAGAGTATCAGCCACGACATTCCCCTTCCCAGGAGTATAGACAATCTCAATGTCATAATCCTGGAGGAACTCGAGCCATCGCCGATGTCTCAAGATCATGTCCTTCTGCGAGAAAATGTACCTGAGACTCTGGTGTTCAGAGTAAACTATAAAGCGCTCGTCCATGAGATAGTGTCACCACATCTTTAGGGTGAAGACCACTGCTTCTAACTCCAGGTAATGAGTAGCGTAGTTCTTCTCGTGCTACCTCAACTTCCATGAACCGTAAGCGATCACTGCTCGCTCCTACATCAGGACACACCCGAGTCCATTCCCTAATGCATCTCAGTAAAATAGGTACCATACGCCCTCCTTCGGTAGCCTCAATATGGGAACACTGGTAAATCTCCGCCTCAACTCCTGGAAGCTCTGCTGACATCTGTCTGACCGCACGAAGGGTTTCCACTTCATCGTCAAAGCTGTAAGCAGTGCTGTAAATCTAGAGAAGTCTGGCAAAAATCTCTGATAGTACCTATCCATAGCTAGGAAACACTGCACCTCCATAACGCTCATGGGTGGCTTCCAAGAAAGTACCGCCTCGAACATCGTGGGATCCACTGCAACTCCCGCCTCTGAGATGACGTGCCCCAAGAAGTGAAACTCTCGAACCCTGAACTGGCACTTCGAGAGCTTATCATAAAGCTGGTTCTCTCAGAGTGTATCCAGTACAACCCGTAAGTGGTAGGCATTCTTCTCCTCAGTTTTCGAGTAAATCAGTATGTCGTCAATGAAGTCTATGAATAACCGATCGAGGTAGGGCTGGAATATCCTATTCATGAGACTCATGAACACTAATGGAGCATTAGTCACACCGAATGGGCATGACCAAGAACTCATAGTGTCCATACCGGTACCTATAGGCCGTCTTCTGCACATCCTCATCCCAAACTCGGAGCTGATGATAGCCTGACCGAAGGTCTATCTTCGAGAACCAACATGCTCCCGTGAGCTGATCAAAGAGGTCGTCAATCATCGGAAGCAGATAATTGTTCCACATGGCCACCTGGTTTATGAAACGGTAGTCGACACATAGTCAAAAGCTCCCATCCACCTTCTTGGCGAACATAATCGGAGAAGCCTAGGGTGAAACACTGGGAAAGATGAAACATTTCCCCTGTAATTCCTCCAGCTATACCCGTAGCTCACAATGCTCGGAGGGAGCCATCTGATATACTAGAGTAGATATTGGTGATTTCCTGGGGTACAAGTCTATGTAGAAATAGACCTCCCTACGAGGAGGTAATCCTGGAAAGTTTTCAGGGAAAACATCCGCATACTGATACACCACAATAGGGAAACTCAAACTCCGCACATCAACTGCTCTGAGGATGAGACTAGCCAACTGATGTGTGATAGGCTGCCCTCTCCTTTGCATATGTCCATCCTGTGCTGCGAAGGTTCCCTTCTCTCCGGAGATGGTGAACCTAGTCCCATCCATGCGGACACACTACACCTCGCACTTAATACAGTCGATCATAGAATAGACTGTAGATAGCCATTCCATACCCAAGATGACGTCATAAAGCCTCGATGTCGCTACAAGAAGATCTCAGCCGAAGCTCTTGCCTCCTAGAGTAAGCTCAAACTGCCGGCACCAGTGCATAAGCATCGAGTCTACTCCCGTAGGAGTCTCTAGCTGTAAGGATAAAGCCAATGGCTCCGTCAGAATCTCCACGCTCCGAACAAGGGCATCAGGAACAAAATAATGACTCACACTTGTGTCTATAAGAACTGCAACAAGGGTGGAGTATACATAGATAGTACCTCGAATCATCATAGGTGCGCCGTGGCCATAAGCCTCCACAACCTGGTGATGATCCTGCCTCTGCCCGCCAGCTCCCTATGGTCGGGGTGGACCTCATGGGGGTGGTGGTGGTAGAGCCTCGAAGAGTCATCCACCACCCGCTGCCTGGCCAGGTCCTCTTCCTCATCCGCCTGCTCCCTACGGACCGCCATGGTCGAACATCTGCTTCTACCTGGGCGGTACCTCCATTGTCGGCTGCTCATCTGCATGGCGGGTCGGGCAGTCACGAGCCATGTGGCCCTACCTGCTCCATGCATAGTACTGTCTGCTCCCCGTAAGGCTGGATCTACATCGTGTGCCCCGCATAGCCAAACCTATATCTTGAGGTCTCCCACCTGATGACCTGGTCCTCTTGGACCCTTGAGACATCTGAGACTGCCGGCTGTAGAAGACTCCGCTCTGTGCCATCATGCGGTGGGTCTCGCTGCTGATGGCTGCTCGGGGAGAAAGCTCTCCACTAACAGGGCTCGCTCCAGCACCCCCGCCTGCGTCGGGATGCTGAGGGGAATCATCGAAGCTCTGATCTCATGCCTCAGTCCCTGCTCCAAGGTCTGGGCCCAGAAGAATGGGTCCCGTAACATGTCTGTGGAGTAGCGTGAGAGGTCGGTAAATCTTGCCGAGTACTCGGCTACAGACATGCTTCCCTGTCGCAGCTGTAGTAACTCATGGATGCGCCCTGCAAAGATGGTGGATAGTAAAAAATATGAGCGGAAGAGGCTCTGGAAGTCTGTCCAAAGTAGAGATGCCTCATCATGCACCTGGAGCATCAGGCTCCACCATCTACCTGCTACTACGTGCAGGAGACTCAATGTAAGGATCACCATAAGATCTGCTAGTGTCCCTACCATTCTGAAGACTCTGACGATTACCTCCAGCCAATCCTCGGCTACCTGAGGATCCGTCTCTCCGTGGAACCTGGGTGTCCTCTGTCTCAGAAACTCGTGCAATGCGCTCAGGCTGCGTGCACTCTCCGCCACTGGGGCTGGTAGCATCGGTGGCTCAGCGGGTAATGGTACCGCTGGTGCCTCCGCTGTAATGGGTCCCTGCACCGAGGCCTCATCGCTCAGTGGACTGCCATCCCTCATGTAACTAGGTACCCTAGCTGGTTGCCTTCGTGGGGCTATCCTGAAAAGAAACAGGTGCACCACGGTCAAACAGTATACCTGGTGAGGTGACACAGAGTAATCACAAAGAATTTTTTTGAAAGGAAACACACACCCAATCAGTGTTTTCGTGCACTGAGTCGAACATCATAGGTCAGGGTCCTGGTGTATGGATACGTCTTCCACTGCACGAACAATAGATTCCGGGACTGAAAACCACAATCAATACTCTTAACACTACTGCTTCACAGAAACGAAAGATCAGAGTCCTGAGTTCTACGGTAGAACCGACTCATCAGATACCAATTTTTCACAACCCGTCCTTGGGGCTCGTGCCGTGACTACCCCAAGCCCGCCTTCCATAGGCTAGGAGCTGAAGACTAGAACCAATGGCATAAATCTCTATAAAAGGGAATAAATTGCCTTTTATATAGTAAACAAAACACAACAGAGTATGCAAGTGAAGTAAGCACTAAGTAAAACTGGGTACAAGGTAAGTGCTGAAGAGTAAATGGGCAAGTATACAAACCCAACTGGAAGTACATTACAACTGAAAGGAAAGTACAAAAATAGTAAGTAAACTAGAATCACTGAGTCGTCCTTCTGAAATCCCACCTGAAGGGTGGGTACAGATAGTCTCCTCAGCTCCTTGGGTCCGGCCGTCCGCTCCGAGTATGTCCCGCCAAGTGGTCCACCTCCAGGTACCACCCAACACCACAAGCCTCCACCTCGATTAGTGTTGTCCGTCGTCTGCATCCAACACAACGTAGTACAGGCATAGCTCGTGCAGGGGTGAGTATACAATACTCAGTAGGGACCCCGAGACCCCCGAAGGTCTCTCAGAATCCACGAAGATAACCCACAAAGTAAAGATACAATCACAAAGTATCAAACAACTCTAATTAGGTATATGCCCATACATATACCTAAGTCATCAGTTATAGTTCATCTCCAACTCTGGAGACCAAGAACAACCCAGTCCACATAGGAAAACACAACCCAGTCAACATAGGAAAACACAACCCAATACACACAGAAAAGAAAGTCAATAACATCAAGGATAATGATTGTGAATCAAGACTCATCTCTCATAGGTATACACTTCGTAAGGAGATAGAGATGATCAGATGAATCCACCGACTCATCTAAGCTGTCGGACCCACATAGGATACACGACTAGCTATGCTGTCGGACCCACAAAGGATACAAGACCAGCTACTCTTCCGGACCCACTCAGGATACAAGTACAGAGGTCATACTGCCAGACCCACATAGGATACAAGAGCAGTAGTCATCGCCGTCAAACCAACAGAGGATCCCAATACGGTCGTCGTCGATGCTGAACCCACGGAGGATCCATGTACAGTCGTCCTCACTTCCGATCCCACGGAGGATCCAAGTTCAGTCGTCATCGTCGCAGTCACAGCCATCACTAGGGTTCCTGCACACAACATGATCGATTCCGAGAGGGTACACTCCTCGAGCAAGAGATTCAATACATAAACTATCACGAATTCCAGAGTTTATGTATTCCAAAGTTTCGTCTCTTCAAAAGAAACCCAACGCGGAAGACGGTGCGTCAAACAGACGCCCGGTCTGACAGTAATTCGCTTTTCCGTCCGAGGGGGCCGGTTGGTTTTTAAGCTAAAAACAACCTGACCGTACTCCAACTGCATCCAAACCTCAAGTGGAGTATGCCAAATGGATCTTCTCAACAAAATGATTTCAACTAATTTGACGGCACGTCAAACGGACGTCTGGTCCTTAAGATATAAGCGTTTCCACTCCAAGGGCCAGGTTTGTTTCCGGTTCGAACCAACCCGGACGTACCCAAACATTGTTGAAACCTCAAGTGTAATATACCAAAATGACCGTCTCAGTCCCAGGATTCCTACAAAAATGAAGATTCATCGATCATAGTTCCCTAGCTCATGTTATGGGAAAAAGATCGAAAATGGTCAGAAGTGGGGGTCTGGGCACGGTCCGACCCAACCCAACCCCCCTGGGTAGGCCCGGCCCGCGTGCCCCGCCCCCCGGCCCGACCGGGGGGCACGCTGGCTCGTCCAGCGAGCCAATTGGGTGGGGGCATGGGGGGGGGATTCCCTCGGTACCGCGGACGCGGTACCAGGCTGGCGCTGCGGTTTCCCCCTAGATACAGCACGTCCGCGGGATCCCACCCTCGCCGAAGCGGCTGAAGCTGCGGCGGGCTTCTACCGGGGCACCGCCACCTCCGACTGCCGGTGCCACCGCTTCGGCAACCCACGCCGCTGGGGGCTTCCACGGGCCACCTGAGTCCTTTCGTTGGTATTATTTTATTCCCGTATGTGCCTACGGACGTCTCAGGACCCGTACATCACGACGAAGGCCTCCAATCGCCATTGATGTCCTGCTTCGTTGTCACCAAATATTTTGTGCCGTAAGAAAAAATAGCGGTGGGCTCAGATTTGTTCGTTAGTCCGCACCCACCGCGTTAGTGGTTCAAAACATCACCCAAAAATTACACGCCATATTGAGAGTATAAATCACATAATGAAATATAAAAAATCCCCTAACTCAATAATTTAAGAAGAATGTCAGCATCGTGGTAGACGAAGTCACTGGGAAAGGTTTTTTAGGCATCTTCAGAGTGCGCCGAGGAGGAAGAGGCATCTCCTCTGTTGTCACAATGAAGAGGATTGGTGGCGCGTCGTTGTTCTTCGAGGAACCGGTGTTCTATGTTGTTCTTCATCGGAGGCTGGCGTTCTTCCAAAACCTCAAGAGTTCACCTACTGTTCCTTGCACAACGAAGCACTCCCCCTTAAAAAAATAATAGGTTCCTCCTATTATTTAATTATACACGCAAAGTAACTCTCCCAAAATTAATTCACCACATTAAATAAAATTTTTTGGCAATAAATTAAGGAAGGGAGAGGGAAGGTCCCCACTTATTAAATTCATTGGCAATTAATTAAAAAGGGGGGGCAAGATGAAGGATCTTCATTAAATTATGGGTTGACAATAATTAATGGAGTGAGGTGGAGAGATTGGCATTTAATGGGGGGGTTTTTAATGATTTTAGGGGAAATTAAATAGTTAGGGCTCATGTGGGCCCCACCTCTATAACATCCACACTTTGGTTGTTAGGTGGATGTGGGCCCCACCCTTAACTACCCATGGGAGGGAATGACCTCCTCAAAAAAAAATTGATCCGACAGTTTTTATTTACTTTTTAATAAACCCCCAAAATTGTCTTCTCCACCATTACAAACGCAACTACGGTAAGGATCACGTAAAGCAATTACCAGCGTTGCGAGTTCATTGATGCCCTCTGATTTTAATTCGTAGCACTAGTTCAAAAGTTAGAAAACCCCCTCATTCGTTCAGTGAATATACCTGAGGAAAAACTTTGGAAATTGATTTCGGGCACATCGGGCCTCGAAATCAAGTGTCTTCAGAAGCCACAGACTCGTAAAATTCCAAAGAATTTTAAAAAAAAATTCATTGAAATGTTTGGGTCTTTAAAAGGAACCTATAGATGAGGAATACTAGTAGAGATCATATCAGGAAGAGGCTTCCATAGAGAATGAGGAAGAAGAAAGGGAATATAAAACTGAAGCATCTGATTCTGCCACCTTGAGTTTAAGTCCTCTGATTGGAAGTTATGATGTGCCTTTAGAGGCTGTTCTTGTTGAATTTGATAGACTTTCTCTTATTCCTTAGTATCCTCCTACTTTTGGATAAATGGAGATGGTTGTGTAAGATTCTTATGAGGATGTCCGAGCAGCTGAGGGTGCTATTTCTCTATAGGTGAATACACCAGTTGAGGGGGTGCATCCAACCAGATTTTTCAGTGTTTCAGTGGCTGTTGAGATTGAAGACTGGGCAGAGGACCCATGGTTTGTAGTTTGTGGGTTGGATTACCCCGATTCTGATAATGAGAAATCCCTCAGTCGACCAGAAGTTAATTATGATAATCTGTTTGAGATATTAATAAGAATGTGGTACGGAAAGCTGACCTGGATCAGTTGATGTCTGATCTTAAGACATATTTTGTTGAAGAGATAAGAAAAATGGAATCATACTTAGTTTCATACATTCAATCAGTTATGAATGATTCACTAGCTAGTATAGTGTCTGAAAGAGCACCTGTTGTTGTGCCTACTAATATAGTCACCAGGGATGACTTAGAATCTTTGAAGGCTGAGATGGAAGAGTTTTTTAGTGCTTATATTTCCGAGTTAAAGAGTCTCTTTGTTGAGGAGATGAGAAATATGGAAAAGTATTTTTAACTCTCTCTTGGTTGTAATGTGTCAAACTTTGAGGCAGAGATAGTGGATTAAATCACAGCTTGCCCGAATCTAGTTTCTAGCATGGAAAAAGATATTGAAGTTCTAAAGTGATCAGTTGTCTCTTTAGAATCCTATATGAGTTCTAAATCTTAAGCAGACAAGGATATTGCTTATGTGAAGAGTGTAATTATCCAAATGGTCTCAGTTTTTGAGGAGTTTAAGCATTCCTTAACAAAGCACGTTTTCACCCAAGATTCTGCAGTGAAAAATATTATCAGTGGGCTAACTAAAAGTTTCAAGGAAACTGTGAATTTTTCTATTGGTTCTCTTGCTTCGAGACCTTCAATAAAATTGGATCAGATTAGAGATTTGATAAAGGAGGATCTTGGTTCAGATTCAAACAGTATCTCTGTGGACTCATCTTCCATGACCCATGTGGTGCCTACCACTAGAGATATAATGAATATTGTCCTATATTATATGAGAGAATCTTATGCTTCTCAGAAGGAAGTAAAAGACAAGGTAGATTACTGTTTCCAAAGGGTCTATACCAAGCATATGCTCAACAACCATTTCAAGCTTATGTTATAGAACATGAAGCTACCTCCAGTCACTGAAGCTTTTCGAGAGCAAGTCAGCAAGCTGAGGGAGTTGACTCCACCTTTGGAAAAATTTATGGAAAACAAGGATGATTTCATTTCTTCCCTGGAGAGAGGAGGAGGAATCATTATGGATTTCATAAATCTCTTATTTTCCTTCTTATATTTTGATGATTGACCAGTGATTGTACATCCAAATTTACCTTCCTCTTCCTCTATTTCTTATCTTGATCAGATGACACCAGTCCAAGCCATCCACAGCCTTACTCCTATGATCACTCAGAGAGCTACACAGTACAGGCCAGGAATAGTTTCAGTAGCTCAGCCTACTCTGATCATTTCTGGTGTTCCTAATCCTCCACCTGCATCCACACAGTTTGAGTCTACCTCGGATCTAAAAGGAAAATCCCACGTGGACATTCAGGAGGTGGAATGAATAATGGCTAAGACATTTGATAGGAATAACTTGTATTCCTTTTGTTTCCTTTTTGTATTTCTTTGTATATTTTTGAACCTTGAAATACAAATGTTCTTACTACCTTTTCCATTCTGTTATTACTTTTTTGTTTTTTTCCTTCTTTTTTCTAATCACAAAGGGGGAGAACAGAATTGATGTGACAGAATATGGAAGGACAAAGGGGGAGAAAAATGAGAATCTAGATATATGAGCATAAGAAAGGGGGGGGGGGAACCTATGAGACTTATGAGATATATAATTTTACATTATAATACCTCTCATACATTTGATTTATAATTCTAGTACTTTGATTTTATTTTGTTTTTATTATTATCTCTAATATATAGTTGGATTTAATTCTATATCCTCTGATACATTACTAATTATTTTTGGATTATAATATCATATGTTGTGATTATCAAAAATGGGGAGATTGTTGACCTCACCAGTTTTGGTAATCTCAATTATGTCTTAATATGATTTGAAAATCCCAAATAATGTTCATTCATATATTAATTACCTTTTCATCCTACTATTGAGTTGATAAGAATATCAAAATGATATTTGGAATATGTTAATAAATGTTTATCTATGTTTATATGTACTTTGAAATAATTCTAACTCAATCTGCATATGTGTTGCATAGAACAGATAAGTTTTATGTGTTGCATTAAACAGATAAATGTTAAGTCCATTGGTATGCACAAGATACTGTTACAGAAAAACAGACACATGGTCTTTGCTACAGAATAGAGGAAGCAGTATGTATAAGTCTACCGGTATGCAAGTCTACTGATATAGACAATCTAACAATATGAAGTACACCAATAAAGAGCTACAGATACAATGCCTACCTTTAAGAATAGTTACCGATACAGACAGAGTCACCGATATGAGAAACTTCTGGTACAAGCGAGTTACTGATAGACAAGAAGAGCTACCAACAGACAGCTACCAATACAAGTCTACTGATATAGACAGACAACTACTGATACATGAAGGGCTACCGATAGAAGGTGTTACTGATACATAAAGATACTATTACAGTGTGTAACCATTACCATTACAAGTCTACCGATAGAGAACTCACTGATACTCAGAGCTACCGATACAAGTCCACTGACAGAGAGTTACTGATGGCCGATGACTATTAACCAGTCACTATTACTTAAACTCTATTCTAATTCAATATTATTAGAATAATGATAATGGCCATATTTGAGGATTTTGATGAAATTAATGTTATTTAATGATAGTTGTTGGTATATTAGGGAACCGTACCTCATACCAGTTAAAGGTAATCATTCCCATTGTCTGGCCTCAAGGAATAAAAGGCGATATCAAGCTACTAGAGAAAAACACTAGAAGACACAAACACACGTATAAAGGAAGATAATATACACACGTACATGAAAAGAAGAACACACTAAGAACTAGAATAACTCTCATACTCATTAAGAATATAATTTCAAAGAAGAAGATTAAGTGCTACAAAGAATACTCTCCTACTCAAGCTGAACACCGACACTGGAAGTGAAGGAACAGAACTACGACACTCTGTTTTTCTTGAAAAAAACCAGAAAAGGACTCAAATCATCAACAGCTTCAAACCAAGGAGTCCAAAGCTTCACTTACAACACATATAGCATTATTAACTCATATTTATTGGTTTATCTCTATTATGTTTCATTCATCACATTTTGAGTAGTGTGTGTACTCTGTATATTCAATAAACACACGGTCTCTTGTGCTAAACTGGAGGATTTCTAAGTCCTCGCACTACACTTCTATTACTCTCTTTTATCCCACTGTGGATATTGATAGAGGTCAAGTGTGACCTGAATAGCCTATGTGATATTGTTCTTTTTCCAATGAAGAACTATGGTAGAGGTCTTGGAGAGTCTCTGTACTGTTGTTTACCCCGATCCAGGGTGTGGATCAAAATTTATATAAATTGTTTGAGAGGACTAAGTCTCAGCTTGAAACTGATCCTCTTGTTTTAAAACTTCTCTGCTCACTTCTTTTGGTTTTAACATATATTGAATATTCCGTTGCTAATTACTTTGATATATGAAATTTTTTTAAAGATACTTTGATAGTTAATCTAGAAAGTGTTTGTCACTATTCTAAATCAATAGGTTAGTTTCAAAAGCTAATTTAATATTCTGATTAAATTAACTGAGACCTAATCAATCTTTTGAGAACCTAATCAAAACCTTATAGTTTTAAAAAGTCACAATAGTTTAACTTAGTTTTTAATTGGGGGATTTTAATAGAAACATTTTTAACAGAAATTTTTAATTAGAACTCAATTCACACCCCCCTCTTGAGTATCAACTCCGACCAACAAATATAATAAGGGAAAAACTAGAAATTACATTAATGGTTATGAATATAGTTGAAAAATTAATAAAAATATATTTTTTACACAAATATATGATTAATTCATTGGTTATCAATTAATTAGAAATGAATATGAAAATAGATTGAAAATAAAGAAATATATTATCATCTGTATGGTCACAAAGATATTTTAACGAATTTAAATAAATTAATTACCATTACTAAGTGATATTATTAAATATATGAGGTAAATATTCAATAATTTTTTTATTTATCAAATATATTTTATAAACACAAGATAATAACAAAACCAATTTTAGGGTTAAAACTATATTTTAAAGGTATTTTTAATGCCTTATAATGAAGAAAAAACATTAAATCTAATTTTTTGGAACATTTATGGTTATTATATTTTTAAAAAATATTTATGTTTTAAATAAAAAATATTAAAATTAGGTTAGGGTAAATATTTGGTATTTTTCTAAAATGAATCATTATCAATGAATAGTGAATAACACTAATATATAATTAAAAAATGATTTTTAATCTAATTTATTGATGTGGATAAATTAAATTTTATACTGGTTTTTTGATTTAATAAGATAATAATATTATAAATTAATACAATTTAGGTCATTATAACCAATTTCAAATTGAAATTATATATAAAGACACAATAATTTTTTGAACGTTTTTAAGATAACAACCTACATTGTCAACCCAACTGCAAAATTAAATTCAAAATAATTTCAGTAACTTATATTATTGGAATTTTGATAATGTATTATATATTTGGAATAACAATAATTTATAATGTCTAATATGTAAAAATTATTTATTACCAAAATGATTAGTGAAAATAATTAAAACTATTTACATCAATTAAGGTCAAATAAAGCTTATATATGGACTAAAATTAAAACATTAGGCATTAATTACCATTAAACTTTTCCAAAATACATTGTATGGAAATAGTTTGATACTATAATCATGTGGATCATATTTTTACCAATATTGGACAAACTTTCCATTAGAAAAACGTTGGTGTAATTCATTTTCCCAAAATTTAAAAGACTGTAACTCCTCCTCTACGATAAAAAGGTCTCACATTATTTGACTTGCACACACCAATCAATAAAAATTTAAAGAACTAGGATATATAAAAATATATCCTAAAAATCCCACCGTAACTCCTTTATGCATCCCTTTGGTCATAAATCCTTCTGAGTAATCCCTTTGGTGTGAACCAAAAGGAGGTACCATAATAAGGGGTTACAAAATCCATCAAACTCTTTTCTATGATTTTCTTTCTCTACCACCTCAATTCATCTTATTTAATGATTGAATAAAAAACCATTAACCATAATATATGAATATTTTTTAATGAAAATTATTCAACCAACACTTACATACAAATCCATCTAATGGGTAACGAACATAGTATTTATCTGTACAGCGAACTACCACCTCACTGAACGATGATTATTCATTTTTCCCTACCAACCCTAATGGTGGAAATTATTATGGAAAATATATTTATATATGTCATATATTATATTTATTATATAATTATTCTTCTTTAATCATTTTACATAAAAATATTCTATCTTTCTATTTGGTTTAAATACAATAATATCAATTGGGGAAGTGTGGACAACCACCCCCGCAAAGTGATGTGATCCATTCACACACTATATGGAATATATTAAGGTCTGGTTTAATGCAATTATATAATGTATATGATATAATAATTCTACATTAATAATGATATATATTTATATATATACATATATTTTGTTAACCATATTTCATTCAACATGAAAATTAAATGGAAACATCATTCGTGTATACGTACGACTTACCATCACCATGAATGGTGTATTCTATTCCATAATTCTATATTATATAGATTATTATAATACACACATAATGTATAAAAATGATATTTACAACTTCTTTAATATTCTGTAAATCATGATATAGTTATAAGGACAAAAGTTATAACAAATTAAGACACATGTGATAAACCAAAGAGAATATTATCTGAGTTGTATCCTTAACATATAATCATTAACAAGTGAGTAATAAAAAGTCATAATCAAACCATATACGGTATTATATGTAATAATATTATTCTGTGATATATTTATAATAAATTTATATTTATTATACAAGGGTTTTGTGTGAGTACAATGAGAGTCAAGACACAAGGTGATAAAATATCATCTATCTTTTTATTTCTATGAGATAGATGATTTATTAACCAGCCATTCCTTTGGTTTAGTGTGTATAATGACGATGAATGTATTATATGATTCTAATAATTAAAATTATGTTTATTTAAATTTCCATTTTATGATATTTCTATCGTGTAATTTCTATTTTAAAAGTCACCAAATCAGTGAAGTAGTTTTTTCTCAATTTTCCTTCATTAAGACACATTCCATATTATACGCCTATATTATTTTACATGAGGTGTATATAATTAATTTGAAAAGTTTTATCATGAATATTAATATTTTCATTGAATTTTATGCTCTATTTAATTTCATTTTCTTACTTGTGGAATATTGTTCAAATTTACCAAGTGTTAAGGGTTTATTGAAACAATCTCATCTCTTTTCACTTTTATTTATGTTGATACTACCGTTGATGAAATAATATGATCCACCTCTAATGAAAAAAATTAATATTATTCTCCTCATGTTTTTCATGGTTTATTCATGTATTGAGACCATTTTTTCACTCTCTGGTACATATGATAGTTAAGAATGTATTTCTAAGAAAGCCCGACATTACACCCTTTTCAGTCAGAAATCATTGATCCTTCAAATCAATGTTTTCTAAAACAATATGCTAGAATATTATAATTCCTTTGATAGTCATTAAAATATTTTTTTCCTTTTTTCTTTTAATTTTTTTTCAATGGAATTTTCATGCCTCTTTCGAGAATAATCCATTTTTTATCCTTTTACTATGAAATAGGAATGTTCTTCTTACCTCGTATGAAATAAAACGATTTACCCACCATTATTTTTGTGAAAATTCATTTTGATGTTTAAAAGGTTTATTTTTTTTGGAAATGTTTCAAAAAGTAATTTTCAAAGAAATGGTTTTCAAAACATTTTAAGGATTTATTTTATTTCAATATATTTTCAAGGAAAACAGTTTCCAGTATTTTTTCAAGATTTATTATTTGCATTGAAGGAAAATGGTTTTCAATTGATTTTGAGCCTTATTTATATGATTTAAAAATATTTTCAAACAAATGATTTTGAGAAGTTTTCGATTTATTTTAATATGTTATCAAATAAAATTGTTTCCAAAATGGTTTTAAAATCATTCTTTAAAAAGTTTCATGTTTATTTTCAAGGAAATGATTTTTAAAAGATTTTTTTTGTTTTAAAGAGACTTTTTCAAAGAATAAAATATATTTTCCTCATGAAATGTTATCAAAATATCATTCCAAATTATTTTCAATCAAATATGACATATGTTTATGTTTCTCCTTCCCTATTCATATATATTGATGAATCTTTTAGGTTTTGATGGTACAATGTTTATGAGACATATTTCTTGTTCGAGGTTTATAAGTTTAAGAAACCTTCTTCTTTTCATGGGATATGATTTGATGAAATGGTTATGAATTCAATATATTTTCTATTGGTTATGTTGTGATTAAATTCTAATGATAACCATTTCATTTCATGGATTATTATTTGATACTTATAAAACCCATATATTTTCATGGGTTATGATATGATGAATGTTTTGTGGAACATGTATGTATGATTTTATTATGTGATGGGCAGAACATATATCTCCCTCCAATTCATTGGGCAATGATAGATGACTCATGAGTATAAATGATATGCATGACCCTTGTTATATATACACAATTTTATACATGGAACTTGTTTCATTCCCATCAGTTTATGCATGATCTTGATTATATATTCACTATGTTGTGATTTAACCTTATTAAGTAATCACAATGTGATGTGTCAACTTGATTTCTTGTACATAATGTTATGTATAAACCAGATTTCATGTTTACAGTATTATTCATGGACCTAGTTTCATATCCACAAGTCTTTGACAGGGTCTGATTTCATGTCCTTAACTTAATGTCTAAAATTATATCTACTTATACATATTCATTATGTCATAAGTTGATGTGTATTCCATCATTCCAAGTCTTAATCCAATTATTTTCTAACATGTATTATGCTCTTGATTTCCTTATGATTCGTGTCTTATGAACTACAAATCCTTATTCCATGATTGATTTTTTATGATATTTAATATCCAAGTAACGATATTTTAATGGACATGATCACATTCTTAAACCCTTATGTTTGTGATATGAATACATAGTCCCTTTATTTACCCTTACTGAGATGTGGAACTCACCTCTTTCTTGTGTTTCCTTTCTCCAAGTTATGGATAAAGGATTTTAATTAGAATTACTATGGTGGAATATATTTAGGGGAAACATTAAATATCTTTCACAAAGCTAGAAGTTTTTTATTCTGTGTTTCCAAATACACTATACTAATCTAGATTTTTGGCATCATTTTTTATAATGTTTTAATTATTCAGAAAAATTGATTTAATTGTCATGTATGAAAAGAGGGAAACTATAATTTCTACTTCCACCCTATAATTATAGATTAGTGACCACCATTGATCAAAACCTCCAATTATACAATACACTAAAAGTAAAACCTTTTTCCTTTTCACCATATCTTAATGACAAGAATATATACACTGAATACGTAATGCATTTCTTAGATAAATTTCAATAGTTTTACAACTAAATGGTGTGGGATTCTATCGAATAATATGATCCAATATTGGGGATTATCAATGTGGAACATGTTTCTTCATTCAAGAAATGTTATTTTTCACCAATGTTTCCACCACTATTGAGGATTTTGACACCCTTATTTTAATGATCACAAAATCATATTTAATATGATGACTAATGTGATTTATTTTTTTGTATGTATTTTATTATGTCAGTTACACTGGTAAAATTTTCATAACTATGAGTCATTGTTAGACAATTACTCCCCATTGAGGTTGAGTCACCTCCAAATGATATCTCACCATCACTATGGAAAAAGTATATTTTTTAGAAGCACTCCCTGTCACCTTGAGTCACTAAATAAATATGATTTTGAAAATTAATAGAATGTATCACCACCATAAGACTACTCATTATTATGGAGAAGTCCCCTCCATCATTTTATTTTTGAAATACGTTAAATTGATCAACATCCAAATTGTTTCACAATCAATCTCAGCTTCATCTAAGACAAGTTGCTACCAGAATCCGAATCACTGCCAGATCAATATAACTCGAGAGTATTTATAACTGTCCGATCTAGTGCCATCATATTCCATACATCTTTATATTGTGTTACCATTATAAATAATAACCACTAATGTCTTATATTTATTTTAAATTATGTATCTATTTTATCTATTTTAGGGAATCTAATGATAAAAAATATTTAAATTATTATTACATTGTAGTTATATAGATATTAATTAAAATTCATGTCATAACATTAAGTATGAGGATAAAAATATCTAGTGTATTCTCTTTGATATTGGTGCTGATAAATTATAAAGAATACTCCCTCATGTGGATATGCAGTGAGGTGAAAAAAATACACATATATGTGAGGAGAGATGATTTTCTAAGAAGTGATCCTTATATGAAGAATTATGAAATTTTATCACCTATAGATGAAGTAAATGAAGTTAAAAATACAAAAATCATCCTACAGACTCACAAGTTGGATTTTACAACACTCATTTCTACAATTAATTTCACGAAACATGGTTGTAGTTGAAGAGTTTCTTAGAGAGAGAAAAACTATTATTTCTTACACCTTTACTAGATATATGTGTTTTAATTAATTATATAACAAGAATTTTGTGTATACTCTGTATTTCTACACATACATTAACCTTTTTTAAACTGGAAGATAATTAATAATATTCTAAAATACTTTTTTACTCTTAATTACCACGATTACTATAGATGAGGTCCCTCTATTTCATTTTATCTTTTATAATCCAGTGATTAATGTGAATGTAGTCCTTTTGTGGCTATGATATTTGTCAATATTTTTTACACCCAATCCAAGTTGTGGATCAAAATTTTATTTTACTTAAACTATATAAAAAAAGTTGATTTCCATGTAGATAGGACAAAGTATCATCTTGAGACTGATCCTCTTGTATTGAATTTTCCGTTGTGTTTTTTATCTTCATTATTTCAATGCTTCAAAACATATTTTCTTTTAAATTGAAAAAACTATTGTATTGATTGCTATAATTAATTAGTGTTTATATATTTTTCAATTAGGTAAATTGATTTTAAAATTTAAAATACTTTTAATTTTGTTTTAACTCATACCTAATACATCATTGAGACATATCTTAAAAATTTTATATTCATACTAGTCTTCTCTTTTACTTAACTAGCCTATATTTAATATAATTGGGGGACTATATTTAAAACAACTTTTTAATAATAAATATTATTGGGTGCCCAATCCAATCTCCGGTGAAAAAGTAACAACAAAAAACATTTGGTATTAGAGGTTATGCTTTGGTATAACAGTTTTGTAAAACATTTTCCACAATAATTTTAGACATTATTTAATGAGATTAAATTTCTGTTGGTTTTAAATATAATTATTTAAATGGATAATAGACAATAAGGTTCTATATCTAAAAAACCACGTTTTATTAAAGGAAATAATTATTCTCAGTGGAAGATCAAAATATAAATTATTATTGAATGTTTGTGTTTTGAGATTTTTTATTTTAATGAGGACAAGTATGAGTTTACTAATTATTCTAGGAGTACTTGTGAAATTCTAAAATCTGGCCTATAATAATATTTGAAAATATTCGAATGCCCTGTATTGTGAAATAGAAAATTTATAATTTAATAGAATATCAACATATAATAATTATTTTTAAATTTGGGACACATTAGTTATTTCTCATGAAGGAACAAACACGGTCAATGAAATGATATTATATACCTATATTGTTATGTATGATACTGTTAAGATGATTCTTAATGAATTAATTTATGATATGTTTCTCTAGTTCAATGAAATAATGAACACCATAAACACCCTGGAATATCTAGTGCCAATCAAGGATCATATTATGAGATTACTCATATGTATTCCTAAAATATAGAGGGGGATATCATTATCAATTAGAGAATCTTATGATATTAGAAAAATACTAGTTATAAAATTAATTTTTAATCTGATGTTGTATGAAGACTAACTAAATTTTTAGTAGAGAAGAACATGATGATACAAGAAGGAAGTTAGTAGCTTTCAATTCTATTACATCTAAACAAAATAAAAATGAAAATGTTAATGTTGAATGTTACAGTAAAATATAGTTACCAACAGATAGTGATGACTAGATGGCCCGAATAGAAAAGAGATTTAAGAAGTTATATAAAAGCATAAAATTATTCAGTAAGCCTAGTTACAATTGAATGTATGAATGTAGAGAAACTAGGATGAGATATTTGAAGAATTATTACTACACTAAAAAAATTACCTTCTATTAATTCAAATTCAATGTATATGATAAGGTAGAATATACAAAATTGAAATACAAAACGAAATATGGGGAAAAAGAAATAAAATTCCGGATAGAAATGAACGAAACATGGAGTTCCTCTGAAGACATATCTAGTGACTCCAAATCTACTCCTAAATATAATTCTTACACTTCCAGAATATGCATCATAACTAATGTCTTTGGGGTAATTTTTGTATCATCTACTCATATTTCTAACTATTATAAAAATGAAAAAAATGAATGTGATGTGACTAAAAAATAAAGGATTGAATATTATAACATGCATGAGGTTAATTTAATGAACATAATGATAAATATTATGTTATGAAATAAAAAATAATTTATTTTATAATACTAAGTATGACCTCACTTTATAAAAAGATAAAAATACATAGATGTTAAGGTAGCATACTGAACATAAACTATCGAATGAAAAACAAAAGAAATAATTAGAAATTTCTACCAATAGAAGCAAACATTTTATACATAATATAGGTAAATATATTGCTATAAATTATGTTATAGGTCTAGGATACCAACCTTGATAGATAAGAATATTTAATAGAACATTTTTAATGAAATATAATTTTGAATGTTCGATTGTCAATTATTTTTCAAAAGGATCACAAAAAGTGTTTATTTCAAGAAGAATAAATTCTATTTATAAGATACCTATAAAAAAGGGTTCATAATGGACTTATTACTAACACATATGTACCCAATCATATATTGGTAGTGAAATCATTCAATGTATATTTTTTCTCTAGGTAGTATTATGGAAGACAACATGTAATTTTTTATAGTACTTGTAAAGGATTAACAAAACAAATATGGTATAAGACTACTAATGTTTCACGAGTCTAATAAATTTTGATAATGATAATGTAAATTTTAGTGATAATGACAAAGGGAAAATAATTATCACTTTACAAATTGGTAAAACAAATTCTATTTTGTTTTCCAAAGAAAAATTTTATAATATTTTGAAGTATAATTTTCTTTTCATATCACAATTATGTGAAAATAGTTTCGATGTTGTTTTTTAAAATAATTAATAAAACATTTTATATTCAAAATAATATCTAGTTTTTACTATATTAAGGAATTAAAATGTTTTTTTTGTTGATATTAATTATTTGATTACTCAAAATGTCTCTTTCTTGAGTTCCTTTCAGAATTAATGTTGGATTTTGAATATGATATTTTGTCACTATAATATTTAATCACATAGAAAGCTTAATTGTAAATGTTTCGTCAAGGATATAGAAAAACATAAGTACCAAAATTACGAATTCAATAAACCCTTACTGAAAGGGAAACATTAAAATATTTATTTTAATTTAAATTATGAAGTACCAATTTCTCAACCTCTTGAGTTGGATCAAATTGAATTATTTTGACCTTCTAGAGTTTCTACTAAAAATGGATATGTAAGAAGAACTATATAATTTTGAAATAAATAGAATATTTGAACTGGTTGATAGATCCATGGTCACCTTATCTGTAGTCACTATATGTGTTTTAAAAATTAGGTAGATGAATCAGGCATGATTTTATGAAAAAAATCCACAATTATTACACAAGGTTATATTCAAGAAAAATAAATAGATAAAGAAGAGACCACTGGACCATTATCCAGGAATGAATCTATAAGAATAATACATTCCTATATAGATTATATATATTTCAAACTTTATCAAATGGATATAAAATGTACATTCTGAAATGGTTATATTGTTGATGATGTTTTTACAGAACAACCCCAGGTTTTTAGAACCCCCATTTTCCTAATCATGTTTTCAAATTAACAAAATCATTATATGGTTTGATTCAATCCCCTAGATCTCATTATGATAGACTCATATATTTTATTATTTAAAAATGATTTTGAAAAGGTATAGTTGATCCGACCAATTTTATAAAACCAATTTCAATAGATTTTTTAGTTAAACAAATTTTTGTTGATGATATATTTCTGGATATTTAAAAATTTGTGTAAGTAGGGATTTTCCAAGATTAATGAAAAAGGAATTGGAAATGAGTTAAATAGTGAAGTAATTTTTTGTGTGGTTTTCATACTTTCCAAAATAAAGAATGAATTATTTTAATTCAATGATAATATTGTAAGTATATTTTTAAATATTTTAATCAAGATAGGAGTAAAATTAGTGATACTCCTATGAGTACTACCTGTATGTTAGTTTTGGAGAATGCTGGGAAACTAGTGGATTAAACTAGTTATTGAGGTATGATTATAATACTTATCCACTTGATTGCTTGTTGACTGTATATTATGTTTAGTGTGTGTATGTATGCTCATTTTAGGGAAAATATAAAATACTCACATTTAGTTGATGTAAGAATAATTTTCAAATACGTAAAATATACTAATAATTTAGGAATGTTCTATCCAAGGGGGAAATAATTTTACTTATTTTTCTAATAAATATTTTTTTGGATTTATGTAAGACAGAAAAACATCCTCTAGAACAAGTAATATTTTGGGAAAATAATTATTTTCATAGTGATGTAAGAAAAAAATTGTTTCATTGTCTACTGATGAATATTAATACATATTTTTAAGTAGATAATGTGTTGACATTTTGGGACGAAACTACCATGACTAGACTATGGATATCAATTCTGACATATCCCTATAAACTGTGAAAATTTAGGTCTTGTTAACATTTCTATGAATAGTGTATCCCATTCCACAAAAGGCATATTTGTGTAAGACATCACTTTATGAGATACAATTTTCAAAAATGTTATATCAATCTTGAATAAATTGGTATATAACATTAGATTTCTGATATTTTTTTTTTGTAATTTGACTTCATGGAGAAGGAATTACATCAAACATGAGTTAGGTATGATAAATTTTGGTTAAGATTAATTTTCTAGGACTTATGGTTGTAAATGAATCACCATTTTGAATGTTTCACCATTGATATTTCTCATCATTAAGTCGTCTCACTGTTGATACTTCTCACCATTGATAATTATCACTATTGATACATCCCAAAATTTATATTTCTTGATATTGATACTTCTCACCATTCATACTTCTCACCAATATATCTCCCATTGTTAAATTCTCAATGTTTGATGTATACCTATTGGTTAGTTCACTATTGAAATTCCGGCCTTTTATATTTTTATATCAGACTATTTTAAGCCAGCATTACTATTTTTCATTGTTATTTATTTAATATTTTACCGGAATCAAATTCCATTCTAATTTTAAATTTTCAAATTTTATCCCAATCATCAACTATTAAATCAGGAAATACATAAATCATATAAATTTGAATTTATCTAATTCAATGATCACTCTCTCATGAAAAAGTTTTTGTTATCTTTTACCTCCAAACTATCGACATTCTTTCCCGTTATCCTAAAGCAGTCAATAAAATCTCCTTGGCCAGAATGAAGCGACGTTCAGAGTCTTCTTCTAACAACTTCATCAAGATGTGAAACAGAAGGGTGATTTGAGTGGTTAAGATATTTCATTATATCCTCTAAATACTAATCTTTCAAAGAGATTTTATATTCTTAGAAAGGTAGTTCAATCCAAGTTTTTGTTAGACAATAATTCATTGGTGCTTCATGATATTCAGGGCCATGGTTGTGTGGAATGGTTCTCTAACAATAAGAGACCATTTTAACCTTTGTTAGTATATGAATTTTATCAATTCATTTAGTATAGATTAGGGGGAAATAAAGGGAGGGTAATAAGTTGAGTGAATTGAAGAAAATTTCTCATTCCTTATAAATAGTGGGATGAATGTTCTGATGTACCATATTAAATATTAGAAAATGAATATAGAGGAATGATTCCTAATGATAGTGATGATTTCATTTATGGATATGACCTTTCTATGTTCAATGGTGATGGAATAGTTCAAATACTGATTACATTAGAGATTGATTTTGAGTATATGATTCGTTTTATGTTCATTCATCACATGTGTTTTCCTAGAAAATGATTCATGGATATATTAAGATACCATTATTTTAACCTCCATTTCTCTCTGAAAAGAATGATAAAGATCAATTTCGGTAGATATTTGATTCTTTATAAGGTATAGATGAGTAATCCTACTTCTATATAAAATTCACTAATATAAACTACCATTATTTTAGAAATATTAGAATCAAAAGATTTACTTAGTTATAGTGATGATATTAGTGTGGATTGTTGGATTTTTTTCATCACAAAAATAATTTACAGAAGGAGAATAATAACGTGGAATCCATGGGGAAATAAATGGATTGTTGATAATGAAATGTCGAATGGTTAATTCTATCCTGTATAACATAATTCAAGACTAAAATACCTTGTTGATCTTTTGAAAGATCTAGATAAACTTATGGAATATTTTGATGAGAAAGAAGAATCTATTACACATAGAGTTGCAGAGGAGAAAGAATCATTTTCGGATACAGGAAGTCATCCTGATCAATCTAATAACTCTCCTTCTATTTCTTATGGAGAATATAGTTTTCCTAGGACTTCATATAAAATAAAGAAAATTTTAAAGGAAGTATTTGAATAAGATAAGATATAAATGTATAGAGAATATTATTTCATATATATTTCTAAATTAGATGCTGAGAATTGTGAAGATGAAGATAAAGAAGGATATGGTAATAATGAAGATTATAGAAAAAAATAGTGATGAATGTTATGGTTATAGATATTCTGATATATATAAAGGCTGAGTTAGATTTTAGGGTGTATGGATTCCTCATGATCTGTTTTTTTTTCACAAGCATCTAGTTCTAAATAAGAGGAATGTCCATATTTTGTGGAAAAATTAGTAAGAGTTGAAAAAGAATAATCAGTTGAGGGGGGAGAGGATCCCCAACTTTGGAAATTCATTAAGTAGTTTCTATTTCATATGGAGATGATAATGTAGCTTTTTCTAATGATCATATAATTATTAAATAGTCCTTGAGTGAGCGTATAAAGGGTATTCATACTGTTGACCAATCCATTACTGAGAAAATGGAAGTTGAGGCTGCATGTGTTGAGTATATTTTTGTTGTATAGAGATTAGATGATTATAGATTAGCTTTACCTATTGTTGCAGTGGAAATTTTTGTTAATACCATAGTTCCTTAATAATCTCCTATTAGACCTAATAATTATTCTAAATGTTTTATTGACCTCATGTTTGAGGTGTGGAAACTATTTCCTAGTTGTTCGAAAGATAATGGTGAGCATGTTTTTCAAGAAACAAGGGATCCTAATTGTTAATTAGTCAGAATGACTGATTCTCATGGTTGGTTGGAGATATTTACTAATGTGTTTACCAGGACTGAGCCTATTACACTTGTGCCTTCTCCTACTTGTCCTACACTTCCAGTGGATGTTGTCACGAAGGGAGTCCGAAGTTACTTTTTTAAAATTAATTGATCATATATTGATGTTAATTTGACAAAGAAAAAAATACTTGGTTACTATATTATTATTAAAGGCTAATCAAATTTTATTTTGAGTAAGAGATTCAACATATTCATCCAAAAATGACACATCATAACTAAGAAAGTGAAATTGAAAACAGAATGTTGGAAAATGAAAATGAATCATCAAAATCAACTATAATGAAGTTAAAGTCTTTATTTAAAGATTACCTACAGTATTTTTTGTAATGGAATGAAAATATTACTTCTATGGAATTTATTTATATTTCTCATCCACCTGTATTCTATGTTGAGATAATTTTATCTATTGTGATTGATGATCTTAGATCTTCTCCCATTGTTATTCTTGAATAACATCACATGACTTTGGAAAAGATAATATTTAACAGTGATCATGTACTCATATTAGTTAAATATTATGTGAAGCACATGAAATCTGATATAGAGACTACCAAAAATCTTACAAGTATATTCTTTTTATAATTTTCACTTTGAATGAGATGAATTGTCATTTAACATTTCATGCTGAAAATATGAGGATGCCTTCTGTGTCACATTCCTCTATGTAACAAGTGAACTAGTTAAAGGTGATAAATTATGTGCTTCGACAGTTTATGGTAGAGAATAAAATATTTTACATTACAATGGAAGGTGGTTTAATTATCATTATGGATTTTATAAACCTGATGAAACCATTTACGCATGTACATTGAACTTCAATAGTGGACAATATAGCTATAATAGTTAAAGATCATCTGAACCCTCCAGCTACTACTCAATATTTCATCATAACAAGAGCTACCAAATATCATCTTGAACCACATATAGGTCACTTCTATAATTTTTAGTCTATATCATAGAGAATATGTGTTGAACATCAGACCGATAATTATTAGAGCACCCCATTCCTTAACAAATTTTACTGTAGTTTTTCCAAAAGAAACCCCAACCAGAGTTTCAATAGCTATTTCCTCATCCAAAGATAAGGGAAATTATCCATTGATTCCTTCTATACACCCTTAGTGTAATCCTTGTTCTTAGAATTTGGTGTCAGATGGGAATATTATTGATAGTTTTTAAAAAAAATCTGTAATTTTTTAAAATAAAATTCTCTTCATCTGTAATGAAAATGTTCTTATTAATATAATGTTTATCTATTCTTTTATATTTTATTCTGATCATTTTGATTATCCAAAAGGGGGAGAACTATTATATAGAATTTATATTCCTCTAAAAAAGCTAACAAAAATCCATGGTTCTATTTATTACTATTTAATTTTCATTGATACCATAGTGCTTTCATTGCTATTTTCATTTCAATTTTTATCTCAAATACTGAAGAATATGTTAATAACATTTATAAAATTCCTTGTTTATTGTGGTTTAGACCATTGACACTCTATATTTTTTTTTACCTTTTATAATTTTGTTTTTCCATTAACACCATACACATTTTACTTAAGAAAACATCTTGTATCAAATTCCATGATTTGTGTTCATCAAAAGGGGGGAGATTGTTTGAACCTCTATTGAGGTGGTTGAAACCATTGTCCTAATTATAATTGTTTTTATAATGACTAATTAGGCTTATGTTTTAGGTTATAATTTTATCATATGAGACAAATAGGAGAAAATTTCCTAATTTAGAGCCACCATCAGATAATTACACACTATTGTGGTTGAGTCACAACCAGAAAATATCATATTATGGATATGGATATGGATAATTGTTTCAAAAAATCACTGTCACTTTGAGTCACCATAATAATGAAATTTTGATAATTTAATGTAATGTATCAGTACTAGAGGACTAATCACTATTGAAATGAAGTCACCAGCAACAAATAATTTTAGAAAAGTTCTAAATTGATCTACTGCTAATTTGAGTCAACACAAGTCTAAACAACTATTTAGGAAACTCACTACTAGACTCCGAGTCACTACCATAGTGTCTCACTACCAGATCTAGAAACTACTACAGTGTGTCTCACCACCATATTGTTTCACCGGTAGTTCAAGACACTACCGGATTGTGTCACCATACAAAAGAGTCACAACTAGTATCTAATATTTGTTTATAAGTAAATATCTCTGCGGGAATTTTTTTGGATTTTAATTGCCAAATATTTTTTATTGATTGTCCCTTATTTTTCAGAGAAAGATTCATTAAAAATAATATTAAAATGTGATGTTTGAGGAGAAGATTATTTAGTTGATTCACTTTACTGTTATTGATGATAAATGATCAATAAGACTCCCTCATTCAGATATGAGATGTGATGAACAATAACTATACATGTACACATAATGAGAGTTTTGTTTTTTAAAAGTGTGCATTACTCTAGGAATTCTAACAGAAATAATACAAATCACTTTGGAAGTCTGAAAAACTTATTAATGTCTCACAATAAAGAAATTATGAAACTTTTTTTATCGTAGATATCATAAAAACTACTCGAGCTACAAATCTTATCAGATAGAGAAACACTACTATTTCTAAAATCATTAATTGACTTATTTATTTTATTTCATTACATTGTGAGAGGTGTGTGTGTAATCTATATTTCTACACACACAATTTCTCATATTTCAATCTAGAAGATACATATATTTCTTTTTATATACATTTTACTCTTGTTTCACATGATTATTGTGGAAGTGGGACCGATGTGGCTAGTTACCTTTTACTACAACGATTATTATAGAAGAGGTCCATGTGTGTCCTAGATAGTTCTCATATTGTTGTACACTCAATTAAGGTTATGGATCAGATGTTTATTTTATATTCGATTTTTACAACATGTTATATCCATGTAGAGAAGACCAAGTCTCACCTTGAGACTGATCCTCTTTTATTCAATTTTCCACTAAGATCTCTTTTTATTCCAATATTTATAGGCCAATTTGTTTTAAACTGTAAAAAGAAACCACTATTTTGATATTTAACATGAATCGGTGTTTATATTGGTTTTTTATTGAGTAAATTTATCTAAAAAGTTAAAATATGTTTCAATGTATTTTAACTGATGACTAATAAATCATTGATAAAATTTTTATATGGTTTAAAATTATATCAATATGTTAATATTGATAACTAGATAATATACAAATTAATTTGCGGATTTTATTTAAACCAATTTTTAATAGATATTT
The DNA here is from genome assembly GCA_963277665.1 of Viscum album. Taxonomy (NCBI): domain Eukaryota; kingdom Viridiplantae; phylum Streptophyta; class Magnoliopsida; order Santalales; family Viscaceae; genus Viscum; species Viscum album. Next base: position 471,382,698 of record OY728123.1, read on the forward strand.
TTATGGGGTAATCAATTAAATCCCCCACCCCACCCTCTTGAGATAATCACTCTGAACAACACCCAATTATAGTGGTAATAGTCTATGTTTCAATACCAAGTGTATTGGATTCCTCGGTAGGTTAATATCTACATTATCCATGAGTAGTGATTCCATTATTCTATCTAGGAACAATTTATAAATAATGTAACACATTTCATTATCACTTAAATACCTAATATAAAAATTCAAACATTTTATATCGCATAAAAATATATGATTATTAAATCTTAGAATCATAAATTGTTGTTTCTTTGGGGACATATTTACATTAAAATCATTAAAAATGGTTTTGTAAAGAAAATATAAACTATACAAAGAGTATCTATAGGGAGTGTAATACTAGGTGTGTAGTAAGTGTCATTGTCTTGTACCAGGTTACACCAATTCAGGCATGGCACACCTTTTCAGAGTTGTTACCCCTGGGTACATATCTGCCAGAACCACATCTACATGTAGTACCATACTAGGATTTATTGATAAGAATACCCACATAATCTATGTGTTACCAATATTCAATGATTTTATTACATAAATATACTCAAATTTTAACATAGGATTATGTTCCCTAATCTTTGTTCTATAAATCCAGTTTCCAAGGTTCCTTCTTAACGTAATATGATAGAAACTATAACGCCCCAACATCAGAAGCTCGAAGCCAGTTAATTAAATTTTTACATTGGCATGATTACAATGAATCATATCATAAATTATGGATAAGTTTAGTAGTTTTGGACAACTATATTATATACATTATATCAATTTTATATTGTCAAAGGTAAAAAACATTGTAATTAAAACAATGAAATTAGCAGCCTCCTCGAAAGCTTATTCAACGATTTCTTCTTCATAACATCAGAAATAAAAACTAATATGGGTGATCTCAAATTAAAATTATGGATGTGAAAAAAAGAATAAATAATTAATTTATAATAAAAAACATGGAAATACAAATAATTGATAACACATGCCATTAAAATAATTTCATAACGCATAATCAAAATATCATGGTAAGAAACCGAACCACATTCCATTTAATCAACAAACTATGAATATAATTCATATATAGATATGTCAAAGAAAACACCTCATGGATATACAATTACTGACAATAAATGATGGAAATTCATAATTATTGGATATCATGATTATTAGGTACATGGTACCCTTACCATCAAGACCTTTCACATAACTTTTTAGCATACATGGTAAAACCCCATCTAATTTCTCTATAGGATTCATCTTATGAGGCTACTGCTGAATCGAGGGTCTATCTATAATGCGGCCCCACCAGCATCATATCTATCCAATGAATTCCACATAAATCATTTAATTAATTTAATTTAAGAAAAACGTTCCTTATCAAAAACCTATATTAATTAAAAGAAATAGATTTTCAATAATTCCACAGTTACTCAAATAACTATCAAATTGAACACCTTTTGTAAAAATTGTATACTATTTATGAAATAATAATATCCACTAAATGAGAATATTTTTATGAAATAAAAATTTAATATACCATAAAATTATAATAATGAAAGTGATTGTTTCCATAGAAATTTAATGATCACAAGAGAGAGTAATATTTCAAAGGTAATCATTCAACATATTCTTGAGGAAAATAATTTTTAAAAATTACAAAGTTATCTATAAAACTTTGAAATATTTGAATCATAACCCATGTGAAGGTATAAAATTAAATTATTGTTTTGAATACAATAATGATAAAAGGATTCATGATATAATATATAAAAAGGGGTAGTTGATACACCACATAAAATAATTATGTGGTGAATATGACATTAATCCCATAGATGTAAATAGTGAGATGAAATTACCTTACCTTGAGTTGGACTTGTCACATGTGCCTTTATGATCCTATATAATAAAACTATGTTAAGTATTTACAGTATTCATAAAATTTTTCATATTTATTATTACTTTTACAATAGTTATTAAAATTTTTTATACAACTACTTAACCAATTAAGTTCATAACTGGTCTTTTGAAAAAATTCAGTTCATTTGTTAAAAACAAATATTGTAGGTTGACTATGGTTAATGGAGTCATTATATAACCAACCACAGAATAATAAAAATAATATTAATTTAAATCAATTATATTTTTAAAACCAATAATAAATGTTGGTTATGAAAAATGAACTAACATTATAATCATAGTGATTGTAGGTCGTACATATGCATGAGTAACATTCCCATTTTTCAATGATCGTTATGGAAATAAGTTAAGTAAAATTATAATTATAAAAATGATAATTATATTATTGATACCATTTTATTTAATAATATATAATTATATTCATAATTATTTTTATATAAAAGGATTCATATCACGTCATGGTGGAGATAGTCCACACATCTACAAAGGATGTTATACCCTTCTTAGTGTGTGGAAATGGTAATAAATAAAATGATATATTATATATCTAGAAAGGAAATTATTTCATTATTATAATATTTGCATCAATTATTTTATGTATTTTTTTATTAAAACCATATTTTATACATTCCATGTACGGTGTGAACATATCACATTGCATTGGGGAGGTGGTAGTGCACACGTCAACAAACGATATTATCATATTCTAGAAAACTCAGTGCAGAATGGTTTGTGAAATATAAAAATTACAGAAGAATAAAAACTATATAAATATCTGATATATCATATATAAATATGATTACCATTATTATTCAAATAATTAGATATGGTAAATGAAAAATTAACAATCATCGTTTTGCAAGGAAGAAGTTCACTATAAATGAAAGGTAAGATCGTTAATCATTTTTTGGAAGTGTGTTTTAGTTTAGTTAACAAAAATAATATAAAAACAAAAAAAAAATTATTATCATGGGGTTATTATGATAGAAATTAATATGAATATTATAGGGTTATGGATTGAAAAAAATATCTTTACGATGGATTTTACTTATTCTTTAGATAACTATTTTTGGTTTTCACCAAAGGGGTTCTAATTTCTGCATAATCAGAAGACTCTAGAATGATGGGAGGGGTTTTGGTAGCCTATTTTATCATATTTTGGGTGAGATATGTGTCTTTATATATGTAAATATATGTGAGGTGTGAGCTCCTTTTCATAGTGACAGAGGAATGGTTTTCTTTAAAAAATTTAAAAATGGAATTTCACCCATGATTTTCCAACATCTAGTGCCTCCGATAGTGGAAAAATTCAATAAAAGTGAGTATAGGGTCAAAATATGGACATGAATGAGGTTTGACAATTTTTTTATGTCCTTTTGGATCTTATGATTAAGGGTTTTCCCCCTAGTTATGATAATTTTTCTCTTAATCACGTTAATTAATTTAAATTATCTTCAAAAATATTCTTGATCAAAAACTATGTTGATGTTATTAGAAATTATAAATTACTCTAAATAAAAATATGGAATCCATTTTTTAATTACAATAACATTTGTGGTAGAAATTAATATAAATTTAATCCCGTATACATGACAACAAATCAGTGTTTAAAAGTAAAAATGTTCAAAGGTTTTTATGTTTTTATATCTAATTTCAATGTTTAATTGATTATAATGACCTAAATTAGATAAATATATATAAAATTTATCTAAAAATATTTAAAACAAATTACTTATGATCTTTTACCTTATAAATATACTAGGAAATAAAGTATTTTAAATTAATTTTATGTATTATTCATTTTTCGTCAAAACATTGAACTTCGTCCCCGAAATGCAAAAATTTACCCTAAAATAGTTTTAATGTTTTTATTTCAAAAATGATATTTCTTTCATATTAAATTAATAATTTTTTTTAAAAATATATTTAATCTACTTATGCTAATAAAGGCTGTAAAATTGACTTTTTGAAAATATATTTTTTTATGCGTAATATTTGTTTTGTTCTTATCTTATTCGTATCAAATCTATTAAGTGAATATAAAAAATGTTTCATTGAATATATAATATTTATATTAAATAAATATAAATCACTTATATTAATTAATTTAATTTATTAGGATATGAGGAATATATGATCATTAAAATAGTTTTTAAAAAAACATTTCCCTTATTTTAAATGGGATCAACTATTCATTTCTAATTAATATGAAAAAAATGAATTCAACCATATATTTTTATAAGTTAGTAAATTATATACATAAAAAAAATTTTATATGAACATTATATCTTATTATATTAAATAATAATTTCATAATTATATATTGTTGTTCTATAAAACTCGGAATTACGTGTAACACAATGTACCGAACGAAGTCAATCATTCGTGTAAGAGATGATATGTTAGTCTTACATGAATAACAAGCTATAGAATATAAATTTATATTTAAAATATTAAATATATAATAAAGTTGACAGACGTTATATTCCTTTGTATTATTGGTTTTCCATGTCATACACACTATTTAGGAAAATGTCCTTACATTATAATTTCAGGATGTTACAAGGTAACATTATCAAACTGCAACTTTTAATTTGTTACCTTTTTAAAAATTCTACATAAGTGCTTCATAAGAAATATAATAATAAATACATTATAATTTATATAAAATAGTTTTATTTTTATAATGGAATATATTCTATCCAACACTTATCTCATCTCCTCTAATTCATTGAAAAATGAATATGTTGTATATATAATGTCGGTTAACTACCTTTATGGATTATGATTTTTCATTACAATATAATTCCCCCATGGATGGTTTAAATACAAATTTAATTGTATAAAATAAATGTATTATATATATTATATTTTTTACAAACATTCTAAATTTTATATGAACATAACATTAAATGAAACAAAACTAGTTGAGATGGTTGGAAAATTCCAAAATAAAAAAATTATAATTAACATTTCATTAAATGAATCATCCAAATTATAGAAAAATGATATGAGGGACCACTTGAAAATATTAAATTCAATTAATAAAAATTCATTTGACATATTGAGTATTATTATAATTTTTCAAGAACATCCATACTTATACACGATTGAGCCGACCAAGAAATAGTGAAACTAACAATGAAATTGAACAATATAACTCATCTAAATGGCCATAAATGAATATAATAAAATAGTAATAAATCTAACATATTTTAAAAAGGTTCTGAATTATGTAATTAATGAATATAAATTTATTATATATGACATTAAGTATATGGGAAGGATTCATCTGTATATATGTTAAGGGATCTCTATGAACCTCCATATTTACATTGGGTAACATTTTACCTCACATTGCCTAATTTTATCCCTTAATAATTACTATATACTTATCATAAATTCGGTATATATGTTTCAATTGTATATATATTCCATAATTAATATTTCTGTTATGGGAAAATACATATTTAAAAAGGCTCTATTAACAATACCACTCGACAAGAAAACCCAATTGAAGGGAACTTCTCTATTTCTTAACCAATTTTTCATTACAATCCATAATATTCATAAGCCACCCATATCATCTAAATTTTAACATTGTATCATGAATAAATTTTTAGATAATTTATTGTTTTATGGAAATAATTACAAATTTCTACTTATTATGGCTCTTTCTTTTTTTCTTAAAAATTGCAATAAAGTGGAATATTTCTAAAGGTAACAAACCATTATTTTTCATGTTTTCAATTAATTTAAAAATAATTATTCATGATCGATTATTATTGTTCCTTTATGAATGTATGAGAGTTATTTAATCCTTTTTTTCAATGATACCATTAATATACACCCTTCAGTTATTCCTTATGATATTATAATGAAACCCATGTATTTCCATGTGTAATCTTTTTGTTTATTCCTTCTAATTGATTTCATTATCTGGAAAACATAAGCATGTAAATTTTATTAAGGGTACAACGAGATAGATCACTAGTACATTGCGTAATGTTTCAGTCTCATGATAGTTTATATATGAAATTAGGTAGTAAACCTAATCCAATATGGGACTTTTTCCACTATATGATATCTTATTAGAAGGTTGTCTGGAATCATATTTATTCCATGTTATATGTATCTTACTCATTTGTATTATTCCATAACTATATGATTAAATTATCTATATATATATTATTCCAACATAAGTTTATTCATGAACCATGTAATTTATGTTTTCTTGTTTAACCATTTGAGTATTTTTCTATGATTTAATTCTATTTTTTCTCCATTACTAGGAGTTTAATCCAACCAATTTTGGCTACACATTCAATAGGATATATTTTTCAGTTATAGGATCTAAAAGGGAGTTTTTATATCAATATGTTGATCAATAAGAAGTTGTTTTTTTCTAGTTTCATTTTTAAAAATTATGTACCATGTAGTCCAGAGAAACTAGGCAATTGGGAACCTTGGTTTTTATTAACGGACATTTATGCCTTAAATCAGGTAATAATATGTTTCAATGTCATGGGTAGCTCTGGTTGATATCAAATAATGGATCGGCAATGTTGAGGGATTATTACTGTAAAAAAATTATTAATAACCCTTTGGATAATTCAATCACCATGGATAACATAGATATAAACATATGGAATCATATGGTAGGATATAATATTCAATTATATTTTTGTCCTATAATGTTACTGGTTTTATTTTTATATACTCATTACATATGAATTGAAAATGGTATTTTATTTATTTTCTGTTAATGGTGAAAAATATGAGAACCTGTTCCAACAAAAAATGCTTTAGGAAACGTGTTGATTTCCCTAATGAAATTACAAACATGATTGGAATGGGAGATAAAAACATTGTGATTGTATTATATCAACCTGATATAGTCAATAATTATAAGTTGAATCATAAGGAACATCCACCATCTATAAAGAAAGTTAATTTTGTAGTTATATCCATTATTTGACAAAGGCCCACTACATTTAGTTGATCTTCGAATCACCTCGATGCAGAATAATGGAATTACACCAGTGAGAAGAAAATTTATGCTTGATAAATCTCAAAATAGGATGATGTTGTATTGGTTATCTAACATTTTTATGGAAATCTGATCATTGGTGGATGCTGATCAAAAACAAGAATTATATATATGAAATTGAATCAAAATAATGGTAATTATTAAAGAAAATATTATCCAATAAATATTTTCCCCAAACTCTATATCTTAAGATAGAGAGGGAGTTACATGTTCTAATGTAATAGGAATATGAATCCATGTAGACATAATATGAAAAAAATTTATGGAATACATGGTGCACCTATAAATTTCTCAGGAGCACTGAATGAAACTTGGATCACATTATTTTTGGATTAAATCCAATTATATATAAATACTTTATGATTCAATACATTGATAGATATGAGTATATTTTTTGTTGTGCTCTTATTGTTGAGATGGATATTTGTGACTCTAAGTGGTCTCCTATGATCAATGAAAAAAATTGAAAAATGTATTTTGATATGGGAGGATCAAAATATAATCATGTGGAGGAATGGAAACAAAAAATACCACGTTTCAAATTGTTAGTATAAGGATCTTAGGAACTATCACTATGGAATCGGGATTTTCTTCTAATGTGTAATAGAGGGGCATTAGGATAATCATTGTTGATGGGATATAAGGAATCCCAATCATTCATACTTATAATGGAAGGTATAGATCAACACTCAAACTATAGTATAATTATTAAAATACAAGAAACGTTGGAATTATGTGATCCAATAACATAAGAAAGGGGGTTTTAGAGATAATCAATGAAAACAACCTCCAAGGAATAAAGGAAGAGATTATTATATCACTAATACCGAGATTGATCTGGCAATGATATTGTGATAGGTATGATGATTATTCAATCTAAATTAGAGAACATACTTTTTTATTATATATATACAGATTATTTTATATATTTCATGATTAATATAAATTTTCAAAAAAACCTCAAAATATAGAGGTTCAGTTATCTATAAGAACCAAAAATAGGGAGAATAATAAAAGTGAAGTATATAAATCCTCTTGGATCAATGTATGTTGACTGAATCTCTATGAAAATATCATGTTATGTCATTTACTGGAGTTTTATTATATATTGGGAATTTTTTGGATTTCATTATATAAATACAACATCAATAATAAGTTGGAGGAGATCAGTCTTCACATCCCTATCAATCCTCTCATTTAGTAAAAATGTATATAGGAAGATGAATATCCTTTAGAATATTCTTCAAAATCATGGAATATATTAACCTATAAGAAAGAATATCTGGATTAAATGATTGATCAAAATGTGAGGATCATACATGAATTCATTCCATTGTGAAGGATTTCACTAATGTGTCACCTGAAGAATTAATTAGTCTTCCTCTGCATCAAGAGGACCCGTTCTTAATTGAACTTATACTTGGATCTATGCCCATAAAAATGAAACCTTATAGGAAAACCAAAATTTAATTTCAATAAAAGGACAATTTTTTGAAAGAATAGAATGAACAGGGTTTTATACATCTTAGTGCATAAATATAGGGTGCACTGGTCTTATTCTTAATGTAGAAGGATGGAAAAATTAACATAATAATTTATAATTCTGGGCATCAAAATCATGCTAAAGAAAATGTATCCCTGTCATAAATAGAGTAAATGTTCAATAAACTTAATGGAGCTGTGTATTTATCTAATATTAACAATTGATTTGGATTTCATCAATTAATGGAGAAAAAGGAAGATAATTCAAAGACAACCTTCTGAATGATGTATGAACATTTTGATGTCGTATTGATTCCCTTTGGATACACTAATGCCCCAAATCATTTCATGGACTAAATGAATATATTCCTATTATATTAAATTGAAGAAACAATTGTAGTCTATATTGATATATTCAGATATACTCCAAAATCATGGAGGAACATGAGAAAAATTTGAATATTATGCTAAAGGAATTTATATTGGAGAAATTGAATTTTATGTATTGTAAATGTGAGTTATGGTTGGTGTAATTATAATTCATTATACATGTTGTCACCAAAAATGCATTTATATAGACCCATCTAAGGAAAATTCTATTGAGCTGTGGCCAAGGCCATCATTTGTTATGGGGATCCATAGATTACATGTTCGAGATGGTTATAACCAAAAATTTATGTGGAACATCTCATGATTAAATTAATCACTAACAAATATGATTAGAATGAGATTATTATTTTTATGTACCAGTGAAGGTAAGGACTTTCAAATAGCTGAAAAAGTGTTTTATCACTGCATAAGTACTTACACTGCCCGCTAGTGGATAACTCTTCCTGATATACAGAGATACATTAATGAAAGGATTCGTTTGTGTATTATAAAAAATTATAATGGGATAACACATGCCTCAAGGTCTAAAAAAAGATCATTATTAAAGATTCCGATCCTAGGTGCCACATATCAGTGCTTGTAGGTAGTTAGCCACATGACCTAAAGTGCATCTACCCAAACTCTAGAGGTTTCCAAATAATAGTGATGTCCATGGGTAAGTTCATGGGAAAACAATGACCGAATTGATCAGTGTAGACTGTAGTAATATATACTAATAAGGAATATTAGAAGCTATAATAATATTCAAATACCATTAGAAGGAAAAATCATACACCTGCAACATAATGAAATAATGTGTGGAAGTTGAGTAAATATACAATGGTTTTGGTTGATGATAATAAGTCATGTGTCATAAAAAATGGAAAATCAGGGGTATGAGATACAAGAATACAAAACATGATTATGAAAGTAAAAAAGAATCCAAAAACTACAATAGTTATCATATCAAGCATAGGCTCTATCCTCTACTCCGAACATCATCCATGAAAAGGGATTCAAGCATTGGAATATGGCTGTTTCACATTATCTATACTGGTGATAATACAGTCTACTTAGGTAGCAAAGGCTCTTGAGAACGGTGTGATATATAATCTCAAATGGTCGATTCCATGGTGTCACAAACATTCCATTTCATTTATTGTAAATGAAATAGTGTTACATATTAAATTTAAATGAATGAAAGAATTAATGAATTGAAATCATTGAAATAGGTTCAATTTGAACACCCATCCAACAACCAAATTTGCCCTATATTAGTGTGTATGAACTTAGAGAACCTTCAAGGGTAAAGTGAGTAAGGTATAATTACATAAATTGGAATTTTCCCAAGACTTTGATTGGGATTGGAGGAAATATCCTAGCATTTTATAAAACAAACAATCCTAATCACATTTGAGAACATTTAACATCCCTGGAAAACATTTCTTTCATTTCATTATAAAGAACATCGAGACACCTTGATCCCATCCATAAAAATATAATGATACATTGCATGTATCTCTCAATGGGATGAGTAAAAGATCAATTCCATTGGATTCCATCCATGGTGACCCGAGTATGATGTCCAAAGTATAACTCAATCATGGTGTAAAAATATTATAAACCAGCATCGAAGTCTGTACCTAGTATCGCATGTAGGGGCCCGAGTCTCTCTCCTTGAGTTTCATGACATACTTCTGCCATCAAGATAGTCCAAGGGGTATCTCCTTGGGAACTGGTGTCACTCCTCAAGAGGTAATATCAATAACATAAGGTGAACCCATCCAATACATAAATAGTTTTATTCCCATCATGTCTACTAACCATTAGAAATTATGGAAGAAAGTGCAAGAGTTCTTCCAAGGGGCCATTAAATAGGAACCCCTTGATTCATCCTTGGAAACCCCTAAAAATAACCAAAAAATTAATTAATTTATAACTATTCAAGAAGGAGGCCCCATTTTACTTAGTTCCAACCGTTAGATCACATTAGGACTATTAGTCAAGATGTTTCATTGAGCATAGTCCATTTTAGGCACATCGAATATGGCAAGGATACATAGCCAAGTAAAATTATTTCACAAGGTATATGTATTTAAGCACTAGGACAGTTCATTTAACCAAACCATCCATATATTTCATGGAGTAATGCTTACTCACTAGGTTTACCACCTATGGAAATTAAAAAAATATATCTACAAATTTAATATAAGGAAAACCCCCTTAGGGAATTTATCTCACTAGGGAAAATGGAAGTTTTACATTAAAGTGAAAGCTCAAACCAAAGGGATAGACTAAATAATGTAACTCCACTGAGGAGGTGATTTTCTAAAAAATAAGACCATAGAACACATTTGAAACAAATCTGAATAATTTAATTGTCATTTTGAAGGCTTCACTTGACTTTTCCGACTAGAGGCACATCGACGTGATTTATGAAACATGGGGATGTGACAGGAAACGTGAATGATCCCTTAAATTGTCTCCATAGAAATTTCATCACATAGTTTCATTCTTTGAATCTACATAGATTTCTGAAAAAAGAAAAAACATTCAAATTCCCAAAAAATATTTAATGATCCATTGGACAAAAATAGTGCTATAGATCAAATGAAAAAATTATATAAGATGCATGAGTGGGGTTATCCATACATTAAGGAATCCATTTCTTTTGATAGATTGAGAAATAGATATCAAGTGTAAGAGTTATAGTTGAACCTATGTTGATGGAGAAATTAGTTTCTATGAGAGGCAGATGCATAACCACTTAACGAAAACAAAGAGGATGGAGAAGATGTATTAAAACATTAAAGAAAAAAATTCCAGTAAAATATTTCTTTTTACTCTTATCATGGTTTCACTAACTATGGAAAAACCATTCAAAATATCTTTATCCCATTTTTACAATAGGTTGCATGGCCGTGTGCCTGGGTCGCAAGGTTTTAGACATACCCTGTGGCCCATGATATTTTTTGCATTTCTGGTATCTGGGCTATGAACAAGACCTAAACACTCTCGATCCATGTTAAAATGATTAGGAATCATATATAAGAATTTTTAAGGTAATATAATCCAAACAATATTGTTTTTTACCATTATGAGAATCTGGGACATTGTAACCCCCTTCTAAAGTGAAGTCTTCCCCATGTGGCCCACCCGAGGTTAGTGGAACACCATCTGAGAAGTTCACTGGACATCTCTCACAGACATCATCCTCCCACTCCTAGGTCTCATCCTAGAAACAACCATGATGCCATAGTTCCTAGACCATTAGAACCAACCTTCCTTGAAGAACCATCATGTTATGGTCAATGATATATATTTTTCCCTCCTTGAAAGATGCATCTGATTCCATATAAATATCGTCCGGGTCAAATGAATGATATGGGTTGGAATGATACTATCAAAGCTGAGATACATAGAAGAAATTGTGAATGGAATGATACCTCTAGGGAAAAAGAAACTGATTGGATACTGGCCCAACTCTCCCCACTATCTCATATGGTCAGAAATTCCTAGGTGATAACCTTTCAGGTCTCTTGATTCGTCTGTAACCCAATATTGATGACACAACCGAAAGACCTATTCTAAAACCTAAAACTATAGAGTTCTATAGAGATGATATATATAAGAATTATTCCTGGACTGATCTATAGAAATCTACTATGGAATAGATGGAATTTCTCTGATGTCTCCTGCATCAGATGAGGGCCCACTGGCACTTCATCACCTACCTCTAGCTAGTACAGAGGTGAAAGACATGGTCATCCATAGAGATCCTCATACAGATCCTTCTGAATTGTTTCTTGAAAACTTCTATCATATAGAAACTTATCTAGATGAATATTCTTCCCCTTGTAACCCTTAACATCAAGGGTAGAGTATCGTAGCATATCCTATAATAGTTTAATTGTCCACTAGGAGTGTCTGTTGGTCTGAGGGTGATATGTATTACTCAAGAGAACCTACGAACCAAATTCCTTATGCATCCATTTATAGAACCATGATGTTAAATGTGAATATTAGTGTGAAATGATAGAATGGGGTACACCATCTAGTCTCACTATCTTTCGGATGTATAGTCATCCTAACTCATCAATAGAGAAGGACTCCCAGATTGATAGGAAGTGTGTGGCTCTAGTCATCCTATTGATGATAACCCATAAAAAATCTCTTCTTCAGGAAGATATCAGAACTATGGTAAAAAAATCCAAGAAGTTGTCTTTACATATCCACTAATAAATGGATAGGGGCTATAAGAGTCTAACAGGCCATGGGTTCTCTACCATCACCTGCTGTTAGGTGGAGCACTGAGTAATAAAACCTATTATAAACTTCTTTATAATTGGAGACCAATACTAAAAACACATGTCTCTTCCAATACTTGTAATGACAATATGAACTTATAAAAAAGAGGTATGTGATTCCCTCATCAACTCTTATCATATATCAATAGGTACCCATACATGGCCATGTAAGCATATAGTTTCACTGCTATCAATAGACCAACCAAGAAGAGGGTTCTATCTTGTAATGTTTTCCCTTAAAATGAGTCTTGATAAATCAGATAGTTGTTGCATTTGAACTCACTGATGAAGAGATCATTCCAATTCTATAACTGCTAGAAGTGATTTAATTTGTTGATCATGATCCTAAATACAAATTTCAGCAAACTAATCCATTTACATTCACTCATAGCAGGTATAATGGACCGATTATTCCCATTGGCTTGAGAGCACAACTAGTATTTACATGGCCTTATGTAACATCCCCAAGATGCCAAAGGTTAATAATAAATTCCGAAGTGTTTCAAATAAAAGTGGGGGATGATTTACCCTTTAATAATTGAACCAATACACCAACAACCCACAACCAAGCCATTTAATAAATGATATATGAACAAAATATAGAAAACTATACAACATAATGTATCTCAAAACCACATAAATGTATGAAACATTGGAAGAATAATATAGTATCAATGTAAAAAGAGGATAAACAATTAAAGACTATCAAGTGACTAGAAAAATCCATGCTCCACAATCATCAAACATCCTTATCATTATGAGGTAGTGCAAAAATTGTGGGAAACATTAACTTTTACCCTATCTCGGAAGATAACATTTAAAAAATCACTAAATTTCCAAAGATGAAGTGAGTATAAAACTCAGTAGATTTTCCCCAATGAATTCCCTACTCATTCTAATAGGATAGAAAAGTTATCCACATTTTATAGAACAGTTTATATAAAATAATTTACCAAATCAGTTTATCACCAAATATAAACAGGTTCAAAAAAAAGTTTTCCACCAAATGAAAACAAAAATAAATGAAACCAATTCTCATCAAGTTATTTTTCTTGAAAAAATATAATCAATGGTAAAAATCAACTATTGTTATCAGTTTTCATTCCCATAACATAGTTCACAACACACCCACACATGCATGCTTTGTTTGACAGTTCCATACTCATGAGCAGTCTCTTGTCCAATCACATTGTGTCCCAATGACACATGCCCCAAATCCAGGGTCACATCCCTTATACCCCAGTGTTACACATCCAATATTAAGGGCCTATTATGAATTAACCCACACCAACAGCTTTTATGAAAAATATTTCCATTTCAAAAACAAACAACTTCAATAAAATTAATATTTTATTGAAAACCAAACCATATCCAATTTCAAAGAAATATTTCATTTAAGTACAACATCCCCTTTTATTGAAAAAAAAAATAATCCCATTTAGGTGCCATCAATCTAGAAAAAACTTTTTTTAAAACCAATTTTTTAAAACTATGAACCAAAGCGCTAATTTAAAACCCCAAATTTTCCATATTCCACAACCATCACTCAAGAAAGATTCCAAAAAGTGTTAACAAACCCAATCACAATTAATTTGAAATCATTACAACCATTTAAAATATGTGGAGTCGAGAAGGAGGCCTCCTACATCGATCGTTTTGATGAAAAACCACAGCGAACGAAGAATACAAAAGGAAACTTTGTCGGTTATCCAAGAATCTTCATTTGATATCTTTTCAAAGAAAAATAATGAAAAAAATCTAATCATATGTGGAATCCAAAATCCTAGATCTTCCCATTATGGGTGTCGATATAATAGCCTCCGAGAAGAGAATAATTAGTTCTATATAGATATAAGAAACCAATCAAGAAAGATAATGAACAATTTGATACCTCAAGAATCTGACATCAATTCACAAAAAATGACTTCATATAGACTCTGGAATGATGGGAGAAACTTATTAGGCCTTTGTAGAAGCAAAATCATGAGTTATGGCCACATACAAGAAAAAAAGATCCACATAGAGGAAAAATGTGTGAGATCAAATTTTTTAGGATCTCTCTTAGGCCATCCAAACTATTATTTTGCATGGTTAAACAAATTATGAACTAACTATTTGTTAGATACTACCTAGGAATACCATCACACGTCTTCCCTTCATGGTCTCCCTAACCATGCTCTAACCATGTGTGAGCCACTTCCTCACGAGGAAAAAACATACACAGTTTGGTCACATAGTTAGACAAATTGTGTGCCACCATTGCAACTTCCATTTTTTCTCAAAACTACTTCCAATTTTCTACAAAATATCCCATTAATCACTCTTAAACATTATTTCCATAAAAATCCACAAGTAAGGGTTACATACCAGAAACCAGGGGTACTACATTCTCCCCACCATTTGACATTCCATCCTTGGAAAGTGGAAAACATTTTCAACCCTGAAAGAGTTTTGGCCACTGCTCTTTCATTTATTTCTCGGATTCCCAAGTCTTTTCCTGAATCTAACCATGCTTAAAAAACCTGCACTAGACTGATGATTTTTACACTCATGAAATTCTCTTCCCTATCCAAAATATATACCAGGATATGTATCAACGAATCATCCAGCTCTAGGTCAACGTGATCTCATCTGACCACATGGTCTGGATCAGGCTGATACTTTTTCAACTGAGATACATGGAACAAATTATGAAATGAACTGAACAGTGGTGGTAAAGCCAACAAATATTCCACCTCTCTAACCCATTATAGTATTTCAAAAGGGCCAATGTATCTATGAGATAACTTTCCCGGCATCCCAAAATGATGACGTCCAAGCCTTGGAGATATCCTCAAAAAGACATGATCACCCACAGCTAATGGCAACGACCTTCGATGGTGATCTATATCGGTTTTATGAAAACTCTGAGCTTTATCTATCCAATTTCTAATCAAATAGATATTCTTTGTTGTTTCATGGACAAGGCTCATCTCAACTAGTGAGGTTTCACCTATTTTCTCCTAGCATAGTAGATAATGACATGGACGTCTATACAATGCTTCAAACAGATCCATTTGTATCGAGGCCTGATAAATATTATCATATGAGAACTCCACCAAGGGTATATTATCACCTCATGAGCTTCAAAAATCCATTACACAAGACCCAAATATGTCTTCTAGCATCTGTATAATCAATTCAGATTCCCCCTCCGTCTGAGAATGATACGTCATGCTCATAGTCAACTGAGTCCCAAGGGATGTCTGTAAGGATTTTTAAAAATGGGATGTGAAACCTAGATCTCTATCTAAGATTATTGATAGTGGTATGCCATGCCTCTTTAACACTTCATGGATATATATTTTTGACAGATCATCCACCATATGAGTATCACAAATAGGGATGAAATGGGATAACATGGTATGCCTATCCACTATCAGCTATATGGAATCATGTTTCCAAACCATTCTTGAAAGACATCTAACAAAATACATCACTATATTATCCCATTTCCATAATGGTATAGGTAATGACTGGAACATACCTATAGGTCTATGATGCTCTTCGATAACCTACTGGAAAGTTAAGAACTCCGAGATGAACTCATGCACCTTCCTTCTCATGATGCTCCCCCCAAACTACACCTTAAATGCATTATACATCATCTATGTACATGGATGTACAACCCATCTCGAATGGTGGTAAGCATGAAGGACTTGTTCTGGACAATCCCTATGTACAACCATCCATTCTCTATAGCACAAAACTGAACATCCATCATGTTTCTAGCCCTCAATGGTCTCCCCACCATTGAGTTTTAAACTCATAAAAAATTATTTTGCATCATATTTTTGTGCCACTTTGACCATATTTACCAAATCTAAAACAAGAGTAGCTAAGAAGAAAACTACAACATGACCTTTTCATTCACATTCCACGTGCATGTTATCTAGGACCGACATTAACTTCCATTCATCCGAAGCTTTATTTTACAACAAATCATATGACTATATACACAATGAATCCACCACATAGTTCCCTTTCCCTAGTGTATACATCAAGTAAATTTCAAAAATCTATTGGTACTACATCAATCCCCTTTGCCTTAGATTAAAATCTTGCTGTGGGAAAATATGATTGGAGATTTTTTGGTCTATAAACACTAAGAATTTATACCCAAAGAGAATGTGTCTCCATGTTTTTAACGCATGGACGACTACAACTAACTCCAAATCACGTTTTGGGTAATTCTTCTCACGTACCCTCAACTGCCTTGAACCATAAGTAACCACATGGTCTCCTAGATCAAGAACACATCCCTACTATGATCCTGAAGCATCACAGTACACCACATACCCATATCCTAATTCTATAATGATCAAGATAGGTGTCCATGTAATACAAACATTTAGTTCGATGAATGACTTATAGGATTCCTATGTCCATTAAAATGGATCATTATACTTTGTCATATTAATCGTTGGTGAATCTAGTTGTGAGATATCACGCACAAAGGGTCTGTAGTAACCATCTAGACCAAGAAAACATTGCATGTTGATGACATTATTTATTGGATTCCATGACATAATAGATATTATCTTTTCAAGATCAACTAGAATGTCTTTTTCATAAATTAGAGAACCACGAAAATGTTCTTCATATATCAAAAAATAACACTTATATAATTTGCATAGAAACGGTGATCTATTACGATTTGTAACCCCATTTCCTGGCCTTTCTCATGGTCAGACCATGTATTTGAATAATCCAAGATGTCATCCAAAAACACCACAACCAAAGAATCTAGATATTGCTAAAATATCTGATTCATCAAATCGATAATGACTTCTAGTGAATTTATTAGACTGAAATGAATGACTATATATTCATAGGGGGGATATCTGCTTCTCAAAGCTGCCTTTGGAATATCCTCCTTTAGAAATTGTAATTGGTGATATCCAGATAACAAGTCAATTTTTTAAAACCATTGAGGTAGGCTTAATTGGTCAAAAATATCATCAATGCATAGAAGTGGATATTTTTTCTTTATCTTAACTTCATTATGCTTAAGATAATCAGCACAAAACTGAAGTGTTACACCCTTTTTCTTCACAAACAAAACCGGTACTACCCACATAGATGTTCTTGGTTGAAATAAACCCTTTCTTTATTTCTCCTCTAACTAAACATTCAATTCCCATAACTCTATTGGTTCCATCCTATATGAAAGAAGGGAAATATGACAGGTCCCTAGAAGGAGAACAATCAAAAACACAACTTCCATTATACATGGTAACCCTGAGAAGTTCTCAAGAAATACGCCTAGAAATTGATCCACAACTTATGGAAAATTTATTTCCTTGATCTCTTCCATTTATTCCCAAGTCAACACTTCCAACTGATAAGATAATGTTCCCACCAAGGGTTCCAACATGCTCTTTCCCCCTTTCTTTACTATCCTCTCTCCTTTGAAGATATTATTGATTCCGACCACAGTTTTGAAACTAATTTTTCTACTATAACAAAAAATGTAATCCTTAAAAATCATCAGCCTATCTATTCCCTAGATTACATCATAGAAATCCATGTCCAACATCGAGAATTTCCGTTTCATACAAACTTCATCAACAATTATAACATATGCTCGACAGACAATGTCTTGAAATTCTCTTTCACCGAGAGGAGGTTGTAGTTTTAAAATAGTCGGCATTAATTCCAACATTAAACATAGGAAGTCAACAGTATGAGAATAAATGATAGAATTCAATTCCCCAGTATCGAAGAGCAATTTCACAAGGGTAGAATTCAAAAGAGTCGTACCTCTCCCCATTGATGGTCCAACCTAATCATTGAAAATCATCTTTTCAACTCCATATAATTGATCCATCACTACACTATTCCCCATGTTTCCGTGATGATATTTCTTTAGTTGATGATTCATGGTATTTCTAGAATCACCTTGGCTATATCTGCCCTACTGACGAGACTGATTCTGCTGTCCTCATAATATTGAAGCATATAATGCTTACGACCCCTGAGAAGTGTCTAATGCACCTAAACATGGATCACTGTGACAATAGAGATGAAGATGACCTATGTTTGTGAAATTTTGACATGGTTTAGTTTTTTTCATATACTTTTTATTTATGTGGTTGAGAAATCCACATTGAAAGCAACATACTTTGCTCTGGGGTTGTGGAGGAAGGTTCACTGATCCAATCGTTTGATGTCCACATCAACCTTGGGAAAAGGTTTCCCTTTTTAGCTTACT
Organism: Viscum album; assembly: GCA_963277665.1. Lineage (NCBI taxonomy): Eukaryota > Viridiplantae > Streptophyta > Magnoliopsida > Santalales > Viscaceae > Viscum > Viscum album. The sequence goes on from OY728123.1 coordinate 471,402,100, forward strand.
GCCAGCATTTTATTTCCCACCATTCCCTGTGGGTATCATCATACATCCTCCCATAGACCCTAAGATATAATGTTCTACAATAATTTCATTGTTCACTATCTCTGTATAATCTGTAATATAGAGTACTACAATGTTAAATTAAATCTCATAATGTATCCCCAATTCAAATATGTGTGCCATCAAGGATGCACATGCCTAATCATATGGTAAAACCAAACTATATTAAAGAAATTATCCTCATACTCTATGATATAGAGACCCTCATGTTTAAGGGTGAAGAAGTCTATCATTTTCTTGATCCAATACATGTGAGGATATAATTGTTTGCTGAACAATTCCTCAAAATCCAACCGTGTAAGGATTTCATCCAATTTATCATGCACCGATAAATCCCACCACTAGCATGCAAGATCCTGATGCATGTACACTGCCAGCTAGACCCTTAGCTCTACATTTATTATGATTAAATTGAAGATTTGGTTCATCCTACTAAGCGACACCTCCACCTTCTCAGGTTCATCATCACCCCGAAAGTTCTGTGGATTATGCTTCATTAACTGGATTATATGATCCACATATCTTGGATCATTCATCTGATTCCCCATATCCATAGCTTGAAAATCCTACCAATACTCTGAACTATCTATTGGTTTACCTATAGTTCAGGTGCAAACACATTTTCCACAACTTTCTTAAGTTAGTTTCAACGACTCTTCCCAGGTTCCATTTTCTAAATCTACAACAAAATCGTTCAATCTCACTTTCTAGCAACTAATGGCTTATCATTTAAAATTCTATTAAATATCTATCACAACATTATTTTCCAAAACATCCTTTATCCATGTTCAACTATTTTTTAGACATTTAACATTATTTTTGAAAATTAATCCATTTTCAAAATACCAAAAATCATTATTTCAAAATTATTCATTTGAAAAAAAAAATATCTATCTTTCAAAAATTTACACCTTGAAGAAATTAAAAAATAAGTACTCCAAATGAAATAAGCTATCATAGTGGGATGTCAGTCCTCTACAATGCATCCCTTCTTGTCTCATTGGCTAAACCCAAGACAATGGGATTTCTAAATTCGGGAAGTGTCTCCAAACACTTATGTACCCAACTTCTTGGTAACCCGAAGTTCAGCATAAAAGGATTAACTATGTCCTTTTATGCTATACATTTCAATTTCTGGAAATCCTACTCCTATATAATATTTAAACACAAAGAATATAAAAGAAATAATTTCCACTCCAAGATAATGATCATGGATGACTACTTTTTGTTCTAGGATCGGAGAAGTTAATAACTTGTGAACCACATTGGAAGGACCAGACTGATACCATTGGTAATGACCTGGTCATTCCCATTGGATTGAGAGCACAACGAGTCACTACATGGCCTTAAGAAATATCTCCAAAATACCAATGGCTGGAAATAAATGCCGAAGGGTTTCAAATACATGTGGGGGTGGATTTACCCCTTATGAATTAATCCAATACCCCAAAAACTCATAACCAAACCCTTCACTAAATGATGCATGAACGAAAGAAAGACAACTAAACAAATTCATGTAACTCAACACCACATTAATGTGTGCAATAGTAGAAGACTAATCCAGTATCATTGTAAATATAAGATAAACCACTCAACACTATAATGTGGCTACCAAACTCCATGCTTCATAATCTCCAAGCTCCACAATCACAGAACAACCTAATCATCATGATCTAGTGCTAAAAATATGGGAAACATTCCATTTTCCCATATCATAGAAGTTATCATCTGTAAAAGCACCAAACAGACAAAGTAGGGGAGAGTGTAAAATCAGTAGGTTTTCCCCAATGACATTCCTACTCATTCCACTAGGATAGAAAATTATGCCACATTATATAAAATAATTTATATAAAAATATTTACCAAAACTCTTTATAAAAAAATATAAACATGTTCAAAAAATAGTTTTCAACCAAGTGATAAAAAAACTAAAAGAAACCAATTTTAAGCACGTTATTTTTCTAGAAAAATAACTAATAAAATATTTAAATAAATTATTATTACCATTTTTCATTCCCATTCCATAGTTCAAAACACAACCATAGAAGCTTTCTTTGTTTGAAAGTTCCATACTAATGAGCAGTACCTCACGCAATCACCATGGATCCCAATGACTCACACCCCTGATCCAGGGTCACGTCTCTTGTACCCCAATGATACTCATCACTTATTAAGGGGATGTTAAGCATGAACTCACACTAACACCATTTGTGCCAAATATTTCCATTTCCAATAAAAACCACATTAATAAAACTGATAATTAATTGAAACACAAAAAAGAAACAATTACAAAGAAACAATTCATTTCAATAAAACATCCCATTTTATTGAAAAAAATCTAATCCCATTTATGTGCCATAAATCTAGAAAAACCCCCTTTTTAAAACACATTATTTAAAACCAAGAACCAAAGCATTCCTTTAAAATCCCCAATTATCCAGATTTCCCAACCATCACTCAAGAAGGTTTTCAACAAGTGTTCAATAACCAAATCATAATCAATTCAACCCCAAAAATTCAATTTGAAATAAATATAATCAGTTAAAATATGTGGAGTAGAGAAATAAGCCTCCTACCTCGAACGATTTGACAAAAACCACAACGAACAAAGAAAGCACAATGAAACCAACACAACTCTCCAAGAATCCTCCTTGAATCTATTATACTAGAAAGATCAACACCAAATCTCATCATACTTCTAATCCACACACCTAGAACTACCCATTTAAGGTTTAAATCTATGAATATGAGAGAATAGAAGAAGTATATCTATTTATATATAAGAAATCGATTATGAATGATGAAGAACAATCACATACCTCCAGAATCTAACTTGAATTATCCACGAAAAGCCAATGGATCACCTCTGGAACAATTGGAGAACCTTATTTGGATTTAAGAGAATAAAAATATAGAGTTATGGTTGAATAGGATCAAAAAAGAGCAACTAAGAGGAAACAATGTGTGAGATCCACTTTTTTAGGATATCACTTAAACCACCCACATAGTTAGTTCACATGGTTAAACAAACCATGCACAAACCGTGTGTTATCTACTAACTAGGTAGACCCTCGCAAGTCTTCCTCACATGGACTCCCTAACTGTGCTCCAACCGAGTGGGTGTCAAAGCCTCATAAGGAAAAAAAATGTACAGTTTGTCCGTATGATTAGACTAACTGTGCGCTGCCTGTGCGACTACCATTTTGCCTCAAAACTACTTCCAAAGTTATCCCAACTCTCCTCATCACCCTTAAAAATTATAACCATAAAATGAATCAACTAAAGGTTAAATACTAGGACTAGGGGGTACTACATCATGCCTCCTTGAATTCTTGTGACTATGTTTTCTAGCTCAAGGCATCATCCACTACATTACCCATTTTGGGGGTGGATGAAAGCTCAAGGTCAAACGACTATATGTATTCCACTAACCTACACTGCATCAGATTCACGTCCCTGTGAGTGGATATGTATTGGAGAGTTTTACGATCCTTTAATGAAAAAATATATCACCCAAAAAAGTAATTTCTCAACTATAAAATAGCAAGAACCATGACTGCAAACCTGAGGTCATCCTTAGGATAGTTCTGATTGTGAGGCCTTATCTGGAAGGATCCATAGTCCTTTACTCGATCACCCTACTTTAGTTCTGCAGCAAGCCTGGTTCCAGAATCCTCTTAATAATTATTATGTATTCTTCCCATATTAGGAATAATCATAATCAGATTTGTGGTGAGTCTTCCCATTAAATCTAAGAATGTTTTCTCACAAGCTTTAGTCGAGTCAATGTTCACACCATTCTTCTTCTAGAATTTATATAGCGCTTCAAATCATGAGAAATCATGACTGAATAATATATGATATACAGTTAGCCCCATGAAGATGTGTATGTCAAAAAAATTCTTGGTATTCTCCCCTGAAAGTAAGCACTCACATAATCTGGGTTAAATGATACGCATGACTCTGATATGGACTGACCCAAAAAGTGAATAATACTGATCTAAATGATACATTTACTGAGTTTTGTATTATATTGGTGCTCTCTCAATGTACTAAAAAATATCTCAAGATGATTGGAATGGTTACGTTTTGGGCATGGAGACACTAATATGTCCTCTATAAAGATTACCACGAAGGAATCACAATGCAGGTGGAATACCTAGTAAATCAAATCTCTGAAGAATGTCGATACATTTTTTAGACCAAACTACCGAAATAGATACAAGTTCAAGTCATACCAACATTGGAACATTTTAGGTGTAATATTTGATGGCCTTAAACAAACCTTATTATATATTGAACTCAAATAGATCTTATAAAATTAATTTTATCCTCATAGCATGTCTATGAGATCATCTTTACAATGAAATGGATACATGTTCTTAACCATATGTCAGTTTAGTATGTGGGGACCTGCACACAAACTATGTTAAACATATTCATTCTAGCTAAATAATTCTGATGAACCCCATATTAATGTGTTGGGTATAAGAAAACCCTTAGCCTCTATGTATTCAACCAACCAATTGAATTCCTGGAGCTCTACTACTGATATCCTAAAAGGATGTATTGACACTAGTGGGACAATAAGAACAAGTTCAACGATGAACTCAATTTCACTATCTGGAGGTGAGATGGAGAAATATTTTGGGAATAAGTCTCTAAAATTATTCACTATAGAGGGGAATTCTACTAAATTCATCCCCAGATCACTCATAAAGAGACTATTCATATGGGTTGTCACACTTCACATCCCAAGATATTTTATTCCAGCTTGACTAGCCTAACGATTCCATTCCCCCTTATGGATATATATTTCTCCCTAAAATGTTGTGAATGATACTTTGTGGTGATAAAAATACACTATGGCATGATAAGGTTGAAGCCAGTCCATAATGAGAATGAAATCATAGACTATCATATCAAGGATGTAGAAACTCCCTAAAAAATAATACATGCCTATATCAACGGGGGACCCCTTTTACTGGTGTATACCCTCTACTAGAAAACACAATGGCCAGTCAATGGTCATAACACCAACTAAGTATCATATTCTAATCCCATGCATTCCATAGTTGATTTATATAATAAATAGTTTAATTTACATGTATCTAATCAGTAATATAATGAAGTTGAGTTTTCTTGAAAAGTAACACTAACTATAAATGGAATTGGACAGTACTCCTACGATGTATGCTAACTATCATAGATATGGTCACTATCATGGCACTCATAAGATTCTTTAGTTTCATGAGAAGGAAAACTATACTAACATAGGGAATCTGATGCATGACCACCTTGGAATCGGCCACTTTCTTGGACCGAATGGCCAAAATAAGAACAACATTCTTTCTGATGAGATGTTGTTAACCATGCACATAAAGGTGGAGCTTATGTAGAACCTTTTTCATTAGGAACTAAATATAAGAATCCATAAATGTACTCAAGATGATGTATCCATACCAAATATCAACATTTTATTAGGTTCCTTGTACAGTGGGGATTTTAATGTCCTATCTTACCACATTTATGACACACTAAAAAGTTGTCAGTGCATTCCTCCTGGCTATCACATCCCCTATATGCACCCTCTATGTGATGGTTCATTCAAAAAGATAATACAATAAAATTATACCTAAAATATGAACTTCTGCACTTCATATCACCTGAATCCCTCCCATTCTTCTTAGTGACGAGGGATTGATTCATGATATATGAGATGGTGGTCAACTGAAAGATGTTCTCATATTATAACACCCCGAGATTTTATGAGAAGTAATCTTTTCTTTGATGTCTTTTGTTTTAATCTACACTAAGATTATATTTCACTATACGCAACACCGTTTTAGCTTCCATTATATGCAACAATATACTTGGATTAAGTTACATGCAAGAGAGACCTTCTTCAATACCGTGCGTTGTACGCAATACCTTGTTTCACTAAACAATGATATATTATAATATTATTATGAACTAGCCGTTATGAATAGTATTAAAGACGTTTTTAATTTTAGAACATTATATCCATCTTACACATCTTATAGAACATGGTATGAGAACAAAATAAATTTTTTAGGTAAAATAATTATTTTTAAAAAAATGCAGTTTTGTCACCTTTTGTTGGCACACCCACTTTAAATCTAGTTTTTGACAAGTTTATACGTAAAATTTTATGAAATAAACTTATTCATTTCAACAAGGATATAAAAATTAACTTTGGATAATGTTTTTAATATTTTTCTGTTAACTTTCATATTTAGATGAATAGTAAAAATATGCAAAATTATAATTAAAAACAGCTTTTTTCATCAAGATAATTTATATTGTTAAATTATAATATTTAGAGGTTTTAAAGTACAAATAGAATATATTTTACCATTTAATATAATTTAAGTCATTATAATTAATTTTACACTGAATTCATAGGTAAAAACATTTCAATCTTTTGCAGCGTTTTAACTTTTAAAACCTGTTTTCTCAACAGCAGGATAAATTTTAAATTAAATACTGCCACTTCTGTGTTTTGAATTGGGAAAAATGGATTCCATATTTTGAATCAGTTGGTCCAAATTATTCTAATAGTCTACTTTTTTTTAGATATTATGAATTGTAACTGCAGTAAAGTTTATTTACTATAGTTAAAGGTAAATCGGGTAATTAAGTGTAAAAATAAGATTTTTAAAATTACCATAACACCTTCCAAAATTCTATTGGATGAATAAAAGTCGACCCATATCACCTAAGGGTCATAATATATTTATTTCATGGACTTTGGACCATGAAAAGGATGTATTTATTTTTAAAACCTAAGAAAGTGACAACTTGTCACTCTCTTATATCTTATAAGTGTAATAATTTTAATTTGGAAATATAATTCATAAAACATCGAACATAAATAGTCTTAAAAAATCATATAAAATTATCTACATAAGTTTAATTTATTTTTAATTTTTAGGGATTAAATAAGTATAATTAATGATGACACAATAATGATGTAGAAATTACATTATTGACTGAAATGTCAAATAAATGGTTTTAAAAATATTAAAATAAATATTTTATGAACTATTTAATGTGATGAATGAATGTTATAGAATAATAGAACATGTTATTAATTTATTAAATATTTGGGTTCGAATATATCATCTGTGTGGATTTTATTTATATTCAAATAAATGAATAGTTTCAAAATTGACACTATTGTTATTTAAAAAAATAACATATTGTTAAATTTTTTAAAATTCACAAAATTTTTAAAAAATTATAAATTGAAATTTATATGGTCTAAAATGTCATAAAATATCCAATTATGGAAAATTCACAGTACATAAGTAATTATTTATTACAATTTAAAATTTAGACTATTATTACCACATGTAAAATTAAATGGATTAAATAATGATAAATCAAGTTGATAAGGTTTAAAATAAATTCCCAACATGTCTAAATTTTATTTTCTGATTATATTTCCACCCTATAGTATATCATATTTGACGTAAGTTATTTTTATAATTTATTAAGTGGGTTTTGGATTTTTTATAAATTAATATTCTTGAGGTTTCCAAAAGTTCCCCTCTCCTCCATTAAAAAAGGGCACCTACTCCCTCTCATAATCACAACATTTTGTGCCTTCATGGTCAGCAAAACCCTATCCATTTCTTTTATCCACTTCCATATAATCATACTAGAGGTCCTGGTTTTCTTCAAAGACCAAATTTAGTGCCTTAAGAGTAGGTTTTGATGAGGCGTGTCGAAGAAGAGTTAATATCCTTTACTGATTCTTCCAAAATTTTTTATTCTTCTACTTCCAATTATTTATTTGTTTCATTATAAAGTAATAACATAATTATCACTAATTTACATATATGTTATAATAAATATTAAACAACCCTATTTCACCAACTATTCATCCTACGAAAAATATAATCATCGCGCGTGCGTACGTATGGAATATTGTCTCCATGATGTGGTGTAATCTTTTTTTCCACCACAAACTTACTTGGATGTGTATAATGGTGAAAATAAAAACCGTATATTATTATTATAACATGATTATAATTATTATATATTATATCATCCACACCAAATCCATTCAATAATTATGGGAACGATATCATCGCTCGTGCGTACGTACGGATTACTGTCTCCACGATGCGATGATATTCATTCTCCATGTTAACCATTCCAGAATGTTTATAAAGTATATATAATAAGTAATAAATAAATATATGACCTAATAATTCTAATTTATTTATGTATATATTTATATGTCATTTAATTCCATTCAATTTAATAAGGAAATGAAAACATCATTAATGCGTACGTACGGCCTACCGTCTCCATGAACAGTGTATTGCATTCCATTTATCGATCTATTATATATATTTATATGCTGAATATATATTATATATAAATCATTTTTTACATTATTTAATTAAGTAAATCAGGTTATAAGTAATAATATCAAGAACAAAAACTCCAAACATGTACGATAAATGAAATGATTTTACCGAAAACGTTGCTTTAATATGGAATTGACAAAAGAACGGTTAATATAAAGTTATAAGTGAATCATATATGATATTATAAATATTATTATGGTTCTATTAAAAGTTAATAATATTTTTAAACCCACTATATAGTAGTTTCATACATGTACAAAATAAATTGGACTAAGGTAACAGATAATTTTTCGATCTCATTTTTATCCGAGATTGCTTGTACGTAAGTATTTACTCGGGTTATATTTATCATCCATGTTCGTGTTTTATAAAAATGTTTTCACAAATTGTTTATTATTCCTCCATGTATGTTTGAAGTCATATTTATCCCTTTTTTACCTTTTCTATGTAGTATGGAAGGAATCTTTCTTTTGTTTACCATACGAGGTACTTTTTGACTTCTCTGGTATAATGTATAAGGAGAATGTTTTTTTAACTTATACCGCATGAACGGATTTTTACAGATTCATAACGCCTTATTTCCATGAAGCATCCTCTATAATATTTAATTATTATTTTCAGAAAAATCCATTTCTTTTAAAATTGCATGGCATTTTGTGAAAAGAATGTGATTTTGAAGATGAAAGGATATTTTCCTCAAGAATTCATTTCAAGGGTTTTATGAAAACTATTTTGAATCTAAAATGAAATTATTTAATGTGTTTATGTTTCAAGTATAATGTCTCTATTATTTACATGGATTCACTTTTATTATGATGAAATTATATCCATTCATTCTATAAGGATTATGAAATGATTAGACGATGTTTATGAAACCCATTTTATTCATTAGGTTATGATGAATGGTTTATGTTTATTTTGTGGCACACGAAAAAATGATTTCATTATGAGATGTGTGGGACATATATCTCCCTCCAATTCATTAGGTAAATATTTATATCTCATGATATTGACATAGCTGGAATGGAAAGTTAATCCACTTCTGTAATAGTGGGCTAGAACGACAAGTAAACCTGGTTCAGTAATGGACATTGTCCACTACGATGGTCTTAGAATCAATTCCTTGGATACTATGGAAATAATAACATGTACATAATGGATTCCATAATTACATGTTTTATCCCCATGGTAATTTATCATGATAAATGTTCATTCATGATCTATGCCTTGTGTACTGTCATGTTTTATGTCATTTCTCAAGATTTTGATGTTCAGATTTTATGTTCATGTTTTTACGTTCAAATGTTTATGGATTGTTTTATGTTCTCCATTTTTAACCTTACTAAGAATTCAAGATCACCCTTTCTATGTTTTCTTTTCCCCAGGATATAAAGAAAGGTCTTTGGTATGAAAACAAAAGAGGAAGTTCTTTATGGGAGATGTTGAAGATCTTTCACCATGATTAGAAAATTATGTTCCAAATTTCCAAAGACACTAAACTGTTACAGTCCATGGGTGTCTATTTTTGTTATGTATAATGTAACACACAAATGTAATTTAATTTCCATGTATGTCATTCTTGGGTCTGTACAGTTGGTATCGGAGGAAATTCTATTTTAACCTTTGGAAACTAGGATGCGAAAACTTTAGTGAGATCCCTAGAGATATATCTAAGGTATGTCTTGGGATGTCACTATGGTTAAGTATAAGTATAGGTTATAGTACTAGATTTTTGGAAATGATCATTAAATTAAACCAAATATGTTAGATATTGAAGGTACTCCCCATTTATTACGTTGTTTTCCTAGTATGAGTTTCTCCTCTCACACTATTTTTTTGGGTTTTAAAAAATGGATGGAAAGAGGAAGATTCATGTTAATGGAGAATATGATGGACAATTGAATAATATTCTTCATGAGAAACCAAATGAAATGGGATTTGGAAGTCTAAAAATTGTTTTTATGAAAAATCAGAAATCTCATAATATGATAAATAATCTCAACTTTGGTATGTTTCCTTACTCATCTAATAAGAGAAATATGGAGTCTCATGACGATGAAAGAGGAAAGAAAGTTAAGTTTCCCTCTTGCAAATCGTGTGGGAATAGGCATCTGGGAGAATGTTTAAAATGAAATGGAAGATGATTTGGGTGTGGAAAAGAAGGACACAATGCCAGTATATGAAAAGGAAAAGGTTCAGTTACCACCATGGACACGGATAATGGTATTGCTATGAAATAAACAATGGTTAAATGTTTTAAATGTAGATCATACGAGCATTATGCAAACCAATAGGCTAAGGGAAAATATCATGAAGAGAATCAACATGGTCGTATGGGTAGTATTTATATTGATGATGATGAAGAGACTACAAATAATATATGAGTTGAAAGAAGTGTTGAGGAAAAAAATGATGAAGCTCAGTCAATGGTTTAAGATGGTAGTGGAATGATTGCATGTTTATCAAGAGTAATGTTGCATAAATAATCTCATTGTATTATGGAATAAAGAAACATCTAAGGATCGTTGCACTAATTTTTTTCCTTATGTTTTTGAAATTATATGATGAATGTTACTAGTATCCATGAAATGTTTTTCAGATATTTTGGGAAAGCACCTAATATGCGCATAATAAAGGGATAAAGAGATAATGAAACATTTGATAGTATTAATGGGCTCATGACTGATATAAGGACAAAGTGATATCATAGTTTGAGTATATAGAAATTTTTGGATTTAGGTATGTGGAAAGAGTTAACTGTTAACAACATTCATTGATTTAACAAATATTATATGGTAATTCATACAAAATTAAGGAATTCACATGATTGGAATGTGACCAACAAGATATATCTTATGATATATAGGGGATAAATGGTGGTATTCAATGCATGGTAGATGACCTTTCTAGTAATTGTTTTCTTTATACTATGAGATTGGAAAAAAGTATTTTCTATATGCCTAATGGTTTGAATGGATTAAGTTGGACATTAGATAGTTTTTTTAAGGATAATTTTTTTTCTTCTAGAATTTTATAATAGAATAGTTTTAGAAAAAGTACAACAAGCAGGATGGGTGAAAAACTGTCATGTCAGACAATGTTGCGGGAATCGAACCCACAACCGAAGTGCGACAGACCTTTGTCGCCTACCACTCGTCTACAAGAAGTCCCTTGTTTGTAGAAATTTGTTTTATTTTATGAATCGTTATGATTGATGAAGTATCAATCCATTTTTGCAAACACATACGATTAATCTCATCATAGATGGACTTATGTATATTTAATAATCTTTTCTATCCTTATGTTTGAGATAGATGGAATGACCTATCATTTTATCGCATGATATGCTAACACTTCATGAATTGAAAATTCAACTTCATTTATTTATGAGAAGAAGTGGAAATTGTTCATGGCATGAACAATGGTGAGATTGTACCAAAAGCAAGTAATTATTTCATTTAATTCAAAAATTCATCAACATTAGGTAAATGATCACGAAAACCAAAAATGTTGTCCAAGTACCCTCATATCCAATAAATCAGATGGTATGTTGGATCATCACCAATTTATGTCTTTTTTATTATTGGATTTTTCATAGCCATGCTATCTACCACTCTCTATCAGAAATTTATGGTTAAATTTCTCTTCCAAACCCATATTTTCACATATCTTCTCCTATGTGGAAACCCAGTGATGATTTAATTTGGGTAACCATTATGTTTCATACTTTAGTTTTAAAATTATGTATTAGTATTCCTTTTTACGATGTGGGTTTCTGTTAATGAATCATTCCTATAGTAAACCATTTATAACCCCGACCAATTTTGATGGTGAAATTCATTTTAAGGGGGGAAGAATGTAACACACCGAGATTTTATAAGAAGAAATCTTTTATTTGATGTTTTGTGTTGTACGCTGCACCCAGATTAGCTTCCTCTATACACAAAACCATATTATCTTGCAGTATAAGAAATAATATACTTGGATTGAGTTAAATGCAAGAGAGGCCTTCCTCGATAGCTTGCGTGGTACGCAATACCGAGTTTCACTAAACAGTGATATATTATAATATTATTATGAACTAACCATTATGAATATTATTAACCACATTTTAAATTTTATAACATTATATCCATCTTACACATTTTATATAACATGGTATTAGAACAATATAAATTATTTGGGTAATATAAGTAATTTTAAAAAAATGCAGTTTTACTGCCTTTTGATGGAGCACCCACTTTAAATCTATTTTTTGTCATGTTAATAAGTTCAATTTGATGAAATAATCATATTAATTTCAATAAGGATATAAAAATTTACTATGTATATTTTTTTTAATATTTTTTTGTTAACTTTAATATTTTGATGAATAGTAAAAATACGCTAAATTTTATATAAAAACAACTCTTTCATCGAGATAATTTATATGGTTAAATTATAATATTGGGTGGATTTAAATTATGAAAATAATATATTTTTACCATTTATTATAATTTAATTCATTATCATTAATTTTACACCGAATTCAGAGGTAAAAAAATTTCAATCTTTTGCAACGTTTTAACTTTTAAAACCCGTTTTCTCAACATTGGGATTAATTTTAAATTAAAAACTGCCACTTCCATGTTTTGAATAATGGAAAATGGATCCCATATTTGGAACAATTAGGTCCAAATTATTCTAATATGATACTTTTTATTTTTAGACATTATGAATAGTAACTATGGTAAATTTTATTTTCTATAGTTAAAGGTAAATCGGGTAATTAAGGGTAAAAATAAGATTATTAAATTACCCTAACACCTGCAAAAATTCTATTGGATGAATAAAAGTCAACCCATATCACCTAAGGGTTGGAATATATTAATTTCACTTACTATTTACCATGAAAAAGATTTAATTATTATTAAAACTAGTGAAAGTGACAACATGTCACTATATTATATCATATAAGTGCAATAATTTTACATTGGTGATAAAATTTATAAAACATCGAACATAAATAGTATACAGAAATCAAATAAAATTAACTACATCATGTGAATTTATTTATAATTTTTTGGGATTAAATAATTATCCTTAATGATTACACAATAGTGATGTAGAAATTATTTTATTGATTGATATATCAAATAAATGGTTTTAAAAATACTAAAATAAATATTATATGAACTATTTAATGTGCTCCACGAAATATAGAGACAAATAGAACATGTTATTAATATATTAATTATTTTGGTTCAAATATATCATCTATGTGGAGTTTATTTAAATTCAAATAAATGAATAGTGTCCAAATTGACACTATTGTTATTTGATAAAAATAACATATTATTAAATTGGTTAAAAATCACAAAAATATTTAACAATTATAAATTAAAATCTATATAGTCCAAAATGTCATAAAATATCAAATTATGGAAAATTCACAACCCAGAAGTAATTATTTATAACAATTTAAAATTTAGAATATTATTACAACAAATAAAATAAAATGAATTAAATAAGGATAAATCAAGTTGATATGGTTTAAAATAAATTCCAAACATGTATAAATTTTATTTTATGATGATATTACAACCCAATATCATATAAGCTTCTAATGGAGTAGTTTTTGGAGGGTTTTATGTGGTTTTTGAATATATTATAAATTAATATTTTTGAGGTTTCCAAAAGTGCCCCTCTCCTCCCTTATAAAAGGGAAACTCCTCCCTCTCCTATTCAACCACATTTTGAGCATTAATTCTCGGCCAAAACCTGTCGATTTCTCTTATCCACTTCCCTAGAAACATACTATTGGTCATGGTTTTCTTCAAATACCCACATTAGTGCCATAATAGGAGGTTTAGAAGAGGCGCGTCGAATAGGAGGTAATATCCTTAACTGATTCTTCAAAATTTATTTCTTATTCTAATTCTTATTCTTTATTTGTTTCATTACAAATTAATAACAACAGTATCAATAATATACTTATATATTATTATAAATATGAAACAACCCTATTTCTCCATATATCCATTCTATGAAAAATGAAATCACCGCGCGTGCGCACGTACGAAATACCGTCACCATGTTGTACTGTAATATGTTTTTCCACCACCAACTTACTTGGATGGGAATAATGGTGAAAAAAATAACTATATATGATTAATATAACATGATTATAATTATGACATATTATATCATCCACTCCAATTCCATTCAATAATTATGGGAATGATATCATCGCTCGTGTGTATGTACGAATTATCGTATCCACGATGCGATGAGATTCAATGTCCATGTTAACATTATTATAAAGTATATATAAAAGTAATCAAGAAATATATGAAATAATAATTCTACTAGATTTATGTATATATATATATATTTCATTTACTTCCATTCAATTTAATAAGGAAACGAAAATAGCATTAATGCGTACGTACGACCTACCCTCTCCATGAATGGTGTATTTCATTACATTTATCGATCCATTATATATATTTATATGATGAATATATATTTTATATAAATGATGTTTTAAATTATGGAATTATGTAAATCAGGTTATAATTTATAATATCAAGAACAACAAGTCCAATCATGTACGATAAATGAAACGCTTTTACCCAAAACGCTGCTTTAACATGGAATTGACAAAAGAACGGGTAATATAAAGTCATATGTGAATCATATATGATATCATAAATATTATTATGGTTATGTTACAAGTTAATAATATGTTTAAACCCACAATACAGTATTTTTGGACATGTACGAAAGAAATTGGACCTAAAGTATGGGGTACTTTTGCAATCTCATTTTTATACTATTTTTCATATACACAAGTATTTACTGGGGTTATATTTATCATTCATGTCTGGGTTTTATAAAAATGTTTTCATAAAGTGTTTACTATTTTTCCATGTATGTGTAATGTCATGATTAACCCTTTTTGACTTTTTCTATGTTGTATGGGAGGGATATTTCTTTTTTTACCATATGAGGGACTTTTTGACTTTTCCGGTAAAAATTATGAGGAGAATGTTTTTTTAACTAATACGGCATGAATGGATTTTTATAGTTTCATAATTCCTTATTTCCATGAAGCTTCCTTTACAAAATTTCATGATTATTTTCAAAAAAATATTTTTATTTTAAATTTGAATGGAATTTTTTGAAAAGAAAGTGATTTTGAAGATGAATGGATATTTTCCTCAAGAGTTGATTTCATGTGTTTTATCAAAACATTTTTCAATCTAAGATGACATTATATAATATGTTTATGTTTCAAGTATAATGTCTCTATTATTTACATTGTTTCATTTTTCTTATGATGAAATTATATCCATTTATTCATTTTGGATTATTTTATGATGGGATGATGTTTATGAAACCCATTTTATTAATTGGGTTATGATGAATGATTATTGTTTATCTAGGGGCACATGAAATAATGATTTCATTATGAGATGGGTGGGACCTATATATCCCTCTAATGCATTGGGTAAAGATTTATTTCTCATTAGATAGACATGTCTAGAATGACAAGTGAATCTGGTTTAGTAATAAAGGGCTAGAATGGAATGTAAACCAGATCCAGTAATGGACTTTGTCCACTATGATGCTCTTGGCATACATGTCTTGGATACTATGGAAATCATAACATGTGCTTAATGGATTCCACAATTACATGTTTTATCCCCGTGCTACTTTATCATGATAAATGTCCATTCATGATCTATGCCTTGTGTATTTCCATGTTTTATGTCGTTGCTCAAGATTTTGATGTTTAGATTTTATGTTCATGTTTTTATGTTCAAATGATTATGGATTGTTTTATGTTCTCCATGATTACCCTTACTAAGCATTCAAACTCTCCCTTTCTATGTTTTCTTTTCCCCAGGATATAAAGAATGATTTGTGGTAAGAAAACAAAAGTGGAATATCTTTATGGAAGATGTTTAAGATCTTTCACCCTGATTATAATATTGTGTTCCATGATTGCAAATACACTAAACTATTATGGTCCTTGGGTGTATGTTTTTGTTATGTATTAAGTATTCCACAAAATTAATGTCATTTCCATGTATGTCAAGATTGGGTCTCCATAGATGGTATCAGAGGAAAGGTTTAATTAACATTTCAAAACTAGGATGCGAAAACTTTAGTGATATCCATAGAGATATATCTATGGTATGTATAGGTATGTCCCTAAGGTTAGGTATATGTATAGGTTATAGTCTTAGAATTATGGTAATGATCATATAATTTAACCTAATATGTTAGATATTGAATGTACTCCCCCTTTATTTTGTTGTTTTCCTAGTAAGATTTTTGCCTCTCACACTATTCTTTTTGGGTTTTAGAAAATGGATGGAAATAGGGAGATTCATGTTGATGGAGAATATGATGGAAAATGGAATGAAATTTTTCATGAGAAACCAAATGAAATAGTATTTTTAAGTCCAAACATCGTTATTATTCCTAATCAGTAATCTCATAATATGATCAATAATCTCAACTTTGGTAAGTTTCCTGACTCATCTAATAAGAGAAAGATGGAGATTCATGATGATCAAAGAGGAAATAATGTTCAATTTCCCTCTTGTAAATCATGTGGGAAGAGGCATCATGTAGAATGATTAAAAGGAACTGGAAGATGCTTCGGGTGTGGAAAAGAAGGACATAAAGCCAGCAAGTGCAAAGATAAATGTTTAGTTAACACCGTGGACAAGGACAATGATTTTTCTAAGACATCAACAATGGATAAATGTTTTAAATGTGTAATGTATGGGAATTATGCAAACCAATGCCCTAATGGAAAATATCATGAAGAGAATCAGTGTAACACCCCGAGCTTCCACGATACGCTTCTCATTCAATAATGCAATAGCTTGCGTTGTACGCAACTTCGAGTTCTAAAACACCGCGACTAATAAAAGTAACTGTTATGAATAGTAATAACCACTTTTTAAAATTATAGAAATTTTATATTTCAAAATGGACTTCATTTTTGGATTCGTAATATCGAAATTATCCTAAGTTGAATTTTTTGTAACTTTCTGAGAACTTCCGATTTTTTTATGAATAGTGAAAAATACTTAAAACAACTTTTTTAATAAAAATAATTTATTGTGATAAATTATACTATTTAGTGGTTTTAAAGTATAATTAGAATATATTTTTACAATTTTATCCAATGGTGGTCATTAGAATTAATTTAACATTGAAATTGGTCATAAACAATTGCCAATCTTTTGATATAAATTGTTTCTTAAAACACGCTATTTGTTGTGACAGCGGGAATTAATTATAAAATTAATTAATGCAACTTATATGTTTGGAATTTTTTAAAATAGACATCATTTTTGGATTCGGAATATCAATTATAGCTTAGGGTGAAATTTTGGCATTGTTCTGAAAAACTTAAATGTTTGATGAATAGTGAAACCACTAAGTGGTAGTTAAATAACTGATTTTTCGTTTAAATGAAATATTACCACTTATGTGATATGATTTTCAAAAATCTGACATACATGGTTGTCATTAAGAAGTAAAATGTGGTTCAATGAGATTAAAATAATTTTTTGGTGAATAGTAACTTTTAAGTTCTTAATCGCGATTAGAGGTAATTAGTGTAGTTTAAGGTACAAATAATGTTTTAATAATATGAGATGAGCATGACACTTGTCCTACTCCTATTGGATGAGTCATGTCCGACCCAGACAACCCATTGGTCAACTTGGGGACCCCATGGAGCCACTTTAGTTGGAAAATGACATTAATATATATTTATTTAATGTTAAAAATTAAATTGACACAAACATGAGTTGTTTTACTAAAACAGTTTTTAAGTGGGGTTACACAAGTCCAAATTTTGACTATAAATATTCATTAGAAAGATAAAAATATTTCCTACATAATAGTAGTTTTTTTTATAATTTTTAGACATTAAATAAATTAAATTATTTATGACATCATTATGATGCAGCGATGACCTCATTATTTAACGATTTAAATAAAATGAGATGATAATGCAAAAATACAAGGCTTACACTTGTCCAAAGCCTATTGGATGAAGATATTTCGAACACTTATCATCTTATCCACGAATTATATAAGTGTGGGACCTTTAGAATCCGAAAATCATTGTATAATAATGTAACATTTCAATCTTTCCAAAAGAGGCCCTCCTCTCCTCTTATAAAAGGCCCCCACCTCTACCACCTTATTAACACTTTCAAGCCATTTGTCTCGGCCAACCTCTGCCAAAATACTATCCCAACTTCCCTACCTTACTCCTAGAAGCCTCACTTTGGGCAGAATACTTCCCAAGGAAGCCTTTGACTCAAATCAAAAAGAGTTACCCGATTTTGAGGTAATGTCTTCTCAAATGTTGTTTCTTTTATTTTTCTTCTCCAACCCCCTAAACTCTTTTTATTCATTTCTTTTGTAACAAAAACAGTATCCTCAATATACTAGGATGTTGTTATAAGAATTATTCTAGCTACACTTACACACACCTACATCTAATGTTTAAAGAACTTACGGTTTCTCTGGATGGTGAATTTCTGCCTCACGAAACGATGATTGTTCAACAGTCATATAACACCTTCAAAGGTGGCCATTAAGATGTCACTATTTTTATATATGATATATAATATGTTTATGTTTTACTTATGCTTCTGTATTTCTCATTTATATCATACTTTATGATTTCCATTATGGGTAAAACGCAATAATTTCATTTTAGGAAGTGCGGACTACCGCCCCCTCAAAGTGATTTGAATCGTTAATGCCATATGTGGGATGTATAAAGGTTGGAGTAAATGGTATTATACACTATATTATACTGGAATTATATTATAAATTTATATCATTATGATTTCATTCCATTAAATACGAAATAGAAATGAAAGTAGCGTTCATGCGTACGTACGGCTTACCGTCTCCATGAACGGTGCATTGCATTTCTTACCTCTAAATGTTACGTGACATTATGAATGAATGTATATACTGTATATATATGATATATATGATATCTAAATCATGAATATAATTCTGGATATAATGGATATTTCACCACATGAACAACTTGTAATTATAAGAAGTTTATTTTTGACTCAAGTACCAAAGATCGACAAAACGACCGTTATTAACTTAAATAATTAAATAATGTTCATAACATGGTAATAAGTGATATAAATGGAATAATGAACTTGAAAAAGGTTCTTAAGTAAATAGAAATTAACTCTAGTTTATTATTCAGGAGGTTAAAGAACGGTCGAGTCAGGACAAGACGCAAGGTAAGGGAACTTCTTAACCCAATTTCCATTCTTTGGGTTAATCTCCTACTTTCAAATTATGTCATGATGTTATTATGTCCTATTTTGTATTTTTACTTTCTTTATGTGTACCTATAGTGAATACACATAATAGATCTATTTTATTTTAAAAATGATCTTTTTAAGGACTTCGTCTCAATATCCTTTCATTGAGGCATATTTGGTTTTATACACAACTTTCTTTTATACAGTGTATAAACCCCTTTGACTTTTACGTTTATTCAAAAGGAATCTTTTTTATATGAAGCGTTTTACTAAACGACAAAAAGGGAATGTTTTTATTTCCGTACTTATGCGGCGACAACGACTTCTCCGCCACCGTGACCATTATTTGAGTTTCGGCTTCCTCTACAAGCCATCATTTTTTTAATGAAAAATAAATACAAAGTTTTAACTTTCTTTTATTTTATTGAAAATGGTTTTGAAAGAGTTTTTATTATATCAATGTGTTGTATTTATATCTTGTGATTGAAATGTGGAAATGTTATGTTTCCTTTATGCATGTTTTATGTGATACGATTATGTTATGGTTTATGATATTTTTAAAACTATTCATATGAGGAATGAATTGGACTTAATAAGTGACGGGTGGAGCCCGCTATAGCTCCTCGATGCATCGGCAGGTCTCATGAGACAAACTAGTGTCTTGGCACAAGGCCTTGACAAAATCTTATTTGTGGTCTTGGAACGAGGCCTTGGCTACGCGGTTATGATAGTCTGGCATTATCCATTCCATCATTATGAAAGTGGTTATTGATATTGCAAGTGATTATTCGACCAGTAGAATATCCATGTGAAGAAGTGAATGGCATTATCTCATTTTACTTCTTCCATTTTATGTTGAAGTTCATGTTTCAAAGGCTTTTGTTTTAGTTATACATTGCCTTAAATGTTTATGTTTATTGATGAAAGCTTCCGCTATGTTGTTATCCTTACTGAGCATCTGAGCTCACCCCTTTCAATGTTTTAATATTTTCCAGGATGTGAAGAATTATTTTAGGAATGACCTGCAGGGATAGTCAGATGAGGATATGAGTTTGGACTATGAAGACTTTGTTATTAGTTTTTCACTTTATGATGTAATGTAAGACTTATGAATGTATCTAGTGTTTCCAAGGCTACTAAACTAATCGGTCTTTCGATACTTGATCTTTTGTGATCATGCCAATGTTACGAAGTAATGCACCGACTCTGGGTAGCTGGGGTCGGGGCGTTAAAGTTGGTATCAGAGGCAGTTTAGTACTAACATTGGAAGCTAGATTTAGATAAACTCTGATTAGAGCACATAGCCCGAAGTTAGACATTGAGGATTAGTATAGAAGAACTTCCTAGAATTTTGGTATTGTAGAGATGTTGTGAGTTTTCCGAGCAATACATCCATGTCTGGATACGAGCAGGTAGAGGCGGCTCTGGCACAGATGTACCTAGGGGTAATACCCGAAAACACCGCTTTATGCTAGACTCGAACGGGAACTGGTGCACGACAACGGGCCTTGCTGCACTCTTGGTTACGACATTCCCGGGGGATATGATTAGGATAATTCTCATTTTCTTTACAAACCACTATGAAGGGTTATGAGTATATACTTTATCAAAGAAAACATTTCTTTTTATGATTATGGATTATATCCATAAATAGTTCAATTTATGTGAAGTGTTTTACAAATATGGAGTTATGCATTTTAATTCATAAACTAATCTATTTTATGCCATTGTTTAGAAATGGCTCCTAGTGGAAGGAATGGATACCGTATCAATGCACGCACTCCGTGTAGGGATTGCCCTCCTGCTCAAGATAATTATTGTCGATCTGGAGATACAACTGGTGCTGATCAACTTATTACCATACTGGGACAACTCACTCAGGTTATGAATAATAACCTTACTCGTATGGAGCACCCTGATCCGCAATGTGGAGGATCAATGCTAGACCGTTTCATGAGGCAAAAACCACCAACCTTCAATGGGAGTACAAATCCTATAGTATCTGAGCAATGGATAAATTCCTTAGAGAAAATATTCCATGCCATGGGGAGTAGTGAAAGGGAGAAGGTTGTCATGGCAGTTTACCACCTCACTGGAGATCCCGATCAGTGGTGGTCGCTGATTCAAAACACAAAGGAAGATGATGAAGTATCGAATATGGAATGGAGGTAGCTCAAAGAGATTTTCTTAGAAAAATACTTTCTTCATGACCATCGAGCAGATATGGAAAGGCAATTTCTAAGTTTGAGGCAGAAGGAGGATGAGAATGTCGCAAAGTATGAGGCTAACTTTACAAGGTTAGCGAGGCATGATGCCAATTATATACGTAACCTAGGGAGTAATAATGATCATTTATTTGATGGGTTAAAACCATGTCTCCGTCGAGCTTTAGTATCACAATCCTTCTCATCATACAAAGATGTTTTCTCGTGAGCTATCAAGACAGAAAATGAATTCTCTAAGTCTTATGACAACAAAGTAAAGCAAGAGAAGAAGAGAACGATGGAACAAGAGACAGATAAAGGGAAAAAGGGAAAGAAGGATTTTCCATTATGTGATAATTGTGGGAAGAATCACCCTGGTACTTGCCTAAAAGGAATGAGAGTTTGTTATAAATGTGGAGAAAAGTGTCACCAGGCTCGTGATTGCAAGGGAAAGAATGAGGCTGTCAAAGTTGAATGCTACAATTATAGGGAAATGGGGCATTATGAAAATGAATGTCCTAAGCGTCAAGGAGACTTACCTCAGAAAAGGCCAAGGGATCAAGGCCAATCTTATGTTGTGACTACAGTTGAAGCGGAATAATTAATGTATTGGTGCTTTTGGACTCAAGGATTATATTCTGGTTATAAGAATAATGTGATATATATAAAGATTGTACTGCAGTACTTTTTGATTTCAGTAAGGTTTTAATATGATTAAGGTAATCATATTTTTAGTATGTGAAAATAAGAGAAACTTTACTTTGTTTGGGGAATCTGATAAATTGATTTTGGAATTAAGAGACCTTTTAGAGAAAGTCTGGACAGAGGTATTTTGGATAACTATAAAGGTTGGAGTGGATTAAGTTGATCTTTGGATAAGTAATGTTTAAGGTTAAAAAATTTATGAAGATTATTTTTGGAATATTATGATACTATAGTTTTAGGAAAAGGACAACCTGCAGGGTGGGGAATAACCCGTCGCGTCGGACAAAGCTACAGGAATCGAACCCACAACCATAGTGCTCAAGCCTTTATTTCCTACCACTAGCCTACAGGAAGTCCCTGGTTATTACAAAATAATTTTAGTAATCTAAATGGTATGTGTTAACATTTGGAACCTTATACAATTAGGATAAATAGAATATTTTTGAGTTCTGTTACCATTTGGAGTAAAAGTTGGGTTTGTGGTAAAAATTTATTAACGAATGAAAGTATACATAACAAGTATGTATATTCCCATATGTTCTTAGTAAATCTCCTAAATAAATTCCTCAACATTATAAAGGGTAACTTAAAACAAAAATGTTTTCGGTTAACTTTTCCAACTGGGGATTCAATGACCGTTTAACCAATCACAAGTTTGTGATTTTATGGTGGTTAAACTTTCTCTTAATCTTGTTTTCCATAACTCTCCATCAGACCTTGATTGTTTTTTTCTCCTCCATATCCATATTTTCATAGAATCCTAGAATGGGATATATCGGGTGACCTTTGTACTTATCTTTCTTTCTTTTAATGTTATATATTTATTAACCTTATTTCCGATGTGGGTTTTCCTCAAAGGTATTTTCTCTTTTCAACCTTTTATTTTCAAAGAAAAATTTCAAATTGCGAGGACGCAATTTATTGAAGGAGGGGAGAATGTAACACCCTGATCTTCCACGATACGCTTCTCATTCAATAATGCAATAGCTTGCGTTGTACGCAACTTCGAGTTCTAAAACACCGCGACTAATCAAAGTAGCCATTATGAATAGTAATAACCACTTTTTAAAATTATAGAAATTTTATATTTCAAAATGGACTTCATTTTTGGATTCGTAATATCGAAATTATCCTAAGTTGAATTTTTTTTTAACTTTCTGAGAACTTCCGATTTTTTTATGAATAGTGAAAAATACTTAATACAACTTTTTTAATAAAAATAATTTATTGTGATAAATTATAATATATAGTGGTTTTAAAGTATAATTAGAATATATTTTTACCATTTTATCCAATGGTGGTCATTAGAATTAATTTAACATGAAATTGGATATAAACAATTGCCAATCTTTTGATATAAATTGTTTCATAAAACACGCTATTTGTTGTGACAGCGGGAATTAATTATAAAATTAATTAATTAAACTTATATGTTTGTAATTTTGTAAAATAGACATCATTTT
Source organism: Viscum album (assembly GCA_963277665.1). Lineage (NCBI taxonomy): Eukaryota > Viridiplantae > Streptophyta > Magnoliopsida > Santalales > Viscaceae > Viscum > Viscum album. Next base: position 471,426,249 of record OY728123.1, read on the forward strand.
TGGACTCGGAATATCAATTATATCTTAGGGTGAAATTTTGGCATTGTTCTGAAAAACTTCAATTTTTGATGAATAGTGAAACCAATAAGTGGTAGTTAAATAACTGATTTTTTGTTTAAATGAAATATTACCACTTCTGTGATTTTATTTTCAAAAATCCAACATACATGGTTGTCATTAAGAAGTAAAATGTGGTTCAATGAGATTAAAATAATTTTTTTTGGTGAATAGTAACTTTTAAGTTCTTAATCGCGATTAGAGGTAATTAGTGTAGGTTAATGTACAAATAATGTTTTAATAATATGAGATGAGCATGAAACTTGTCCTACTTCAATTGGATGAGTCATGGCCGACCAAGAAAAACCATGGGTCAACTTGGGGACCCCATGGAGCCACTTTAGTTGGAAAATGACATTAATATATATTTATTTAATGTTAAAAAATAAATTGACACAAACAAGAGTTGTTTTACTAAAACAGTTTTTAAGTGGGGTTACACAAGTACAAATTTTGACTATAAATATTCATTAGAAATCTAAAACGATTTCCAACATCATAGTATTTTGTTTATAATTTTTAGACATTAAATAAATTAAATTATTTATGACATCATTATGATGCAGCGATGACCTCATTATTTAACGATTTAAATAAAATGAGAAGATAATGCAAAATCCAAGGCTTACACTTGTACAAAGCCTATTGGATGAAGATATTTCGAACACTTATCACCTTAGCCACGAATTATATAAGTGTGGGACCTTTAGAATCCGAAAATCAGTGTATAATAATGTAACATTTCAATCTTTCCAAAAGAGCCCCTCCTCTCCTCTTATAAAAGGACCCACCTCTACCACCTTATTCACACTTTCAAGCCATTTGGCTCGGACAAACTCTGCCCAAATAATCTCCCAACTTCCATCCCTTACTCCTAGAAGCCTCACTTTGGGCAGAATACTTCCCAAGGAAGCCTTTGACTCAAATCAAAAAGAGTTACCCGATTTTGAGGTAATGTCTTCTCTAATGTTGTTTGTTTTATTTTTCTTCTCCAACCCTATAAAATCTTTTTATTAATTTCTTTTGTAACAAAAACAGTATCCTCAATATAATAGGATGTTGTTATAAGAAGGATTCGAGCTACACTTACACACACCTACATATAATGGTTAAAGAACATACGGTTTCTGTGGATGGTGAATTTCTCCCTCACAAAACGATGATTGTTCAGCACTCATATTACACCTTCCAAGGTGGCCATTAAGATGTAACTATTTTTATATATGATATATAATATGTTTATGTTTTAGTTATGCTTATGTATTTATCATTTATAGCATACTTTATGATTTCCATTATGGGTAAAACGCGATAATTTCATTTTAGGAAGTGCGGACTACCGCCCCCTCAAAGTGATTTGAATCGTTAAGGCCCTATGTGGGATGTATAAAGGATGGAGTAAATGGTATTATACACTATATTATAAATTAATTATATTATAAATTTATATCATTATCATTTCATTCCATTAACTACGAAATAGAAATGAAAGTAGCGTTCAGGCGTACGTACGGCTTACCATCTCCATTAACGGTGCATTTCATTTCTTACCTCTAAATGTTACGTGACATTATGAATGAATGTATATACTGTATATATATGATATATATGATATCTACATCATGAATATAATTCTAGATATAATGGATATTTCACCACATGAACAACTTGTAATTATAAGAAGTTTATTTTTGACTCAAGTACCAAAGATCGACAAAATGACCGTTATTAACTTAAATAATTAAATAATGTTCATAACATGGTAATAAGTGATATAAATGGAATAATGAACATGAAAAAGGTTCTTATGTAAATAGAAATTAACTCTAGTTTATTATTCAGGAGGTTAAAGAACGGTCGAGTCAGGACAAGACGCAAGGTAAGGGAACTTCTTAACCCAATATCCATTCTTTGGGTTAATCTCCCACTTTCAAATTATGTCATGATGTTATTATGTCCTATTTTGTATTTTTACTTTATTTATGTGTACCTATAGTGAATACACATAATAGATCTATTTTATTTTAAAAAGGATCTTTTTAAAGACTTCGTCTCAATCTCCTTTCATTGAGGCATATTTGGTTTTATACACAACTTTCTTTTATACAGTGTATAAACCCCTTTGACTTTTACGTTTATTCAAAAGGAATCTTTTTTATACGAAGCGTTTTACTAAACGACAAAAAGGGAATGTTTTTATTTCTGTACTTATGCGGCAACAACGACTTCTCCGCCACCGTGACCATTATTTGAGTTTCGGCTTCCTCTACAAGCCATCATTTTTTTTAATGAAAAATAAATACAATGTTTTAACTTTCTTTTATTTTATTGAAAAATGGTTTTGAAGGCGTTTTTATTATATCAATGTGTTGTATTTATATCTTGTGACTGAAATGTGGAAATGTTATGTTTCCTTTATGCATGTTTTATGTGATACGATTATGTTATGGTTTATGATATGTTTAAACCTATTCATATGAGGAATGCATTGGACTTAATAAGTGACGGGTGGAGCCCGCTATAGCTCCTCGATGCATCAGCAGGTCTCATGAGACAAACTAGTGTCTTGGCATGAGGCCTTGAAAAAATCTTATTTGTGGTCTTGGCACGAGGCCTTGGCTACGTGGTTATGATAGTCTGGCATTATGCATTCCATCATTATGAAAGTGGTTATTGATATTGCATGTGATTATTCTACCAGTAGAATATCCATGTGAAGAAGTGAATGGCATTATCTCATTTTACTTTTTCCATTTTATGTTGAAGTTCATGTTTCAAAGGCTTTTGTTTTAGTTATACATTGCCTTAAATGTTTATGTTTATTGATGAAAGCTTCCGCTATGTTGTTATCCTTACTGAGCATCTGAGCTCACCCCTTTCAATGTTTTAATATTTTCCAGGATGTGAAGAAGTATTTTAGGAATGACCTGTAGGGATAGTCAGAAGAGGATATGAGTGTGGACTATGAAGACTTTGTTATTAGTTTTTCACTTTATGATGTAATGTAAGACTTATGAATGTATCTAGTGTTTCCAAGGCTACTAAACTAATCGGTCTTTCGAGACTTGATCTTTTGTGATCATGCCAATGTTACGAAGTAATGCACCGACTCTGGGTAGCTGGGGTCGGGGCGTTAAAGTTTTTATCAGAGGCAGTTTAGTACTAACATTGGAAGATAGATTTAGATAAACTCTGATTAGAGCACATAGCCCGAAGATAGACTTTGAGGATTAGTATAGAATAACTTCCTAGAATTTTGGTATTGTAGAGATGTTGTGAGTTTTACGAGCAATACATCCCTGTCTGGATACGAGCAGGTAGAGGCGGCTCTGGCACAGATGTACCTAGGGGTAATACCCGAAAACACCGATTTATGCTAGACTCGAACGGGAACTGGGGCACGACAACGGGCCTTGCTGCACTCTTGGTTACGACACTCCCGGGGGATATGATTAGGATAATTCTCATTTTCTTTACAAACCACTATGAAGGGTTATGAGTATATACTTTATCAAAGAAAACATTTCTTTTTATGATTATGGATTATATCCATAAATAGTTCAATTTATGTGAAGTGTTTTACAAATATGGAGTTATGCATTTTAATTCATAAACTAATCTAGTTTATGCCATTGTTTAGAAATGGCGCCTAGTGGAAGGAATGGATACCGTATCAATGCCCGCACTCCGTGTAAGGATTTCCCTCCTGCTCAAGATAATTATTGTGGATCTGGAGATACAACTGGTGCTGATCAACTTATTACCATACTGGGACAACTCACTCAGGTTATGAATAATAACCTTACTCGTATGGAGCACCCTGATCCGCAATGTGGAGGATCAATGCTAGACTGTTTCATGAGGCAACAACCACCAACCTTCAATGGGAGTACAAATCCTATAGTATCTGAGCAATGGATAAATTCCTTAGAGAAAATATTCCATGCCATGCGGAGTAGTGAAAGGGAGAAGGTTGTCATGGCAGTTTACCACCTCACTGGAGATCCCGATCAGTGGTGGTCGCTGATTCAAAACACAAAGGAAGATGATGAGGTATCGAATATGGAATGGAGGTAGTTCAAAGAGCTTTTCTTAGAAAAATACTTTCCTCATGACCATCGAGCAGGTATGGAAAGGCAATTTCTGAGTTTGAGGCAGAAGGAGGATGAGAATGTCGCAAAGTATGAGGCTAACTTTACAAGGATAGCGAGGCATGCTGCCAATTATATACGTAACCTAGGGAGTAAGATTGATCATTTATTTGATGGGTTAAAACCATGTCTCCGTCGAGCTTTAGTATCACAATCCTTCTCATCATACGAAGATATTGTCTCGTGAGCTATGAAGACATAAAATGAATTCTCTAAGTCTTATGACAACAAAGTAAAGCAAGAGAAGAAGAGAACGGTGGAACAAGAGACAGATAAATGGAAAAATGGAAAGAAGGATTTTCCATTATGTGATAATTGTGGGAAGAATCACCCTGGTACTTGCCTAAAAGGAATGGGATTTTTTTATAAATGTGGAGAAAAGTGTCACCAGGCTCGTGATTGCAAGGGAAAGAATGAGGCTGTCAAAGTTGAATGCTACAATTATAGGAAAATGGGGCATTATGCAAATGAATGTCCTAAGCGTCAAGGAAACTTACCTCAGAAAAGGCCAAGGGATCAAGGCCAATCTTATGTTGTGACTACAGTTGAAGCGGAATAATTAATGTATTGGTGCTTTTGGACTCAAGGATTATATTCTGGTTATAAGAATAATGTGATATATATAAAGATTATACTGAAGTACTTTTTGATTCCAGTAAGGTTTTAATATGATTAAGGTAATCATATTTTTAGTATGTGACAATAAGAGAAACATTACTTTGTTTGGGGAATCTGATAAATTGATTTTGGAATTAAGAGACCTTTTAGAGAAAGTCTGGACAGAGGTATTTTGGATAACTATAAAGGTTGGAGTGGATTAAGTTGATCTTTGGATAAGTAATTTTTAAGGTTAAAAAATTTATGAAGATTATTTTTGGAATATTATGATACTATAGTTTTAGGAAAAGGACAACCTGCAGGGTGGGGAATAACCCGTCGCGTCGGACAAAGCTACATGAATCGAACCCACAACCATAGTGCTCAAGCCTTTATTTCCTACCACTAGCCTAGAGGAAGTCCCTGGTTATTACAAAATAATTTTACTAATCTAAATGGTATGTGTTAACATTTGGAACCTTATACAATTAGGATAAATAGAATATTTTTGAGTTCTGTTACCATTTTGAGTAAAAGTTGGGTTTGTGGCAAAAATTTATTAACGAATGAAAGTATACATAACAAGTATGTATATTCCCTTATGTTCTTAGTAAATCTCCTAAATAAATTCCTCAACATTATAAAAGGTAACATAAAACAAAAATGTTTTCGGTTAACTTTTCCAACTGGGGATTCAATGACCGTTTAACCAATCACAAGTTTGTGATTTTCTGGTGGTTAAACTTTCTCTTAATCTTGTTTTCCATAACTCTCCATCAGACCTTGATGGTTTTTTTTCTCCTCCATATCCATATTTTCATAGAATCCTAGAATGGGCTATATCGGGTGAGCTTTGTACTTATCTTGCTTTTTTTAATGTTATATATTTATTAACCTTATTTCCGATGTGGGTTTTCCTCAAAGGTATTTTCTCTTTTCAACCTTTTATTTTCGAAGAAAAATTTCAAATTGCGAGGACGCAATTTATTGAAGGAGGGGAGAATGTAACACCCCGAGCTTCCACGATACGCTTCTCATTCAATAATGCAATAGCTTGCGTTGTACGCAACTTCGAGTTCTAAAACTCCGCGACTAATCAAAGTAGCCGTTATGAATAGTAATAACCACTTTTTAAAATTATAGAAATTTTATATTTCAAAATGGACTTCATTTTTGGATTCGTAATATCGAAATTATCCTAAGTTGAATTTTTTGTAACTTTCTGAGAACTTCCGATTTTTTTATGAATAGTGAAAAATACTTAAGACAACATTTTTAATCAAAATAATTTATTGTGATAAATTATACTATTTAGTGGTTTTAAAGTATAATTAGAATATATTTTTACCATTTTATCCAATGGTGGTCATTAGAATTAATTTAACATTGAAATTGGACATAAACAATTGCCAATCTTTTGATATAAATTGTTTCATAAAACACGCTATTTGTTGTGAAAGCAGGAATTAATTATAAAATTAATTAATGAAACTTATATGTTTGTAATTTTGTAAAATAGACATCATTTTTGGATTCGGAATATCAATTATATCTTAGGGTGAAATTTTGGCATTGTTCTGAAAAACTTCAATTTTTGATGAATAGTGAAACCAATAAGTGGTAGTTAAATAACTGATTTTTTGTTTAAATGAAATATTACCACTTCTGTGATTTGATTTTCAAAAATCCGACATACATGGTTGTCATTAAGAAGTAAAATGTGGTTCAATGAGATTAAAATAATTTTTTTTGGTGAATAGTAACTTTTAAGTTCTTAATCGCGATTAGAGGTAATTAGTGTAGTTTAAGGTACAAATAATGTTTTAATAATATGAGATGAGCATGAAACTTGTCCTACTTCTATTGGATGAGTCATGGCCGACCAAGAAAAACCATGGGTCAACTTGGGGACCCCATGGAGCCAATTTAGTTGGAAAATGACATTAATATATATTTATTTAATGTTAAAAATTAAATTGACACAAACATGAGTTGTTTTACTAAAACAGTTTTTAAGTGGGGTTACACAAGTCCAAATTTTGACTATAAATATTCATTAGAAATCTAAAACGATTTCCTACATCATAGTATTTTGTTTATAATTTTTAGACATTAAATAAATTAAATTATTTATGACATCATTATGATGCAGCGATGACCTCATTATTTAACGATTTAAATAAAATGATAAGATAATGCAAAATCCAAGGCTTACACTTGTCCAAAGCCTATTGGATGAAGATATTCCGAACCCTTATCACCTTAGCCACGAATTATATAAGTGTGGGACCTTTAGAATCCGAAAAGCAGTGTATAATAATGTAACATTTCAATCTTTCCAAAAGAGCCCCTCCTCTCCTCTTATAAAAGGCCCCACCTCTACCACCTTATTCACACTTTCAAGCCATTTGGCTCGGCAAACTCTGCCCAAATACTCTCCCAACTTCCCTCCCTTACTCCTAGAAGCCTCACTTTGGGCAGAATACTTCCCAAGGAAGCCTTTGACTCAAATCAAAAAGAGTTACCCGATTTTGAGGTAATGTCTTCTCTAATGTTGTTTGTTTTATTTTTCTTCTCCAACCCCCTAAAATCTTTTTATTCATTTCTTTTGTAACAAAAACAGTATCCTCAATATAATAGGATGTTTTTATAAGAAGGATTTGAGCTACACTTACACACACCTACATATAATTGTTAATGAACATACGGTTTCTGTGGATGGTGAATTTCTGCCTCACAAAACGATGATTGTTCAACACTCATATAACACCTTCCAAGGTGGCCATTAAGATGTAACTATTTTTATATATGATATATAATATGTTTATGTTTTAGTTATGCTTCTGTATTTCTCATTTATAGCATACTTTATGATTTCCATTATGGGTAAAACGCGATAATTTCATTTTAGGAAGTGTGGACTACCGCCCCCTCAAAGTGATTTGAAACGTTAATGCCCTATTTGGGATGTATAAACGATGGAGTAAATGGTATTATACACTATATTATACTGTAATTATATTATAAATTTATATCATTATTATTTCATTCCATTAAATACGAAATAGAAATGAAAGTAGCGTTCATGCGTACGTACGGCTTACCATCTCCATGAACGGTGCATTTCATTTCTTACCTCTAAATGTTACGTGACATTATGAATGAATGTATATACTGTATATATATGATATATATGATATCTAAATCATGAATATAATTCTAGATATAATGGATATTTCACCACATGAACAACTTGTAATTATAAGAAGTTTATTTTTGACTCAAGTACCAAAGATCGACAAAATGACCGTTATTAACTTAAATAATTAAATAATGTTCATAACATGGTAATAAGTGATATAAATGGAATAATGAACATGAAAAAGGTTCTTAAGTAAATATAAATTAACTCTAGTTTATTATTCATGAGGTTAAATAACGGTCGAGTCAGGACAAGACGCAAGGTAAGGGAACTTCTTAACCCAATTTCCATTCTTTGGGTTAATCTCCCACTTTCAAATTATGTCATGATGTTATTATGTCCTATTTTGTATTTTTACTTTCTTTATGTGTACCTATAGTGAATACACATAATAGATCTATTTTATTTTAAAAATGATCTTTTTAAGGACTTCGTCTCAATCTCCTTTCATTGAGGCATATTTGGTTTTATACACAACTTTCTTTTATACAGTGTATAAACCCCATTGACTTTTACGTTTATTCAAAAGGAATCTTTTTTATACGACGCGTTTTACTAAACGACAAAAAGGGAATGTTTTTATTTCTGTACTTATGCGGCAACAACGACTTCTCCGCCACCATGACCATTATTTGAGTTTCGGCTTCCTCTACAAGCCATCATTTTTTTTAATGAAAAATAAATACAATGTTTTAACTTTCTTTTATTTTATTGAAAATGGTTTTGAAAGCGTTTTTATTATATCAATGTGTTGTATTTATATCTTGTGACTGAAATGTGGAAATGTTATGTTTCCTTTATGCATGTTTTATGTGATACGATTATGTTATGGTTTATGATATGTTTAAACCTATTCATATGAGGAATGAATTGGACTTAATAAGTGACGGGTGGAGCCCGCTATAGCTCCTCGATGCATCGGCAGGTCTCATGAGACAAACTAGTGTCTTGGCATGAGGCCTTGAAAAAAATCTTATTTGTGGTCTTGGCACGAGGCCTTGGCTACGTGGTTATGATAGTCTGACATTATGCATTCCATCATTATGAAAGTGGTTATTGATATTGCATGTGATTATTCGACCAGTAGAATATCCATGTGAAGAAGTGAATGGCATTATCTCATTTTACTTTTTCCATTTTATGTTGAAGTTCATGTTTCAAAGGCTTTTGTTTTAGTTATACATTTCCTTAAATGTTTATGTTTATTGATGAAAGCTTCCGCTATGTTGTTATCCTTACTGAGCATCTAAGCTCACCCCTTTCAATGTTTTAATATTTTCCAGGATGTGAAGAAGTATTTTAGGAATGACCTGTAGGGATAGTCAGAAGAGGATATGAGTGTGGACTATGAAGACTTTGTTATTAGTTTTTCACTTTATGATGTAATGTAAGACTTATGAATGTATCTAGTGTTTCCAAGGCTACTAAACTAATCGGTCTTTCGAGACTTGATCTTTTGTGATCATGCCAATGTTACGAAGTAATGCACCGACTCTGGGTAGCTGGGGTCGGGGCGTTAAAGTTTGTATCAGAGGCAGTTTAGTACTAACATTGGAAGCTAGATTTAGATAAACTCTGATTAGAGCACATAGCCCGAAGATAGACTTTGAGGATTAGTATAGAAGAAATTTCTAGAATTTTGGTATTGTAGAGTTGTTGTGAGTTTTACGAGCAATACATCCCTGTCTGGATACGAGCAGGTAGAGGCGGCTCTGGCACAGATGTACCTAGGGGTAATACCCGAAAACACCGCTTTATGCTAGACTCGAACGGGAACTAGGGCACGACAACGGGCCTTGCTGCACTCTTGGTTACGACACTCCCGGGGGATATGATTAGGATAATTCTCATATTCTTTACAAACCACTATGAAGGGTTATGAGTATATACTTTATCAAAGAAAACATTTCTTTTTATGATTATGGATTATATCCATAAATAGTTCAATTTATGTGAAGTGTTTTACAAATATGGAGTTATGCATTTTAATTCATAAACTAATCTAGTTTATGCCATTGTTTAGAAATGGCGCCTAGTGGAAGGAATGGATACCATATCAATGCCCGCACTCCGTGTAGGGATTTCCCTCCTGCTCAAGATAATTATTGTGGATCTGGAGATACAACTGGTGCTGATCAACTTATTACCATACTGGGACAACTCACTCAGGTTATGAATAATAACCTTACTCGTATGGAGCACCCTGATCCGCAATGTGGAGGATCAATGCTAGACTGTTTCATGAGGCAACAACCACTAACCTTCAATGGGAGTACAAATCCTATAGTATCTGAGCAATGGATAAATTCCTTAGAGAAAATATTCCATGCCATGGGGAGTAGTGAAAGGGAGAAGGTTGTCATGGCAGTTTACCACCTCACTGGAGATCCCGATCAGTGGTGGTTGCTGATTCAAAACACAAAGGAAGATGATGAGGTATCGAATATGGAATGGAGGTAGTTCAAAGAGCTTTTCATAGAAAAATACTTTCCTCATGACCATCGAGCAGATATGGAAAGGCAATTTCTGAGTTTGAGGCAGAAGGAGGATGAGAATGTCGCAAAGTATGAGGCTAACTTTACAAGGATAGCGAGGCATGCTGCCAATTATATACGTAACCTAGGGAGTAAGATTGATCATTTATTTGATGGGTTAAAACCATTTCTCCGTCGAGCTTTAGTATCACAATCCTTCTCATCATACGAAGATATTGTCTCGTGAGCTATCAAGACATAAAATGAATTCTCTAAGTCTTATGACAACAAAGTAAAGCAAGAGAAGAAGAGAACGGTGGAACAAGAGACAGATAAAGGGAAAAAGGGAAAGAAGGATTTTCCATTATGTGATAATTGTGGGAAGAATCACCCTGGTACTTGCCTAAAAGGAATGGGATTTTGTTATAAATGTGGAGAAAAGTGTCACCAGGCTCGTGATTGCAAGGGAAAGAATGAGGCTGTCAAAGTTGAATGCTACAATTATAGGAAAATGGGGCATTATGCAAATTAATGTCCTAAGCGTCAAGGAAACTTACCTCAGAAAAGGCCAAGGGATCAAGGCCAATCTTATGTTGTGACTACAGTTGAAGCGGAATAATTAATGTATTGGTGCTTTTGGACTCAAGGATTATATTCTGGTTATAAGAATAATGTGATATATATAAAGATTATACTGCAGTACTTTTTGATTCCAGTAAGGTTTTAATATGATTAAGGTAATCATATTTTTAGTATGTGACAATAAGAGAAACTTTACTTTGTTTGGGGAATCTGATAAATTGATTTTGGAATTAAGAGACCTTTTAGAGAAAGTCTGGACAGAGGTATTTTGGATAACTATAAAGGTTGGAGTGGATTAAGTTGATCTTTGGATAAGTAATGTTTAAGGTTAAAAAATTTATGAAGATTATTTTTGGAATATTATGATACTATAGTTTTAGGAAAAGGACAACCTGCAGGGTGGGGAATAACCCATCGCGTCGGACAAAGCTGCAGGAATCGAACCCACAACCATAGTGCTCAAGCCTTTATTTCCTACCACTAGCCTACAGGAAGTCCCTGGTTATTACAAAATAATTTTACTAATCTAAATGGTATGTGTTAACATTTGGAACCTTATACAATTAGGATAAATAGAATATTTTTGAGTTCTGTTACCATTTTGAGTAAAAGTTGGGTTTGTGGCAAAAATTTATTAACGAATGAAAGTATACATAACAAGTATGTATATTCCCTTATGTTCTTAGTAAATCTCCTAAATAAATTCCTCAACATTATAAAAGGTAACATAAAACAAAAATGTTTTCGGTTAACTTTTCCAACTGGGGATTCAATGACCGTTTAACCAATCACAAGGTTGTGATTTTCTGGTGGTTAAACTTTCTCTTAATCTTGTTTTCCATAACTCTCCATCAGACCTTGATGGTTTTTTTCTCCTCCATATCCATATTTTCATAGAATCCTAGAATGGGCTATATCGGGTGACCTTTGTACTTATCTTGCTTTTTTTAATGTTATATATTTATTAACCTTATTTCCGATGTGGGTTTTCCTCAAAGGTATTTTCTCTTTTCAACCTTTTATTTTCAAAGAAAAATTTCAAAATGCGAGGACGCAATTTATTGAAGGAGGGGAGAATGTAACACCCCGAGCTTCCACGATACGCTTCTCATTCAATAATGCAATAGCTTGCGTTGTACGCAACTTCGAGTTCTAAAACACCGCGACTAATCAAAGTAGCCGTTATGAATAGTAATAACCACTTTTTAAAATTATAGAAATTTTATATTTCAAAATGGACTTCATTTTTGGATTCGTAATATCGAAATTATCCTAAGTTGAATTTTTTGTAACTTTCTGAGAACTTCCGATTTTTTATGAATAGTGAAAAATACTTAAGACAACATTTTTAATCAAAATAATTTATTGTGATAAATTATACTATTTATTGGTTTTAAAGTATATTTAGAATATATTTTTACCATTTTATCCAATGGTGGTCATTAGAATTAATTTAACATTGAAATTGGACATAAACAATTGCCAATCTTTTGATATAAATTGTTTCATAAAACACGCTATTTGTTGTGACAGCGGGAATTAATTATAAAATTAATTAATGAAACTTATATGTTTGTAATTTTGTAAAATAGACATCATTTTTGGATTCGGAATATCAATTATATCTTTGGGTGAAATTTTGGCATTGTTCTGAAAAACTTCAATTTTTGATGAATAGTGAAACCAATAAGTGGTAGTTAAATAACTGATTTTTTGTTTAAATGAAATATTACCACTTCTGTGATTTGATTTTCAAAAATCCGACATACATGGTTGTCATTAAGAAGTAAAATGTGGTTCAATGAGATTAAAATAATTTTTTTTGGTGAATAGTAACTTTTAAGTTCTTAATCGCGATTAGAGGTAATTAGTGTAGTTTAAGGTACAAATAATGTTTTAATAATATGAGATGAGCATGAAACTTGTCCTACTTCTATGGATGAGTCATGGCCGACCAAGAAAAACCATGGGTCAACTTGGGGACCCCATGGAGCCACTTTAGTTGGAAAATGACATTAATATATATTTATTTAATGTCAAAAATTAAATTGACACAAACATGAGTTGTTTTACTAAAACAGTTTTTAAGTGGGGTTACACAAGTCCAAATTTTGACTATAAATATTCATTAGAAATCTAAAACGATTTCCTACATAATAGTATTTTGTTTATAATTTTTAGACATTAAATAAATTAAATTATTTATGACATCATTATGATGCAGCGATGACCTCATTATTTAACGATTTAAATAAAATGATAAGATAATGCAAAATCCAAGTCTTACACTAGTCCAAAGCCTATTGGATGAAGATATTCCGAACCCTTATCACCTTAGCCACGAATTATATAAGTGTGGGACCTTTAGAATCCGAAAAGCAGTGTATAATAATGTAACATTTCAATCTTTCCAAAAGAGCCCCTGCTCTCCTCTTATAAAAGGCCCCACCTCTACCACCTTATTCACACTTTCAAGCCATTTGGCTCGGACAAACTCTGCCCAAATACTCTCCCAACTTCCCTCCCTTACTCCTAGAAGCCTCACTTTGGGCAGAATACTTCCCAAGTAAGCCTTTGACTCAAATCAAAAAGAGTTACCCGATTTTGAGGTAATGTCTTCTCTAATGTTGTTTGTTTTATTTTTCTTCTCCAACCCCCTAAAATCTTTTTATTCATTTATATTGTAACAAAAACAGTATCCTAAATATAATAGGATGTTTTTATAAGAAGGATTCGATCTACACTTACACACACCTACATATAATTGTTACAGAACATACGGTTTCTGTGGATGGTGAATTTCTGCCTCACAAAACGATGATTGTTCAACACTCATATAACACCTTCCAAGGTGGCCATTAAGATGTCACTATTTTTATATATGATATATAATATGTTTATGTTTTAGTTATGCTTCTGTATTTCTCATTTATAGCATACTTTATGATTTCCATTATGGGTAAAACGCGATAATTTCATTTTAGGAAGTGTGGACTACCGCCCCCTCAAAGTGATTTGAAACGTTAATGCCCTATGTGGGATGTATAAAGGATGGAGTAAATGGTATTATACACTATATTATACTGTAATTACATTATAAATTTATATCATTATGATTTCATTCCATTAAATACGAAATAGAAATGAAAGTAGCGTTCATGCGTACGTACGGCTTACCATCTCCATGAACGGTGCATTTCATTTCTTACCTCTAAATGTTACGTGACATTATGAATGAATGTATATACTGTATATATATGATATATATGATATCTAAATCATGAATATAATTCTAGATATAATGGATATTTCACCACATGAACAACTTGTAATTATAAGAAGTTTATTTTTGACTCAAGTACCAAAGATCGACAAAATGACCGTTATTAACTTAAATAATTAAATAATGTTCATAACATGGTAATAAGTGATATAAATGGAATAATGAACATGAAAAAGGTTCTTAAGTAAATAGAAATTAACTCTAGTTTATTATTCATGAGGTTAAAGAACGGTCGAGTCAGGACAAGACGCAAGGTAAGGGAACTTCTTAACCCAATTTCCATTCTTTGGGTTAATCTCCCACTTTCAAATTATGTCATGATGTTATTATGTCCTATTTTGTATTTTTACTTTCTTTATGTGTACCTATTGTGAATACACATAATAGATCTATTTTATTTTAAAAATGATCTTTTTAAGGACTTCGTCTCAATCTCCTTTCATTGAGGCATATTTGGTTTTATACACAACTTTCTTTTATACAGTGTATAAACCCCTTTGACTTTTACGTTTATTCAAAAGGAATCTTTTTTATACGAAGCGTTTTACTAAACGACAAAAAGGGAATGTTTTTATTTCTGTACTTATGCGGCAACAAAGACTTCTCCGCCACCATGACCATTATTTGAGTTTCGGCTTCCTCTACAAGCCATCATTTTTTTTAATAAAAAATAAATACAATGTTTTAACTTTCGTTTATTTTATTGAAAATGGTTTTGAAAGCGTTTTTATTATATCAATGTGTTGTATTTATATCTTGTGACTGAAATGTGGAAATGTTATGTTTCCTTTATGCATGTTTTATGTGATACGATTATGTTATGGTTTATGATATGTTTAAACCTATTCATATGAGGAATGAATTGGACTAAATAAGTGACGGGTGGAGCCCGCTATAGCTCCTCGATGCATCGGCAGGTCTCATGAGACAAACTAGTGTCTTGGCATGAGGCCTTGAAAAAAATCTTATTTGTGGTCTTGGCACGAGGCCTTGGCTACGTGGTTATGATAGTCTGGCATTATGCATTCCATCATTATGAAAGTGGTTATTGATATTGCATGTGATTATTCGACCAGTAGAATATCCATGTGAAGAAGTGAATGGAATTATCTCATTTTACTTTTTCCATTTTATGTTGAAGTTCATGTTTCAAAGGCTTTTGTTTTAGTTATACATTTACTTAAATGTTTATGTTTATTGATGAAAGCTTCCGCTATGTTGTTATCCTTACTGAGCATCTGAGCTCACCCCTTTCAATGTTTTAATATTTTCCAGGATGTGAAGAAGTATTTTAGGAATGACCTGTAGGGATAGTCAGAAGAGGATATGAGTGTGGACTATGAAGACTTTGTTATTAGTTTTTCACTTTATGATGTAATGTAAGACTTATGAATGTATCTAGTGTTTCCAAGGCTACTAAACTAATCGGTCTTTAGAGACTTGATCTTTTGTGATCATGCCAATGTTACGAAGTAATGCACCGACTCTGGGTAGCTGGGGTCGGGGCATTACAATCAGCATGGTCGTATGGGTAGTATTTATATTGATGATGATGAAGAGACTATAAATAATATCTGAGATGAAAGAAGTGTTGAGGAATAAAATGATGAAGCTCGGTCAATGGTTTAAGAAGGTAGTGGAATGATTTCATATTTATCAAGAGTAATATTGTATAAGTAATCTCATGGTACTATGGAATAAAGAAACATCTAAGGATTGTTACACTTCTATTTTCCCTTATTTTTTTGATAGTATATGTTGAATGGTACTGGTACCCATGAAATGTTATTCAGATATTTTGGGAATGCTCCTAATATATGCATAATGAAGGGATATAGAGATAATGAAATGTTTGATAGTTTTAATGAGATCATGACTGATATAAGGAAAATGTGATATCATGGTGTGATTATTTATAAATTTGGGGATTTAGGTATGTCGAAAGAGTTAACTTTTGATAGAATTCAATTTTTTCAAAATGATTATATGGTAATTCAAACATGATTAGGGAATTCACATGATGGGAATGTGACAAACAAGATATATCTTATGATATATGGGGGATAAATGATGGTATTCAATGCTTAGTAGATGACCTTTCTAGTAATCATTTTCTTTATACTATGAGATTGGACGAAAGTATTTTCCATAAGCCAAAAGTTTTGAATGGATTAAGTTGGACATTAGATAGTATTGTTTAAGGATTATTGTTTTCTATAATTTTATAATACTATGGTTTTAGAAAAAGTACAACATGAAGGATGAGCGACAACCTGTTGATTCCGACAAGTTTGTGGGAATCGAACCCACAACTGAAGTGCGACATGCCTTTGTTGCCAACCACTGGCCTACAGGAAGTCCCTTGTTTGTAGAAATTTGTTTTATTTTATTAAGCAGTATGTTAGATGATGTATCAGTCCATTTTTGGAACCACATATGATTAATCTCACCATATATTTTTACCATTTAATATAATGTAAGTCATTAGCATTAATTTTACACCGCATTCATGGGTAAAAACATTTTTATCTTTTGCAACGATTTAACTTTTAAAACCCATTTTCTCAATAGCGGGATTAATTTTAAATTAAATACTGCCACTTCTGTATTTTGAATTTGGAAAAATGGATTCCATATTTGGAATTAGTGGGTGAAAATTATGCTCATAGGCTACTATTTATTTTTAAACATTATGAATATTATCTACGGTAAATTTTATTTACGATAGTTAAAAGTAAATCGGGTAATTAAGGGTAAAAATAAGATTATAAAATTACCCTAACACCTGCAAAAATTCTATAGGATAAATAAAAGTTTACCCGTATCACCTATGGGTCGGAATAGATTCATTTGATGGACTTTTGAATATTAAAAGGATGTAATTATTATTAAAACCAAAGAAAATGACAACATGTCACTCTTTTATATCTTATAAGTGTAATAATTTTAATTTGGTGATAAAATTCATAAAATATTGAACATAAATAGTCTCCATAAATAAAATAAAATTATCTACATCATGTGAATTTATTTATAGTTTTTTTCGATTAAATAATTATCATTTATGATGACACAATTGTGATGTAGAAATTTTTTTATTGATTGAAATATCAAATAAATGGTTTTAAAAATATTAAATTAAATGTTATATGAACTATTTAATGTCCACCACAAATTTTTTAGACACATAGGACATGTTATGAATATATTGAATATATTTTTTCGAATATATCATCTGTGTGGATTTTATTTAAATTCAAATAAATGAATAGTGTCAAAATTGACACTATTATTATTTTATAAAAATAACATATTATTAAATTGTTTAAAAATCACAATAATATTTAACAATTATAAATTTAAATTTATATGGTCTAAAATTTCATAAATTATTCAATTATGGAAAATTCACAACACATAAGTAATTATTTATAACAATTTAAAATTTAGAATATTATAACCACAAATAAAATTAAATGGATTAAATAAGGATAAATCAAGTTGATAAGGTTTAAAATAAATTTCCAACATGTCTAAATTTTATTTGTTGATGAGATTACAACCCCATTACATATCATCCTCTAATTGAGTCATTTTTAGTTGTTTTTATGTGGTTTTTGAATTTATTATAAATTAATATTTCTAAGGTTTTCAAAATTGCCCCTCTCCTCCGTTATAAAAGGGCACCTCCTCCCTCTCCTCTTCAAAAAATTTTGAGCCTTCATGCTCGGACCAAACCGGTCCATTTCTCTTCTACACTTCCATATAATGATACTAGAGGTCCTGATTATCTTAAAAAACCCAATTTAGTGCCCTAAGAGGAGGTTTAGAAGAGGCGCGTTGAAGAAGAGGTAATATCCATTACCGATTCATTGAAATTTATTTCTCTTCTACTTCCTCTTTTTTATTTATTTCATTATAAAGTAATAAAATAATTGTCACTAAAATACTGATATTTTATTATAAATATGAAACAATCCTATTTCACTGTCTATCCATCCTATGAAAAACAAAATCACCGCCCGTGTGTACGTACGGAGTACCGTCTCCACGCTGTGGTGTAATTTGTTTTTGCACCATCACTTTACTCTGATGGGTATAATGGCATAAATAATAACTATAAATTCTTATTATAAAATTATTTTAATTATGATATATTATATCATCCACAACAATTCCATTCAATAATTATGGGGACGATATCATCGCCTGTGTGTACGTATAGATTACTGTCTCCACGATGCGGTGAGATTTATTCTCCATGTTAACCAATCAAGTAGGAGTATAAAGTATATATAATAAGAAATCATGAAATATATGACATAATAATTCTACTGGATTTATGTATATATATATATATATTTCATTTACATCCATTCAATTTAATAAGGAAATGAAAACGACGTTAATGCGTATGTACGACCTACCATCTCCATGAACGGTGTATTTCATTCCATTTATCGATCTATTATATATATTTATATGCTGAATATATATTATATATAAATCATGTTTTAAATTATAGAATTAAGTAAATAAGGTTATATGTAATAATATCAAGAACAACAAGTCCAAAAACGTACGATAAATGAAACTATTTTACCCAAAACGATGCTTTAACATGGAATTGACAAAAGAACGGGTAATATAAAGTCATAAGTGAATCATATATGATATAATAAATATTATTATGGTTATGTTACATGTTAATAATATGTTTAAACCCATTATAAAGGAGTTTCGGACAGAAACAGAAGAAATTGGACCTAAGGTAAGAGATAATTTTGCAATCTCATTTTTATCTGAGATTTCTTATACGTAAGTATTTATTGGGGTTATATTTATCATCCATGTCTGTGTTTTATAAAACTCTTTCATAAAGTGTTTACTATTATTCCATGTATGTTTAAAGTCATTTTTACCCCATTTTGTTTTTTTCTATGTAGTATTGGAGGAATATTTATTTTGTTTACTATATGAGGTTCTTTTTGACTTATTCGGTAAAGAGTATGAGGAGAACGTTTTTTTAACTTATAAGACATGAACCGATTTTTACAGTTTCTTAACGACTTTTTTCCATGAAGCATCCTCTACAATATTTCATGATTATTTTCAACATAATACTTTTCAATTAAAATTTCAACGCATTTTGTGAAAGGAAATTGATTTTGAAGAAGAAAGGATATTTTCCTCAAGAATTCATTCCAAGTGTTTTCTCAAAACTATTTTCAATCTATGATGACATTATATAATATGTTTATGTCTCATGTATAATAGCTCTATTATTTACATGGATTCATTTTTCTTATAATTTAATGATATCCATTTATTCTTTATGGATTATATTATGATGGGATGATGTTTATGGAACCAATATTATTCATTGGGTTATGATGAATGATTTATGTTTATTTTGTGGTACACGAAAGAATGATTTAATTATGAGATGGGTGGGACCTATATCTCCCTAAAATTCCTTAGGTAAGGTTTTATATCTAATGAGATAGACATGGCTGGAATGGTAAGTGAATCGGGTTCAGTAAGACAGGGCTAGAATAGAAAGTAAACCCAGTTCAGTAATAGACTTTGTCCACTATGATGGTCCTGGCAGCAATACCTTGGCGATTATGGAAATCATAACATGTGCTTAATGGATTCCAAAATTACATGTTTTATCCCCATGCTACTTTATCAAGATAAATTTTCATTTATGATCTATGCCTTGTGTACTGCCATGTTTTATGTCATTGCTCAAGATTTTGATGTTTAGATTTTATGTTCATGTTTTTACGTTCAAATGTTTATGGATTGTTTTATGTTCTCCTTGTTTACCCTTATTGAGAATTCGACCTCACCATTTCAATGTTTTCTTTTTCCCAGGAAATAAAGAAAGGTTTTTGGTAAGAAAAAAAATGGGGAAGATCTTTATGGGAGATGTTGAAGACCATCCACCATGATTAGAAGATTGGGTTCCATGTTTCTAAAGACACTAAACAATTACAGTCCTTGGGGTCTGTTTTTGTTATGTATTAAGTATTACGAAAAAGTAATGTAATGTCCATGTACACCAAGCTTGGGTATCTACACATAGGATTTGTTGGCATATACAAGCCCATCTTCAAAGTGCCTCATTGTATCCAGCTCTTCACTATTCATGGATGGATAAAAATATTACAAATCATAAATGTGTGATGATTAATCCATTACAGACATGTCCCCTTGATCAAGGTACACAAATTACAGAACTCGATCCATTCTCATGGTCTATGAGAAGAAGAAATTGAATAATTATATCTATAATCTTCTCAAACCATACCCTAATGTCAGTCATCATGAGTCATCAAATCCCCCCAAGACATTGGGAAATTGCATAACTGAAATTTCGCGCGCCTGACCATCTGATCAGGAGGTATCCTGATGTAATAAAAGATTGAAACTATTACCTATAATCACAAATTACCAGTCTATGGTATTCCAAACCCATATATGGGGGAAGGATTCTACATTTGGAATCCCAGGGTCCACTCTTCCATAGAAGGTGTAGGTCTAGGAGTACCTTCTTCTGATAGTATGAAGTGAAGAAATCGATATCAAAACAGGGAATCACCACCTAGTGGAATATTAATGGGAGTAGGTACCTAAATTGTAACTAGAAGTGGTATCTAGAGTTTCTCAGGTCCGACCACTTAATGATAATTCTCATTGACACTTCCTGAGTGTTCATGAGGATGCCATTGTGGTGGAAAATATATACATCTTCCATGTTAATTCTATATAGAAGGTTTATAACAGATAGAGAAAGATGTGATAATGTTAAAGAACCATAATAACTGAATACCATGACACACCCCTCTGTATACTACATGGTCTAGGTCTAGGTGATTAATTGAACAACAAAAATACTAGAAAAGACACTTCTTATATCCCACTACTATGGTCGGGTCATGAAAAGGTTCCATAATACCTTTAAAAAGGTGACAATTCCATTATAATGAAAAATATAATTTTCATTCCCAATATTCATTCTTATTTATTTATTTATTAAAAACATGAATAAGTCAATTCTATTTCCAATTCCAACATGCAACGGCACATACACATTATAAATTGACATTGGCATTCCAATTAACTGTATCCTAACCTTGACACCATATAGCAGGGTGTATCAACACTCAAAAGGTGTTTTTATTGCATGAAATTCCATTAGAACCTGTCATAAAAATCATTTTCACACATAAATTCCCAATAAACAAAGAGGAAATAGAAAGAATAAGAAATACAGGTAAATTGAGCTGAAATTGGTTATGACATTGCATAATTCATGGAATTTTAAATCTTATTGTGCCTAGTATGATGCATGATTTTTATTTTAACACCTATAATTGGGACACACACACACACACATATATATATATATATATATATATATATCAGAAAAACCAATTCAATGATGAAATTGTATCATCCTGTGGTGAAATCCGTGAAACTGTAACAAGTGCAAGAAAGATCAACATTTATACATCCCATGCAATTTTGTTTTTCCACTGAACATGGGCTAGCTACTCCCATGCACATGATATAAACAAATTCCCATTTCCATTTCTATATTCTATCCCAAATAGAAATAACAAAAAGGAATGTAATATATGATACCACTTTATAGTTTCCCGCCCTAGTTTCCACGTATTTGTGCCTCGAGGCAGTTAGCCACATGACCTCAAACGCATATCCCGAAATGATAGAGGCTACTTATCCACATCAAGCACCTTGGGAAAGTCCCTTTAAAGACTATTGCCTAATTGTTCAAGGTAGATAATAGTAATAGATATAAATAATGAAAAACAAAAGTAATCACAATATACAAATAACAATGGAATCCAAAAGCATAAACTTTCAAGATAATGAAATAAAGTTCCAGAGATTAGTAAATAGTCAACAGAATCTCTTTATGATTATAAGTCATTTTTATAAAAAAAATTAAGAATTAGGGGTATGGGATACAAGAATATACAATATAATATAAAATGTATAAAATAAACCAAAAACTTCTACAACTATAAATTTGAGCATAGGCTTAGTCCTCTGTACCCAACCCGATACTAGGAAAGAGAAGCAATCATTTGAAGAAGGATTCTTCCATTTATATGTGCCTATGAGTATCAATTCTACGTGGGTAAAAAAAGCACCCAGGAATGTTTTGAGATATAGTCTTATAAGTCTAAAATCCAATTTTTCAATGCCTTTAAATTTAATTCATTATATATAAAATAGTGTCACATATATAGTTTAAATGGAAGACAAAATTAAATAATAAAAACCATTGGACTAGGTTCCATTTGGATACCCTTTGAACAACCTAATTCAGATTAATATTGTGTGTCTAAATATAGAGACCCTGTAAGGGTAAATTTAGTAAGTAATAATTTTATAGGATAGACTGTCCCCTAAAATGTGATTGGGATTAGAGGAAACATCCCAACTTTTTCTCAAAAAAAATCCAATTCTCATTTCAAAACATTTGTCACACTTCAAAAAAAAATTATTTCATTATAAATAAAATTGAGACACCATGATCTTGATTATGATAATATGTAGAGACATTCCAAGTATCTCTCAAAGGTCTCTGGAAAAATACCAATACCTGGTAGTCCTTCCCAGGTGTGCCATGTATTACATCCCAAGTATCACTATGGAATAGTGTAAAAAATTATATTAACTAACCAATGAGTCTATACCTAGTTTCTCATATAAAGAACTATGATTCTCTGATGATGTGGAATGACCAATTTGTTCTATAAATATGGTCCATGGGTTCTCCCTTAGAGAACTAGTGTCACTCATCTAGATGTAATAACAAGGGCACATAGATAACCCTGCCAAGGAATACCTAGTATCATACTCAGTGTGTCAACTTAAAATTTGAAATTATAGTAGAAAGCACAAGATTCCATCCATGGGGTCTTTAAATAGGAACCGCTTGAGCCACCCTTGGAAATAAGGAAAAATAAATAAAAAAGAAATGCATTTATTACTATTCAAGAAGGTGGTCCCATTTCATTTAGTTCTATCCATTAGATCTCATTTGTCCCATCGTTCAAGGTGTTTCATTTAGCAATATACCCTTACATCATGTGGCTCTTGGAAATGACACTTGGTCAATTCAATTTAAGTCAAATGGTATAAGGCTTTAAGCAGTAGACAAATTCATTTAACCCAACCATCAATAAGTGGAATGGAGAAAGGGCTAGTCACTAAGATCACCACCTAGGGAAATTCAAAACATAGCTATAGGAAATTTGTATAGGTGAAACCCATTAAGTAATTTATGAAACCAATGTAAATGGAATTGTTACATTAAAGGAATATCTCAACACAATGAAGTAGCATATGCTAGGAAAGTCCACATCATATAATATTTGAAAATAAAGAGGAACATAGAAAATGTACTAAAAACTAATAATAATTTAATTTACATTTTGGAGGCTTCACCAGAAAGGACCAGTGAGTGGAACAACATTGCGATTTATGAAATGTGATGAAGCTATGGATAAAGGGTATGACCACCAACAGTTTTCTCATAGTGCTTGCCTCATCCATTTTCGATATCTGATTCGACATTGATTGGGAGAAAATGACAAAACCATCAAAATATTTGAAAATAGGGAAAATCCATTGCACCCAAATTGCACGGTGGATCTAAAGATTAAATTAGATAATAGGTATGATTGGGGTTAGCATTACCTAGTGGAGTCCAACACTTATGACATATTGAGAAATGTATGTTGAATAAAAGTGTTTTAGATAAACCTATATTGATTGGGAAATTAGATTGTATAGGAGGAGGATCCACAACCTCATGATGAAAAACAATGAGAAAGGAGGGAAAGTTGTAAAAAAATCAATGAGGGGCATTTTAGTAAAGTCACACATTTTTAACACTGGGTAGGGTTTGGTCGCATGGTTTGTACAAAACATGAGGCTACTATATGCAGTTCGCTACTACACAGGGGCACCCCCAGTCTATTTTCCAAATGGTTTTACTAACCCTATGCTTGTCGGGAAAAATTTCTTTATTGCATACCAGCAACAGGTCACAGAATCATTCGCCATGGGTCACATAGTTTTAGACTAACCATGTGGCCCCTATTTTTTTTTTGTATTTTGGTTATCCATGCTCTAAATGAGCCTCTAAAATTCAAATTCCATCCTTCACATGATTAGGAATCATATTTCAGGTAGTTTAAGGGAATGTGATCCAAAATTTAATGGTTTGTACCTTTATGAGTAGTCAGGACGTTACAACGAGAAAAAAACTATCCAATAGACAATATAGAGTTTCTAGCTGACATATTCTCAATGAAAATATATATATATATATATATAAATCATAATATCCTTATTTATATATTAACATATAAATAGTATAATATTTTTGATTGAATATGGTAAGAGTAAATAATTGATTATGACTCCTCAATCCCCTATTATCCTATTAATGAAAACAATATCAGATATCCTCTAAATAGAAATGATCCTACAAAATTACCAAATAATGAGAAATTATAAGGATATAATCCTCTTATACATTCAAAGGATGGATACAGATACCATAAATGAACGAATATCACAATTTATTTCTTGAAAAAAATATCAGCCAACCCTTTTATAAAAGATAAAGTATTCTTAATCAGATGATGTGAAAATTTAGTAGAATATTGATACTATCAAAAATGGAGAATCCCTGGGATTAAAAATTGATGATGAATGAGTCATAATATTTGGGTAACAACTATGTTAACCATCATGTCTCGATATAAGGAAATATGTTTTAAATGACTCACATATATCAACCTTATCAATCCCCATAGAGAGAAGAATGATGTATCGTGATCTCCAAGAGAACTATTGGTGGGATAAAATAAATAATGATATCATTGAATATAAATAAATGTTACTAGTTTTTCATTAAGTAGATAATTAATGGAAAAAGTATAAGGCATTGTGGAATCCATTTCCAATACCTATATAGAAATATGAAAACATCACTATGGTCACTGTCATTGTATATAAAAAGACATCTAGAGAAAATGATACTATATAGGTTGTTATTTATCATATAACGAAGACTACACAACTCATTATACTTTCAATTGATTTCATACTATATCAAATTTTAAGTTTATACATCATTGAATTAGTGAGGATGCATAGAGTAACATTATCGATTATATCTTTTCATGATTTAAGATTTACATCTACATTCATGAAAAATATAAAACATTCTCAAAATGCTGAAATGAATTTATGTATGCCTTATCACCCTCAAATTTATGTCCAATCATAGTTGTATATTCCATTATTTGGAGGACATATTGAGATCACAGTTGATGGAATTCAATGGTGTATGAGACCAAAATCCACCTCTGGTTTAGTTTTCTTAAAAAAGGCTTCTACTCAAGAATCTAAATGGATCTATAAGAAGCCCTTTATGAGAAGAGATTTAGAACACATACTTGGTGGGATGAAGTTGGTGAACACAAGCTACATGGACCTTAAATAGTTTATGATGTAGTAGAATAGGTGAATACCATTCAACAATACATCATCGCTTCCAAAAGATGAAAGAAGATAGACACATAATATCATTAGGGGGACCTCTAGTTTCAGGTTTGAGATAATTTATTCCTCTGTATATATATCTGTAAGTGAGTCATAAAATTTGGTAAAATGTTAATGATATGTCATAGGTATATCGACACTTTTGATATTCCTTTTTACATCATAGTTGTATAATATCAATTTTCACTTCCACCAACCTAGTTTCATGTACATGAAATATTACAAACTTCCCTCTTGATGAAGTAAATAATAGATATATTGCATGTACTGAATTCAACGATGATATAATTGTAAGATGGCCTCTCGTATGAGGAGTATCCATTGATGATCTATTTCCATTGGGATGATATTCTACGCAACAAGAAAACTCACATAGTAAATGTACTATTGTGAATCCCTTAGTACCAGTAGGCATCTTAAAATCTCGAGGAAATTAGGAAGGATAATTACCCTCTATTTTTTAACATATTATATAAAATGATATTTTTAGAGAGATATTTCCTTTGGGTGTAACAATATAATAAACCAAAATTTTATAAATGAAGCATCCCTTTTTATAATAATGTCATGTTTCATAATCCACATACATCACATAGACAAAGACAAGAAAACATTATTACATAAATTATGAATGATTACATAATCAGGAACTAAAAAAATAAGAATTCTAAATATTAAATTGGTAAAATAAATTGAAAGTAATAGAATAATAATAGGAGATTTTAGATCTGCTTGATCCAACTAAGCAACCACACTGATGAACAAAGGTATAGAAATAAAACATAATTTAATTAAACAAATATTCATTTTTATGAAGAAGTTATATAGAAAAATTATATAAAATATATTTTAATGATGCATTAATGGAATAAGAGTAATTTATAGGATGATTAGAACCCATTTAGTTATTACAAATATGATCATTGGAATAGAAATATGGCCATTGGATTAGTAATCTGATCACTAAGAATAGTAATCAGACCATTGTAGTAGTTATATATCATTTTTATGTCTAAAATAATATTTAGGTATCATATAAAATAAAAATATAAAATACTTAAACAATGACATAATAAAAGAAATGTTTTAAAATCAATAAATTATGTTTTTTTACAAATCATAACTGTTTTAATGAAAATTTTTAACAAATATAATTCTTTAAAATATATTTTTTCTCATAAAATGGATTTATATATTAATATTATGTTGTATTATAATGTTAAAATAATTTTATGATACCATAAGTAAAAGGGTCATAAAATCGATTGTATTCTTAAAAATGATAATTTTCAAATAAATTTGGATATTATATGAAAATTAAATTTCTCATATGTAGAATTTTATTTCATAAAATTGATTCAATTATTTGAAATGTATGTTTCATTAAATAGTTTAGGGTAATTTTTTAAAAATAAAATATTAGATTTTTTGTTGAATAGTGAAATATGTTAATTTATAGAATTTAACATTATAAGAAAAATAAATGATTTTTTTTGTTAATAAAGATGTAATAACCCATTATTTTGTTTCTAATCATGAAATATTTAATGTATATATTTGTAACACTAAATACTATTTACATACTTGTGACAAAATGACAAACTAATTAATATAATAACGAAAACACCACTATCATAGCAATAAAAATAACACCCCTTATATTCCAACATTATAATTCTTGATGCTTTTCAAATATAAAATAAAACCTCTCCAAACCACTCTCAAAATTTCCTAGTTTTTATTATCTCATAATAATACAAATTCCATGTTATTTACGGGGTCTTTCAGTGAGGATATATCAAAGAGGCGACATTTTAAAAGTACAAGATTTAATTTATTTTCTTCTTCTACCCTCTCTGGACCTATTCCTCCAATATCATATACAAAATATAGTATTGTTTATATACAATATCTTAATATTTATATTGTAATATATTATTCCCATTACATTTATCAACTCCACTTATTCAAATAAGAATGAAATAGTTGTACATATATTGTTGGTTACCCACATTCATGGAAATTGATGTTTTTATTTTCCACTAACACCTTCATTAAAGCAATAAATTCACATATAGCCAATTAAAATATTAAAAATATTCATATTATATTCCTTTCTCTCATAATTGGAAATTGTTATGGCTACAACATTAAATAAAACGAAACTAGATTGAGATGATCTGAAAAAACACCAAAATAAATTAATCATTTAAGATTAACATTTTTTAAATAAATCATCATCAGGTCGTAAAAATTAGATATATAAGAACATATAAATTTATATATGTTCATTAATACCATTTAATTACACTTATATAGTATTATTATCTTATTACCACAACATTTGTAAAAATACACAAGTGAACAAACCTTGAAACTCTTAAAGAAATGATCCTGAACCAATGAAATTGAACATCAAAACATTTATATATTTGTTCTGAACCACCAAATTTTCTATGGGTAATTATTTATCTTTATTTGAATCAATTCATAACTTCATTATTCTTATTTAATTCTCAAAATATTTATATATTTGTTCTAAATATATATATCTATCCCAATAAATCTTTATTTTATGGTTATATAAATCCCTTAAAATTCTCCCTTTTAAACTCATCTCGATAAGCCAAACCGATTAAAGTGAACATCTATGTTTCTAACTAGTCATCATGTTCACTCCATAAAAGTTTTTAATTCACCCAAATTATCAATAACAACTAAAAATATCATGAAAAATATTTTAGTTCATTTATGGTATCATGTTAATAATTATTCATTTATCATATTTAAAAACTCTTTATTCATTTAGCTAAAACAATGCTTATTTGACAAATTTCTAATGTTAGTTTACCAATATTATTCAATTTTTAACTTCTGTTGGATAACATTATTCATGATATATTCTTATATTTAATTTATCAATTTCCATGAATTAGTTTATCCCATATTTCATGGATACCATTATGATACATCCTTGGGTAATGCCTTACGACATGATAATGGAACCCATTTTATTCCATGAGTAACAATATTTTATGCCTTATCCATGGTTTCATTATGTGGAACACATATTAATGTATATGTTTTGATGGGTGCACCCAAATATAACTCCAATTTGTAGGGTAATGTTTTATACTCATGAGAAATTCTGTATGGGACTAGGGACTAATCCTAATCCAATATGTGACTCAGTCCATCACGTGATATCATTTTTGAAGTTATCCTTCACTCATGTTTATGTCGAGTTATTTGTATGTTCTACTTTACTATGTTTCCAATCTAAAATTTTAAATTTATATATATTTTATATATCCAAATGTTCATTTGTGAGACATGCCTTTTATTGTATCATGTCATGCCTTTTGACTAGTGTTATATGCATCATTTCCACCTCTCCCTTATGGGGATTTTTTGGGTCAGCAATTTT
Source organism: Viscum album (assembly GCA_963277665.1). Classification (NCBI taxonomy): domain Eukaryota; kingdom Viridiplantae; phylum Streptophyta; class Magnoliopsida; order Santalales; family Viscaceae; genus Viscum; species Viscum album. The sequence continues at coordinate 471,455,641 of OY728123.1, forward strand.
TTTTACGAATTCCCTAGATTATCCTATGTATTTGAAAGAACATAGAGTTAGTTTAATGAACATTAATAGTATTAATAAAAATAGGATTAGTTATAGATTAATTTTGTTTTGTTATAAAACAATTCTTCTTAAGACACTAGGATTTTTCAATCCATGGTTTGTATTCAATGAATATTTACGCTTACAATAATGTAGAAATATTTGTAAAAGTCTTGGGTATCTATAACCATTGGCCATGTATTTATCTCTAAAGTCATAATTGATCAACACAGACACTATTATGGTATTTTTTATTCTACTGGAGACAGAGAGCCTCTAAGTCCATGTTTGAGATCTGACAACATTTGTTATTTCTATGACTCGTGCTGATATTCCATGATATATTAATATGTGAAATCTTATTTTCTAGATTTGATAATTAGAAGGTATAACTTGTCAACCTTCCTTGATAATGTCCACAAGTCAATGTATATGTGGCCTCATTAGATTTGTCCTCAAAATTCCCACTCATTCCATATTATGAAAGGTATTTCTTATTTTATTTATAACATAAGGAACCATTCTTCTGTTAATAAGATGTCAAGGTGATTCATCCTGGTTTAGAGGTACCCTTAGTGGGAATATGTGAAAACATGGTGAAGGGTACAAACTATGTATCATTTTTTGGTATGGTTAAAATCATGAAAATTATTATTGGAATTGTATTAGACAATACATGGTGTGGGAATCAATCTAATTTGGAATAATTATGTTATTCCATGTTTTTCATTTTTCACTTTTAAATTTATTTGAATAATTTATGGTGGGGCTTACCATAATTTGAGGATAACGACCATATTCAAGGTAGGGTGAAAATTGTTCATTATAATGACCATCATCATGGTGGCATGTCATGTTTTCATTAAAACACCATTTGGGTGGGGGTATTAAGTGTTTATGATAATAAAAACCTTCAAGGTCATTCATGAATAACTCATGAATATGAAATATATATGGGTGGGTGCTATATAATTCATAATACTAGACGACATCATTTTGGGTCACGCAGTGTTTCCATAAAGGTGGATCTTGGACTCCATCACTGATAGGAATAGGGTGATGATTTTCAATACGTTCATGTGAAATTTCATGTGACAAGTGGTACCAAAAAATCACATACTCTTTACATCTAGAGTGACATCAAATTGAAGCATTAATGATTGAGGGTTTATGGTGTCATAGAAGGAATATAGATTCTATGGAGAATGTTTTTTATCTCTAGTTTTTAGTAGTTATATTACGTTATACTGAGCCATTATCTTATTCCTCTATTTTTTATCGATATAATCGCATTTAAATAAGCAATGTATTATTTTTGCGTAATCGACTACATTTTTGGTTTCCTACAGAGTTGTCGTTATCTCTATCCAGGAGTCCATGGAACTTGGGTTATAAAGAAGAACTAACTTGTGGCATGAATTGGATGGGATGTGGGTTGAGAAGATCATATAGATGGATATATAATTATGTTTATTGCAACTGGTCTCAAAGTTTTAGAGCCTCCAAACAATTCAGTATACATTTTTAGTTTTATACAAGATCGTCCTTGTGGGTAATTTATTATTGAATGTTCATGTATGTTTAATCTGGATACTGTGATTCTAATTTATATATGATTATTTTTATTAATCCACATGATCAATTGTATTATGGTTACATAACATTTCATTTTTAATTACTGTATAATTTTATTGAATTTTTATTCTCCCTATGATTCCTCTCATGAACATCACCGCTAGTTGGAAGTTTTTGTTGTATGAGGAGAAATTAATGATGTCCTATAAAATTCAGAATAATACCTTCTGATTTGGATTAATACCTTAATAATTGGATTAATAGATCAGAATATCATTTTATCATTTTTGGGATAGTATGTAGAATATAGACATAGGACTGTGCAAGAGAATATGATGAAACTTGGACTGGAGCATCATGAACACCACCTATGGGGGATGTCCATGTTTCTAGGGAAAGGAATTTATGTTCATTTATATTATTTTATTATATGTATTATACTCATGTATGCACATTGAATTGAGGTTTTGGTTTTAGAAGTGTTTGACTCTTCGTTATATCAGCAAAAAGTATCTCATGAAATATATTTGGCACATAAGTTTCTCATAACATTTATATTGAATGAGTATGATTGTACTGATGACAGATGATTCAAAAAATTATTGTGAAAAAATGGTTTAAGGTTCCTTATATATGTTCTTGGTGAAATTATTTCTACTAGAATTGGATTATTGTACACTTTTGATCATTATATGTGTGATAATATGATTTTTAGGACTATGGTGACAATGATGATGTTTATGATGATTTTTATAACAACCATTATGATAAACAAGTCCCTCTATGTCTGGGTAAGATAGTTTACATTATTAAGTCTTTGTTTATAATAAATCCCATAGTAAAGTCCATGTGTAAGTAGTTGATAGATTATTCTAGTTAATTAATGCTCAAATAATAGTCTATGTGAGTTATATATTGAAATATTGTTTAATAATATATAAGCATAAAAGAATTTTTAGCTATCGACATGATTTTTCTATGATAGGAACTATCTCAGCATGCCTTTGGAGTTGTTCCAGGAAGACATTCTATGAGTTGTAACCCATAGTGAAAGTTTATATGCATCATGTGAATGGACTTGTGGCCTTAATAATGTGGCCTCATTTTATTGGATGTTTGGTGCCTCTTACTTCTTAAAAGTATCATGAGTGAGAATATGCCTTTTTAAGGTATAGTCTAGGATAATAACTATGGTGTAGTCTATATGGATGAGTATCATATCAATAGTACCATGTTACTATCATACAGTCTAACTGATTTATCATCATTAGATAATTTTTTGTTAAAAATAGTGGCTATATTATGGTAAAAAGTTGAATTAGGTTTCGGAGTTGTAGAATACTTCTTGTCATTTAATGAATTTTATGGGAATTTAGTATGGATTGTTGAATATAGTGTGATATATTTAGAACAATATTTGTTCAAACAATGCATGGTTTTATTCTGGGAAATATATTTAATGGATGAAAACATTTATTCACTGAAATCTGCAATGGACTAGTTAGGGTCGAGTCGGCCAATAAAACTGGTGTGAGGAGAAAATATTGATACATATTTTGTGGGAAGTAATTACATGGTGACTTAAGAAATGACCTCCTTGGGGAAGGGTCTAGGTTTTTGTGGGACTAGACATTTGATGGTGACACTAGAGACCAATTTGTAGTGGACTTTAGAATATCTATTTTTTTTTAAATTTGTAATGTCACAATAAATATAGTGATTTATATAAATCATTAGTTGGATTAACACTCATGATTAAAATGGTTTCATGCATAAGGGAGTAGGATAATTGGTTTGTGGGTACATGGTTAAGATACTTAGGGCTGGTGTAAGTGGTTGATTACTTAACCTATAAAAACTCCAACGAACTCGGTTTATATATTTTCCTTCTATAGAACTCTTATTGATTTCTTTTGTTCCTTTTAGAATCTCTATTTGGGGAATTGGTTGTGATCTTGATGATTTATTCATTTACCAAGGATCATCTAGATAATCCTTGTGTATGTGTTTGCATTATTTTTTTCCCATCATCATGAATTTTTTTAGAAAAAAAAAATATAATTTTGTTCTATGTGATGAATGGAATTTTATAAAGAGAATCCTTTGATGTTTATGGATTTTGTTTTTCAGAATCACTCCTTTTTCTTCCTTCCATGAGACTCTCTATATGGCCGATGTTGGATAATGTTCTTGTTTTTTTCCTTTATGTCCCAATGTTTTTCCCTAATGTTTATAAATCAATTTCAAGGTGGTGGAAATTCTTCCTGATGAAATTATACTGTCCTGATTGTGTGATGAACTTATTATTTCATGCACATTAAAAAGAGACATGAATATTCCATTGGAATACACTCTATTTTAAAGAGTGAGGTGTATTATAAATGTTCTACGAACATGGAGTATCTAGTGGATGATATGATTCAATCATTATTGGGTGAAGCTTATTTTTGAAATTATTTATTATAAATGAGTACATTCCACAGTATAAATCATCGAAAATTATGGAATTATCTTCCGAATGGTTGGATCATTTATAGATATTTAGAGTGTAGTTCCTTTTTGAATAATTTTTGTGTTTTTTGATGTTCTGTTTCATCTAGTGTCAAACATAGCCATTAGAGACACTTAAAGAGAACGATATGAAATTATTGCTGGAAAATGATAACATCCACATTTTTAAACATTATCTTTTTCATAATTTACGTAAAAACCCATATTTTATAAATGATATAATTTAATGAATTGAATGTCTTTTATATTATAATATACAATATTGTACATGTAGAACACATTTATAAACCAACAAAAAATTATTTCATTAATATAAATCATTTCACTAGTTAATGAATAATCCCATTAAAATTACGAGTTTTATATTGAAAAGAAATTAAAAACAACAATCGGAAAATATGGATCACCCTAATCAAATAGAATATTCCCTCCCATAATCAACAGTACAGAAAAGATAAAATATATATATTAAAAATCCAATCAGCATTATATAAAATCAAAATTATTAACCATAAGAATAATTAATATGAATAATTAATGATATAATTAAGTTTTATTTATAAGTGGTAATGTTATTGTTAAAATAGTAATGTGAAAATTGGAATAACAACTTGACCATTGAGAATAGTAACATGATCGTTGAGATTAATTTACTAATAGTGGGAATATTATGGTTACCTAAAAATAATAAATATTTATTTAAATAATATTTATCATGATTAAATTATGTATATATAAATATTAAAATGCCAAAAAAAATAAATATAATTGTTAAAAATATCAACCCAAATATGAGCTCATTTTAAACAAACATTATTTTAAGGTATTCGGAAACACCATAAATTTAATATTAAAAATTAAAATTACATATTATATAAAATTATATTTATAAAACAAATATTATATTTGAAACCATCATGCTGAAATTATCCAAGGGAAAGTTTTTACAATTTTCAAAAATACTTTAATTTTCAGGTGAATAGTAAAAATAGTGTTTTTATCATAAATGGTGTATCTTAAATTACATTGTTCATGATTTAATAAATAAATAATAATTAAAGGAACACTAGGTTCATAAGAATATATTTAATTTCATAAATGGGACAATAAAATAAAATATACATAGTTTTTAAACAAAAAAAATGCATTTTCCAAAACCTAATGTCAAAAGTTTTTCCATAAAATTACCAATTTTTTCCTTTTACACATTAATTATTAATAATAAATGTTAATTTGATATATAAAGTGGTTTAATGACCTAAACCAATTTATTATATTTTTATGTGATTTATATTGTCAAAAATGTACTATTATGTGTCTCAATATTTATATAATATTTTATTCATAATTTTTTTGGATACCGATTTCCTCAAGAATAAATAACCCCTCTATCATACTATAGAAAAATAATCCTCCCTGTCATTACAAATACAATTTTAGACACAAATCATCCCTCTCAAGAAACTAATAATATCTAGTTACACTCTGGAATAAAAAAAATCATACATTTAGGGAATTTTGGTTCCCTAGAAGAGGAGTATCACCAAGGAAAGAGATAGTTTATATATACTCTTTTCATATTAATCTCTTTCTTTTTTCACATTTTGATTCAAAAAAATAATATAAAAATAATTTTTTATTTTTTTGACATTATATTATTTATGATAACACAATAGATGTATCTTAATTGTGAAATATAAATTTCAAACTTTCTTTTCCTGAACCTTTGAAAATTTATCATCAACTGTTCATTAATGTCCTATGAGGACATTGGAAAACCATTTTATGTCACCAAACACATGCTTTTTATGGTAAATTAATTATTTTATAATTTTTTTTAATTATTTTCCTAAAATAATTATACATATTTATAAATGAATTTGTACAATGTAGTGAAATCGAATAAAATCAAGAAATTATTCCGGAGAAAATATTATCAAAATTACAATTCATTAATTGTTTTAATTAAATATATAATAAAAAGAATATAATTGATATATTTGGGTAAAAAAGTAAAACAAATCACTTCTATATAATTTTTTTAATAAATATATTCTTATTAATCAAGAGGATCAAAATCAATGAAATAAAGAGGGATTTAATGTAAGGGGATTCTCGAACCCAGCTCTCTTTTATTGGGTTATCCCTATTTCATAACACATTATTATGGATTTTCATATTATATTACATAAATAAAATTTTACAACTATAACATTTCATTTTCTGGGATATACATATTTCCACATAGAATTTAAATCCAAATGAAATAATTTTCAAAAAATACATTTCCTTCTATAACACAACTTTTAATCCCCTTGAGTTATTTTTTATTTACTTAATAAATAGTATGTTTATTCCAAATATGTCTCCACATATTCAATTGGGAAACCCATTATTATTAAAAAATCCCATATTTTAGAAATACATATGAAACCCATTTCTTTCCACATCAATTTTTATAACTTTGATAGTTATACATTCATTGTGGCATGAATGATTCTACAAACATTATGATGTGACTGATAAAACTAGTATTATTAAGCCTTCTAATGATTTTTGTTTATTGACCCAAACTTTTATCAATGGAAATTTTTCCTTCATTATAATTATTTTATATAGTATAAAATTTATACATAACATAGATACCTTAATAAATACATTATTATCATAAATAAAGGATTAAATAAGTGATATTTAACAAAATTAAGGAACCTGTACTGGTGGAATAATAACTTGATCTTAGGAATATTAACATGACCATTAAGCATAGTAATCTAGAAAAAATAGTAGAATCCTAAAATATGAATGTATAAGTAAAATTCAATAATTTTATAAATAAAAAAATGATATAATTTTATCATAGTATTTATAAATAAATTAAGTGTTGGTATTTTTCTAATTGCATATATTTAATTAAATATTTATAATCAATATAATGATTAAAAAAATTATTTTAATTATATTTATTCAAAAATTAATATTATAATTCCTTATAATTGTAAGATAATTTTATGAGAGGTTATTTAATTTTTCAATGTGTCCTAAAATTACTTTAAATTTTAAAATTTGTATTATCTGAATAAATTATTATTTTAATTAAAAATTATATTTATCAAATTAAAAAATTATTATCATAAAATAGAGTCCGTTTTTAAATCAATACGTCAAAAGTTTCCAAGGGTTATTGTTTGAAATTTTCTGAAATACTTTGATTCATGACTGAATTGTAAAAATATAGTTTTAGAGATAGCTAGTTAACATATATTTAATTATAACTGAAATATTACTGATAAATAGATTTCAAGAAATTTATGTTCTGAATTTATATATTTATTTTCATAAATTATTCATTACAAATCAATAAACACAATTTAGGAACCAAAACAAATTTTCAAAACCTAATGTCAAACTTGAATCCTTAAAATATCAATTTATCATTATTTCCAATTTCCATTTTATTAAATTCATGAATTACAATTATAAACGTGTTTTAAAGTCTAAAAAGCATTATATAATGTCAATATATTATTAATATTTTCAAAAAAATAGTATTATAAGTCCAACCATTGATCATTTATTTTAATAAATATTTTATTCAAAAAACCCCACTAATTAAGTATAAATAAACCCTCTCCCTCTCATTATAAAACTAATCCTATCACCAATTCCAAAGAATATGGACTTCCCAGTTCATCCATCTCAATCCCCTTAGAATATTTTGGGGCATTCTAGATTAATCCACTCCAGTCACCAAGACAGTTATTGTGTTATGGAAGAGAAGCCACACCGAGGAAATAATAAGTATCCATTAACTCTTTCCTCTTTCCTTCTTATATCATTCTTCATTTAAATAGAACTTTTGAAACCATATAATATATTAATATTTATTTATTAATTTAATATGACACTAATGATGTTAAACTAAACTACCCAAGGTTATATATATATATGAAATATATAATTTTCTTACCCCCTTTTCCTTCTCATTCGGTAACATCCCAGTGAATGTCGGTAACCACCTTCCTAGATTAATAGTGGAAATTATATATAATACATTAATATTTATTTACATATATTATATTTTTATGGAATTAATTATTCTAATTTAAAAATTATATTTTATCAAATATCAAAATTGATGCTAGATGGGATATTTTTAAAAAACTTTTGATATTAGAATATATAAATTTCACCAAAAGAAATTATGAAATATTATAAAATTAATATAAATTATAAATTTGTTATAAAATTAAAATAATTAACTATTTTATATTTTTTAATAAATTTAATTTTATTATTCTAGAGGTTGAAAAGAAATGAAATTAAGAAATAATTAATGTTAGGGGATTCTCAAACCCAACTCTATTTATATGGGGGTTCCCTCATTCACTCTATTTTCAATATGAATTATCCATTATTATTCCATAAATATTATTCATTTTTCCTTAAAATTTATTTATGGTATGTACATATTTCCAATTTGGTATCCTGAAAAATTCTTAACTTTTTTTCAAAATTACTTTTATTTCTTAAAAATATGTCACTTATCTTGAGATTGTTTCTTTCACTATATTGATATCAAGCAACTTATTCCATTTTTATATTGGGAACACAATTGTTTATAAAAAGTATGCTTTACTAAATGAAACCCCTTCCTTTACATTGGTTATTTTATGTCCATGATTGATATTTTTCTTATGTGTAATTAAAAATAATGTAAATTTTATGATGTGATTAGTGCACCCACAATTATATAGCACAGGTAAATGTTATGTTGTAATGAGTGTTCCAGGAATTATATAGATATACAATGCATTGGTTAATATGGTTAATCTCCTGAGATAAATTGAGATATTAATGAACATGATTCTAGGTTTGTTCACAACTATGTGTGGTGGTTGAACACAAAGATATGATGTTCCATTTTTATGCATTTCCACATTCCATGACATTATCTAATACTTCAAATCATGATCATGAAGGTTATCTCATGTTTATATTATGGTGGTTATTATTATGTTCATCCTATGTTATATTTATCCATGTTTATATCCATCCTCTTATAGGGCTTCTAGATCACCCCTTTTATTGATGTATATCATTATATGATTACTTGTACTAAGGGGAACACAATGACCACTAAGAAGCTATAGAATAAGGAAATAATTAAATTTTTATGTTTTATTTTTCAAATTTTATGTATGGTCTTAATTTTTCCATACACTAAACAATTGGATCATTGTTGTGTAAAACTTTTATGTTTTTTATCTTCAAAATTTTGTAACAGTAATGCATGAAAATTTATGGTCTCTATATTGAGTAATTTTATTTATCTCATGACATATTGTGTATTATGCATGAACATGAATCATTCATTGTTCACATAATGATTTTCTGATTATGACCATTTGTTATGGTGAAAATTATGTTATCTTTGTTCAAAACTATGTGTGATATTTGACCACTATGATATGATGTTTCCTTGTTATCCATTTTTATATTCTATGACATTATCTATGGTTACCCTCATGATGTGGTTCATGATACTATGATTTTTATATGATATTGCTGATAATACTCACCCATGATATATTTATTTATATCCCTTATTCATCCTCATACTGGGATTTAATATCTCCCAGTTCATTAATTTCTATCCTTATGTTACTAAATGTACTAAGGAGAACATGAACATTAATAAGGATAAACAAAAAAGCTTTAAATAATTTTTTTGTTTTATTATGTATATGTTACATATAATCCTAATTTTCCCAAGATACTAAAAATTTTGATCCTTGAATGTGAAACAATATTTTTATCATTAAAATGATTTAATACTCATGTAAAAAAAGTGGGGTATTTATAGTTGGTATCTAAGGAATGATTTATTTATTTTGGTAATCAGTATTAGAAAAAGAGTTTGAAAACCATATGAATAACTCTATCTATTGGTAAAATGTCCTAGAATGTTTTTAAAAAAAAATGCTATCCATAGGGAACCCAAAATATATTCCTTTAGAGTTAATTATGAAAAAGAATAAATTATTTATCCATACTCTGATGACTTCTATTTTGTCCAAACATTTTATATCTTTGAAAATGGTGGAAACCAAGAGAATCCAATCCAACAACCAATGTGATGGAAAATACAACGATTACCCTAATGAAAAAACCATTCCATGGGTGGTACAGTTCAAAAAATCATAATGATTCATACATAGTTGTCTCAGGATATGAATAATAACAGAACCATGTGGGGAATACTCATTTCCCCAAAAAAGAGAAACTATCCATTATGTCCTTTATGGTGCAAAACCACAAATGTTTGGTGAACTTATGATACACTTGTCGTTGAATAGTGGATTAACTCAATGGAGAATATCTTTTCTATGCATCATTGTCCTGAAAAGGATATGGTTACTATATGCATATGTAATTTAAATGGAGAGGCTGATAATTAGTGGGAATGTATAAAGGACACCAAGATGATGGTTAAAATGAATGAAATTTAGTGCGAAGAAATCAAGAAAGTATAAATTAATTTTTTCCCTTAATCTTTTTAATCAATGATTGTTAGAGAATTAAATGGGCTAGAGGAAATGAAATATTGATCTATATTTTCTTATGTGGAAACATCATAAGTATTTCTTGATATTCCTGAGGACTTTTTACCATTAATGATAATATATATATATATATATATATTGTATAGTGGATTAAAACCACACTTTAAAAAGGCTCTAGACTTCTAAGACTTCATTTTTTATGAAGAAGTGGTTTGGCGTGCTCTCAATGTACTGATATAGTGTGGGCATTATAACATAGTACATGGGGAATATAAGATAAGAATGGATTTTCAGGATGGTGGGTCCAACGAAAAAGGAGTAAATATGATATAACCACATAGAATTCATAAAGTTTAAAAGAAAAATCTAGGGAATTACTTCATAGGGATGATGAAATGCTTGAAATGTGGTATATAAGGCCACTTATCTCATGAATGCTGAAGATACATGAAGAATCAGGGCAACATGTCCGAGTAAAGGCACATCCAAATTCACCACCCATGGTTCTATGATTCAAATTTTTAGTGAAAGGGCACTATGAAAGAAATTTTTGCAAAATCACTAGTCCTAGAGGGTAATCATGATAATCTACTACCAAAGGTACAGGAGTTGAGGGAATGATTATTCCCTCACTATGTCTGAAATAGATAATGAAAAGGAATTCAAACAAGGTAATATTTATATTATATCATGAAAGGAAAAATATTTATTTTATTTTGGTTTAATGCATTCCTTTATATTATTCATTATTCAATGAACTATAGAATCGATTACGTGAAACATTGAAGTAGATATATCTATGAAACAACTAGTGGTGAAATCATTTTAACCCATGTATTTTAATCTTATCCTGATACTGTATGTGGGAATATTCTTCCTTTGAGTCTCATAATAATTCTCTTGCTGGAATTTCATGTTATACATAACATGGATTTTCTATAATTATTACTGATCATAGATAAACTGTCGATATAAGGAAACATAATTTCATATTCGAACCCATCCCATGATTCTATACAAATATAAAGAAGACTGTGAATACTATTTAGAATATCCCTCAAAGGTTTGGATGTTTATTCCGGATGAATAAGTGTTCCTCACTCAAATGGTTGAGTCCTAAGAAGGTACCTTCCAAGAAGAAAATCCCATTATAATAGAAAAAATATGTATTTCTGAAATAATTACCTAGAAATCACACATATCATTATGTATATTTCTCAATAGAACTTATTCTTGTATTGAATCCCATCTATATATTCTTCTATCAGATAGACCTGATCGATTTAGAAGAATTAATGAAGAAGCTGTAAGATTATTTGGACAATGATTTTTTAGAAGAATAATGGAATAATTGGGTTGTGTATCTTTTTAATATATCCAAAAAAATATCACTATATAATCATTTATCTTCTTCCATTGATTGTTTACTTTTTTGATCAAAGATAAAGAGTTATGAAATTTTAAAGGGTTGATCATCATTGTCTATGTCAACTACTGATGTTGAATAAGGATGTTATTCAGAAGAATTATTTTCATTTAATGTATAGAACGTATGAGTTAATAATGACTAACTTTGGATATACTAATTACCATGTAATTTTCATGGATTTTTTTAATATCATCTTTAGAGAAACACTAAAAAACATGTGGTAGCTTTTATCGAATATATTCTTAGTTACATCATGGGAAAGGAGGAACATGAATATAATCTATGGATTTTAAAATAATCATTAAAAAATTTGAAATCATATTCTAATTTTAGTAATTGTGACTTATATAGGAAGTATGTCTCATACACTATGAACATGATTTCATGTGAGGGAATTTCTATGCCCTCCATCAATGAAAAATAAATTGAGTATTGTCCCAGACCCAATTGTGTCATGGAAATACATAACATTCTTATCTTATTAGGGTATTGTAAATTTTTTTTGATAAACATCTCATGATAATATATCCTGCTGGCTAAGGTAGCAAAAAAGTTTTAAATAATTTATAGATGAAATAATTTGAGTAAATCTATAAGGAGTAGTAGAAGAGGATAATTAATAGGAATGTACTAACATAACCAATTAGTGATGATTTTTTGTGATATATAGTGATGATTAGATGAATGTATTGGCTAGTATGAAATTTAATAATGAAAATGTGATATGCTATGCCTCTTGAATGTTTATGATCTATAATAAAATCATTCGTATGTATTATCTAGAGTTAGCAGATGGGAAATTCACCTAGTGGATTTTGTGGCACTATCACTATGATGAGAATTTGGACATATATACCGATCATAATATTATATAGTATATGTTCACACAGATGGATATCAACATGTGTCAAAGAATATTTTTAGATCTAAGTAATGTTTATCATAACAAAATTTTAAAATATGATCATCTTATTTTAAAGCATGTATGACACACAACACTAAGAGGGGAGAGAAATATAATATCTTGAGACATTAAAATATATTTAATTTTTAAAATAAATTCAATATTTTTTACATCTTCAACTATGTGAAACACATAGTTCATATTTTTTTAACACATAACAACAACTTTATTTGATATTATACATTAAACATAAGTCCTAGTTTTAATGAACAAAAATATATTTTTATTTTTCTTATTTAATATAATAATTAATACCATGATGTTGGAATGGATGATTTGAATAATATTAAATAAAATATAAAAATATATATTTTCACACACATTTATTGTTTATCTATTGTTTAAAAATACAATTTATAATCATTTAAAAGAAAAATAATGTTTTTGGAAAAAAAATTATTTTTTCTAAAAGATGACTTATAATGATTTGGACCACATAATATATAAATTAATGATTACCAATATAAGAAAATTTACATGAAAAAATAAAAATTATTTTGATATTTTAATATTTAAATTATCTTATAGTTAATTTTTGAGACTATTTTTATATATTTCATTTTTTAAATAATAGTTAATAATACTATATTTTAATTGAAACTACCTTTTTAATCAAAATAATTGGTAATGTAAAATTATATTTTAAATTGGTATTAAAGTCTGAACATTTAAATGATAAATCTATTACTATATCTTAGGTAGTTGGAATCAATTTCCTACTAAATTTTGATAGAAAACATTATAACATTTTTTACATGTTATAATCAAAAACCCACTTTGTCATACTATATTTGGGATTAATTTTAAATTAATATTTTTTACTTATGTGTATTGAATTAGTAAAATTTTATTCAATTTTATTAATTAGAATAATTTATAATGTCTAATAAGTTCAAATTTATTTTTTACCGAATTTATTACTGAAAGCAGTTAAAGTTAATCTTGATGATAAAGATAAAAATGAGTTTACATAATTGTTAATATTAGAAAATAAACTGAAAAATGACCCAAAACAAGTCCAAACCCCATTTTCTATCCATATGTATAAATATTCAATAATATAATATAATATATATCATTATTGGGGCCTGGTGACATGAATAAAATGTGGTTATAATTCACTCTTTCAAAAAATATTACACCCCACATTTAAAAGGCCACCACCTATCCTCTCCACTTTACAAATTAAAACCAAATTAATTGAAAATTACCTTCTCAAATTACTCCCCAAAACACATAAAATAATTATATAATCCTTATTTTGGATATATATGCATCCCATAATAATATTAGTGAAATCCTAAGGGGGATTCCTTAGGAATAGGTAACGTTCTTCTAAAGGATTGTTAATTTGGATTCCTTCTACACCTACATAAATTCATATAATAGAAACCATATATAATATCCTCCATATAATATATAATATAAATTATTTTTAATTTGTTTTTGAGACCATCAGATTTACACAATTCTATCTAATGGGTTAAAAATATTCACTCGGGTGCATGGAAGACAACCAACTCACGAACTGATGTCGTTCATTTTTTCATTACAACCTATAACGTATGAGAATAATATTGTTTAAATAGTTTATATTATATATATATATATATATTATATATATGATTTAATTATTCTTTAATAATTATTATATCATACCTTAATTTATGATTTCTTTTTTTGGAAACACGATTACATCGCTTGTGTGTATGGAGGACTATCTCCTCATAGAGTGAAGTAATTTGTTCATGAATTACATAGAATGCATTAAGGATGGATTTAATAAAAATAGGTTATATATAAGAAATAAAAATGACAAATATAAGACTACATATACATATAATTTAATTTTTCATTCAATAAAATAAGAAAATGGAAACAATGTTTATGCATATGTACAGTCTACAATCTCCATGAACAATTTCGTTCATTTCTAATGAAAAAATTATGGATTAATATAAATAAATATATAATTAATATATAACATATTTACATCATGTTTTACATTATATAGATTATTAAATAATGATTTATGTTATAATATGAAAAAATAACAAGTTAAAACAATCTCATAAAACTAAGAAATTAATACCTAAATCATTGAAAAAAATGACTGATTATTAACAAACAGATGACTAGATGTTATCAAATAATCATATATGAAATATGAAATATTAATATGTTTTATATAAGTTAATTCCATGTTTAAAATCACTATATAGGAGTTTAAATCGAGTACGACCAAAAGGAAAGCATGATGTTAGGGATTTCACCTCAATTTCATCACATTGGGGCATATTTTTATGCTATGATCATAATTTCGTTAATATATTATATATATTATCCATATGACATGTAATATCATGAACAATACATTAATCATGTAATTATATGTTTAAATTTTTATTGTTTCATACAAGGGGATTTAAATTCAAAGTTACCATGTAGTGAAGAATTCAATAACTCAAATTCCTTTCATCGGGTTATTTTAATTCTTAATTGAAATTGTATGATTATGTGAAAAATTAATTTTTTTATATATATTGGTTTATAAACTCATGTTTTATAAGGAATTATATTTTAAACACATAATTTGTTCAGGGATTAATTCCCACTATAATGTGTTGATAATTTTATAGTTTTATTTCATAATCACATTCTAATCGAGATTATTATAATTAAATTTCGGTTAAAGGAAATTATTTTATTATTATCTAATAAACCCTTTAATTTTATTCTATATTGTTTATTAATGATATTTTTCAATTAATTGTACATATTTCTATTATTTGGTATTATCAATTATTTAGATATTTTTTAAATAAATTCCAACATCGTTTCTCTCTTCCACCAGAAAACCATTTTATTACAAAACCATATTTTATAAAAGCGATTTAAAAATATTCTTATTAAATTTTTTAAATTGATTTAAGAAAATAATTTTTCCAACCATTCTTTTTATAAATTTTTTTCAAGAAAATCATCTTATCGATTCCCAAAAAAGGAACTTTTCTATCCATTTCTGTGCAGAAGGAATGTTCTTTATGGCATATATAGATTTACATTTTAGCACGACCATCATTTCTTTGAATCTTCCTTTGAAATATTATGAGTTTCTTTTTAAGTAAAATGTTTTAAAATTTTATTTTCGAATTAAAAAAAATTATCAAAATGTTTTTAAAAATTAATAGTATATTTTACTCAAAACTTTTTCAAACAATATTTTTACTGTAATTATATTCATCAATGAAAACTATACTAGATTCTATATCAAATTGATATACATTGTTCTGATACCATCCAAATTATTTCTATGGATGGTTTGTGATCATTCTTATTATGGAAATTATTAACATTCACTTCCTTAATTCATCTTGTAGTCAATAACAATCCATTATAATGATAACTTTACAATGATAATTAAACATTAAATTCAACTATATAACAACATTATTTATCATGGATATGATAATTTCCAAAATTGTAAACCAATTTTTTACATATGGTTTTCACTTTGAATTTTATTTTATTAAATATGGAAAATATTAAAATTTGCATCCTTTACTCCATACAAATATTTTATGATAAGTAATATTGTTCATGAATTTATTCTACTATAGATATATTAAAAATTATTTGGACATGCTATGATGGGTGGGAACAATGTTTCATATTGTTCCATTAGGCATCCACATGTGTCATAAGAAAACTCCGTTGGCCAAATTAAATTAGATTCTACCTGTAGTTTTTATCTTTCTAGAGTATAGATCATAACAAAATAGGTTTTCATGTCTCAAACATAGGACGTCCAATAATCAATAATTTATTACATTTATAATTATTTCATTATTATCCATGATATTTTCTCATTGATATTATATATGAATTTCTGTTAATATCTTTTTATTGATGAAATTGAATTTGAGTTTTTTACAATCCCATATTGATTTTGAATTATATTTTTATGTAGTCAAGTTAATAAAATGTAATGTGTGCTCAGTTATTTATCATTCCATATTGATAATTCTCATTTATTCATTATTTATTCCATTACACTTAACCCATAATGAGAAATTTTTCCCACCCTTCATTTATGTCCTTTCCTCAGGATTCCATGATATCACCAAGACTAATATGACGGGATATACAATATAGAATAAAAATATTCTTGTAAAAAATGATTTTGTAATTTTCTGTATTCAAATGTAATATGATAATCATTTCGGTATCTAGTTTACTAATAATACAAAAATGATCAATACTTTTGGTTGGGATTCAATGTGTCTTTTGAAAATTTAATGGTTCAAGGAACTGGTTTCAGGCTTTTGTGGTTAGGGTCGCTATAGTGGTTATCAGATCACGTTTAGTAGACACCTCAATAAAAATATTTAGGAAAAATGAGATTATGTAATGTAACCCAATGATATAATTCAAGGATAAATAATTAATAACATCCCAATGTTTTAGAAAGGTAGTTTTTTTGGTTTCTTCATATAAATAAATTCCAATATAGATTCCACATGTGGACATGGTTTTGGAGTAGATATGCATATGGGTAGAAACTCTGAAATGGGAGTTTCAATCTTGACTCAAGTGTATCTAGGTGTAGAGTCCCAAATCAGGTGTCAGACACCGGTTCCCCAAGTCGGTCAGTCACATGACTAAAGGCATACATCCACATATTCCAAAGGCTACAAACTAATAGTGAGGGTCTAATATCAATCATGGGGAGACTATATACTCTTTATATATGTAGTAAAACAACATAAATAAATAACCAATATAAAAATTATATAAACATAAATAGAATAATATAATATCGAGACCAAACTAGTATCAAATCATTAACCAAAACTATAAATGATTTTAATAAACAAATAGTACACATGTCATGATAATGAAGTGTTAAGTGTCAAAATGAGAACCCAAAATAATGACACTGACAACACCAAGAGGGTCCTGATACTAATTCTGGTTCCCTCATTCATGCTCCCTCCTGACTCAATCATCTAACATTTTCCCTTTTCCCTTATAATGTCCTTAAAAAACGAATTCAATTAAATTACTGATCCAGCTTCCCGAGTAAGGGGTAAGTAAAAATCAGTAGGCCAGCACCAACTGTGTAAAATCAATATATAGTCAATAAAATATTCTATAATATTATAAAGAATTATTCTCAAGAAATAAGGAAAAAAATTACATATTAATTTATTCTTTACTTAAACACATAAATTCTCAGGTTCCCAGGGACACCATAACAAATACTACCTACTTTGGCCCTTGTTGGAGTGTGAGTTAACCCCAATGGACATCACATATCACAACACCATAATTATCATTTACTAATTCACTTTATATCATGAATAATTGTAAGAATAGTCCATTTTCAATTTAATGGTCGTAGAAAATTGTGTCTAATTCTCCATGGTTATTTGGAGACTATATCCCTATCCCACACCTCAATGTCAGATATGTATTTAGAGCATCAATCCTTAGCCCACACATTATATCACATAGGGTTATTTACAGCCTTAACCCCAATCCCAAACCTCAAGGTCACATATAGGTATTTGGAACCTCAATCTATGTCTCAAAATCATTTATCACATATGGGTACTTGCATCAATAGTTCATGTACTAGACTAGTATATCAATCAGTCACACATATATCACATATATCATATCAGTCAAAGTTAATCTAAATTAACCCACCTATAACATTTCACATCATGGAATACAATTTCCTATATAAAAAATGGTTTAGTAGTTTAATCTCATTGAATAATATGAGGAATTTACTATTAAACCATTTTACAAAATTCAAATCAAATAACTCATTAACCCATTGATTTCATGTCCACTATCTCAAAATCTTCATTCTCTATTAATTCATTATATCATTAATTGGAAAATAACACAATCTCAATTTCACCTCAATTACACAATCACAACATTCCATTAATTAAAAAATAATTAATTAATCAGGTACTAATAATTTCATAATCGAAATTACCAAATTTAGTTTTTATAATTTCAACTCATCTCATATTCAAATGAAAAATCTATTAATCAATTATGTGATTCCATAAATTACATCGTCAATTAATTTATTTTATTCAGGATTCTATTGTCAAATGTTCTAATAGAAATTTTTCAATACATACATGAAATTGGAATGTAATAATATGATAATTGAATTCAGACCACCGATCTCAAGATCTTTGATGGATTCTCACCAAAGGAAATCCCTGAATTGAAGTGGAAAATTAAATTTTACAATGATGAACAAGATATAAATCCAAAACATATATTAAAAATTGAACATATTCATACAAATCAAAAACTATATCTGGATCCATAACCAAAGATGAAAAAATACATTCAAAAGAAGAGAGATAGATGGGATAGAGGGAAGAAACTAATCAGGATGAGAGTCTCTTATCGAGAGAGGTTCATATCTTCCCTTTGGTCTTCGATTCAACATGAAAAGAATTCATATTTTCCTGGAATATGTCTGAGGGAATCCAAAAATGAGGGAAATCAATTAGGGTTGATTTGGGTCAAATTAGGGAGAATTTTGGGTGGTTCAGGAATATAAAAATCAATTTTCAGAAAAACTAAACATGAATGAATGGTTTCCTAGGTTGGGGCACATGGTTTTTTAAAAAACGTGTCATAACATTACTCTCCCCTATGGGGGTGCATGGTTACACCCAAAAGGTCAAACACTTTGAAAAACTACGTGACACCCTATAATCCCTCTCTAGATGGGGTTGCACGGTTTGCTGGGAAAGGGTTCATGGTTTTGGGAAACCATGTGCCAACTGTCCACTTCCCTAAACCCCTCCAGAACATCCATATTTCCCCAATGTACCCAATATAAAACCAAAATACGATATACTCCAAAAAGGTAAAAGAGTACCTATAAATGAGTTCAAGAATCCTCTAAAAAAGGTTGGGATCTTATAATCACCCATCTTTAAAATATCTTATCCTCTCACTGTACTCCAAATCATATCTAAGAGTCAAAGTCAAAATGATCAGGCCATTGAGCCTATATATTTAATTTTATTTCCCATGTTTCCACCTAATCACATCAATGTTTCCATAATACACTATCTATTAGAATGATATTTCACCACAACACTTTCTCACTATGATCCAACACATGTATCTGATTCTCCCCAAAGGAAGTATTGGATTCAAACTCAACATCATCCACGAAAATCAAAAGAGAGGGTTTGGGGTGGTACCATTGAAGAATTGACACATCAAAAACAACTTGCATAATACTATACCTCAATGGAAGTTCCAATTAGTGTGCCTCCAATCTGATTATTTCCACACCCTCAAATGATCGAATATACCTGGGTTCCATCCTTCCTTACCTCTAAATCCTATGATAATAAAAATGATTCTACAATTGAAGGAAAACATGATCACATATTGTAAACACAAGGTGTTGTCGACATATATTATCATATGACATCTTCCAACATTAATCTATATAAATACTTTTCTAAATAAACTAATCCTTCTCTAATGTCTACTGCACAGGACTCAGTCCCAATAGTATTGACTCACCAACCTGCATCTAACAAAGAGATGATTTTCATGGCCTACCATAAAGTTCCCCCATACAGTTCCATCATTGTTGTATTCTAATAATGGTTGTCCTAGAAATACTCTATTAATTCCAGATTATTCTCCCTTGTCCTAGAAAATTCTTGGGTACGTGATTGAAGAATTTCCTCAAGAACCATTATAGTATATCCCAATTTTCCATCTCTATATGAGTAGAATGATATACATAGAAATAAATGTGTACTGAGTACCATATATAAGCCCTGTGAGAAGTGAAAAGTGAAACTTGAGTCATAATCTAAAACTATACTTCATTGGACCCCATATAGATGGACTATCTTGTGAACATAAAAATTTTCCAACCGGTGAACTTAGAAAGTCTCCCATATTGGAAATAAACATAGAACATTCTTTTGTTAGACTACAACCAACAAAATAGAGTCATTTTTCATTAGTACCCTCAGTAAAACCACCAAAAATTATGTTGTAACTTCATTCCACTTCTATTTGGGAATTGGAAATTATTATAGTAAACAACCAAGATTTGGATTCTTGGAATTCACCTATTGACATATGTAATATAATGTCACAAACCCTACAATATCTATTTATCATCCCTAACCATTAGTACTGTTTTTGAGGGTTATAGTACATTTTGGTCAAACCTGAATGCCCGACCCACATTTTTGGAATACAATTCATGCATAATTTCCCCCACAAACTCATTGGTACATCAATAATGTTCCTAACACAGATGGTATTTTTCTCATCTACTGTTTAATGGGAAGGTTACTCCCCACCTTCAAGGCCTTCCCTTAAGGAAAAACACTATTTATCCTAATTTTTTCTCTCCCTAATCCAAATAAAATGTTTAAACTCTACTAAAATTGATATAAGAATCATATTCTCATGAGTCCCATAATCCACAACATGCATCTCGTCCTGCAAGACAACCATTTTCCACTCAAAACTAGACTCTTGATCTTTATGATTGATTTTTTTCATTCATTTTGGGGTCATGAACACTATTTCATTTATATGACATATATGTAAGCTCAAAATCAAATGAATGTATATAAACAACCCATCTCTTATTCTAGTGATTAAAATAACATTGAGAAAAGTTATACTACATGATCTTGTAATTATTATACAAAACAAAAATTTCTCCCAATAGATAATTCAAGACAAAATTTAAAGAAAACACCATTGTGCCTAATTATTAGAAGTCTGTAAGTTAGTTCTATTCTTGTGGCCTCAAATTCTGTGAACAATACACATAAAATCACTCTCCCTACATCAACACTACTCGATTCCTGATCCATGTAGAATCAAAAAACCATATATACTCATCCCCTAGATTGGGTAGTATCAATATTGGTTTCAAAGTTAAATTATTCATCAATTATTGAAATGCATTCTCACATGATCTAGACTATTAAATATTTTCCCCATTCTAGTTCAATCTCAAAATAGGAGATTCTTTGAGGCAGTGTAATTGATGAACCTCTAATCATAACTCAAAAACCCTTGAAAACTACTAATATAAAAGGAATTCATGTGCTTCTCTAAATAAAAAAATCCAGAACCTTTTCCATATCCAGTAACACACATTAGTCCAAGATGATGTGTCCTAATAAGTTTACCTAATCAATAAATAATGGGAACATAGTAGCCTTTGGGTATAGCTAATTATATCTTAGTGTACATTGGATGATATTAATATATTAGGCTTTATTTTCATGAGACTCATTGTACACAATTATTTTATCAAAAAAACAACCAATAACTAATTCAGGTATGGGTGGATGATTCAGTTCATCAAGCCCATAAACACTACTAGATTGTTTGTTAACCAAAATGGAATCATGTTGAACTAACATTGGCCATAACTAATTCTGAATATATTCTGATGTATATCAAAAGGATGGACTCTCAAATTATGATAGCTCAATCTCATGTAGATCATGGAGAAAACCTATGTCCTTCTCAACTGGTCAAATAGATCTTCAATAAATTGAATAAGATACCAGTTCTTCATAGTCAATTGGATAAACACCTGGTAACAAATATATAAGTGAAATGTTCTATCATCATTATTTGAAACCAATTATGGAGAACAAAAACACGACATTCAGGGATGGATAAAACCCATCTCCATCAACTCATCCCAATGGGTCCAGAGATATTGAAGCTTAAATGGTTCGTTTTTTATAGTGGAATTGAAACTAACTTAGACCATGACATGATTTTAGTTATAAAGTAAAAATATCTCTCAGGTGGATGCCCTGAGAAGTATTCATGAAACACATCCTGATACTATTCCACAATTGGAGGAAAAATATCTTACATTACACCAATGTCATCCAATAATATACTAGTAACACCGGTGGTTATCTCCCCTAGATAATATTGAATTGGCCCTAAAAGACCCTCCGAGATTTCCCACTCTTCATGATGATTATAATTTTCACACTCAGGAGACAAAAAATTCACTCTCCATTAGTAATAATCAATGTGGTCTTGGTATGCTATTAATTATTCTATGCCCATAATTAGGATAAACCCTAAGATTTCATGGATAAAAATATCCCAAAGGAAATGATACTCTTCTAACTCAAGAGAACACCCATGAACAAATAGATTTCCCTCATTCACAGTCCCAATAGTGTATTAATCATCATAACCCCACTCACAAACTCCACTTAAAAACTCAAATCATTCAGAAGTTGTGTAGATATAAAATAATGGGAGTGAAAAATATCACGAAAGTCACTATCCAATGTATAATCTACATGACTATTAATTACTTTATATGGGGGCCCAGCCTCACCATCCAAAAGTGTAGAATAAATCACATGTAATTTTCCTCCCCCTCTTCCCTATGATGCAGTCTACATCCCCTAAGATTCAGTTCTCAGCTGATATAGGTTTTCTTTTCCAAAATCACCCCTCCCACTACCTCAGCTACCACGACTAGTAAAACTCTAACATAGAGACTAATGTGGTGTACAAGATCTCAATACAACAATCTAGTTCCACCGATCTACTCCACAACTAATCTCTATAATGGTTTATTATGGAACCTCAATAGATATACCATCCTTCTACATGCTCGGCACTCTTATGGTGGTCAGAGAAAATGTATAGGAATGTATTTTTTCCTATCGCAATAGTGGAAATGAACTCAGGTAAGATCTTGAGTGTAGAGACCCGTAGCCTGACGTACATGGACATTACATTACTTTTGAGGAATACTTAGTACATAACAAAAAACACACACACAAGGATCATAATAGTTTAGTGTCTTTGGAAACTCGGAACGTAATCTTCTAATCGTGGTGAAAGATCTTCAATATCTCCCATAAAGATCTTCCATTTTTTTACCTAAAACCTTTCTTTATATCCTGGGGAAAAGAAAACATAAAAGGGTGAGCTCAAATGCTCAGTAAGGGTAAATAAAAGAAATATCAATCACATCATATTCATAAGAACATAACATTTTGGAAATCATAACCTGCAAAAGAGAGCATAATTTCATAAGATGGGATAAATCATGGCAGTGAAATGTAATCAAAATAATCATAACATAAAACATAAACTTTGTGCCATTCACACATAATCATAGAGAATCATTTCTTGTTTGTCAAGACTTATTGCCAAGACTATCTTAGTGGACAAAGTCCCTTTCTGAATCGAGTAACCCTCATTTCAGTCCTGTTTCACTGAACCGGTATAACCTACCATTCAAGCCATGTCTATCTCATGAGATATAAAATCTTTACCCAATGCATTGGAGGGAGATATAGGTCCCACCCATCTCATAATGAAACCATTCTTATGTGTGCCACAAAATCATAAATCATACATCATTGCATAACCCATGTAATAAAATGGGATTCTTAAAAATCATGTCATCGTAATCCATAAACAATTGATATCATAAGAAAATTGATACCATTTAAATCATAGAGAAATTTTACTTGAAACATACATATCAAATAATGTCATCTTAGATGGAAAATAGTTTTGAGAAAAACACTTGAAATGAATTCTTGAGGAAAATATCCTTTCTTCTTTAAAATCATTTTCTTTTCAAAAAATTCCATGCAATTTTAAAAGATAAGGGTTTTGTTGAAAATAATCATGCAATCATGTAGAGGAACTTCTTGAAAATGAGGTGTTATGAAACCGTAAAAATCCTTTCAAGCCGTATAAGTTAAAAATAACATTCTCCTCGTACTTTTGTCGGAAAAGTCAAAAAGTACCTTATATGGTAACCAAAGGAAAGATTCCATTCATACAATGTGGTAAAAATTCAATAAAGGGTAAAAATGACTTTAAACATTCATGGAAGAATTTTAAACATTTTATAAAAACATTTTTAGAAAACATGGTCATGGATGATAAACGTAACCCCAGTAAATACTTACGTATAAGCAATCTCGGATAAAAAATGAGATTGAAAATTTATCCCTTACCTTAGGTCTGATTTGCTTTTTATGTGTCCGAAACTCCTGTATAATGGTTTAAATAATGTTATTGACTTATTCCAGAATCATACATATTGATATGATATCATATATGGTCATATTCTTAGCTTCTTGTTAGTAATATTTCATTGTTACTTGTTTCTTGGGTCTTTATTGCCTTTTGTTCCTATGCGTGTTTTGCCGAATAAATTCTTATTCTTCTTTTAAGGTTATAGATACCTTATATCCAGAATGGTATTAGTGTAACATATATCATATTTATTCATTCAATTCATTTATATAATTACTATGTAATGATGATCATGTAGAACGAGTCGCATCACATCGTGGAGACGGTATTCCGTACGTACGCACGAGTGATGATATCGTTCCTATGATCGTGGAATTGTATTGGAGTACATATATATTTTTTCAGTATCAATATTACTTTATAATAATCATAAATAGTTACTCATCACACCATTATACCCATCCTTGTAAGGTGGTGGTGGAAAATAGATTACACCACGGCGTGGAGACGGTATTCCGTACGTACGCACGCGCGGTGATTTCATTTTTCCATAGGATGGATAGAAGGTGAATTAGGGTTGTTTCATATTTATAATAACATATCAGTATGTTTGTAACACTGATGTTATTACTTTATCATGAAACAACTAAAGAAGAAGAAGTTGAAGAAGAAATAAATTGAAAAGATCGGTAACAGATATTACCTCTTCTTTGGAACGCTTCTTTGAATCCTCCACTTAGGGAACTAATATTGGTCTTTGAAGAAGACCAGGAACTCTAGGATTATTCTAGGGAAGTGGAGAGGAGAACATGGAAGGGGTTGGCCGAGCTTGAGTGCTCAATTTGGTGTGAGGAGGAGGGGGAGGAGGTGCCCTTTTATAAGGGAGGAGAGGGGCACCTTTGGAATTCTTAAAAATATTAATTTATAATAAACCTAACCCCACATAAAAACCTCCAAAAATGACTCATATTCGAATATTAGATATGATAAGGTTGTAATATCATCAACCAATAGAATTTAGACATGTTAGGAATTTATTTTAAACATTATCAACATGATTTATCCTTATTTAATCAATTTAATTTAATTTGTGGTAATAACATTCTAATTTTTAAATTATAACAAATAATTACTTATTTGTTGTGAATTGTCCATAATTGGATTCTTAATAACATTTTAGATCATATAAATTTAAATTTATAATTTTGAAATATTTTGTGATTTTTAATCAATTTTATAATATAAAATAACAATAGTTTCAATTTTGACACTATTCATTTATTTGAATTTAAATAAAATAAATACAGAAGATATGTTCGAACTAAAAGTTTTAATAGATCCATAAAATGTCATATGTCTCTTAAAAATTATTGGATCACATTAAATAGTTCATATAATATTTATTTTATTATTTTTGAAACCATTTATTTGGTTTATCTCTTAATAAAACAAATACTACAACATTTTTGTATAATTATTTAATATACTTATTTGTTGCATAAAAATTAAAAATAAAATCCTATGATGAAAATAAATCTATTAATTTTACAATAATACTTTTACTCGAATTTATCATCTTAAAATAACAATATTTAAATTGTTATATTTATTAAATTATGAAGGTGACAACTTTGGCATCATTTAAAATAAAATAATATAAGTGTCATAATCGCTTTTATAAGGCTCCAAATGGTCAAATATTCGACCATTGGATGCTTATGGTTTAAATTAACATGGAAACTAAGTTTTTGTTAGGTATTTGTGTATTTTATGGTCACTATTAGTTTAATAAAAACAATATTCTTGATTTTCCACTAGATAAACAATTTCTGCATCACTATTGTGTCATAATTAATGATAATTATTTAATCCCTAAAAATTATAAATAAATTTATATGATGTAGATAATTTCATTAGATTTCTGGATAATATTCATGTTCGAAGTTTCATGAAGTTTATCACTAAATTAAAATTAATATACTTATAAGATTTAAGAGAGTGACATGTTGTCACTTTCTTTGGTTTTAATAATAATTAAGTTATTTTCATGGACAAATGTCCATTAAATGATTCTAATCCGACACTTAGGTGATATGGGTCGACTTTTAGTCATCCAATAAGATTTTTACATTTGTTAGGGTAATTTTAAAATATTATATTTACCCTTAATTACCTGATTTACCTTTAACTATGGTAAATAAAATTTACCGTAGTTACTATTCATAATTCCAAAAAATAAAAAGTAGCTTATTAACATAATTTGGACCCACTGATTCCAAATATGGAATCCATTTTTCCAAATTCAATACACAAAAGATGCAGAAATTAAATTAAAATTAATCCCGTTGTCGAAAGAAAACAGGTTTTTCTTTAAAACATTGCAAAAGATTGAATTGATTTAACCTACAAATTCAAGGTAAAATCAATGATAATGACATATATTATATTAAATGGTAAAAATATATTCTATTTATAATTTAAAACCATTCAATATTATAATTTAACCACATAAGATATTACGATGAAAAAAGTTGTTTTTAATTAAAATATAGCGTGTTTTTACTCTTCATTAAAATATGAAAGTTATCGGAAAAATATCAAAACATTATCTAATGTAAATTTTTATATCCTGATTCAAAGGAAGAATATTATTTTGTCAAATTGAACATATAAACATGTCAAAAACTATATTTAAAGTGGGTGCGCCATCAAAAGGCGGTAAAACTGCATTTTTTGAAAAATACTTATTTTACCCGAAAAATTAATTTTGTTCTTATACCATGTTCTAGAAATGTGTAAGATGAATAATAATGTTATAAAATTAAAAATTTAGTTAATACAATTCATAATGGATAGTTCATGACAATATTATAATAATATAACATTGTTTATTAGAACCCGGTATTGCGTACAACACACGCTATCGAGGAAGGTCGCAATTGCGTGTAATGCAAGCCAAGTCAGGGTTGCGTGTTGTGAAATAATTCTTCGTTGTTTCATATAACAGAATCCATCCATATTTCATTTATCCATTTAATATGTATATATATATACTCAATGTTGCGTAGAATAACTATTATCAAAATTGTGTGTAACATGGTCCAAGAATAGTGTTGCGTACACTGAAAGCTAATATGGTGTTGCATATAGCGTAGGGTAATCTTGGTGTAGAATACAACATAAGAAATTAATGAAATTAAAATAATATTTTTCATAAAATCTCGGGGTGTTACATTCTACCCCCCTTAAAATGAATTTCACCCTCGAAATTTGTCGGGGTTATAAATGGTTTACTATTTGAAAGTTTCTTTGATAGAAACCCACATCGTAAAAAGGAATACCAAAACTTATATTTAAAAACAAAAGTATGAAACGTAACGGTTACCCAAATAAACTAATCACTGGGTTTCCACATAGGTGAAAATATGGATATGGAAGAGAAATCTAACCATCATGTTCTGATGGAGAGTGGTAGAGAACATGGCTATGGAAAAGCTAGCAATCACAAATCCATAAAATTGTGATGATCTAGGGTACCATCTGATTCATCGGGTATAAGGGCACTAGGACAACATTTTTGGTTTTCAAGATCATTTCCCTAAAGTTGAAAATTTGAATTAGAATAAATACTTACTTTATTTTGGTACAATCTCACTGTTGTTCGTGCCTTGAACAATTTCCACTTCATCTCTTAAATAAATGAAGATGAATTTGTTATTCGTGAAGTGTTAGCAGATCATGTGATAGAATGACGGGTCATTCCATCTGTCTCAAACAAAAGGTTACCAAAAATTATATACATAAGTCGATCTATAGTGAGATTAATCATATACTGTTCCTAAAATGGACTTATACTTCATATATCATACTGCTTAATATAATAAAACTAGTTTCTACTAAACAGGGACTTCCGATAGGCCAGTGGTAGGCAATAAAGGCCAGTCGCACTTCGGTTGTGGGTTCGATTCCCACAGCCTTGTCCGACGCGATGGGCTATCACCCGTCCTGCAGTTTGTCCTTTTTCTAAAACTGTATTACTATAACATCCCATCAATAATATCGAAAAAAGAACTTCTATCCTTAAATAATACTAACTTATGTCCAACATAATCCATTTTAATCTTTAGGCTTATCCATAATATTGCAGTCCACTCTCATAATATAGTGAAAACGATTACCAGATATTTAATACTGTCGTTGATCCCCATATATCATAAGATATGTCTTGTTGGTCACATTCCAAACATTCAAAGGCCTTAATCATGTATTCTCTTGAAGAATGAATACCCATTGAACCTTAGTGAAATCATGAATACTGTTAAAAGTTAACACTTTCCACATACCAAAATCCAAAAACTCTATATACTCAAACCATAATATAACCTTCTCCTTATATCAGTCATGAGCTCATGAATACTATCAAACATTTAATTTTCTCCTTATCCCTACATTATGCGCATATCTTCTACATTCCAAAAATATTTGAATAACCTTCAATGGATACTGGTAACATTAATCATACACTTTCAAAACTCAAGGAAAGACAATAGTGTAACAATACTTAGATGTCTCATTATTCCAACATTACACATGATAAACATGTAATCATTCCACTACATTCTTAAACCATTGTCCAAGATTCAACAATTCTTTCATCTCACATATCATTTGTAGTCTCTTCATCATCATCAACATAAATACTTCCCATACGACCATACTGATTCTCTTCATGAGACTTTCCCTTAGGGAATTGGTTTGCATAATGCCTGTACATTCCACATTTAAAACATTTAACCAGTGTTGATGTCGTAGCAATACCATTATCCTCATCCCTAGTGTTAACTGAACCTTTTCCTTTGCACTTACTGGCTTTGTGTCCTTCTTTTCCACACCCAAAGCATCTTCCAGTTCCTTTGAAACATTCTCCTTGATGCCTCTTCCCACATGAATTACATAGGGGAAATTGAACTTTCTTTCCTCTATGATCATCATGAAACTCCATCTTTCTCTTATTAGCCGAGTCAGGAAACTTACCAAATTTTACTTTATTGATCATATTATGAGATTGCTAATTCGGCATAATAATTATGTTTGGACTTCCAAATCCCATTTCATTATGAAGAATATCATTCCATTGTCCATTATATCCTCCATTATCGTGAATCATCTTGTTTCCAGCCATTTTCTAAAACCCAAAAAGAATAGTGTGAGAGGCAAAAATCATGCTAGGGAAAACAACATAATAAAGGGGAATTACCTTCAATATATAACATCTTAGGTTTAATTCTATGATCGTTAGCGTAATTATAGTACTATAACCTATACGTATACTTAACCTTAGGGACATCCCTAGACATACCTTAGAAATATCTCTAGGGATCTCACTCAAGTTCTCGCATCCTAGTTTCCAAAGGTTGACTAAAAATTTCCTCTGATACCAACTGTAGAGACCCGTTGCCTGACGTACATGGACATTACATTACTTTTGCGGAATACTTAGTACATAACAAAAAACACACACACAAGGATCGTAATAGTTTAGTGTCTTTGGAAACTCGGAACGTAATCTTCTAATCGTGGTGAAAGATCATCAATATCTCCCATAAAGATCTTCCCTTTTTTTACCTAAAACCTTTCTTTATATCCTGGGCAAAAGAAAACATAAAAGGGTGAGCTCAAATGCTCAGTAAGTGTAAAAAAAAGAAATATCAATCACATCATATTCATAAGAACATAACATTTTGGAAATCATAACCTGCAAAAGAGAGCATAATTTCATAACATGGGATAAATCATGGCAGTGAAATGTAATCAAAATAATCATAACTTAAAACATGAAACTTTGTGGCATTCACACATAATCATAGAGAGTCATTTCTTGTTTGTCAAGACTTATTGCCAAGACTATCTTAGTGGACAAAGTTCCTTTCTGAATCGAGTAACCCCTGTTTCAGTCCTGTTTCACTGAACCGTTATAACCTACCATTCCATCCATGTCTATCTCATGAGATATAAAATCTTTACCCAATGCATTGGAGGGAGATATAGGTCCCACCCATCTCATAATGAAACCATTCTTATGTGTACCACAAAATCATAAATCATACATCATTGCATAACCCATGTAATAAAATGGGATTCTTAAACATCATGTCATCGTAATCAATAAACAATTGATATCATAAGAAAATTGATACCATTTAAATCATAGAGAAATTTTACTTGAAACATACATATCAAATAATGTCATCTTAGATGGAAAATAGTTTTGAGAAAAACACTTGAAATGAATTCTTGAGGAAAATATCCTTTCTTCTTTAAAATCATTTTCTTTTCACAAAATTCCATGCAATTTTAAAAGATAAGGGTTTTGTTGAAAATAATCATGCAATCTTGTAGAGGAACTTCTTGAAAATGAGGTGTTATGAAACCGTAAAAATCCTTTCAAGCCGTATAAGTTAAAAATAACATTCTCCTCGTACTTTTGTCGGAAAAGTCAAAAAGTACCTTATATGGTAACCAAAGGAAAGATTCCATTCATACAATGTGGTAAAAATTTAATAAAGGGTAAAAATGACTTTAAACATTCATGGAAGAATTTTAAACATTTTATAAAAACATTTTTAGAAAACATGGTCATGGATGATAAACGTAACCCCAGTAAATACTTACGTATAAGTAATCTCGGATAAAAAATGAGATTGAAAATTTATCCCTTACCTTAGGTCCGATTTGCTTTGTATGTGTCCGAAGCTCCTGTGTAATGGGTTAAATAATGTTATTGACTTATTCCAAAATCATAAATATTGATATGATATCATATATGGTCATATTCTTAGCTTCTTGTTAGTAATATTTCATTGTTACTTGTTACTTGGGTCTTTATTGCCTTTTGTTCTTATGCGTGTTTTGCCGAATAAATTCTTATTCTTCTTTTAAGGTTATAGATACCTTATATCCAGAATGGTATTAGTGTAACATATATCATATTTATTCATTAAATTCATTTATATAGTTACTATGTAATGATGATCATGTAGAACGAGTCGCATCACATCGGGGAGACGGTATTCCGTACGTACGCACGAGTGATGATATCGTTCCTATGATCGTGGAATTGTATTGGAGTACATATATATTATTTCAGTATCAATATTACTTTATAATAATCATAAATAGTTACTCATAACACCATTATACCCATCCTTGTAAGGTGGTGGTTGAAAATAGATTACACCACGGCGTGGAGACGATATTCCGTACGTACGCACGCGCGGTGATTTCATTTTTCCATAGGATGGATAGAAGGTGAATTAGGATTGTTTCATATTTATAATAACATATCAGTATTTATGTAATACTGATGTTATTACTTTATCATGAAACAACTAAAGAAGAAGAAGTTGAAGAAGAAATAAATTGAAAAGATCGGTAACAGATATTACCTCTTCTTTGGAACGCTTCTTTGAATCCTCCACTTAGGGAACTAATATTGGTCTTTGAAGAAGACCAAGAACTCTAGAATTATTCTAGGTAAGTGGAGAGGAGAAAATGGCAGGGGTTGGCCGAGCTTGAGTGCTCAATTTGGTGTGAGGAGGAGGGGGAGGAGGTGCCCTTTTATAAGGGAGGAGAGGGGCACCTTTGGAATTCTTAAAAATATTAATTTATAATAAACCTAAACCCACATAAAAACCTCCAAAAATGACTCATATTCGAATATTAGATAAGATAAGGTTGTAATATCACCAACCAATAGAATTTAGACATGTTAGGAATTTATTTTAAACATTATCAACATGATTTATCCTTATTTAATCAATTTAATTTTATTTGTGGTAATAACATTATAATTTTTAAATTATAACAAATAATTACTTATTTGTTGTGAATTGTCCATAATTGGATTCTTAATAACATTTTAGATCATATAAATTTAAATTTATAATTTTGAAATATTTTGTGATTTTTAATCAATTTTATAATATAAAATAACAATAGTGTCAATTTTGACACTATTCATTTATTTGAATTTAAATAAAATAAATACAGAAGATATGTTCGAACTAAAAGTTTTAATAGATTTATAAAATGTCATATGTATCTTAAAAAGTATTGTATCACATTAAATAGTTCATATAATATTTATTTTATTATTTGTGAAACCATTTATTTGGTTTATCTCTTAATAAAATAAATACTACAACATTTTTGTATAATTATTTAATATACTTATTTGTTGCATAAAAATTATAAATAAAATCCTATGATGAAAATAAATCTATTACCTTTCACAATAATACTTTTACTCGAATTTATCATCTTAAAATAACAATATTTAAATTGTTATATTTATTAAATTATGAAGGTGACAACTTTGGCATCATTTAAAATAAAATAATATAAGTGTCATAATCGCTTTTATAAGGCTCAAAATGGTCAAATATTCGGCCATTGGATGATTATGGTTTAACTTAACATGGAAAATAAGTTTTGGTTAGGTATTTGTGCATTTTATGGTCACTATTAGTTTAATAAAAACAATATTCTTGATTTTTCACTAGATAAACAATTTCTGCATCACTATTGTGTCATAATTAATGATAATTATTTAATCCCTAAAAATTATAAATAAATTTATATATGTAGATAATTTCATTAGCTTTCTGGATACTATTCATGTTCGAAGTTTCATGAAGTTTATCACTAAATTAAAATTAATATACTTATAAGATTTAAGAGAGTGACATGTTGTCACTTTCTTTGGTTTTAATAATAATTAAGTTATTTTCATGGACAAATGTCCATTAAATGATTCTAATACGACCCTTAGGTTATATGGGTCGACATTTAGTCATCCAATAAGATTTTTACATTTGTTAGGGTAATTTTAAAATATTATATTTACCCTTAATTACCCGATTTACCTTTAACTATGGTAAATAAAATTTACCGTAGTTACTATTCATAATTCCCAAAAATAAATAGTAGCTTATTAACATAATTTGGACCCACTGATTCCAAATATGGAATCCATTTTTCCAAATTCAATAAACAAAAGATGCAGAAATTAAATTAAAATTAATCCCGTTGTCGAAAGAAAACGGGTTTTTCTTTAAAACATTGCAAAACATTGAATTGATTTATCCTACGAATTCAAGGTAAAATCAATGCTAATGACATACATTATATTAAATGGTAAAAATATATTCTATTTATACTTTAAAACCATTCAATATTATAATTTAACCACATAAGATATTACGATGAAAAAAGTTGTTTTTAATTAAAATATAGCGTGTTTTTACTATTCATTAAAATATGAAAGTTATCGGAAAAATATCAAAACTTTATCTAATGTAAATTTTTATATCCTGATTCAAAAGAAGAATATTATTTTGTCAAATTGAACATATAAACATGTCAAAAACTATATTTAAAGTGGGTGCACCATCAAAAGGCGGTAAAACTGCATTTTTTGAAAAATACTTATTTTACCCGAAAAATTTATTTTGTTCTTATACCATGTTCTAGAAATGTGTAAGATGAATAATAATGTTATAAAATTAAAAATTTAGTTAATACTATTCATAACGGATAGTTCATGACAATATTATAATAATATAACGTTGTTTATTAGAACCCGGTATTGCGTACAACACACGCTATCGAGGAAGGTCGCGATTGCGTGTAATGCAAGCCAAGTCAGGGTTGCGTGTTGTGAAAGAATTCTTCGTTGTTTCGTATAACATAATCCAACAATAATTCATTTATACATTTAATATATATATATATATACTCAATGTTGTGTAGAATAACTATTATCAAAATTGTGTGTAACACGGTCCAAGAATAGTGTTGCGTACACTGCAAGCTAATACGGTGTTGCATATAGCGCAGGGTAATCTTGGTGTAGAATACAACATAAGACATTAATGAAATTAAAATAATATTTTTCATAAAATCTCGGGGTGTTACATTGAGTAAACAATACGTACCCCTAGACACTCTTCTTTAAAATGATATGGTAAAATTTCACATAATTATTATTCCTAACCTC
Organism: Viscum album; assembly: GCA_963277665.1. NCBI lineage: Eukaryota > Viridiplantae > Streptophyta > Magnoliopsida > Santalales > Viscaceae > Viscum > Viscum album. Next base: position 471,490,869 of record OY728123.1, read on the forward strand.
ACAAAATGTACCTTCTAATAACCTAGAAGAACCCACCCATCCTCCACTGGAATCATCCTTTAGGTTCCCCTCATATATGAAATCATAATCCACCAAAAAAGAAATCTATTTTAGGTGAAAGATATTAAATTAGTAATTAATATAATATTTTAGGCCATCTTAGAAATGGAGTGACATAGTTATCTCATACCATGATATTCCTATAGAAGAAAGTACATGTTTGTAAAGCGATCAACATAATCCATCATAAAATACTCACCTGATTCAGCCACTGAATCTTAGTCATCCACTCTTACCTCAGAGTCTCAGGATAAAAGTGATCATGAACTTATCCAAAAAACCCTTCCATATCAAACCATATGTCTACCTTGTCAGAGCTAGAACACCCCCACTAGGCTTCATTGATACTCATAACATATAAGCAGCCAACATGACCATCTTCTCAGTATGAGTCTCTAATGGTTCAGGTATAGTCTATACTGAATCAATCTAGATTTTTTCTACCTCAGGTACACCTTATTGTAAAATTTAAATGGTTCGCTAACTAAAATTCATATGTAAATTTAGAAATATTCTTCATGAACCATTCTTGGTCTATCTCTATAAACTTCATGAATCAAAAAATTTTATCATGGAACTAATCTGTGGACCCTTCACCTAATACTATTTGTGCCTCAGGTTCCACTATTAGAGGATCATTTCAAGCCATATACTTTTTTCATTCTATCATAAAACATCATCACAAAGTCATATCTATAGAATTATAATCACATGTTTCATGACATATAATGCATCCTTAACAAAATAAGTTATAGGAATTCACAAAAATCCATAATAACTTATTCCCCTTTCTCCGACACATGGTCAAAATCACAGTTTTATCACTATCCTTAACCATCCTATATCTAATTCATGGTTTAAAAAAAATTAAACTTATTTTCATTATTCAAGTCTCATTAGACACCCATTTATTGAAATCCCACATCATTTTACAACATTCATGTTCACATTAGGAAGCCATTTCATTATTGTATATATAAATAAGGAAAAAAGTTCAAATCCCACAACCTACCCAAAACCTTATTTAATATGCATTCGATAATGGGACATTTCAGAAAATAATCCTATGTTCCTTTAATGATTCATGCATACTCGACTCTCGTTCCATTCCAGACAATGATACAGATGTTATAAAATCCTACAAACAATGATCACATAACATAATAAGTGCATCAATCAAGGAGGAATAAAATCCTACTGATAAAACACACATCAATAACAAGAATCCCATCGCTGGAACATGGGTTTTTCCCATACAAGGGGTAGATTTTCCTATTAATGAGCTCATGCCCATGGTCCGTCTCTTACTAGTCTCATGTTTACCTATCCCAAATAATATTAAAAATGAAAATGAGAAAAATTACATCTAATACCACTTTGTAATGTTCCAACCTGGGTGCCACACACCAATGACCCGATTTGGTCAATCACAAGACCTCAGATGCCCCTCCTTGTATTATAGAGGCTACCAACTAGAGGTGACGGTCTAATATAGATTATAGGGGGACTATACCCTCTTTATCAATGTATTATAACAAATAAAATAACCAATAGAGAAAATATATAAATATATATAGAATAATATAATAACTAGAAAAACCCAATATCACACGATGAACCTAAACATCAAAAAATATTCATTAAAAAATAATAAATATGTCTGGCCGTAGAAGTGTCATGTGTAAAAACGAAAACTGAAAATAAATACCCTAACAACTCTCAGAAGGTACTGACACCACGTATGGTTCCCTCATCCTTCTTGCATCTCTGATCAACCATATTACATGTGGAACTTTTCCTTATCATATCTTGCAAGCATGAAGTATAATCGATTAATGATCTGGAATACTGAGTAGGGTGTGAGTAAATCTTTGTAGGCAACCACCAGTGGTGTCTAAAACAATAACTAGGTAATAAAAATTTATGAATTTCAATAATGAATAATGAACAGGAAATAGGGTAAAGTGTTTATATATACAATTAGTCTTTATTTAATCATATAAACCCATGGGTTCTCAAGGACACCCAAAACATCAAGACCTACTTCGGCATAGGACGATGTCTAAGGTAACCCCAAGAGACATCACATATCACAACACAATTGTTATCATTTACCTTTTATGTTTATAGAATGAACAATTGGAACCATTTACCATTGTCAATTTCATGGTCATAGAACATCATGTCTAACTCCCTGTGGGTATTTGGTGGCTCTATCTCACTCCCACGCATTATTGTCAGAGGAGTATTTGGAGACTCTATATTTCTCCAACACTTTTCATCACTTATGGGTATTTGTATACTCATTCCCTATCCCACACCAAAATCTCACATATGGATATTTAGATCCTCAGTCAATATCCCAAACATATTTATCACTTATGGATATTTGGAGCCCCATTCTATGTCTCTTATTCATATATCATTAAATAACACATATATCACAAATATATCATTGATTATTGTTAATAATCATTAACCCATTTTCAAAATTTCACATCCTGATATACCATTTCATCTATAAAAACAAATCAAGGTTTAGTACATTAGTCACCTAGAATAATAAGATAAATTCACCATTAATCCATTTTTCAAAATTGAAATCACATTACCCAATAACCCATAAATTTTATGTCAACCATCTCATAATCTTTATTCTCAATAAATTCATAAAAACATTAATTGACAAATTAAACTTTCCCAAATTCCCATCAATTCCACAATCACAACCTTCCATTTGAAAATTAACCAATTAATTATTCCAATTCCAATAATTACAAAATCACTACTACTAAATTCAATTTTCCAATGTTCAACTAATCTCATATTGACATGACAACTCAATTAAAAAATTATGAAATTCTGTCATTTTAATTTATCAATTAATATATTATATTCATGATTTAATTTTCAACCATTAAAATTCAAATTTGATAATACATACATGGAAATTTTCATTCAAGAATAAGGGAATTTAATTTAGACCACAACCTCGATATTGTTGATGAATGCTTGTAAACAGAAATCATTGTATTGAAGAAAAATTATTAATTGTGCAATGAATAACATGATATATATCTAAAAATAATATAAAAAATTTAATGTTTTAAGATCTATAAAATCCCATATCTAGATCCATCACCAATGGAGAAAAACATACTTTAAAAATATTATAGAAGGAAGAGAGAGAGAGATCTGAAACTAATTGAGATGAGAGTCTCTTACAAGGAGAGGTTGTAACAACCCGAAATTTTGAATAAATCTTGTTTCCTAATTTTATGTGTTATTTTATTTTATTTTTATACTAAACAAAAATGTTTCATTTGATAACATGAGTATAATTAAAATGATACTGTTGGATTTTGACTGTTATATGACCATTGGTCAATATGACCACTGGAAACTAAACATTTTGATTATTGTCTCTAAATACAAGTAATCTTGGTTAATTAATATAGAAAGAAGATTCGATGGCCTCACCCAGTAGTCTTGGACCAATCGAAGCCCATCTAACAGAACTTGGGAAGGAGGTAGCACCACTGGGCTTTGCTCTGGACCAAAACCAAGCTGAACTTCATCGTATAAAGCTAGAACGAGATCGCCTTCGCGAGAAGTTCAAACTGATAGAAATTACTACTCGTGCGATGTTGGTCGAGCCTCCCTTAGATTCTCTCACCTTAGCACACCTTACACTTAGGTCCTATGCTAGTGTGATAAGGGGCTATGTAAGGAGACTGTAACTGCCTTGTGTAATCCTTTGTTTTAAATAAAAATTGGGATTTCTTCTTATGATGAAGTTTATGTATTTTCAAATGACCGGATAAATATAGTATGCATATTTTTGATTAATTTTAGAAAAATGATATTTTAAAAAATGGTTGTGTAAACATTAAATAATTAAAAATGTGTAATGATTTTAGAAAAATGGTCTTCTACAATTATGTTCAGTACGAAATTTAGAGTCTAATAAGATCAACTTAATTTTTGATGAATAGTAAATTATGAATAGTGACTTTATGATTAGGATTAGTAATGTGTCCAAATAGATTAGTAATCTCACTTAAAGAAAGTATTAATGTAATCTAGGCACCTTGATTAAGTAATTTGATTCAATAAAATGTTTAAATAACAGTTTCATAAATTATTATTCAAGTATTAGTTTTTTCGGGTGAATAGTGTTTTTTAATTTAAAATTTAATTAAAAATATTTAGATAATTATTTTTATAAACCGGATTTCATTTTTGAACTCAGAGCACCGATATTATGTTATGGTAATTTTTGGGGTTTTTTCTGAAAAAAATGAATTTTCGGTGAATAGTGATTTTATTTAAAAATTAAATTAAAAATATTTAGAAAATTATTTTTATATAATGGAGTTCATATTTATAATTAGAGCGTTGATATTTGGTTAAGGTGAAATTTTGGGATTATTCTGAGAAAGTTGAATTTTCGATGAATAGTGAAAATACAGTTTTTAAGTTACGGCTGTTTAATGACATCATTAAATGATGTTTTAGGTTTGTAATAAATATGTTCGAATTATGAATAGTGAGATAAGGTATGAGGTGTCCCATGAGGCCAATACCATGGGCAAGCCCATGGTTTTCCCAAAACCACTAATGAGGTGTCCCTTTGCCATTAATGCCTTGTCCCCTCACTTTCCCTACAAATACCAAGCCATCCTCTCATCCATTCGACTCCCCACTCTCCCCAACGAAGTTCTGGTCTCATTACCTCCCAAGGAGTCCTCCCATGGTGCCCCCAAGCCCTCAAGGTTCCAACATTTGAGTTTTAAGAGTTATGTTTTAAGGTAAGGGATCCGACCTCTCTCTTTCATTTCAAGTAATCTCTTTTATGTCATTCCATTTATGCTCCATGTTCTTATGTTGGAGGATGTTCTTTTATACTCCTCTTACTGCCATTTTCATGTTAATATAATGATAGATCCCCTCTTACTCTCATTATTTCGTTTTATGATGTTTTAAGTGGCGCCGTTAGGCTGCCGAAATTTTTGTAACAGATTCTTTCTCCTTTCTCATTTTTTAAGATCTATTTTTATGTAAATTATTTCAAGTTCATTTTCATTATGTTGGGGTATGATCTCTAAATTTATCATACTGGTCTTTTATGATCATATGATGAGAGACCCCATTTGATCTCTTCAATTCAGTATTTTGAAGTTTTAAGTGGCGTCGTTAGGCTGCCGAATTTTTAAGTGGTTCTTCACCCTTCTCGTTTTGAAGTTCTACTTTCATGTCAATTATTTCAAGTTCATTTTTGTTATGTTGTGGTGAGATATATATATCTATCATAATAGACTCTAATTTTCATATGATGAGAGACCCCATTTGATCTCTTCAATTCATTATTTTGAAGTTTTATGTGGCGTCGTTAGGCTGCCGAATTTTTTAGGAGATTCTTTCACCCTTCTCATTCTTTTCAAAATTCTACTTTCATGTCAAGTATTTCAAGTACCTTTTTCATTATTTTGGGGCATTATCTCTATATCTATCATACTGAACTCTTATGTTCACATGATGAGAGACCCTATTCGATCTTTTCAGAGCATTTTTTTTGAAGTTTAAGTAACGCCGTTAGGCTGCCGAACATTCATAAGAGAAATCTAATTTTTGTCTTCCTTCCATGTTTTTCATTTTAAATGGTATGTCATTGAAATTTCATTACCATGATCATGTATCCTTCTTATTCTATCCATATACTGTTTTATGGGTCATTTATGAATGATTGACCCATTTTACCTCTCTTTTTAATGTCTTCTAAAACCTCGTAACATAGTCGTTATGCTGCAGAATTTCCGTCTCAAAATGTATCTCTCTTTTTCTAATGTTATTTTATATTATTAAGTGAATACTCAAAGCTCTTTCTTCTAAAGGTTTATTCACATATATACCAAAATGTTCTATTTTAAATTATGGTATTTACATACATGAGACCCACCTTCCTTTTCTGTGGGTTTTAAAGTGACGTAAAGATCATGTCTTTAAAGCAGTTTTTAAAACGTTATGATTACGAAATGAAACCCATTTATTTTGTGCTGTATGGGTTCTTTATGAAATTTTTCATGATGATATATGTGGCTCACATGATAAAAAAGGAAAATTTAAGGGTGCGCCCTGATAGCGCTCCAATGCATTGGGTAATGATGTAACCACTAGAGATTACAATTTTCACGATACCTTGGTGAATAACCTTGGTAATTTTCAAATGACACCTTGGGGATGGACCTTGGTGATATGTTCATGATTGTCTATGTTAAATGATGTAGCCACATTTTCATGTTATGAAAAATGTTATTTTTATTATGATATGCCTCCTTATTTCATTCTCATGCCTTAAAGTTCTTTTTCATGACCTTATTGAAGTATCTCAAGTTCACATGTAAAATGTTTCTCTTGTTTTCCTTACTGGGATTTTTGATCACCCTTTCTTTTGATGTATGCTCCCAGGTTATGTGATGCAGTAATGAACCTATGATGAACATGAGGATAATCCTTTCAAGTGTTTTAGAGGAATGTTTTATGTTTTCATGTTTAAAGTTCCTGGTTTCCAAGACACTAAACCTTAAAGATCCTCGGTTTTGTAAAATGTAATGAAAGTTTCTGTGATAAAGAGGCGGGATGCTATAGAGGTGTTAGTCATCAATATAGTTTTTCATTATTCAATAATATTTTTTATAAGGTCTTTGATTCCCACCTAGAGTTTCTAAAAGAAATGGAAATCTTTTTGGGTCACGATGGGTCAAATTATAAGGAACTGAGATGCATTCGGAAATTTAATAACAAATTTTCGTAATATTTGAACTCACGTATGCAGTTTTTTGGGAAGGGGAACATAGTAGTCCAAATCATGCACCATTACCATGAGACTCTCCCATTGGTTTTTATGGTTACTCCTAAAAGGGGGAACTATTTCTAAAACCATACACTACCTTCACAATCCCTCTCTGTCTTGATTTTGCACAGTTTTCTAGGGAGGGGCACACAATTTGGGAAAACCTTGCGCCAATCATAAACTTCTTTACACCCCTAAAATCATCCAAATTTACACCAAAAACTAACAATAAATAACACATATATGACATACCAAATCTGAGTAAAATGAATAATTATAAAAATGTGAGATACCGCAAAAAAGGTCTCGATCTTACACCTGGAATGCCAAAATGGGTCTTACTACACACCTAGTTTGACATTACTGAGATATCCTGTTAGGATAATTCACATTTTAATTACAAACTATCATAAAGGATTTAAATAGATGGTTCTAGTGAGTTACCAGGGTTATACCTAATGCTTCATTTATGGAAGATAAGTTTTCATGATTTAGACATCCTATAAATTATATAATAGTAACACCTAGACCATTGAAGGACCTACTATGTAATATGATGGATAAATTATTTAATTATTTGGATTCATGAATTAAACTATGGATTTATTTATTTTAATCTGTTTTTTTTAAATAATCACAAAAAATCTGAGGATTAGATTAAATTTTAGAGTAACAATTGTTTTCATTAACTTATGATTTATGAATACAATCATGGGATTATGATTTGAAGGTTTATCATATTTTCATTGTCTTAAACATCCCTTTATGGAATATGTATTGTAGGAATATATCAAGACTAAGGATATTTCAAATACATTTATTACAATACAACCCATTGGTTTAGTTTATGTGTAATTGAATGATTTATTTAAGTAACAATTCATTTAGATTGTTTATACATATTTTTTTAGGTATGGATAACATTTAGTGTTACTATGATCATTAATTAAATTGTATTACTAGTCAAATAAGATAATTACTCATTGAAAAAAGGAATGTTTTCAAAACAATATTAAATAGTTTATTGGATTAATAAATTTATATTAAAAATGTCAATCATATTTATTTTGTAATTATATTAATATAGTTTAGAAAAATAAAAACTTATAGGTTGAATGACAACCCATTGAATCTGGAATGGTCGAGGAGATTGAACCCATGACCCATGTATGATAAGGTTTTTGTGCTGTCCATTGGAATATTTGAGGTCCTAGTTAATTTATGGCTTCTTTTAGCTAAATTATTAGAGAAATAAATATTAATGATAAACCAATGGTGTTACTTTTGAGTTTTAGAGTTTAAGTTATTATATTAGATAACTTAAGCTGACCAAATAGATTTTTATAAATGGGTTAAGACAAATATTAAGACGTTCTTTATGATCCATTAAATGTTAATTATAGTGATCCAAGAATAAAAAAACTTATTTTTTGTTATTCATTCCATAAAGTTATGGATAAACATGAAATTTATTAAAGCAGAACCAATGGTTGAAATTATGTGTATAGTAATATATAATGTAAGTATAATTATATTTATTCATAGGTAGTAAAATAATTACTCAAAATTTGGAAAATTATATGGAAGTAAAAATGTTATTCTCAAACTATAATTTATGTTGTATTGATGGTATTTTAAATCGTCACAGAATTTCAGATTTGAGGCCCAAAACATACAATTGATCATTTAATTTATTGAGAAAAATTACATCAATAAAATTCTATAAAAAATTAATCTTTTCTTATTTGTTGATATCATCCCATTCACCCAATTTTATCCTACATGGAAGCCTAGTTATTTGTTATTCCATATGACCATCTTACTTCAACTTCCCTCTTACTAAGGAGTTTTTAGGAAATCATTTATGATTTGGGGTTTTCACCCAACTAATTTTTAAATTTCAAAACCTTTAATTCAAATATCATGTTTAAATTTTGATTTCAAAATTTATTTTTGGTGTAGAGAATGTAACACCCCAAATTTTAATATATGAACATCATATTTGATAGCATGTATGACACGAAACATGAAGCAATGAATTGAATTTAACATCCTGTGAAATTAAAACATATTTAATATTTTAAATGAATTAAATATATTATATATCTTGAAATACATGCAATATTGATATTAGTTTCGGTTACACACATCAATGACATTCTTCGATAGATTTATTTACAAGCTAGACTGAGTTTTAACGAAAAACCATATACTATTAATATTATTTTTTTAATATAATAATAATTATCTAGCCATTGGAATGGATAGTATGAATAGGATTAAATAAGAAATTAAAATAATTAGTTTACACACATTTATTGGTTTTCCATTGTTTTAAACAATAATCATCATCATATAAAAGAAAATGAAATGTTTATGAAAAAATGTATTTTCAAATAAACATCATAGTTTTTCTTGGCACACATATACTAATATTACATTATACAAAATTTAGGTAATTTATATGGACAAAACCATCATTTTTTAAATTTGAATATAAAAATTAGTTTATGGTGATTTATTATAATTTTTCTGAGAAGTTTCATTTTTGGATGTATAGTGAAAAATAATGGATTTTAAATGAATAAAAAGCATATTTTTATTAATTACAAGCAAACAAGAGGAGAATAATTCAAATATCGTGGTGGGAGAATGTGATGAACACCAAGGTAATCACCATTAATAGTAATGTTGAAATCATTTTTTGTGGTACCAAAGATAGAGAATAAAACATCTATCTCATCAAGCTGCCCTTCGATGCCAAAATCCTCATCCATATAATTCAATTCTCTCTAGTAATTTCATTCATGGATACATTGTTTGATGAAATTCCAGAATCACCTAATAAAATAATACAACTCCCATGTGTTAGTGCCCTTTTTTAAAAAGCTCGACCGACACTATAGAGTCTTATTCAACTTACTCAATCAGGATTTTAGGGATCTTGAATATTGTAAGACCACTTTCCATGGCTCTTTCCTAATATGTAATAGAATTAACTAAACCATAATAAGAACTTAAAATAGGAATCACTAATCCCCTATGATTTCCTACCTAACCATCTCATCTCACCGTGGAATACATACAGGATCCATCCACATTCAAATTAAACCCCATATTGTAGGGATTTTATCTCACCCACTAGCCATAATCACTTTTTCATGCAACTTCCTGGTTCCAGTAGATCCTACGAATAGGTTGAATTAAGAATTTAGTATTCATGTGGCCCTTATTTAAGGACCCGAGTTTAACAACTAATTCCTTATATACCACCTATAATAAAATAAAGGAGTGTATTCTTATTTCTTTATCCAGGTTTATTTCTTACCATAGGATCCATCAATAAGACACGACGACCATGGTGTAGGTTTTAACCTCTACCCCATGTTGTATGGTTCAGTGAAACTAAGATTCAAGGACCCCCTGAGGAGATTCCTCACAACTATTAAATATAATGACATTCCTATTTCTTTACTATATTGTTATCTGCTACCCACCCCAGAACAAAACAATAAATATCATTTCTTATTGTGGTCTTGTGCAGGACAAACACCTTGAATCCAAATACCCCCTTTCATCTGAACATGTTTATTCGACGATTGTTCTTTATTCCTAATTCTATGTACAAGAAAATTAATTTTTCATAGAATCTGTTTTCACAACAATATATAATCACTTTAATCTATCTCACATATTTCATGTATTAGTTTCCTATTAAATACATAATTTACTAGAAACTATGCTAAAAATATGCACATGTTTCGGTCATCAACTATTTAGATACTCTTGTAAACATTGTTTTGACCTTCATTCAAAATTTCTAATAGAAATAATGGGAACATAATCTCCTCCTTAAAGGATATATTCGTCATAAGACTCCTTTGAAAATAAATGAAATCAGTTTCCCAGTTATTATTCCAATGAATAAGATCACTGAATCCCATAATCTAACAAGTCGTGCCATATAGTACCTCCAAATGCGCGATCATACGCCATGAAAGGATTGAATGTCACATTAATATGTCATTATTGTCCCTCCATTCATCACCATGCCTATCCTTCATGAACATATCTATCAAAGAAGTACCCTTGATCAGGTCCCATGTCAACCTTGCTAGCCTGGCTTATATAATATCTTATACACTATGAAACCCAATGCCTCTTTCCTCCAATGGTTTCCAAGGAACTTCCATGATTCCCAAAGACTTGGAATTTATTTATTCATTTGAAATATGAAATTATATATAATAATATCCATATTGTTATATATCCCTTTCATATCCTTGATAATAGATAGAATATTCATTAGAATGGATGTAAGGACTTTGTTGATTAGTGTAATCCTCTCTAAAAAATAAAGGATTATATTCTTCCAATTGCACATGTGGCCCATGATCAAATTAATGATATCATTAAAAACATCCTTTTTCCATTAATTTAAAATATGATCTCCTAGGTAGTCAATTTTATGTTTCTGGATCTGGATTCCAAGCTTCTCCAAGATGACATTATTGTGCCTTTCTAAACATTTATTGAAAATATATACATTCCATTTCCTTGTGTTGATGATTTTTCTATTCAGCATACCATACTTCCTAATAAATTCTGTGAACCCGATAATTGACCTGTTTTCAATTCATAAAAAATAACATATATTTAAAAAATATGTGATTAGATAGATAAAACTCCACGATCTATTCTTATATGGAAGGATTTTCCCTTCCTCCATGCTTTGGTTTATATTTATTGTGCGCACGAATGGGGTCATGATAAAAAGGCTGGCAGTTAGAGGATCCCATTGTGTAACTCCTCCCATGGTTTTGAAATACCAAATCCATTATACATATTTGAGATGGTAATCCATTTTCATGGATAACACATAAAGTGAAAATAACAAAACCTTCCCTGAAATCCAAAGATCTGCATCATCCTTATAGTGAAATTCCATTATTATCCTTCAGAATATTTTTCCATGAAAACAGTGACCATTACATTTGAACCAAACCTATAATTGTTAATATACTCACCCATTTTTTGGAAATACTAATTTCCACATGGATGGATCTCCCCTACAAAAAACCATATTTCTATGATGATATAACTCTTGGTAAAATATTGCATTGTCTCCTGTTAATAAAGTTGGTAGAGAACATATATGCCAAATTAGATGAGAATATTGGTCTACATTGATTATGTAAAATGGTTTCATTAACATTGTTAATAAGGACTACCACGTATGCACAAGCCTCCCAGTTCGATTCCCCACCTCTAAAACAATCTTGCGGTTCATCCTTCACTTTATCATTGAAAACGTCCCATGTTGAAACACAAAAGGATCAAGGAAACCCTTCTGTAATTGGGGAAATATCCCAAATTATCTAAAAAATATTTTATTTGATCACATCCACCTCTGTTATTGCTGAAAGGACCTTGTTTCCCTATCATAAACAATACTGGGTATACATTCAATGAAGGCATCCTCTCCCATACTATTCCCCACATCATTTCCTTTGATCGATTCTTCCATAAGACCCTCAAAATAAATAAATTTCAACTTCCTAGCCACTTCCACATCCATAGTGAAGGTACCATCTTTTATTTTTAGATTGATACTATTACTGACATATTTTTCATTGAAGTGCACCTGAAATAATGATGTATTCATGTCCCCCACCTAAAGTCACACTATTGGATTAATTTTTGAACAAAACATCTCCTTGTCCAATATTTTCTCATCTTGTAAATCATTCTTCTCAAAAAAAAATTTCATACCTATAACCATCCCATCCATATTCAATACATTATTCTTGGGATTCAATGTTTTCCCTTATTCCTTCCAGATGAATATCATATTATATTTTATTAGCATCCAATTCATGAAGATCCTATCACAATTGTTGAAGCGACTTCATCTAACTGATCCAACTATTACTCCCTCTTCTTTATTATATGAATTATTATCTACCTAAAAATAAATCCCTCTTTTATTGGCTAATAGAGTAGAAGTATCAATTTTTTTCAAATGTCCCTTATTTAGCTGATCCTAGAGTTGAGAATGATCTGATAGGGTCCTGGAAAGATGGGTGATTGTGGCATGTGAAAAAGTATCCTATCCATGAATATTTGAATGTCACCTAACAAGCCTAATCCAAATTATTATCATTCTGTTTTCATTATTTCTCCTTGAAAATCATCTTTCCATGACACTATATCCATTAAACCCCTTTCATCCATGAAATCCATGAACTCTTGTGTATCACATGAATTAAAATTAGTTCCTCCTCTTCTCTTGATGATTCAACTACTCTATTAAAATCCCCTCCCCCAAAAGACCATGGTAAAAAACCCAAATTAAATGATACAATATGTTTCCATAGTTTCATTATTTTAGTTACCACACAACTAGCATACATGAAGGATAATAATAATTCACTTACCCATGTACATATTTTTTATACAGTGTAGTGTGAAGACTCTACCTACTCTTCCAAAATTCCCAATTTCCAAGACATATAAATTTATCCATTTCCCTCATTTTCATGCATGAATTCATCAAATAACACAATTTTAGTGATGGATGATGTCCATTCCACAACCTTCTTGGTTTCTAGAATTGATGAAATGTTATTACTACAAAATCTCAACACGTTAGCAATGTCCCCAACCCCCCAGAATTCTATATGCTTATAGAAAACATTAAAAATTAGGAGAATTGGACTTTAATCATAGAATAAATTTCATATAACCTAAACCTAATAGAGACTCCTCCCTTTACTTATCCTCGGTGATACAACTACTATCCAACTTGAGTGGGCCACATACCTGGTTTTTCCAGCCTTCATAATTCTAGGACATCTTCTTCTGGCTAGTTCATCTTTATCCTCATATATAGAAAGATTATGAATAGAAAAACTACTTGTTGTATGAAAAATAGTATTACGAGTTGATGGTGGATCCCCCTCCAGAAACAAAGATACTCTCATTAAATATTATAGTTATTTCTAGGAAGACACAATTTATTGCATCACTGCCTCTGGAAAGGATTTGGTAAGAATTATTCCATCTGATCTGATGAGAATCACGAGTCCACCACCATAAAGACGACATGATGATTAAGTGTGTTCAAAAGAAGTTTCTATGAGGATTCATCTTTATTATAGTGATCCAGTTCTGCAGTATTCAAAAAGGTTGAACCGACAAGTAGATATAATATGTCATAGAACAAAGAATTTTTAATAGTAGAGAGAGAACTAGGAATGTAAACCTGAGTCTCCAAATTTCTACATCACACCATTAATAGATCCTCCATATCTCTCCCTATGTCATTCATATAACCACCGACCCTGAATGCAGCATCAACAACCTATCATCCCATGTAACATCAACTCGAGAAGGATCACTCACACTCTTAGGATCATTGTACAAAAAAGAAACACTATAATATTTCTTTGATCCCCAGGTGGATGTGATAGGAAATCACCAGAGTGTTGGAATTGTAAACAAAATACATCCAGTGAAAATTCAAAGGGACTTTCCAATGTGTAAATTTCATTTCCTTAATGTTTTCAATTAATGGGGCTATTTTATTTCTTTAATATGAATGTTTCATTTCATTAATGTTTTCATTTTTTTTGGTTGTTTCATTTCCATAATTTATCTGTTTCTATTTTTAATGTGTTTGTTTCATTTCATTGTAAATTCCTCTAAATTGTTGGTAATTATAGTCTGAAAATATGTGTAATAGAATCATGAAAGGCCCTTGGGGTTCTCTTAATTTTTTCAATCTCAATTGTCCCATCTATTATAGCCAACAAACATGTAATATATCGAGGTTACAAGGCATCCTCAATTTTCAAAAGATGACCACCAAAATTAAACCACATGTATCAATGTAGTCTAAGGTCAAATACAAAAGGTTTTACATAAAAATTAAGTCAGTGTTCGGGTCACAAAAATTATGAGATATCATCACTAATAGGTATATGGTTCCCACTACATAGGAAGAAGCCTCTTTCATAAATGATGAAAAGTTGGATCTGAAAAATCAAAGGCAAAAATACAACAAGATGTTATTCCTCATCTATCAAGGGTTTGATAAATCAACATTTAAAAATATTTCCGAATCAACATCATGTAAGAAACAATGGTATACCATTGGCACAATCTTCAACAGTTCTGATTGAGTGATGTAGGTTTGTCATCAAACACTCAGAGTGGAGTTTGAAGCGATGCACATTAAAGATGGTGAGAGTATCCTTGATTACATCTCATGTTTAACTGTTATTGTTAATAATTTAAAAAGAAAGGGATAAAAAGTTGTGTTCATTCATTCCATTAAAAAAGCATTGTAATCTCTCACAACCAAATTTGACCATGTTGCTGTGAAAATTGAAGAATCGTCGGATTTGGAAAAACTTTCTATTGAATAACTAATGGGATCATTGCAAGTTCATGAGAAACGAATGAAAAAGAATGCGGGTTCAATGACTAGGCATGACTTATAGTATAAGATGACTCTACAAGAACAAATTAATGTCAAAACCTAATAAGGTTATCATCATGAAAGATGTAGAGGGTGTGGATATCATCCAAGACATCAAAAAAAAGAACAAAAGTTTACCTGCTTTTGTGGTAGAGAAAATGGTGGAGGCCAATTCATGCCTTGTTATGGTAACAGAAAGGGCATTCTATTCCACAGTTAAAAGAAATTTGGTGATTTTTCCTCTGAGTGTTAGAGTTAAATGGATCATGATGAACGATACAACTATGTTTAAGAATCAGAACATGATGAAGAAGTCACCACACTCCACCTCACACAATAAAAATCAAGTGAATGACAAGATGTGTTGTATCTCGACACGGGTGCTAGCAACCATATGAGTGGTAACAATGAATTGTTCATGGAAATCACAGAAGTAGTTTGTGGTAATGTGAGTTTTGGTGACTCATCAACAGTACCCCTGATTGGAAAAGCTATCCTCAAAATCTATCAGAAGAATGGTGAGTAAAATTACCTATCTAATGTGTATTATGTGCGAAACATGAAAAACAATATCATCAGTATCAGTCAACTCCTTGAGAAGGGGTATTCCATACACATGGAAAACAATTCTTGGTCTATAATAGATGCTCATACGAGCCTTTTTTCTTGTGTCCAAATGGTGAAGAATCACATGTTTCCACTTCAAATCAATAGAAAGGTTGAGGAGTGACTCTTTGGACTCATGAAAAATGACTCATGGAGATGTAATCTATTCATTGGGATGCTACACTCCAGCAGTCATAAAATTTTATCCTCATTAAGCATGGCATGTGGATTGTAGTGGATTGATGTTCCAAATCATATATGTGGGCCATGTACACTTGGTAAGTAACAAAGGAACTCATTCCTAAGTGGAGTGTCTAGAAGTGAAAAGGAACTACTTTAGTTGGTTCACACTGATATTTTCGGACCACATGAAACACCCTCCCATATAGGCAATATGTACTTTATTACCATCATTTTTGATTTCATTAGAAAAAATTAGGTGTATTGAATAAAAGAAAAATATTATGCTTTTACTATTTTAGAAATTTTCAAATCCCATGTTGAAGCAGAAAGTGGTCACAAAATCAATGTACTCAGATCTAACAGAGATGGAGAATATAAGTCAAATGTATTTCAGGATTTTTGTAAGGCACAATTAATCATGTAGAAATACACTAAATCCAACATTCCATATCAAAATGGTTTTTCAAAATAAAAGAGTTTAACTATCCTTGTCATGGAAAGCACAATGATGAAGGATAAAGGGAAGCCGAAGAGCATCTGGGTAGAGGCAGTTGCATGTACTTACTATCTTCTCAATCGATGTCCAACCAATTGTTCCATAAATTTTACACCACAAGAGGCATGTTGTGGTTACAACCCGAATGTGGCACATCTATGAATCCTCTTATGGGTTTCTTACACTCACGTTCTATAATAAAGAAGAAGGAATCTTGATGATCATGGTAATAAGTGCATCTTCATTGGCTCTAGGGAAACTTATAATGCATATAGGCTCTATAATCCACTAACCAATAATGTATTAGTGAGTAGAGATGTGGACTTTAGTGAGGAAAAACCTTGGAAATGGAAGGATGCTAAATCCAACAAATATGTTTCAGTTGAAATAGATGATCCTGAAAAAGGCATGATTATAAAGAGCTAATGTCTGCAACACCTTCTTTGTGAACATCGTCAGTACACATGAGTCTAGAAGTATATTCTATCACTCCTAAAAGCACACCATCAAGTCAGAATTTATCCAGATCGTCCCCATCGATGGTTCTTATAATGATGAAAAACATAAGAGTCATCTCAGAGAAAACAATAGAGGTAAATATTTATTTCTGTATGCATATCAATAGCCTCTAATATTTCAGGATGCCATAAAGGATGGGGTTTGTATAATTTATATGTAAAAATAAATTTATGCCATAGAGAAAAATGAAATGTGGGAGCTAAATAAACTTCATAATATCCCTAAAACCATTGATCTCACATTGGTGTACAAGGACATGTGAAATGTTGATGGCAACATTGATCTATACAAGGAAAGTCTCATAGAAAAGTGATATAAATAGATGTTCGGGGTGGAATATGATGAATTATTCTCTCATGTTTCTTTCCTTGACATGGTAAGGATGATTATCTCCCATGCATGCCATCATAGTTGCATGATCTACCAACTGGATATGATGTTTTCATTCTAGAATGGAATTCTAGAAGTAGAGCTCTATGTCTCGAAAGCATTGTATGGCAAGGGGATGAAGACATGGTGTATCGATAGAAGAAAGTCCTCTTCAGGTTGAAGCATAATCCATGTGCTTGGAATGCACACATCAATAACTACCATCAAGAGAAATTATTCTCCCAATGTCCATATGAGCATGAAATTTACATCAATAAGAATGATCATAGAGATATTCTCATAGAATGTATGTATGTTGATGATTTGTTTTTTATAGGGAATAATCGACCGATGTTGGATGAATTAAAGAATTCCATGTTTATGGGGTTAGAGTTGATAAATAGAGGTATTATGTAATTTTTTATGGGAATAGTAGTTATGAAACAACATTACGGCATCTAGATGTCTCGAAAAACGTTTTCCATGGAGTTGTATTAAAATTTCAAGATGACCAATTGCAACGCCGTAAAAACTCTTGTAGCAATGGGATTAAAACTGAAAAAAGACAAAGAAGAAGAATCGTTGGCTCAACCTTGTTCAATAGTCTGATTGGAAGCCAAAGGAACAACAAAATGACAAAGCTATATATCATCTATAGTTTTGGGCTTTTAAGTAGTTACATGGAAGAAACAAAAGAATCCAGTTGACTATATTAAAAAAGAACCTTTTAATACGTTAAAGAAACATTGGAATTTGGACATTTCTATCCATACAATGATGAAGAATTGCGACGTGGATACTAAAATAGTGATTGGGGAGGTGAACTAGATGAAAGAAGAAGCAGAATAGGATATGTATTCATTCTTCAAATAACTTCTTTCACATTGAATTTTAAAAATCAAAGTGTGGTATCTATTTCCACATTTGAAGCAGACTACGTAGAAGCATCGTCCACAGTTTGTGAATGAATTTGGTTAGGAAACCTATTAATGGAGTCGAATCAACTAAATAATGGATACATAGAAATATATGTATATAATTAGTTGGAAATCATACTATCAAAAAATATAGTGGAGCAAGTACGAAGAAAACACATTGATACCCGATATCATTTTCTGGGAGATCGTGTGAAGAAGAAAAAGATAAAATTGGAGTATTGTCATAAAACAGAACATATGGTAGATATTTTCACAAAGGAACTAATAACTAATTCATTCAATGGGATAAGAATGATGCTCATAATTAAGCTTGTTTTTTTTCTAAGGGGAGTGTTGGAATTGGAACTCAAATACATTTAGTCCAAATTCATGGGGTTTTCCCCATGTGGCTGTTTTATTTCTTCAATGTGTCTATTTAATGTGGCTATTTTATTTATTTAATGTGTTAGAATCACTTCATTAATGTGTCTATTTAATTTTTTTGGTTAATAATTTTAATGTGTTAGATTAATTTCAAAATGTTTCCGTTTCATTTATTTGTAAATGCCTATAACTATTTGGTAGTTGTAGTTTGAAAATATGTCCAATTAAAGCTTGAAAGATCCTTTGTGTTCTCTAACATTTTTTTTCTCACTATTCTTGTATTGTATAGCTAACAATGAGCCCCTACCTCCATCCCTAGCGATGAAGAGACCCATGTGGTTTTAGGATCCTCGATACCCAATGAAGAAGACACACCACATCCATAAAAACAATGCGCCCAACAACATATGTAAAATTCCATTGACTGTCCTTTTAGAAAGAACTAAACATAATAGAACATAACTTCTTAAAAGAATTTTTTTTCCTATATGAAAATTATTTCCTTTCACTTGTATGAACCTTAACAAAAATCATCCAAAAAATAAGTGAAAATAAGAAGCAGACATGTATATAACTGATACCACCTTCTGGTACTAGACACCCCATGAAGGAAATATATTCATGGAAAAATAATATTGTGTTTTTTCTCACCCAAACATCACCACTAGAGACTAATATGACTCTTCACTAATTTACTCAACTCATATACAAAAATATCTATTGTGGGACATCTGTTTACCCTATATGCACACAAAGGGACACATTTATCAGATGGATTATCATTATACCTATCCAAGATAGCCTTAGAAACACCCTAGAGATTAATTGAAATACCATATTTTTGAGAACCCCGTCTTGTAACTACTGTCATCATCTCTCTATGGAGAACCCATATGCAATAGATTAAATTCATTAAGTCATAACAGAGAAGAACTCGTAACTAGAGGAGGTGAAAATAATGAGTTTGGGGAAGAAGGAACTGGTGTGTAAGGCACATTCACTAGTTTTAAAGCCCTCATGTAACACCCCAAGATTTCATAGTATGTTACTTCTTCAAAATAATTCAATAACTTGCACTATACGCAACACCGAGTTCAAGCGCACCATAACTTACCAAACAAACCGTTCAAAAGAGGTTATGAATAGTATTAACTAAATTATGAACTTTATATAATCCTTATAATTTTAGAATGAATATTATTAGTTTCTTAGACATAATGTAAGAAAAAATTATTTTTTTCAGATAAAAGAAGTATTTTTGAAAAAATGTATGTTTACCAACTTTTAATAGTGAACCTTTTTTTAATCCAATATTTTAAACTTTTATATATTCATTTTGACTAAATAAATGTATTATTTAGAATGGGGAAATCACAAATTTACAAGGTAACACCCCAAGATTCCACGGTACGCTTCTTTCTGAATAATAAAGTTGCGTGTGTTGTACGCTACTTCAAGTTCTAACACACACTACAACGAATCAAACTAGCTGTTATGAATAGTAATACCTACATTTCGAAATTTTATAAATTTTATCTCTCAAAATATACTTCATTTTTTGATTCGGAATATCGAATTTAGCCTAGGGTGAAATTTTGGTACCTTTTGGATAACTTTTATATTTTGATGAATAGTGAAAATTACTAAATTTTAATTAAAAACAACATTTTTAATAAAAATAATTAATTGTGATAAATTATGAATTTTAGTGGTTTTAATGTATACTTAGAATATATTTTTACCATTTAATAAAATTTTGGTCATTGGATATAATTTCATAATTAAACCGGACATAAAAAGTGTCAATATTTTGATAGTTATTATATCTTAAAAACACGCTTTTTGTTTTGACAGCGAGAATTAATTTTAAATTAATTTCTGCAACTTCTGTGTTTTGAATTTAGAAAAATGGATTCCATATTTTGAATCCGGATGTCCAAATTTTATAAATAGGTAACTTTTATTTTTAGACATTTTGAATAATTATTTCGGTAAATATTTTATTTACCATGGTTAAAGGGTAAATCCGGTAAATAAGGGTAAACAAATAATATTATAATAATAATAAATTGCCCCAAAACGTGTCTTAACCTTATTGGTGGATACATTTCAAACCATGTAAATCTTTGGGATGATTTTGGGACCTCATGGTGCCACTTGTAGGTGATAGGGACACTTTATATTAATTAAGTTTAAGTAAATACAAAAAATGACATAAGCTTATATCTTTCAGCAAAACAATTTTTACATAGAGTTATATATGTTATATTTTAGATAATAAATATTAATAAGAAATATAAAAATATTTCATACATATTTATATTTTATTTATATTTTTTAGATATAGAAAAAGTAAAAATATATATGACACAATAATGATGCAGTATTTTCTTTATTAATGAAAGAATCAAATAATTGGTATTATAAATGCTAAAATAAATATAATTTGAAAGTTTTGATGACATACACGAATTTTATTGGTTAATATGACATTTTTTTATTTCTTAAATGAATTTGTTTCAAATTAATAAAGTTGTTAATACTTTAACAAAAATCAATTATTGAGTAGTGTCAAAATTGCCATAAATGAGTTTTTGAATCAAATATTATATTATTAATTTATATTCTATTCTAAAAAATCTAAGGTTCAGAAAAAGTACATATATCATTATTTGTGTATAATTAATGGACCACTTGGGGGTCTCTTGGATGTATATAGTAAGTCTATTAACTATATATTATAAAAATACAATGTGACATGGTAAGCATTAAACTAATTAACCATGAGTTAAAACTAAAAGATAAGGTTAATATAATGACCCAAACCTGTCTAAAGCCTATTGGATGAATTATTTTCTACCCATACCCACATTAATTTTTAAATAATCCACTTTGGAGCCATTATAAACAGAATATGAATTTATTATAAAATAATATTTCTATCTTTTCCAAAGGTGCCTCTCACCCCTCTTATAAAAGGGCACTCCCCCTTCTCATTAATTCACACCTTCAAAGCAATTTTTCTCGGCCAAATCCTACCCAAATATCCTCCCAACTTCACTAAATTCATTCTAGAGGCATTAGTTTGATCATAAATCCAACCTATGGAGCCCTTTTGATCAAATCAAAAGGAAGAACCTGAAGGAGAGGTAACGTTTTCACCACCCCCTTTAAAGTTCCTTCCTTATTCTACTTCTTCTTTCCTTGTTATTTCCATTAAAAAATAGTAAATCCAGTACCTTATATATACTGTGATGTTATTATAATTATGGAATAAACAAATTCATTATTCTATCCATGCCTTGAAGGACATGTCCCCATACATGCGTACGTACAACCTACCGTCTCCACGTTGTGGTGTAATTGTTATTCAATATACTATTATTTATATGGGTATAATAATTATGTATAATTGATGTAAATAATAAATATAACATGATAATAATTCTTTCTATATGATATAACTTCCAATTATATATTATTTTAATATCAAAATAATGATATTGTCGCTCGTGCGTATGTACGGATTACCGTCTCCACAGACGCGATGAGATTCATTCCCCATCGTATCCATTCAAGAATAAATTTTATTGGATGATTAAAAATAATATTTAAGGACTTAATATAATTCTGGATATGATTATGATAAAACCTATCCATAAAAAATATGACTTATATAAAATAAAATGCGTAAGTTAACACCCAAAACGAAGACAATACTAAGATTTTATTAACAAAGAAATGTTAAGAGATCATATATGATATCATATTAATATATATGATTATTGTATAACTCAATAACAATTATTTAACCATTATAAAAGAGGTTAACCTACCATCAACCAAGGAAAAGTACAAGGTAAGGGTTTATTTCACAATCACTTCATTATCCGAGGTTGTTTATACGTAATTATCTACTGCGACCTCTTTATCATCCACATTAATTTTTCTTAAAAATGAATTTCAAAACATTGTTACTATTTTACAGAATATGGGTTAAAGTCATTTATACCCAATTTTTACTTTTTATAATATGTTTATAAAGGAATCTTTCCGTCGTTTTCCAAACAAGGTCCTTTTTAACATTTTCGACAAAATTAAGGTAAGAATTTTTTTTTAACTTATATGGAGGGTGAAACTATTTTACGCCATTATAACATCGTCGAATCTTCCCTTACAAGATTATAAGAATATTTTCAAAATAAATATTTTCATTATGTGACTCTTCAATGATTTCAAAATATAAAGAGATATGTCTCTGAAAAAGGTTTTGATTTCATCTATGTCAACATCCTTTGATGGATTTTAAGATTATTTTAAGATGATTTATTATGATACAAAACATCCATATTATATTGACATTTTTATGATAAGTTTGACTATGGATGTGCTATTTTTATACCATTCATTTCTTATGGTTAAAGTATTGAAATTCATTATGCTATTTTTAATACGAATGTTTTTGATATGTTTAAACCTTTTAATATGAGGGATGCATTTGACTTAGTAAGTGACGGGTGGAGCCCGCTACAGCTCCTCGATGCATCGGTTGGTCTCATGAGACAACTAGACGTGGAATTAGTCGAGGACCTTTCCAATTTGACTTATGGTTATGGCCGAGGCCTTAATCATTTTAGACGTCTTGGCCGAGGCCTTGACAAAATGTTTTAGAATGTCTGGAATTATACATTCCCTCGTTATGGTAATAATATTGATGGTTCATGTGGTTATTAGACTAGTAGAATATCCATGGGAATAAGAAAATGGGATTATTTCATTTTATATTTTCCATATTATGCTGAATTTCATGTTTAAAAGGCTTTTTTTAGTTATACATTGCCTTAAATGTTTATGCTTATTTATGAATGTTTCTGTTGTATTGCTTACCCTTACTAAGCGTTTGAGCTCACCCCTTTCTTTTTTTTTATTTTTCCCAGGATTTTAGAAGTGTATTGTGATTGATATGCAGGGTTAAGGCAAGGGAATAATGGCTTTCATAATAGCACATTTATGTTGTTTGGTATTTTGTGAAGTGTAATGTAACATTCATGTATGTAATTTATCTTCTAATACTGCTAAACTGATCGGTCCTTCATGATTTGATTCCTTGTAATCTTGCCAATGTATTAAAATAATTCACCGACTCTGGATAACTGGGGTCGGGGAATTGCAGTTGGTATCATAGAAGTTTAGCAACAACCTTGGAATCTAGATTTAGATAAACTCTGATTAGAGCATATAGCCCTAAGACAGACTTTGAGGTTTAGTATTGAAGAACATCCTAGAATTTTGGTATTGTAGAGATTTTGTGAGTTTTCCAAGCAATACGTCCATGTCTGGATACGAGCAGGTAGAGGCGGCTCTGGCACAGATGTACCTAGGGGTAAACCCGAAAACACCGCTTTGAGCTAGACTCGAACGAGAACTGGTGCATGACAACAGGCCTAGCTGTACTCTTGGTTACGACACTCTCAGGGGATATGCTTAAGATTATTCTCATTTTCTTTACAAACCATTATTAAGGGGTTTATTAGTATATACTTTCTCAAAGAATACATTTTTATGATTATGGATTATATCCACAAACTATTTAATTTATGTTAAGTGTTTTACAAGTTTGGGATTAGGTATTTCTATTCATAAACTAATCTAGTGTATGCCATTGTTTAGAAATGGCACCCAGTAGAGTGAATGTGAACTGAAACAATGAACATGATCCAAAGAGAAGGAATGATCATATCTTCCATGGTCTTAAGCCAAAATTTATAAGAGAGATAGTCTCCCATGTATTATCATAATATGAAGAAATAATATCATGTGTTATTAAGATAAGTAAAGAATTTACTGAGTCCTATGGTTTTGAAGGGAAGGAAGAGAAGAAAAGGATGGATGAGAGAAAGATGGATAAAGGGAAGATGGGAAAGAATAATTTTCCCATATGTGATAACTGTGGGAAGAAACACCCTGGAACATTCCTAAAAGGAACTAGAGTTTGTTATTAGTGTGGAGGAAAAGGGCACCAAGTACGTGACTGCAATGGTAAGAAAATGGTTTCAAATGTACAATGCTTCATTTGCAAGGAGTTTGGACACTATGCCAACCTATGTCCCAGTCATCAAACTATTCCGTAGAGGATGGTATTGGATAGTAATCATGTTATGATACTACCACAGATGAAGAAGAATGATTAGTGTTCTTATGTTGATTATTTCATTTGAGTGTTGTATCCACAACGTACTTGTTATAATAATTATGTAGTATATAAGGATTGTACTGCAGTACTATTTCATTAAGGACTTGATATTGTGTGGAACAAAGATAAGTGATTCAATAGTAGGATAAATTTTTGTAAAATATATGGTTGAGAGAAAGATAACCCATAATATGGTTATGATACCAAGGTAGTAATTTTAGAATAATACATGATTCATTTGGATAAATTATATTGGATATTCTTGACTACCTTGAAACTGATTAGTGATTTGTATATTCCATCATTGTTGGGGTTTACAACATTTTTGGATTGAACGATCATATCCATTATTCTTTTAGGAATACGAGATCCTGAATGTAATCAAAAATGTTTTATGGTAATTCAGGATGTTGCAGTGTTTTAAAAGAATACATGATGAAGGTGTTCACATTTTATTATGCGGAAAAAATGATCTTCATTGTGTTTACCTTCCTTATAAATTTTGGACTAAAGTATTTTGGATATTTCTAGTTTGGATTATTTTTGGATTTCCATAAAGGGACAACCCGAAGGTCGGGCAGCAACCCGTCGCATCCGACAAGGCCGCGAGACATGAACCCACAACCGAATGGTGACAAGGGTGTATCACCTACCAATGACCCACGTGATGTCCTGGATTAGATAATGTAGTTCTTTTTAAAAGATCTGGTAGATGAGTTATAAATTCATTTTTTTGGAACCCTATATGAATAGGATAAATAGAATATATTTTATTACGTTCTATTATCTTTTAGAGTGAAAGATGAGTTTGTTGTAGAAATTAGTTAAAGGATGGAACTCTACTTGTCAAGATTATATTTTTCTTCTTATCTTATTCTATGAATAAATTAATTCTTATACATTATTTAAGGGATCCTAAAACCAAAAATGTGTTATCCTAATACCCTATGTTTTATTGAACTGATGGTATTTCAAATCATCCTAGATTGATAAATTTAAGGACATCAATTTTACACTTGTTTTTGATTAATGACCTCAATAACTACCTATAAATATTTATGTTTTTTCTCCAATTATATGTCTCCAATTTCCACCAATGTTCTCCTAATAGAGATCATAATATGGTGGTGACCCTTTCATTTCTCTTTTCCTCTTATTAAGATTAATTTTATTAACCCAAGTTCCGATGTGGGTTTTCCCATACAGATATTTTCTCTTTTCAACCTTTTATTTTCGAAGAACAATTTCAAATTTCTAGGACGCAATTAATTGAAGGAGGGGATAATGTAACACCCCAAGATTTCATAGTGTGTTACTTCTTAAAAATAATTCAATAACTTGCACTATACGCAGCACCAAGTTCAAGCACACCATAACTTACCAAACAAGCCGTTCAAAAGAGGTTATGAATAGTATTAACTAAATTTTGAACTTTATATAATCCATATAATTTTAGAATCTAGATTATGAGTTTCTTAGATATAATGTAAGAACAAATTCTTTTTTTCATATAAAAGAAGTATTTTTCAACAAATGCACATTTACCAACTTTTTATAGTGAACCTTTTTTTGAATCCAATATTATAAAATTTTATATATTCAATTTTACTAAATAAATTTATTCTTTAGAATGGGAACATCAAAATTTACAAGGTAACACACCAAGCTTCTATGGTACGCTTCTCTTTGAATAATACAATAGCGTGTGTTGTACGCAACTTCGAGTTCTAACACACACTACAACCAATCAAACTAGCCGTTATGAATAGTAATACCAACTTTTCAAAATTTTATAAATTTTATCTCTCAAAAAGGGATTTATTTTTGGATTTGGAATATTGAATTTATCCTAGGGTGAAATTTTGGTACCTTTCGGATAACGTTTATATTTTGATGAATAGTGAAAAATACTAAATTTTAATTAAAAACAACTTTTTTAATCAAAATAATTAATAGTGATAAATTATGAATTTGAGTGGTTTTAAAGTATACATAGAATATATTTTTACCATTTAATACAATTTTGGCCATTGGATATAATTTCGCAATTAAACTGGACATAAACAAGTGTCAATCTTTTGATAGTTATTATATCTTAAATATAGGCTTTTTGTTTTGACAGAGGGAATTAATTTTAAATTAATTTCTACCACTTCTGTGTTTGAATTTGGAAAAATGTATTCCATATTTGGAATCCGGATGTCCAAATTGTATAAGTTAGTAAATTTTATTTTTATAAATTTTGAATAATTACTTTGGTAAATATTTTATTTACCATGGTTAAAGGGTAAATCCGGTAAATAACGGTAAAACAATTATATTATAATAATAATAAATTACCCTAAACCGTGTCCTAACCATATTGGTGGATACATGTCTGACCATGGCCATCTTTGGGTCGATTTTGGGACCCCATGGTGCCACTTGTATGGGATAGGGACACTTTATATTAGTTAAGTTTAAGTAAATACAAAAAATAACATAAGCTTTTATCTTTTCAAAAAACAATTTTTACATAGAGTTATATTTGTTATATTTTCGATTATAAAAATTAATTAGAAATATAAAAATATTTCCATCATAGTTATATTTTATTTATAATTTTTAGACAATGAAAAAGTAAAAATATATATGACACAATAATGATGCAGTATTTTCCTTATTAATGATAGAATCAAATAATTGGTATTATAAATGTTAAAATAAATATAATTTGAAAGTTTTGATGAAATAAAAGAATTTTATTGGTTAAAATGACATGTTAGGATTTCTTAAATGAATTTGGTTCGAATTAATAACGTTTTTTTGTCTTTAACAAAAATTAAATATTGAGTAGTGTCAAAATTGACATAATTGAGTTTTTAAAAAATATTATATTATTAATTTATATTATATTCATAAAAATCTATGTTTCAGCCAAATGGACTTATATAATTATTTTTGTATCATTAATGGACCACTTGGGGGTCGCTTGAATGTATATAGTATGTTTATTAACTATATATTATAAAAATACAATGTGACCTGGTAACTGTTAAACTAATTAACCAAGAGTTAAAACTAAAAGATAAGGTTAATATAATGAAATAAACCACTCTAAAATATATTTTTTGAATGATTTTCAACCCATACCCACTTTAACCTTTAAATAATCCACTTTGGAGCCATTAGAAACCGAATATGAATTTATTATAAAATAATATTTCTAGCTTTTCCAAATGTTCCAGTCACCCCTCTTATAAAAGGGCACTCCCCCTTCTCATTAATTCACACCATCAATGCCATTTCTCTCGGCTAAAACCTACCCAAATATCCTCCCAAATTCCCTCAATTCATCCTAGAAGACTTATTTTCATCATAAATTCAACCTAAGGAGCCCTTTTGATCAATTCAAAAGGAAGAACCCGAAGAAGAGGTGACGTCTTCACCACCCTCTTTAAAGTTACTTTCTTCTCCAACTTATTCCTTCCTTGTTATTTACATGATAAAATAATAACTCCAGTACCTTCTATATACTCTGATATTATTATAATTATGGAACAAACAAATTCATTATTCTATCCATCCATTGAATGACATGCCACCATACGTGCGTACATAAGACCTACTGTCTCCACGTTGTGGTGTAATTGTTATTCAATATAATATTATTTAGATGGGTATAATAATGATGTATAATTCATGTAAATAATATATATAACATGATAATGATTCTGTGTAAATGATATACCATTGAATTATATATTATTTTAATATCAAAAGAATGATATTTTCCCTCGTGTGTACGTACGGATTACCGTCTCCACGGACACGATGAGATTCATTCCCATCGTATCCATTCAAGACTAAATTTTATTGGATGATTAAAAATAATATTTAAGGACCTAATATCATTCTGGATATGAGTATGATACAAATTATCCATAACAAACATGACTTATATAAAATAAAACGAGTAAGTTAACACCCAAAATGACGATAATACTAAGATTTTATTAACAAAGAAATGTTAAAAGATCATATATGATATCATATTAATATATATGATTATTGTATAATTCAATAACAATTATTTCACCACTATAAAGGAGGTTGACCTACCATCATCCAAGGAAAAGTACAAGGTAAGGGTTTATTTTTCAATCTCTTCATTATATGAGGTTGTTTATATGTAATTATCCATTGGGACCTCTTTATCATCCACATTCACATTTCTTAAAAATGTATTTCAAAACAATCTTACTATTTTAAAAAATATGGGTTGAAGTCATTTATACCCTTGTTTGACTTTTTATACTAATTTTATAAAGGAATATTTCCGTCATTTTCCAAACAAGGTCCTTTTTAACCTTTTCGACAAAATTAAGGTAAGAATGTTTTTTTAACTTATACGGAGGGTGAAACTATTTTCCCCCACTATAACATCGTCAAAGACTCCCTTAGAAGATTATAAGAATATTTTCGAAATAAATATTTTATTTATGTGACTCTTAAATTATTTCAAAATATAAAGAGATATGTCTCTAAAAAAAGGTTTTGATTTCATCTATATCAACATCCTTTGATGGATTTTAAGTTTATTTGAAGTTGATTTATTACGATACAAAGGTTCCATATTGTATTGAAGTTTTTGTGATATGTTTGACTGTGGATGTGCTATTTTTATATCATTCATTGCTTATGGTTAAAGTATTGACAATTCCTATGATAGTTTTAATAAGAATGTTTATGATATGTTTAAACCTTTTCACATGAGGAATGTATTGGACTTAGTAAGTGACGGGTGGAGCCCGCTATAGCTCCTTGATGAATTAGTAGGTTTCATCAGACAACTAGACGTGGAATTGGCCAAGTACCTTTCCCAATCTGACTTCTGGTTTTGGATGAGGCCTTAATCATTTTAGACATCTTGGTCGAGGCCTTGACAAAATGTTTCAGATTGTCCGACATTATACATTCACTAATTATGGAAATAATATTGATGGTTCATGTGGTCATTCGACTAGTAGAATGTCCATGTGAATAAGTAAATGGAATTATTTCATTTTATTTTTTCCATATTATTCTGAAGTTAAAGTTTAAAAGGCTTTTGTTTTAGTTATACATTTCCTTAAATGTTTCTTCTTATTTATGAAAGTTTCTGCTGTATTGCTTACCCTTACTGAGCGTTTGAGCTCACCCCTTCCTATGTTTTATTTTTCCCAGGAATCCAAGAAGTGTATTGTGATTGATATGCAGGGTTATGAAAAGGTAATAATGGCTTTCATAAAGGATTATTTATGTTTTTTTGTCTATTGTGAGGTGTAATGTAACATTCATGTATGTAATATATTTTCCAAGAGTTCTAATATGATCGGTCCTTTGGGACATGATTCCTTGTAATCATGCTAATGTATTAAAATAATTCACTGACTCTGGGTAACTATGGTCGGGGCATTACACCTCACATGTTCTAAAATACCACATTTCAAAGATGTCTTGATTTTAATTAAAATTTTTAATTTTTCCTAAATAATTTATAATGTTAAATTATTTTTGGAATTGTTTCCAAATCAAAAAAAGTTAAATTATATATCTATTATTCCAATTTATATAAATGTAATCAATTGTATACTAAATTTTCATATGATAACATTGTAAACATTTGATCATTTTACTTTTAAAACCTTTCTTTCTAATCTCCTCTATAAGATTAATTTTAAATTAATTTTTTCTAGTTATGTGTATTGAATTTTCCAAAATAGACTCCATATTTATAATAATAATACTTTTAAATGTCAAATGTTGATAACTTAATTATTTAATAAAATAAATAGTGAATATGGTTCAACAGAATCAAATGATAAATCCAAAACGGGTTTACTTAGGGGTTAAACATAGAGAATAAGGTATAAAATAACACAAAACATGTCCAAACACCATTGAACATCCATATTTCAACAACATCCATTCTATTATGTATAATTTCTTACTATTGGGTCTTGGTATAATGAAAAAAACTTGGGTGAAATTCATTCATTCGAAAAATTTACAAGTGTTCTACTTACCCCATTTATAATAGGCGACCCCCACTCTTCTCCACTTCACACCTTCTAACAAAATTGGTTATACCAATACCTACCCGAATAATAATGAAAATAAAATACACTAATAATATAATCCTTTTCTTGGGAATAAAGTAATTCCATTATGGATAAATTTAATAATTAAGAAGGATACCAAAAGAAGATGTAATGTTCCCTTAAAAGTGTTTTTTATTTTTTTTCCTTCACCACAACCTTCAATTTCTATTATACCATTATTTTCTGACAACCTATGTATCCTGAATATTTTTAGATGTTGTTATGTTATGGTAATGACATATAACATGGTAATTTTTAATCAAATCGGTTATGAAATCATCATTCGTGTGTGTAGTGGACTACAACCTTGTGAACCGATATCAATCATTTTTCCATTGCCAACATTTAATGTGGATAATAATGATTTATTTATATATTAAAAATAATATATATAATATATATAATATTATCATTAATTTTATAATATTATTACACAAATACCTTCATACATTCCATTTTTTGGAATATGAAAAATGTCACTCGTTTGTATGGCGGACTACAACCTTGCAAAGAAATGTGATCATTTCAGGATTTACAAGGAAAGTATTAAGGTTGGTTTTAATAGAATTACATTTAATATATAACATAAAATGAATATATTTATATATATCATTAACTTTTTATTTATTCAATACAAAAAGAAAATGGAAACCATGTTCAGGCGTACGTATGTCCTACAATTACCATTAACCATAATATCATATCACAAAAATTTGTGGATGTGTATAAATACATATATGCAGAAATTATTGTGTATATACATCATGTTTTACATTATTTAGATTATTAAATCCTTATCAATGTAAGAGGAACAAATTAACAACTCAAAACATAGTCGAAAACAAGTTAAATAACACCCAAAACAATGAAAATATTAAAATATTATTAAACAAAGGATGACAAGATGTTTTTAAAGAATCATATATGATGTATTACATATTAATATGGTTCTCTTATTAGTTAATAACATTCTAAAGTTTACTTTACTAGATTATAAACAATGTAGAATATAAAAGAAATTTTGAGTAATGGTATTTCATCTCAATTTCATTTCATATAGGCATATTGTAATGTTATGCACCTTATTACATTTATACGGTGTATATATGACCCCTTTGAATATTATTATCATTAATAAATCATTCATAATGTTATTTTAACCTTTAATATTTATTATTTCATCTCTGTGAATCTAAATTAAATGTTACAAATTTATAATGAATTCCATAACTCAACTTCCTTTCATTGGTTTATATAACATCATAATCAAAATTATATTATTATCTATATAACTACTTTCAGATATCAATTATTTTTTTTTCAAAAATATTATGTGTATTAATACTAGACACAACTAATTGGTTCATTGATTAATTCTCACTTCAATGTTATAATAATTTTATGTGTTTATTTCAAAATAATATTCTAATTTATATTTCTTATTCTTTAATATCTATAAAAAACATTATACAATCATTTTTTAACAGAAACATTAATTTTTAATCTCCCATGATTATTAATGATATTTTTCATGTGGTATTACAATTTTTTAGACAATATTACTTAAAATTATTGAGAAAATATTTTAATAAAATCTAACTTCATTTCTCTCTTTGGTAGGAAATATATTTTCCTTCCAAACCATGTTTTCTAAAAAAATTTAAAAAACGATTTCATTATCAATTTAAAAATGATTTATTAAAATAAATTTTTAACCATTTTTTATTTAAGAAAAATGAATGGGATATTCTTCTATCATTCCAAATAAGTCATATTGCTAACCTTTTTACTATGAAAAATGAATGTTCTTTATATAATGTACAAACATACCCCCCAACATCACCGTCATTTATTTGACGATTCCATTTGAATTTTAAGAGGTTATATTGAAATAAAAAGTTTGTAAAATTAATTTTCAATGAATATTAATTTAAAAAAAAACAAATTGAAGAAGATATTTTATGAAATAATGTTTTTACAGAAATTTTTATGTTAATTCTGTTCATCAATGAAAACCCATTATTCTAACTCCAATGGGAATATTTAGTATTCACACCTTATAAATTATTTCTATGGAAGTTTAGTGATATTTTTCACTAAGGAATTTATTTACTTTCACTTCATTAATTAAATTTCATTTCAATAATGTTCCCTTGAAAAGAACAATTTTCTATGATCATTAAATGTTAATTATCCACTAAATATAAATATTATTTATAGTGGATAAGATTTTTTTCATAAATTATTTACCATTTTTAATTATGGTGTTTACAATTATGGTTATTTGAATGAATGGGGAAATACTGACAAATCAGTTTCCATTACTAAAAACATATATTTAAGAATAAGGTGGATTGTTCATTAATTAAGTAAATTATTTGATATATGATGAATGCATTGGATAAGTAGTGAATGGTTGGAATAGACGTTATATATCCCATTGATATATAAATAGGTATCACAAGACAAGTTAATTATCCAAATAAAATGGGTTTTTAAAAATAATATTAAACTTCTTGGATGATAGATATTGAAAGTAGTGGTATTAATGAGCCCCAGACATTATTTCCAACAATTATATATTATATACATTAAGAATTTTGTCTATATTATTAATGATATTTTATCTATTAAATTATCTATAGATGTATTTTATTCTCTATTTATTGAATTTTTTTTTGGTGTTTTCAATTATTTACCTTTCCATATTGATTCTAACTTACCTATCTATGATGTCATGTAACTTGAATGGAATGTGTTCTTAGTTATTATTCATTCAATATTTTTTATGCTCATATATTAATTAAATGGTTCTATAATACATTACCCTTACTGATAATTTGTTCTCACCCATAATTAGATACTTTTTTAAAGGATTCTATGATGAAATCTATGTATCATATGTTGAGATTTGCTATATTGTATAGAGTTATTCATAAAAAACTGTCTTATAAATTCAATATTCAAATGTAATAATAGATATGTATCTCCATTAAAAAGATTACTAATCTAGTTGGTTCTTTAGGATTGTATTATTTTTACCTTATTCCAATGTAATGGTAGAAGACACAACTTTTGGGATTTTGGGGATTGGATCACTACACAAGGACTAAGATTTCTTTATTCACTACCATCCGAGAAAAGGGAAAATGGTAGGTTATTCTCTCAGAATAAATTATCTTACTGCTTTGTCAATTATTTTTATTAGTAGAGACCCTATCTTTATGAATATGAAAAGGATGGATTGTGTAATCATAATAGTAAGGAATAAATCATATCATTCTCAAATGATTTTATAATAATCTATCAAAGAAAATATCAAGGATGCACAAATGGATGATCTAATGATTCAAAAGTAGGTTACAACAGTAATGGAATATAATTTTCAAGATTTAGATATCGATGATATTGGGGTGATTCAATTTAAGACGAGGATTTTTGTTCATTTATCACTTGATATAAATAAATATTTATTGGATAATGAACATTTCTCATATTTACCTATCAATCGTAAATGTATCATGATATATTGTGATCTTCAATAGATATTCTTGCAGGAAAACATAAAAATACATATTTTGGAGTATATATCATGGTTAATAGTATGTTATCATGTTAATTCAAAGTGACATAATTCCATGGGGATAATTCAACCATTTTTTATACCCAGATGAAGTGGGATGAAAACACAATAGGATTTTTTCAGTTGTCTATCAATGTCATCAAAAGGAATAAATATGAAATGGGTTTCAGTGGATCGACTACCCAAGACAACTTATTTCAGTGCCATTTAGGAATATTTATCACTTGAAAAAATTTCCTTGTAATATACAAAGATAGTGGAGAGGCTACATGGTGTTCCACATTGGATTTTTTCTGATCATTATCCAAGGTTCATATCTAAATTAGTTATAAATCATCAACATGATTTTAATATATAATTGAAATTAATCATGGACCATCACCCCCAAAATTTTGACCAATATAAAAGGTTTATGTCAATTCTTGAGGACATTTTGAGATCATTCCCAATAGAATAAAAAGGTTAATGGTATCAACATCTCTCATTAGGAAATTTCTCCTACAAAAAAACATATAATAAATTATTCAATGGTTTCTATATAAAACTCATTATTAGAAGTGATGTAAAACTACAACTTTTCATAATTAAGATAGATAATGAATTCTACTTAGATCTAATATTTTAGAATATATGATAGAGAATTTTAATCCCATCCAAAAACATATATAATTTTCTTAGATTCTCTAAAAGAGTAATAATGATAACCATCAAATGGAATTTTAATCTAAAGTTGGATAAAATGATTTCCTTCAAATATCACCATGGTAAAGAGTTATAAAGTTCAGAAAGAAGGTGATTCCTAGACTTTGGTAAATTGGCCGATTTGAAATCCTTGATTAAAAAGGACTAGTGGCCCATAAGCATTCACTTCCACCAAATATGGATCAGGTTCAAGACATGTACCATTTATCATTCCTAAGGAAGTAAAAACCTAACCCATCAAATTTACAAAATTTTGATGCGGTACAACTGGAGAATGAACCCTCATATAAGGATCCTTTGGTGAATATCTTCTGTAATTGAGACCATGTTATATGCAAAAAGTAAACTCACCTTATTAAATATATATCGTGTAGTCATATGTATAAAGAGGTTATGTGGGAACTATATATAAAAAATTAAACTGAAGTATCAACAGTTATTTTTAGCAAAGTACGTGGGTTCAAATTTATGGAATGAAATTTATAATGGAAAGAATAATATAGTAATCTAGATTTTAAAAATTATTTTTGGTTCATCAAATTAATGTGTATTATATTACATTCTATAATATTATACACATTCACCACATAGAGAATCCATAAGCAAATTATTTCATTAAGGTAATTCCTAACATTATTCAGTAAATAAACCCATTTAAATACCAATTATTACATTTGAAATGAATAGAAAAACTATAATTGAAAAATATGGGTTTCCCAAATCATCTAGAATCATCCCTCCCATTAACAATATTATATAAAAGAAAAAAAAATTAGTAAACCAATCTACATTATAGAAAATTTAAATATATAACCTTGATATTAATTGAGATGAATAATTAATGAAATTATAAATTGTTATTTATAGGAGGTAATGTGACATTTGGAATAGTATTTTGGCCATTAGAATACTAACCTAGCCATTGGGAATAGTAACCTTACTCTGGTGAATAGTAACCTGACCCCTATAATTGGAATTTTGTCTCAAAATAATAAATTGTGATATAAATAAAATATAAAATTATTAATTTAACATAAAATAACTATTATAATTCCAAAAAAATACCATGATTAGAAGAATCTAAGAAAATATGACGAAATTTTCTATAAACTCTTCTTCAAAGTATTTGTAAAAATAAAAAAAATTATATTGTAATATAATATTACCTATGTTATAAATTTATTTATATAAAATCATTATCATCTATGAAATGATTAAATCAAAATAATTAATCATTTTTTTCTTAAATATATCAATTTTCTGGGGAATATTAAATATACATATTGTTTCATAAACACAGTATATTTAATTACATCAGTCAAATATACTAATGACCTGATAATTTATAGGACATCAGGTTCAGCAAATAAAAATTCATAAATGATTCCTTCAAATACAATATACTTTGTTTCCATACCAAAAAATAATTTCCCAAATTCTAAAGTCAAAATTGATTTCTTAAAATATACTGTAGTTTATTTTTTCCACTTTTCATTTTAACGATCCTAATGAATTCGTATTATAAAGGTGATTAAAGTACTAAAACCCTATATTATATTAATACATAATTCATATTTTTACAAATTCACTATTTCATGTTTTACCCTTGATATAATCTTTTAGTAATGTTTTATTCTAAAAATATCCCTCTTTATAAGTATAAAAAAACATCCCCCTTCCCTTGGAAAATGAATACTTCCTCACTTTCCAAATACAATACTATTCTAAAATTATCCATATGGATACCCTTACAATACCAGGATGCATTCTTGGAGTAAAAAAACTCCATACATCAAGAGAGTTTTATTGACATATATGTTGGAACTATGGAAATTATTTGCATGAAATGGAGTATGGTTTGTGTTTCTATTCAAACCATACATGGAATATCATAGAGTTTTCAAGGAAAGGGATCATACAGTTCAATATTACAACAATATTGTAGGTGGCTTCATTTCCCAGGGTTTTCCAAATTTTTGGGTCAAAAAATTATATAATTGAGAAAATTAATTTTGGCTAATGTTGTCGAGTGCAATATTGAATGTGGTTTAGAAAATTGTGAATAAGCCATATTTTGGGATCATTAAATCAAAATATGGAAAAGGAAAAATTGAGTGAAGGGTTTATATTTGTGCGGAAGAAAATTTTGCGTGGAAGATACTTGCATACCCCAGGCGACGTCAAATGCGGTTTTGTGCACTCGAAGAGACTCTTTTCTGACATGTTAGAATTTTATGCACTAGTTCAATGAAGAATATAAATATTATTCTAACCCCAATAAATACATAAAACATTTCAACAAATATCAGGAACCTCTGCCACGTGAATGACATAGACATAGAAGAGAAGTTGAGAGAGAATCTTGCACGCAATGTGTTACAAAAGACTAAAAAGACAAAGTGAATCATATGGTCTAGTTGTACGAAAGATAAGGGGTGTGTGAAAAATAATTATTGAATTAAATCCATCGTGTGCGACAATCCAAAATTTTGTTTTTAAGGTTGGGTGTTGTGCACAACTGTGAGTGTGTGAATCTATATATCATTGAACATCTAGTTTGTTTGATCCATGATTTCAAGGGCATCAATTAATGAAATCAATGCAAGAAGATTATCATGCACGACAGAGACAAATACTTCAGTGAAAATATATTAAAGATACCTTCATGTCAATAAATTGATATGAATTATCTTAAGGCAGTGAGCGAGGGGGAGTCGATGGAAGTGTTCTGAGGGACGCATTGAGATATCCCTAAAATAAAATAAAGGAAATGTTCCTATCATAGTGTGACTCTATTTGAATTTTATAATAAAAAATATTGAAGATTAGTGGACTTTGGTATGACTGAAAACTTGTTGACATATACTCCGGGACTAGCCCTCAGTTGAGAAACATGTAAAATAGTTGTGTAATCTCTTTGCTTTTGATTGTCTGTTTTCTTCACATTCTCATCAAATAAGATTAATATGTTCCTAAAAAAATTGGAACAAGATCTATTAGTTTAAAAGAAAAAGTGGGCACTCGTATTCAATCCTCCCCTCTCAGGGTATTCTGGGGTCCTATAAGTGGTATCAGAGGGTAAAAGTTTTTGGGGCTAAATCCACCCTTCATTTCAATAATGGAGAATATGGTGAATGTTGGGGGAGTACCCCTCTTTGATGGATGTAACATTCAGATCTGTAAGAATAAGATGAGATAACATCTATGATCACATGGAATGGAACTTCTATTTTCTTCTTTGTAAGGAATGTATTTCATTGATCTAGTAGGGTTATCTATGACTGATATAGATAGTATAATTCTGCATGTAGATGCTAAAGCGAAAAATACTCCAACAGTGCCACTTTTGGATTAGATCTATCTAATGGTGATGAGACGTACTTCAGAAAATTCTAAGTCGAAAAAATTAGATAATAAATTTGATTCAAACAACAATGTGGAGGATTAAAAACTACATGTCTGGCACAATTTCTTTTACAATCT
Organism: Viscum album; assembly: GCA_963277665.1. NCBI lineage: Eukaryota > Viridiplantae > Streptophyta > Magnoliopsida > Santalales > Viscaceae > Viscum > Viscum album. Next base: position 471,529,821 of record OY728123.1, read on the forward strand.
AATGATGCATCCTGCTGAGAATGCATATTCCTTCATCAACTGCATTATGGAAGTAGGAGGAGGAATCAATGTGATTGTGGAATAAATCAAATACATGAACATTATAAAGAGTATTTTGAGATGTTTTCCACCTCTTTAAAATAAAAATGTATTATCCCCTTTTGAAGGGGATCATTATAATAATTTCATAGAATATCAGATGATATGTCTGGTGGAATATGAGATGAGAGTAAAGCCATAAGATTCAACGACACATGTTTTTAAGGAAATGGAATTAAATCTATTGAAAAACTAGAAATTTTAGGAGATTGTATTGAAGAATATAATGATGAAGAGGAACTTCTATCTCTAATTTCCATGAAATTAAAAACGGTAATTGTTAAATTTGAAGGTAAGTTACCTCTGGCTAGGTTTTATTGTGGAAAATTTGGGCGCATTGTCTCTCATTTCCCACGAATGTTTGATGACGAAGAAAGTGAAGAAGGAAACACGGAGAAGCCTCAGAAAATGTTTTTCAAAAAGGGATACTTAAAAGCATGAAATAAATTACAAAGCAAGTGTTCTTTCTATAAATAAGATAATGATTATGAATTCATTGAGGAAGAAGGATCAAAATTTAAATCATAACACATGCTTCCATGATAGATAACGTTGAAAAGTCCGAACAATTAGGAGATAAAGAAAGAGATAATAAATTGGAAAATGATGCCAATCTCAAGTTAAAACCTAAGGAATCTCTTACATATATTGAAAATAAAAGTAACAAATTCAAAATGTGTAGAGGAATTGTGCATGAATCATTATAAAAAGTTGATCAACATGAAGATGAAATTGAATGACTTGAATAAATAGTGAATGTAAAATCATAACTATTGAAATAACAAAAGATGTATTCAAACTAAAGCTGGTAATTGAATAAGATGGAATGTTTATCAATGGCCTTAACACTATACTAGAGGAGAAGTCCAAAACAACTGAGGGACTCAAAGAAGAAGCAGTTACTCTCAGGATTAAACTCAAATGTGAATTTAATTCAAAACTAGAAAAGAAAAAAATACTATTTAGAAAATTCTCAGATGATAAATTGTTAGAGTGAGCTAAGCGTGGTTCCTAAGGAGTTGAAATAATTTTTAATGATGAAATACCTACATGCATGTGAAAAATTGTAATAAATTTTTATTCCAAAACATCAAATTATACAAACAAAATGTGCCAAAATAAAGGCTATTTCTAAGTTAGACATTTTGGAAAGTCACCTTAATTGGTGAAAAAAGGAACCATAAATTTAAATTTGAATGATAATTGAAAAATATCATCAGGAATATAGAAATGATATGTAGCTGAACTATTTTCCTAAGGAATGATAAATTAGGAGGAATAAAAATGAGAAAACATTCCCACGTATGAAATGTAAATCCTATGGCTATCCTGAACATACCATTTCATACTACAAAGAAACAATGAGATATTTGAATTGGGAATATCTATGTAGTAATAAAAGGAGAACAAATTCATATCACAGTTCTTATAGAATATATAATTTCTATTCATATTTTTTTCATTGTTCTAACTGTTCCTATAATTTATTTTATTACAGGAATAGGAAAATCATGAACAATTCAAATATAACTCAGAGACAATTTAATACTCATCAACAAGTCGTTGTTTCTCTTACAAATATGTTTTCTCCTCTGGAAGAATATTATGATTATATATAAAATTCCCACAAGGATGAGATATCAAAAAGGACATCTTTATCCTTCACTCAATACAATATTTCATGGAAGGTAAATAAAAAAATTGAAAAATCCAACCTTCCAGAAGTAGCTCTCAATGATACCAAGAGCAACAACACATGGATCCTTAATAGAGGGTTTCATACCACATGATAGGTAATGAATAAGTATCAACAAATATTAAGAAAATTGTTGATGGAATGGTATGGTTCGGTAATGATGCTGCGTTAAATATCAAATGAAGTGGAAGTACAAAACTAGCTAATGGAAAGATGAAGAAAATTGTAGTAATTTAAATGGATGGTTTGCATCAAAATCTTCTATGTGTGAGTCGACTATAAGAATTATTAATTATAGTGACTTTAAATCAAAATGGTTTCACTATAAATTTAAAGACAATGAATTATCTCATGAAGGGATTGAGAATAGTGGATAAATTATATCAGGTCAACAATAAAAAGAACTTTTTTTATCTAGGAGTTGAAGAAGAAAACAACTTGTGGAATCAAAGGATGGTACACATAAAAAAAGGGAGATACATCTATGTTGAAGATAATCTTGGATAACCCCAATCTAAAGCATGAACAAAAAATACTTATGATGTTTGCATATGAAAGAAGTTATTATGCATTTATTGTTGGTCAAAGATGAAATTTGCATCAAATATTCTTGAACTCATCCATAAATATGTATTTGGTCCAATAAATGTTTCCAAAATTCATGGATAAAGGAACTTTATCATTTTCATTATTTATTATAGTAAAATTGCATGTTTTTTAGTTATACATATGAAACAAATAGTGCTTGATTTCAGGAAACTTTATCATCGAATCACAGAGAATGATACTGGATGAAGAATCAATGTTCTACGATCTGACAATGGAGGGGAATACAAATCCATTAAGTTTGAAAATTATCTATGGAAGCATGTAATATAGCATGAGGTGGCTACTATGTGAACCCCACATGAAAATTTATTCATTGAGCATACAAATTGTCTTGTGAACAATATTGCTTGAACTATGATGATTGAGAGTCATTCCCTTGAAATTACAGGATAGCGTTTGTTTATGTCACAAGGTATACTCAAAATTGTTGAGGGCTTTATATTAGTTAAACCAAGACACCGTATGAGTTGTGTCATGGATGGAATCCAAATTTGAAGTATTTTCATGTTTTTTGAAGTAAATGTTTTAACCAAAAATAGAAGGAAATCATTGAAAGTATGGTGATGCGGAAGATGAATGAATATTCCTTAGATATTCAATGAATTGAAAAGCCTAAAAGTGTTTCAAAAAGAATTTCAAAAAAAGGTGAAAATTAGAAATGTTAACACACATAACAATAGGACAACAAATACCAGAAGAGAATCATATTCTGATGTGATTGATGATGCGTATGATAATATTCCTAGAACATATTCAAATTCAAATGTATCGTATGGATTGAAAAACATTCATAGGTCATAATAATATTTTTTTTCATAAAAATAATTAGATGATGAAACTATGGCTGAAGAAAACTCTTCTGAACCTCACAAGAGAAATCAAAGAGTGGAAATTGATCAATCCAACATCTTTAGAGATTTGAAAGCACCCACACAAACAAGGATAATAAATAATGTTAAACAATATATCTTCCTATAATTTGTGGAACCATTATCATTTGAAGAAAATACAAATGGTGAATCATGGTTTCAAGCCCGAAACGAAGAGTTGGATCAGATTGAAAAGAACCAAACATGTGATGTAGTTACATGACTTCAAATTCACAATCTGATTGCTACGAAGTGGATTTTCAAGAATAAATTTGACGAGATTGGTAATGTTATCAGAAACATGGTGTGATTGGAAAGTAATGGATTTTCATAGATTGAAGGAGTTGACGTTGAATAGAAAAATTCACCCATAAATAGACTAGAGTAAATTAGACTTTTTCATTCCATGATAATTCAAAGAGGGTAAAAAATGTATTAAATGTATATCAATTTTTCTTCCTAAAATTGAGTTCTTTAAGAAAAAGTCTACATAGAACAACCATTGGGTTTTCTTCTTAGTAATGATGAAAAGAAGGTTTTCAAATTAGAGAAGGCACTCTATAGTCTAATGTATGTGCTAACAGAATGTTACTCTCGTATAGATTTCTATTTGATGAAGCTTGAATTTAAAATAGGAGGTGTCGACCAAAACCTATATATGAAGAATTCAAAGGAAGTCCAATTTATTGTATCAGTGTATGTGGACGATATTATATTTGGTAGAAGTAGACAAAGAACCGAGGAATAATTTTCCAACCACAAGAAATCAGAAATTTAAATGATTATGATTGTTGAACTCAAAAACCTCATTTGGAAATAATTGATTAAGAAGCTAGGTGAAATGTTCATTTCTCAAAAAATTCATGCAAGAGAGACGCTGAAGAAATTTAATATGCATGACTTTAAACCAACGTCGAATTCGATTGATGTGGGAACAAAACATGGAAAACACGAGGCTGAGACATATGCATATCATAATATGTATAGGAAAATCATTGGAATCCCATTATAGTTGACTACAACACAACTATATATTGTCCTTAAAACATTATGAGAATCACACTTTCAAAGTAATCTTATGGAATAACACATGGAAACAACAAATAAATCATGATATATATTCAAGGTACTCATAATTATGGGTTATACTTTTATGAAAGAAGATATAATGAACTGTCAGCTTTTTACGTTGTTTTCTGGCCTGGATATGTGGTTTATAGAAAGTCCATAAGCGGTGGAGAATTATTAATTTCAAATAAATTTTCTGGTGGGTTTAGTAGGAAACAATAAATATCATCTTTCAGATAGGTTGAAGCTGATTATATCTCCTCTATAAAGACGTTCACTAAACTACATTGCATTAAGAAACAACTGATGGATATTGATGATGAAGTGAAACATCCAATGGTTATTCACTACGATAACAAGAGAAATCTTTTCATTATGAAGAATCTTGTTCATCATTAACATATGAAACACATTGAAATAAGATATGAATTTATCAAGGTAATGGTTGAACAAGGCATGATTAAAATTGATCATATTTCCACTGATGATCATGTGGCTAACATACAAACCAAGACATTATTCACACAAAAGTGTTTGATAAACCTCAGTTGATCCTCAGTGTTCTACCACCTCCTAGTGCATGAAGAGGTCTTTAAATTTCCCCTCTCACTAGTTATGTTTACTAGTTTTAATATGTTTGTCGGAGTGATGTCGGTTTATGGGGTAGATACGATCCAGGGGGAGTTTGTTTTGAGCTCTATAATATATAAATACTAGTATTTAGGTTTTTTGAGAATGGGGGATTATAGCTAAATTCAATATAAAAAATTATGGAGAATAGATAAATTCAATGTCATGATGTTGAAATTAAATGGATAATATAGAAAATATGGAATTATGAGTTTCAAAGGGAGTGAATGAGAATGGAGAAAAAAATTCAGTATTATTCGGTGTTTTGAGGAGACATGATCAGAGTTTAGCTTGAATATATTTATGAATTCAAAAATATGAGAACCTGTTTCATTATTCCCCTCTTGTTTTCAACATTTATCATTTCTCACATAGACTTCGAGTGTTGGCTGAGTTGTTACTTGTGTATCAGGTTTTGATAGTGGTTGGTGCCCAATTGAGTTTATCAGCATATTGCCAACAAAACCAAAGGTAATATTATTGGATCCAAGGATATTATTTAATTGAAATGGAGTATGGTTTGTGTTTTTTTTCAATCCTTACATAGAATATCATTGATTTTTCAAGGAAAGAGATCATATAGTTCAAGATGACAATAGTATTTTTGGAGGCATCATTTCCTAGTTTTTTCTAACTTTTTATGTCCAAAAATAAAAGGAAGGAGAAAAGTAATTTTGGCAAAGGAAGTTGCGTGGATGGTTAAAGGTCGATTAGAAACTAGTGTTAAAATCCTGTTTTGGTATCATTTCATAAAAATATATAAAAGGAAAAAAGTGAATGGAAAATTTTATGTGCATGAAAGATAAGGTTGTGTAGAAGATACTAGTGTGAAGAATGTGATTTCAAATGGGGTTTTGCATGATTGAATAAAATTTTTCACAATGAATCTGAATATTAAATGTAGGGTCATTACGGCCTATAAATACGACGTTACCCCCACTGAATACTTATAACTACTCAATGATAATCAGGTTCCACTGACATGCAAAAGACTTGAGCATGAAAGAGAAGTATAGAAAGAATATTTCCTGAAAAGAATTCCTTTAGTCTAAAAAAACAAGTTATCCTTATAGTGTAGGTGAGAGAAAGATACAGGGTCTATGAGAAATATGTGTTGCGTGAAATCCAGCTTGTGTGACAATCCAAAATCTTTTTTTCAAGGGTAGGTGTTGCACTAAAGTGTTAGTGGGTGATTTTACTAAGCATTGAAAATCCAATTTGTTAGATTAGTGAATTCAAGGGAATCAATTCAGGACTTTTATGCAAGTAGAGTATCTTTCAGAACATAGAAAAAGAATTCCATTCAAATATTTTGAAGATACCTTCATGCCAATAAAATGATTAAGACTTCTCCCAAGGCAGTGATCTTGGGGGAGTCAACATAAGTGTTATGAATGATGTAGTGATTAATCTATGAAAAAATTTAAAGGCAGTTTTCCTGACACCGATTAATGGTGTCTAAACATTTATAATCCACAACTTGTGATTATTAGTAGACTTTGTCTTGACTAACAACATGTCAGCATATTCTCCTTGGACTAGCCCTTAGTGGTGAAAAATGTACAATAGATGTTCCATCTCATTGCATGTGATTGTTATTTTCTACACATTATCATCATACAGGTTTAACAGGTTCCTACAAATATGAGAATAAGATCCACCAGCTGTAAAATAAGTTGACACCATGATTCTTCCCTCCCCTCTCAGGGTGTTCTGAGGTGCTATTGTATAAGAGAGAGTACACAGAGGAAAGAGTATGTTTCTTTCAACTATTCTTTTTTTATTCTTCTCATAATTTTCCACAATTCCTTTCAAAATATAATATTATAAAATTAATTATGTAGTATTTTAACATTATATTAATCATATTAACCTACTAATAGTATCATGATTTTGACATTCATGTTTCAATCTTCCATTTCCTTCTATTTTGACACAGTCCTATCAATGGATGGTTAATAGGAAATTTGGATAATGAAAACCCATTTCATATCACCTAACTTATGTTTGCATACAAATAATTATTTTGGATATATATATGTATAAATATATTTAATTTTTACTTATATAATTAATTAAAATTATGTATAAATTACATTGAATAAAATAAAACAAATAGACGAAATAAGAGAATTTTTATAGTGAATGAGACAAAAAAATGATTCTCGTATATCCATGGAAATTAAGGAACATAATCAAATTATTATAATTGATAAATAATGATAAAATGGAAATAATAATATTTTTTATATATGTTTTAATTAATATATTTTTATCATTAATGAGGCATAAAAGTGATGAAATAAATAGGGATTTATGGTAATTGGATTCTCAAACCCAACACATTTTTATTTGGGTTATCCCTCTTTTAAAAAAAATTTAGTATGTAAATTACTATAATATACCATAAAAATAATATTAGTATTATTCCATTTTCTTTTTAGTTATATACATGTTTCAATAGTTACTTTTATTCCAAATACATTGATTTTCCAAAAATACATTTCTTTCCAAAACAAACCATATTTTCCTTTTGGGTTATTTGTTCTTCACTCAAGAGTGATGATGATTATTTCAAATACCTATTCCATTATTAATTTATGTGCCCCATTTTTATTCATTAAATTTTTTTAAATCCTTATGAATCCCATTCATTAATATGGGTTATTTCTTGACTGTGATTATTATAAATTCTATGTGGAATGAATGAATATTTAAATATTACGATGTGATTGGTAGGAAAATAATATATATCCATCCAAATCACTGAGTAATGTAATGCATCTAATAAGATTATGAGTATTATGCGTTGACATGATTCAATCGTTCTTAAAAATGATGATTTTATGTTTATGGACATATATTATGCATGAATATTGTTTTATCATTGTTCACAGCTATGTATTTTATTTGACCACTATTAAATGATGATTCATTTTAATGCTTCTTTATATTTCATTACTTTATCAAATTGTTTATCATGATATTAGAGATGATAATTTTCTTATGAAAAGATGATGATGATTATGCTCACCCATGATATATTGATTGATGTCCCTTATTCATCAACCTATAAGGCTTTTATTTCACCCCGTTCCTTAATGATTATTATATGGTGACTACATGTACTAAGGAGAAAATGATATTTTATAAGGATAAATAATATGTATTTAAATAATATATATTGTTTTAATATTTATATGTGATACGTAATAATAATTTTCCCATCATACTAAACTTTTTGATCCTTGAATATACATATATTAAGTTGTTTTTATATAAAATGATGTTATAGACTTGTAAGAAAAGGTGGAATTCTATAATTAACATTTTATAACATGTATAAATAATTTTTTCCAGGTAAAGTTTACTCGTGCTCATGTTATTTAGGGATATGTATGGGTAAAATGGTATTTATGAATTTTCATTAGGGTAAATTCTTATGTATAGGTTCCACAAAATGGTATTATTCACATGTAGAAGGGTATAATTAATATGTTATTCCTTTCTTAAGGCTAATTAATTATTCAATTATGGTCTATTTTACGTCGTATATGGGTATTGATGGTTTTATGAGGCTAATCTTGCCTCAGGTAATGAATAGAAGGAGAAACCCTCTCCTCATGTATGGTTAAACCACGATACATGATGGTATGTGTGGACCTACATAAGGTTTCCACCATAGTTACATAAGGATTTCAAGTAATTTTTCTAATTTATATATGGGAAATGAATGTGTTCCATTCACTATGTAAAGGTATTCATGATTCATATAAGTCTATTATTCATTTATGTAAATATTTTTCGACCTCTATATAAAGGTAATGCCTTTTTCTTCAAAGGTTATGTGAGAGTAAAAATGGTTTACCATTTTATAGTAAAATGTGTTGAAATGTTTTGGATGATTTCAACATCTTTATAAGGTTAAAAAATTTCACCCTTACATTGTGATATTTTAACTCTTAAGGGAATGGATTTTTTCAATATTTTCATTAATTCTATTCTTCATCCCCAGAATGAATTTATATCACATTATGATTGTTTTAAAACCCTTTAATGAAGGAAATTAATAATTTATAACTCATTATTTTTCTAAAATATATAATTTATATATATTTTAATGATCCACAGTCAATATTCAACTAAATGTTAAATTTAATTGTTAATTCAGTTTTTGTTTATCATTACTTCATTGCATTACATGACTACCCCTCATAAAGATACAAAAACAATTATCCCTTTTGTTTTATATATCATCTTATATATGATCACTTTTTATTTCCCCTCATCATATAATTTGGTACCATTATTTAGTAAAACAAAATCGTTCATCTATTTTATAGGAACAACATAGCCTGCCAACACTATTCTAGGTGGTATATATTAAATTTATAAAAAATAGGTAATATTTCATTGTGGATTTCTACTTACCTATTATATTTTTGGTATAGTATTTTATAAATATTTCTATAAAATTCCTAATAACTCATTTAATTATGAAAACCATGTACTATATAAAATAATAAGGATAATTATTATTATTTCTCCCAGTATGTTCATGTATATGGGCTTACCCTAATATATAGAATTTTTTTTAATTAAATGTCCTTAGAGATCTAGTTCTAAATATTTAATGTGGAGATTAAGTGTAAAAGAGATTCATTAGATAATAGTAAAACCTGATTTATCATAAAATTAAAATGAATAATTATGAATCTTACATGAATTATTATTGAGATATATTTTTTATATTTTGAGGAATAATTATTATTATTTTAAGAAAAAATTGTTTTTAAATTGTGTGGTTTAATTATAATTAATAAAATTATCCTAGAGAGTGAATTTTTTATCTCATTTTTTATTTTATAAATTTAGGAAATAAAATTGATGTGTTCGATTTTATGAATCCTTGGTGGGAAAATTATGACAATTAATACATGGTCTTTGTTGGGATATGAACCCATGATAATCCTTGAATTTACATTTCAAAACCTTACGGTAGGTAGTCCTTTGTACTCTGCACTATGGTATTATTCACATATATTTTCATGAAAAATTTGGTTTTCTAATTTGGGAGAATGACTACAAAATTCATATGGTACATGTTTGGTAAAAATTGATGACGAATCATGATATTGATCATAAGTTAGAGTATGTGTAACCTCGTGAGATTTTTTCCTGATATGAATTATTCATTATTTTTGTGACATGTTTTTATTATTATGTTTCGTAGACTACTAAACTATGCACCTGTAAATAATAAGACCATGGTGTTCATCCATGATTAGATACCCCCGTTTAAGGGAATCATAATGACATGATGAGGGATACAAACTATGGATTTTTTATTGTTTGGGATGGATCACGGAACTAAATGATAGACGGTGATTAGACCCATCATGAGACCAAAATCAATCTATATTTTCCAATGAAGGGGAATAGAATTTATTTGGGTTTTGAGTAGTCCATTACATCAAACAAGTCAGGTGAGACCTTCCATTATTTGTGGATAACATCAACTGTGATTGTTGGTTGTGAAGTGCTCTTGATAAGTACCTCCATTAGGTAGGGGTGTGATGTTTTCTTGGTAATGACCACTATAATGGCAGTGAATGTTGAGTTGTGTAAAATGACCATATTCTGAGTGTGGAGTAAGATGATCTTAATAACAAAAAATATCAGGGTGGGTAATGTTTCATTTACATAAAGGTATATCTTAGATTCTTAGACAAAAATGTGTGTGGAGTTGGATAAGGATTTTCTTATGTTACATGTCCCATTAAATGTGGATAAAAACACTCTCTTTCAGTTTAAATCCATAGAGTCATTAAATAATATCATGAAAAATAGGGGTTTCATTCAGGATTTGATATGTCAGGACCACTCGACATGTTGTTCTTATTCACTTATATGTTCTGGTAGAATTTAGGCTATGTTTCCTAGTTCTGTAATAACTATTTAATTTATAATGATATTTTCAAATTCATGTACACTAAATAGTATTGCTTGGGTACTTGACCTTGTTGGTGGTGTTCTTTTGATATGTACTCACACCTTGCTCTAGTAACCACGAAGTTTGGATCCCAAAAAAACCTTCACTTGTTGCGGGTATTGGTTGTTCTATGGCCCTAGGGGATAGAATTGTGGGATATCTTACTATTAGTTTATATAATGGGATTTTGTGATGCGTACTTATTTAGACCCTGTTTATAAATTTTGACCATTAATTATTTTTACACATGTTTGACTTGGTGTATGATTGACGGTTGTATTTTAATGACTATTATGTTTGTATACTATTTCATTTCTAGTATATAGTGTTTTTTACTACTGTGAATAGTCTATTATATAATGCTTATATATTTGGTTGTTTATAGTTATTTTATACTTTTTGAGGGTGTTTTCTCCCCAAAATTCAAATTGAGGTCGCTGCTACTAGTAGCTTGCCTATGGAACACATGGAGGTATGCCCAAGTTGTAATGCCCCGACTCCAATTACACAGAGTCAGTGCATTATTTTAAAACATTTGAATGATTTCATGGAATCAAGTCCTGAAGTACTGATCGGTTTAAGTGTCTTGAAAAATAGATTACATACATGAATGTTACATTACACTTCATAACATACAAAACCACATAAATAATCCTTTATGAACGCCATTATTCCCTTGTATTAACCCTGCATATCAATCCCAATACACTTCTTGGAATCCTGGGAAAAATAAAAAATAGAAAGGGGTGAGATCAGATGCTCAGTAAGGATAACAATACAGCAGAAACATTAATAAATAAGCATAAACATTTAAGTCAATGTATAAATAAAACAAAAGCCTTTTAAACTTGAACATCAGAATAATATGGAAAAAATAAAATGATGTAATGCCATTTACTTATTCACATGGATATTCTACTAGTCGAATAATCACATGAAATATAACTAACCACTTTCATAATGATGGAATTCATAATTCCATACTATCATAACCACATAGTCATGGCCTTGTGCCAAGACTATAAATATGATTTTTTCAAGGCCTGGTTCCAAGACACTAGTTTGTCTCATGAGACATACCGATGCATCAAGGAGCTATAGAAGGCTCCACCCGTCATTTATTAAGTCCAATGCATTCCTCATATGAACTGGTTTAAACATAATATAAACATTCATAATAAAACTAGCATACAAAATGTCAGTACTTTCTCCATAAACCATGAATGTTTTAAAAATAACATGTACATAGTCAAATATATCACAAAAACTTCAATAAAATATGAACGTTTTGTATCATAATAAATCAACTTCAAATAATCATAAAATCCATCAAAGGATTTTGACATAGATGAAATCAAAACTATTTGACAGAAATATCTCTTTTTTTGAAATAATTGAAAATTCAAATTTTTATAAAGGAAGTAGTTTAAAATAGATTTTAGAATCAAAGTTTCCCATACTACTTTGAAACTTTTTAAAAGAATTATCTTTTCAAAACATTTATGTCCATATAAATAAATCCGTAAAATCATTTTGAAAACATGGAATTTAATTGAAAATATTTAGAAAGACAAATCTTTAAAACATTTAAAATTATGATCTTGATAAAGAGTACCTTTCAAAAATCCTTAAAATATACATTTTGAAATCATTTTTATGAAAAATTGACAAGGATGATAAAAATGTTCCAGTAAATACTTACACATAAACAATCTCAAGTAACAATGAGATTGATGAATTAACCCTTTCCGGTTTGGTAACTTACAAAACGTACACCCCATGAATGAGGTATCATACAATTAATATGAAAATACACATAAATTAATGTTTATTACACAAATAATACAATTATGGGCAGTACTTACACCACATCAAAGTTAATAGTGGCAATATGGCATGAATCTCACAGGAATAAGGAGTGAGATGAAAACCGCTTACCTCATGTCCGACTTAACCTGTTCCTTTTTTGACATCCTAAATAATAAACTAGGGTAAATTTATACTTGCTTAAAAACCTTTTTCAAGTTTATTATTCCTTTTATATCACTTATTACCATGTTATAAACATTATGTAATCATTTAAGTTAATAACGTTCGTTTTGTCGATATTTGGCACTTGAGTCAAAAATGTACACCTTATAGTTACAAGTTGGTCACATGTCAAAATAGAATTATATCTAGAATGATATTCATGATTTAGATATCATATATATCATATATATACATGTATTTATAATAGTACATACCATTTTGGGGTAATGATGAAATGTATTGTTCATGGGGATGGTAAGTCGTACGTACGCATGAATGCAACATTAATTTCTATTTCTTATTTTAATGGACTTAAAACATAACGATACATAGGTATATTATAATTCCAGTATAATATCATATATAATATCATTAACTCCATCCTTTATATGTCCCACATATGGTATTAACGAGTCATATCACTTTGAGGGGTGGTAGTGTGCACTTCCTCAAATGAAATTATCACATTTACTCATAATGGAAACCATTAAGATATGATATAAAAGAAAAATACAGAAGCATGAAGAAAACAAAAACATAATATATATCATATATAAATACAGTGCCATCATAATGTCCACCATGTGAGGTGGTAGGAGGTAATTGAAGAATCGTCGTTTCGTGAGGCGTTAGTTTTCCATCCACAGAAACATTATGTTCTTCACCCATTAGATGGAGGTGTGTGTATGAGTAATTCAAATACATCTCATAACAACATCCTCTTATATTTAGGATACTTTTGTTGTTATAAAATAAAATAATAAAAAGAGTTTAGGTGTTGGAAGATTAAAATAAAAGAAAATAAATTAAGAGAAATTGTTACCTCTAATTTGGGTAACTTCCTTTGGTTTGAACCAAAAGGACTCCTTGAAGTGCCTTCTGTCCAAGGTAAAGATTCTAGGAGGGGGAGAGGGATTTATGGAGCTTAATTGGGCAGAGTTTGGATCAGCATAAAGTCTTGATAGGTGTGAGGAACTGGTTAGAAGTGGTATCCTTTTATAAGGGGGAGGAGGGGCTCTTCAGGAAAGTGTGAAAATAATATTTTATCATATAATTATATTCAGTTTTAAAGGTCCAAATATCATTAGAGTCGATGATAAGATGACTAATGGTATAAATAAAATCATCCAATAAGAATTGGACATGTTTTGGATATTATTTTAATATTTATAATCTAATTTATTTAAATCATTTATTAATGAGGTAAATACTGCATCATTATATTGTCCTAAATAATTTAATTTATTCGATGTGTAAAAATTATAAAACAAATACCACGATTTAGGAAATTGTTGTATATTTCCAATTAATACTATTAGTCAAAATTATTACTTATATAACACCATATAAAAATTAATTACTAAAAGGTGTTTGTTTTTGACAATTTTTCCTTTACATTAAATTAATTAATCTAAAGTGTCATTATCATTCATAGGTGTCTCCATGGGGTCCCAAAATAGACCCAAAGATGACCATAATCTTCCATTACTCATCCAATAAGGTTATGACATGTGTTAAGGTAATTTGGAATTTTTACAATATTCTTTTTACCTTGAGTTACCCTATTTACATTTAACCGCGATAAATAAAAGTAAAAAGTTACTATTCACCAAAAAATATTTTTATCTTATTAAACCACATATTACTATTTGATATTAACAGTATCACTCGGATTTTTGATATTCAACTCAATGAAGTGGTAAAATTACGTTTTATGTGAATTTTCAAATTCTCCTAGGATGTAGGTAAAAGACGGTGAAAAGTTTTATAAAATTTTTATATATCTAGAATTATTATTAACTGACTCCAATGAACTAAAATGAACATATATAAGTATTATTTATCTATTTTGACATAAATTAATTTAAATAAAATAAATAATTATTTAAATAAAAATTCGGTTTTAAACAATAACTTAGTGTTTTTCACTATTCATCAAAAATTGAATGTTTTTAGAAAAATACAGAAAATTCACCCTAAGATAATTTTGATATTATTAATTCAGAAATTAAGTCTATTTGACCAAATTTAAAACATATAAGTTTCATTTATAAATTTAAATTTAATCCCTATTGTTAAAACCAAAAGGCGTATTTTTAAGAAATGATAACTATCAAAAGATTGACACTTGTTTATGTCCAATTTCAAAGTGGGATTACTAACGATGCCCAGAATTATATTAAATGGTAAAAATATAATCTATTTATACTTAAAAACCATTAGAATTTATAATTTAACACTATAAATTATTTTGATTAAATAATTTGTTTTTAATTAAAATATAGTATTTTCACTATTCACCCAGATATTAAAGTTATCATAAAAACACAAAATATTTATTGAAACTAAATTCCTGTGTCTTGATTATAAAGAAGAAGTTTATTTTCTCAAATTGAATATATAAATGTTTCAAATATTGGATTTAAAAAGGTTTCACTGTTACAAGACGGTAAAACTGCATTTTTTTTAAAAATTCTTCTTTTATCTGAAAAAAATGAATTAGTTCTTACATTATGTATAAGAAACTCATAATATGGATTCTAAAATTATAAGGATTATATAATGTTCAAAATTCAGTTAATATTATTCATATCCGCTTTTGAACGGCTAGTTTGGTAATCTTGTGGTGCGCTTGAACTTGGTGTTTCGTGTAATGGAAGTTATTGAATTACTTTGAAGAAATAACGTACTATAAAATATTTGGGTGTTACACAAGTTGATGTGGAATTTCAGCTTAGACCCATGGTTTTTTTGTATTCATCACATTATAAAACCAAAATCTGAAAAATAAAATTAAATTTAAACCACCATAACTAAAAAAATGTAGTATCTTTTTCTTACCACCCATGTCCAATTAGAATGTAGATTGGTATAACTACACATGCCTTATAACATAATAATCACACGAGACATAGATCATTAACAAAATCAATGGTGGGATATAAAATACCTGCCAAACCAAAGATATTAAAATATATCATTATATATGTTTTATGAAGGAACATAAAAATACCTAATCCATAAAATTTCATAATGTGGTAACATGAAAAAACCCAATGTTTTTACATTAAAATGATTTTGAGGAATAAAAAGGATCCATGGTTAATAGAATAAATATTTTCATGGATTAAATCTCAAATAAAGTGATAAATTATTAGATATTTAATATTAATTTGATTTAATTGGTCATTTATATTGATGAAAAATACTTTAGAGGAATGGAAAAATTTAGTGATTATTTATGGACATGATTGGGATGTTTTATATGATGTTGAAATACAATGTAATAAGAAAAATATTTCATTAAAAATTGTTTTCGTGTAAATCCATAAAGGAAAAAAATATTTAATGGGTATTATATATTTTACTAATATTTTAACCATAATAGAGAAAAAAAATTTAATAGAATATTTTAATGATAGAGGAATTAAATAAATAATGAGTTTAGATGAAATTTATTTATTATTTTAATCTTACATGAAATATCTATGAAATGAATGTAACTAAATGTATATAATGGATGTAATATATAATTAATTGAATTATAAAACATGAGAAATCATGAGAAATATTCAATTATATTATCCAAAAAGGATGTATATGTAAGATAAAAGTCCATCATAAATTGTGATCTAGACAAATATCTCCACTAATGACATTAACAGTTAAAAAAATAACCATAATTTGAAAACAAATATCTTGATATTATCATAATAAAGGCAAATTGTTATTCCAATTATAAATAAAATCAAAATACATTAAATTTATATTTTAAATAATGAATATCATATATTAATGGATGATAAAAGGTTACATGAAACCACATATTCTGACTCAGTTGAATGTTCTTAAACTCTCAGTATAATCACTATATTATTATTTATTATAAATACTGAATGATTATTTGTTTTTATTCATTTTATTTTATAATAACTTTTTAAAACATATATAAATATATTAAAAATGTTTTCAGGATCATCAGATGTTTATAATTCAAATAGTTTCAAAGAAGTGTCAGTATTTTAGTTTCATCAACCATTCCTTATTCTTAAATAATTGATCTCAATATTAATTAATGTAGATGAATCATTTTTTAATTAAGAGTTATAATTTTTAATGTCCATTATTATTATTTTTTAAGTATGATATTTTTGGAAAAAATTAACAACATGATCAATTCATATCATTTTACTAAATATTAAGATTTTTATTATTATAAATATATACTTGTGTATTTTCACTAATCAATAACAAAATAACAAATGTTAATATTAAATATACTATATATCATTTTTTAGTATTTCCTAACTCCAAGACATTATAATTTAAAAACAATATACATGGTCATTCATAAATGTGGTTAAACGGACTCAAACCTAGACATTCTAAAGAGAATCTATGATTATAATTCATCATTATTTAAGTCTTATATTGTTACTACTGATGAATATGCAGGTTAATTTAATTTTATTATATTTTTAAATCATATTTAATTATAATAAAAGGTTGGAGATAATGTAATTGTATTTAGATTGAGGTGAAACATATATCCAAGACCCTAATATATATTTTAGATAAATATACTCAACTAAGTAGATGATAACCTTTCTTCTGAGTATGTTCCAGAAAACATTAAAATTACTTTTTTTGGGGATACATTCAATTTATTTGGAAATAAAGACTCCTCATATTTGTTTTAGAATGAGAGTCATTTTATAATTATGAATGAGTGTCATTTTTTGAAATGCAAATTCACTAATAATTAGATAATATAAGTATTTTTGGAAACATATTTATATATTAGAAAAAACTGAGATTTAAAGAAACATTACACCTTTCCACAAGTTGAATAGAAATTTTGCTAATTTTTTATAAAGTCGTATATTATTTTTATTATATAACTATTATTTTCCACATTTAACAGCATATTTTCAATTTTCTACATGGTAATTATTTTAGAAAAAAAATATGTCAAATAATTTATAAGAAAATTAAACCATTTATTTAATTTTAATTCCTATTTTAAGAAACAAATTATGTATAATAATAATAATTTTTTCATTAATATGTATTAACATATTACATATAAAAACATATTTCTTTTGAAATAATGCAATTATATATTGTATGAATGGTCATATTTTTATTTCGTAACGTTCAATAAAAATGTAACAAATATTAGTTTTTTTATTAAAAAATAATTTTATTTTTTTATAGAGACATCACATAAATATTATAATTTTATAATAAATATAAAAACTCTATGATATGTGTTTTATTATTATTAAAAAATATTTATATAAACCTAGAAAATTTAAACTAGTTCATTATTCATTTATTATTATATATATAATTATATAAATATATTAATATATTCACTATTTTATTCAATAAAATGAATATATTATTTATTATGCTATTATTTTATCAATAAGTTTTATGGTTATATTATTTTCATTAGTTTATAAGAAGATTAATAATTCAGGATTGAATAATTTTTATTTTATTTATTATTTTACTTCTATAGATTTTGAAGTTATATTTTCTAAACAATTTTTGAAGAACATATTACATAATATTTTTAATGAATTTATTATTAATTTCAATTCATATTATTTGTTAATAATAAGACATATAGATGAATATTTGTGCTCCAAAATGATTTTTCATAATCACTTAAGTCACTTAATAAATTTCTGAATCAAAATTTTATAACATAGATAGCATCATATTTGAGTACTTTGGTTTCAATACATATTTTGGTTTTTGAATCTCTTCCCAATACTACTAATTTCTGAAATGAATATTGAACTCATGTGTTGAATTATTTTTGAATTTATCTTATGCCAAATATTCAATACATCAAAAACATATTCTTCATAAAATATATGATTATCATGTTTTGTGACCTTTTAATTTCTTATATATCATTGGAGTAGTTTTTTTATTTATTCAAAAGTTTTACATAGAAAAACATTTACGACATGTGAAAGGCTAGGATGACAAATTATTTGATAATATATGATTAAAAGGAATTATATTTCCCTATGTCTTACATTTATATTCATCCTAGATCGTGTAACCCTCAACAATGGTGATATTCAATGTAATTAAGTTTCCCTAGTATTAAACTCCACATATTATTATTTTTAATATCCATATTTATGTTATTGATTATTATATTCTATATTATGTTTTTGATCTTCTCTAAAATATCTAGAGTAGGATATTCTTGCAAAAATAGTAGATGTCCAACAACATCCAATCACATGAGTGTTAGATACAATTTTATATACTGATCCTCAAAACTTCAATTAAAATAATTTAGTAGAAGGAATTATTAAATGAGGGATCGATTAATCAAGGATATTTATCATAGCCTTTTCTGAAATACAATAATAATGATATATTGAAATAATACACTTCTAAGCATTTTATTTATAATATTAATATTTTTATGTATAAGAGTTTTGAGAAAATTTAATAGTTTTAATTTATTTGATGTCGATATTTTCTTAATATCATTATGTTAACATTAAATATCGTTATGATATATTTTGTTCAGTTATTTTATGAATTCATAAATCTTAATTTTTAATCATATTATTAATTTTACCATATAAAAAATCCTCCAATATAGAAAATATTGTGGCTGACATTCAATATTAATCAATTTGTTAGAAAAAAAGAGTTATTTCATTTATTGGTCATTAGGAAAATTACAATACATGTAATATTTTTTTATTATCCTTTCTATGGTGTCTAGTGTTTGAATAATAACCTATAAATTATTCAACTCTACTATAAATAGCTCGATATGAAATCATATTAATATATAATCACCAGGAAAATTATTCACATTACCATAGAATGTTTTTTCATGTTTATGAATATTCATTTTATCATATTCTAATTAAAGATAAAAATATGTCCTTGGCCTATTATTAAAAAACCCCTCAAAATTTTTAAATGTGGAGATGATATTCATCTTTGAAATATTATAACTACATTAATTAATATGTAGAAAAATAAAATATTTCCCAATGCCAATATAACTCTATGTTATCTTGCAATAAAACATCAATCGTTACAAAGATAGATTGATGGGAAAATATTATTGAATGGAAGGAAATATTACATCCTCTTATAAATTATTTTTTAGAACATTACATTACCATGGTGATTGGTGGAAATTAAATTCTGAATATAAATACGGTAACATGGTGCATTCTTCTGAGAGAATCTATATACATTTTATCTTACATATGATGGTAATGTAATTTTTAGTCATAATATTTTATAAACACTTACCATATATATTAAAACATTTATGAATCTATCTATTGTAATATGTGTAATACAATAATATGTAAATTATATATAACACTATAAACATAATATATAATTTGATAAATAAAAATAAAAAACATTTTAACGAAAAACACAATAATACACATTGTACAATTCGTAACCAAGATCATTAAATTGTTAGGTACCACGATGGGCAGCGGAAGCCGATGAGCTGGGAAATTAAAATTTTTGCATCACCAGAGCAACATAACATTGTCAACTCCAGTGATCTTATATTAGAATTGATCGAGGAAAATTCATGGTTAAATGGAGTAAAAAATAAACCGAACATGTACCTCATTCAGATTTGACATGCGCAGGCCTATCGCAAGGTTCTATAAACCATTGCTCAAAGAATCTGATGTTTAATCCCTATAGATCATCCAAAAACACCTATATAATCTACTTGTTCATCATTAGTAGGAATATAGGTGGTATAGTGGTACTATGACGGTAACTTTGATGAAAAAATGATCACCACAAGGTGGCCTCTTCAATCCGAGGAGGCAGATCAGGAAGGACCTTCTTGTTTGAGAGGGAATCCCTCTAGGATTCAAGAGAGGGAGAGGATCTAAATCCCAATTTATGAGTTTTCCTCATGGTAAGAGAGTCTCTCCACTTATATAGTGAATATATATATTATCCAGTTTGGGTTCCCGACCCCCATGTAATATACATCCGCAATACAAGTATATGACAAAAAATAATGACAATATAAATTATTCTCTAATAAATATTTATAATTTATCACTAACTATAATATATTATAAATATACATTAGGAGATAAATGTGATCCTTTAACTCGACTCTCATCTCCTGATGATATTAAACAAACCAAGAATATTTTTAATAATATCTGTTTGAATGATATTAATCCTTGTATTTACTTAATCACTTGTAAATTCATGTCAAAAATAAATTCAACTAATTATTCCAAACATGAATAAGTAAAGAATTTATTTATTCTTTAGTTCTCCCTCAAAATTTGATAATACCTGGACCTGCGGTGGGGACCCCTAATTTCTATATTCCTGTTTAACGGAATATGGATTATTCTGAATGAGCTATTTTGTGTGACCCTCTAGACCATTATCTCAATATTAGTGAATACTATTTACTAACTAAGACTAGGTTATATAAACCCTTCAAGTACCCTATCGTGAAAAATAAAATTCAAAGTAACAACTAATTTCCTATGAACAGACTCTGTGTAATATAATATCTTTGTCATCAATATCACAATAAAGCAGGATGCCTACTTAGGTCATCATCCTTTTCTGTTCATTATTATTTGTTGATATGTATAGACATACATACCTTTGACTACCGTGGACATGGATTTAATGAAGGTAATACCATCCCAATCAACCAGACCTAAGATATCTCTTCCTCAAATCGGATGTGAAAAATTCTATCTTGACAATTCAATCAAAGTCATGTCACCAATGGGATACCCAACACAAACTACTATTCCACAATAGCATCACCATGGTTCTCATCTTGCATCAAAGTATTCAATCAAATGACATACATTGATAATTATCTCTTTTCAAGATACCATTACAAATGTCTGTTGATATGAGTGACCAATGACACCTGAAACATGTGGTGTTTCTATTGGTAGACTATTCCTAATGATCTCAACTACTAGAAATCATCATGTGTTAACATCATGAGAAGAAGTCTCAATGCTTACGAGCCCCTAGCACCTGATATTTGCACATCATATGTGTCCTATCAGAATATTGTAACTTGATTATTGGAAATTTCATTAATAGTACTTTTATATATTCTCAAGTTCTCATTATATCCTAGGCACTACAATTACCCTTTGATAGGACGTGTAATCAAAGGACATTGCCATAAAAGAATGGATGCAGAAGTATCTGCACTATAATGGGATGATAAACACATGTATATATAATAAACATTATACATGTGGTGGTAATCTAAGTAGAACAAAAGTTTGGTCTATGGAAGCCTTTTTCAACACTCCCACTTACACTAGAGCCAAGTACAAAATGTCCCAATCCGCTAGCTTGCACCTGAGAATCATGCTTTTGCTGAGGTATGCCTCTAGTCAAGGGGTCTCCCACATTTTCCTTAATGGATATTGTGCTAATTATGGATTCCCCTCTCTGAGTAAAATCCCTCAATAGATGAAATACCTGAAATATATCCTCTGGTGAGACCTGGTCCCTTGGAAAGAACCTCTACAGTAGTATTATCACCGTAAACAATTACATGTTCTTTTATTCTAGGAACAACACCAATGTCTGAGATAAATCAGTATATCCATACTACATTATTTCTTACACTGGAAGATGCTATATACCCATTTTTTCTGTAGAATATGCGAACATAGATTACATAGAGCTTCTCCAGCTCACTGTACCACCATTAAGGAAAAATATGTTTCTTGACTGCAATTTTAGATCATCATGATATGTCTGGAAACTAGCATTAGTGTATCCTATCACTAGTAGTTCCTCTTCACCACCATACACTAAGAACATATCTGTTTCATGACTCAAGTACTTTTTGATAGTTTTAATAGCATCCCAGTGCAACTCTCATAGATTTTCATGATATATTCACACCATGATTAATGCCAAGGAAACATCAAACCTTGTACATAGAAAGGCATACATGATAGAACCCACCACCAAGGCATAAGGTATTCTACTCATTCTATCAATGTCCTCCTATATTTTTTTGATACATTTTATTGTAGATGTTAATACCACGTGACATAGGAAACAATACGATCTTGGATTGTTCAATATTGTACATTTTGATTAGCTTATCAATATATGTACATTGACAAAGACAAATATGCCTTTGAGATCTATCTCAAGAGATCATGATCACTAGAATATAGGATTTTTCACATAAGCCTTTCATTTAGAATCATTCATTTAACTAACACTTAACTGATAATAATATTTTCACTTTTATCCCCATAATTAATTTGTCACCAACATATAATACTAGGAAAATGTTGGCATTCACATCAACCTTCTTAAAGACACAAGAATCACATTAATTTTTCTAAAAACCAAATTATCTTATGGATTCATCCAAATGATCATTCCCCGATAGGGCTGCCAATTTTAATCCATAAATAGATCTCTTCAGCTTGCGTGCCTTATTGGAATTATTTGACTTGACATACCCATCTTGTTGAGTCATATAGACATCATCAATAAACATCCCATATAAAAAATTAGTTTTGAGATCCATTTTCCAAATCTCATAATCATGAAAGGTTGCTATTGTTATCAATATTCGGATAGATTTTTTCATTTCTATAATTGATATGTTTTCATCATAATCAGTGCCTTGATGTATCTGGAAACCCTTTGTAACTAGCCTTTATTTACATGTATTAACCTTACCGTCCATGTCCAAAATTTTCTTGAACACCCATTTGAAATGAATGATTTTTACATTAGCTGGAGGGTATACCAAAATGAAAACATTATTTTGATACATGGACTCCATCTCATAATGCATGGAATATTTCCACTTAGCATTTTCTTTTCCATCAACTTCTTCCTTGTAGGTTATAGGTTTATCATCTACAAGGAGTAATTTTTACCTAAATCAGTGACCTTAAAACTATATCTCTCTTGTAATCTAACCTCTCGAGTGTACCTACACATTATTTTTCTTTCAAGAACCACTTATTCTTCAACTTTCCCATCTGGAGATTGTTCTCATACCTAATCTTTTGTGTTTGGAGCATTAACTTCATCGACGCAAATATTTCTCCCACTAATTCAATTTGAAATGAGTTACCCTTATAGAAAAATTACATTTCTTACCATAAAAACATTTCTATCTAAAGGGTTATATAGGCAATATCCTTTGGTCTCTTTAGGATAACCTATAAAGATACACATTGTGCTTATGGATGTTAAATTGTCACATGGTAAAGTCTTGAAAAAAGCCTTGCATCCCCACACATGCAAGTGTAATAGATTTCATTTATTTCTACACCTTAAATCATATAGAATCCAATATTCAGATTTATTTGGTACTCGGTTTAGGGAATAATATGTTTTCGGAAATGTGTTTCACCAAAAGGATAATGGGAGAGTTCCATGACTCCTCATTGATCTGACCAAGTCAAGCAAGGTCAGATTCTTCCTTTCACCAAATCCATTGCATTGTGGTGTATAAGGAGGAGTGAGTTGGGATACAATCCCATAGTCCTTCAAGTGATCAATGAAATATTGGTTATGATACTCTCCACCACGGTCTGAGAGGAGTGCCTTCATCTTATTACCATGTTATTTTCTAATACATTTTGGTATTCCATAAATATTTGAAAGGAAAAAAACTTATACCACATCAAGTAGATATGTTCATACCTACTATAGTCATCTGTAAAATAAATGATGTATGAAAAAACCAACTCTTTCCTCGGCTATAAATGGACCGCATACATCAGTATATATTATTTCTAGTAATGCATTGGCTCTTTATCCATTCCCTGAGAAAGGTGATTTTTTCATTTTTCATTATAAAAAATCATGACAGACATCTATGTGTTTTAACTGTACTGAGTTTAAACACCCCTCTTGATGTAATATTTGTAATTGCTTCTCATTAACATGTCCTTTCTTGAAGATCCATAGGTGGGTGATATATGATTCTTTCTCATCGGTCTTATCATTGATTTCCATTATGGGTTTTTTGAGTTCAAGTATATATAAACCATTTTAATATGTGGCATACCATAACACATGTTATCCTTATAAAAGAGAAAATATTTATTTCCAAACATGAAATACAATACCATAGTGTCCACGCTTGACATAGATATTATGCTTCTGGTTGCATAAGGTACATTATATCAATTATATAATACTATAACCAATCCACATGGACATTTAAGGGGATAATATCCCATAACCAAGGCTATCAGACTAGCACCATTTGCAGCTTGGAGATCTACATCACCATTTTTGATCTTCTTAAAGCGAAATGGTTCATGTATATGAATACAAATGTGTGAGAAATGTTTGATATCCAATAAAAACTTGTAGATTATGAGATATTGCATTCAGTGACAAAAATACATGATGTTGATGCGTCAACATGATTCTACTTCCTTACTTTGAAAATTTTCTTCTAGTGGTGTCTCTGGGACATAAAAAGCATATAGCCTCGTGCTCATTGCTCTTCTTATGTATATTTGGCATCATTTCAGGATGATGCATTGGTGTCTTCAACCTTGACTTGAACATAGACCCCTTTATCATCCCCTTATTTCTTTTTTCACTATAAGGATATATAAAATGATGTTTTTCATATCCTTTCATCTTGGGGAACTAAAGACAAAAGGTCTAGGAGAATATTTTTCATATCATAGATGTCATAATTGACAATGAATGTTGAGATTCTTGGCATTAAAGATGAATGAATTAGATTGACTTCTAGATCCTGGTTCAATTTGTATCCATGTGATTCAAGCCTCCCAATGTACCTGACCATCTCGAGTACATGAGGAACCACTTCATTCCCTTCTGCTAGCCAGAACCTATATCGGGCACATGAGTTATCATAACTTTCCTACATGACCCTCTATAGATATAATTCTTGGTGATGTGAAATCTTATTGTAGTAATATTCATCGTCATGCAATTGCATCAATTGGATAGACATGGATAACAAAATGACACATTGTACATCTAGTTATTCTTCTACATTATTTTTCAATTTATCTTTTTCTACCTTACTTTCTACCTATGGAGGCTCATTAGGAACAAGTGATTCCCATAAAAATTGATTCATTTCTTAGTGTAGTACGATTTTCATGTGTTTGTACCACTCCTGGATGTTATTTCTAGTTAGGATATTTTCTTTATCTAAGATTAATCGTAGTGATAAGGTACTTGTGGTGTTGGTGATTTCATGTTTATATGTACAATAGATAATCATTAGTAGTCAGAACATTATATTGATTACCATTTGACATTTATGATTAATTTATTATTATTTCATTTCAAGGTCTCCCACTATCTTAGAGAACCCTAATATTCCTCTCTATTGGATTCAGAATACTATGTCACTTGAGTATCCAAGTAGAATGGATCCCTAAAACTACTCCACATAGTCTATAATATTTGGATACAACACTTCTTGGAGATTTTCTAGGTAAAAAACTATTTTGGACAACCACATTAATTCGTGGTTCATTGTACTTTTCACTAATGTCCCAGCTTTAGGAATCTGAACCTAATTCCCTAAACATCTTACATATAATGTGATATAAAGATAACTTTGGATAATTCTTTTCTATGATAATTAATTATGTCGACCCACTAATCTTATAAGAACTCTCGTGTTGTAGATAGAACTCTCTACATTGGCTGGAAAGCACTTTGAATAGCCGTATTTTCTCAAATTTGGATGATGGAATGCTTTGAAAGATGAAATCTCATTGAGGGATTTTTTAATTGATGAATATAATCCATTTTTATTTAATACATTTAAACTAGATTATTTTTCTCACAACAGGATATGAAATAGAAATATATTTTTCACATATTTATGAATTTTTAACTTGGTTAGTAATCGATGTGATAAATAAATAATCATGAACTCACAAAAAACAATAAAAAATGAATAAAGGTAAACCATGAAATTCAACTCGCATGGAGAATTATACTATGATTGATCCATGACGGACCAATATTGATCTAGGGGCTTCCATACCTGAGTCAAAATATATGGACTCGGCCTTAAACATTACATAATCGTGAATTAAATGAGTAATCCACATTGAGGATATTTTAATGTTTATAGTTTTAGAGAATTAGGCCACAAAATTACATATCGACTTGAAAATTACATGTAGACAAGACTACTCAGTATCCATTTTTCAAAAAATAAAGACTCTTAAAAAAACATGTCTAGTTCCATGCTTTAGACAATATGACTTTTCCATGATCCCATCCTTGACCCAATTCATCTTTATGTCATGTGGAAAACATTTCAAAAACATGGGATGAGCATAAATAGCTCAGTAAGTGTTATAAAATAAGTAAGGAAAACATTATCCCATCAATAAATATAAACTAATGAAACCAATACTTTTCAATCATAACATACCATACAAAATCATAAAATTTATGAATAACACAGAGAAATCATAAATCAAAAATGTAAATTATGGAATTCATAACATTCTTACATTGTTGCTATCACAGATACATAGGGAGTCACATTTGGAATACCCATTATTGTATATTCCCTAAATCTATAAGGAGAAACATTAACATTTTCATCTCTCACGTTACCCAATGCATTGGAGAGCTATATCGGGCCCACCCGCCCTAGGCTTATCATTGAACCAACCATATATGTATACAATTCCAAATAACCATAACATAATAATAACACATAACACAGACATAATGAGAAGAGAACATTACCAGATTTCAATCACAATATATGAAACCAAGACATTGAAATAAACAATGATTTATCAAACCATTTTCAAAACCATTTAAAACATTTTATAATGAGATTTTTGAATCAAAGTGTCTCATACCACATTAAAAATTTTAAATTAATTATCATTTGAAACATTAATGTCCATATAAATAAATCCAAAAAACCATTTTGAAAAAATGGACATTAATGAGAAATATTTAGAAGAATAAATCTTTAAAACATTTAAAAAGATATATTAGGTAAAGGGTTTTAAACAAAATGAGAGACGCTTGAATACAAATAATTGAAGAATGACATTTAATTAGAACATTAAAATATAATAAGAATAAAGGGATTCATGATATAATATGCCAATGGATACTATATACACCATATAATAGTGAATTGTTTCATAACAACAGTGAAGTCTCAAGGTAATGTAAATTGAGATGAAATACCTAAAGAAATAGTATCCTTAGATTAAGGATAAATCAATTACATAATAATGTGTGAAAAATATAAATACACACAGTATGATTGGATATTCAATGTACATAAATCATAGGGAATTCACAGATGTTCTTTTTAAGACAAAACCAATGACTTGGATGTCTAAATAAATGAATGGAAATTGAGTTAAAGTTACACTTATCAAGATCATATCGATGACTTGAGAATTTATTAATGGATTTAGTATTTGTATAAAAAGTATATCCACATAAATAGAAGTGGAAATTAAAACATAAATAAATAAATATTTATTCCACACATAATCTTAGAAAGACATAATTAAGAATTAGAAGATTAACCCAAGTAATGGAAATTGTGTTAAAAGGTTCCCTTATAGACTTGGTAACTTACGAAACATACAAGCCATGAAATAAAGATCATAAAATGACGTTGAAAATACCCCTAAAATTAAATATATTACATACTGAATATAGTAAGGGGAAGTACATACACCTCCCAAAATGGAACAGTGGAAAATATATCATGGATCTCACAGGACTAAAAAGTGAGATGAAAATCCCTTACTATGTAGTAATCAATCGAGTCATATAACCAAAAGCTAATAAGCACCAAATGATTCAGAGAATAATATGAATATAAATCCAATAAGGATAATATATATCAAATTTCATTACACAATACACCACATTCAATAAATTAGTGGCGAAGAATGGAAATCTCACGAAATCAAATGTGAGATGAGAAACCCCTAACCTCGTGTCTGACTTAACTTGTTTGTTCCTTGTTCTTCCTAAATAACAAACTTATGTTAATTTATAATTGATTAAGAATAATTTTTTCAATCTATTATTATTTTTATATCACTTACTATCATTTTATAAACATTAGGTAATCATTTATATTAATAATGTTCATTTTGTCGATATTTGGTTTTTGAGTCAAAATTGAGCACCTTATAATTATAGGTTTTCCATGTGGTCAAGAGTCCATTATCTCTAGAATGATATTAATTACTTATGAATCATATATTTTATTTAAATATATTATATATATGTATTTATAACAGTGCATAACCTTTGGAGATATTAAATGAAATGCACTGTTCATGGTGAAGGTAAGCCGTACGTACGTAAGAACGCTACATTCAATTCTATTTCATATTTTAATTGAATGAAAACATAATTATACATAGTAATATTATAATAAAAGTGTAATATACTATATAATTTCAATAACTACATCCTTTATACATCCCGAATATGGTATGAACAAGTTATATCACTTTGAGGGGGCGGTAGTCTGCACTTCTCAAATGAAATTATCGTGTTTACCCATAATGGAAACCATAAAGGTATGATATAAGTGGAAAATACAGAATCATAAACAAAACATAAAAATAATATATATATATATATATAATATAAATATAGTGACATCATAATGGCCCCCATGAGAGGGGGTAGGAGATAATTGATGAATCATCATTTCATGAGGCGTTAGTTTGTCATCAATACAAACAGTACATTAATTACCCTTAGATGGAGGTTTGTGAGAGTGTAGTTAAACATAATTCTCATAAAAATGACCTAGTATGATAAGGATACTTTTGTCTTATATAATAAAAGAATAAAAATAGTTTAGGGGTTGGAGAAGTAAAATAAAAGAAAATAATTTAAGAGAAATTGTTACCTTTAATTCAGGTAACTCCCTTTTGTTGGAACCAAAAGGGATTCTTGAATTGTCTTATGCCTAAGTTATGGATTCTAGGTTTAAGAGAGGGATATTTATATATTATTTGGGTAGGGTTTAGATTATCCAATGGGCTTGAGAGGTGTGAGTAATGAGTTAGAAGTGGTGTCCCTTTATAAGGGGAGGAGGGGCTCTTTAGGAAAATGTGAAAATATTATTTTATTATATAATGATTATTGGTTTCTAAAGGTCCAAAACGTATTCAATTTGAATATAATATGACTCATGGTAAAAATAAAATCTTCCAATAAGAAATTTGGAGGTTTGGTATATTATTTGAATCTTTATAATTTTATTTATTTTAATCATTTATTAATGATGTAAAAACTACATCATTATTGTGTCATAATTAATTTTTTTTATTTGATGTCTAAAAATTATAATAAAAAT
The DNA here is from genome assembly GCA_963277665.1 of Viscum album. Lineage (NCBI taxonomy): Eukaryota > Viridiplantae > Streptophyta > Magnoliopsida > Santalales > Viscaceae > Viscum > Viscum album. Next base: position 471,560,222 of record OY728123.1, read on the forward strand.
TCAATGATGTAGAAAATAGTTTTATCATTCCAATTAATAATTATAGTCAAATAGATAACTTTTATAAATGCATGTAAAAATTTACTGACTAAAAGATATATGTTTATGTCATTTTTTTCATTACATTAAGTAAACTAAAAAAGTCTCATTATCATTATCGTGTGGCTCCATGGGGTCCCAAAATCGACCAAAGATTCCCATGGCCGGATATGTATCATCCAATATGATTAAGACACGTGTTAGGGTAGTTTTATATTATTATAATAATATTGGATTACCCTTATTTACCATACTTTCCCTTTAACCATGGTCAATAAATTTTTTACTGAAGTAAATATTCATAATGTCTAAAATAAAAGTTACTTATTTAAACAATTTGGAACTATTTATTCCATATATGGAATCAAATTTTCCAAATTAAAAACATAGGAGAGGTAGAAATTAATTTAAATTTAATTTCCTCTGTCAATATAAAAAGCCTGTTTTTAAGAAATAATAACTATCAAAAGATTGACACTTGTTTATATCCAATTTCAAAATGAAATTACATGAAATGACCAAAATCTGATTAAATTGTAAAAATATAATCTAATTAAACATTAAAAACAAATTAAAAAGGTAATCCAACCACATAAATAAATTATATTACAATTCTGTTTTAAATTCAAATAAAATATTTTCAACTATTCATCAAAAATTGAATTTTATCAGAAAAATACAAAAAAATAACCCTAAGTGAATTTTGATGTCCTGATTCTAAATAATAATTTTATTTTGACATATATAATGTGTAAAAGAGTCCAAAACTATATTTAAAGAGGGTTCACCATTAAAAGGTGGTAAATTGACCTTTTAATGAATGTTAGAGTATTTATGCTTAAAATTAGATTCATTCTAATTTCAATCCTCTAAAATTTATTGAATAAATGAAAAACATTTCTCAAACATGTATAATCACATTTTAGTTAGTTATATTCATTCCCGCCAATACAACAACTATGTGTTAACTACCATTAAAAAAAATAAATTATATTATTGTTGTGCAATGTAAGATTTCAAAGAAACTTGTTGTTGCATATAGGGTACACCATCAAACATATCCACCCCTTTAAAGTAAAATTAATATTTAATTAACAAAATATTAATTAAAATGAAAATGAATAATTTATTTATTTACCTGGGATGTTACATCCTACCCCCTTTTTGGGAATTGCGTCCTCACAATTTTAAAATTTGCCCAGAAACATCATTGAAAGCCCCACATCAGAAAAAGAGTCAATAAAAATATCACTTTAAAATAAATTAAGATAAGTATAAAATGATACCTTAGACAAAAGTTACAAGGATTCTATGAATACTAGTATATGTATAACAAAACAAACAATCATGTTTTGATGGAGAGAGATAGAAAACTTGATTAGGAGAATGTTATCCACCAGAAAATCAAAAACTTGTGATGAGTTAAATAGTCATTGATTCCCCAGTAGGAAAAGTTAACATATAAAATTTTTGTTTTATGTTATTTTCCTAATTTTAAGGACTTTATTTATGATCTTAACAAAAAAATAAGGATAAATACTTACTTATCATGTACACATTCATACTTTACTAAATTTCTACAAGAAACTCATCTTTTCTGAAAAAGTTGAGTATTCAAATTGACATGGTCACATTAAAGTCACATACTGATGTGTAATTAATCTAAACACATATTCTCTATTATAGATTAATCATTTCCATAAATAAACCAAATCACCTTATTTCCACAATAAAACATAGATTCTTCCAAAAATATTATTTCAACCATTACTCCACAAATTAAATCCCATAGTATATTATTTTCCTTTAGCATATAGTGTTCCTAAGAGAGAGAATGCCTTCCAAAATAACATTTATTACTTATTCATCAAATAATTGTTTTATACTATGGTTTTCCATTTTATAAAACAAAAAATCTCAAATAAATTTATTCTTAATCCATAAAATCTTTTTACTAAAAATAAATAGTCATAATAACTAGGTATTTCACGTAGTCTAGTGGAAGATGATAAATCCCAATCACACTTTGGTTGTGGTTTGGATTCCCTTAGATTTGTCTGAAGAGATGGTTTGTCACACAATCTTTGTGTTGTCGATTTTCAAAAACTATACAATTTCATAACATTCCAAAAAAAGAGACAAATTCCTCAAAAATAAACATAACAAATTTTATCCTCAAATGTTATCTAATACCTTTCATTTTGCAACACAAAATGTAATAACCATTTATCATCTTCAAAAAACAATGAATCTTTCTAATATTCTAACCATTAAGGTTATGTCACATGGGTTTAAATAACACCATACATTATAAATTTATCTAAACAGCCCTCCGATACCAACTATAAGGACCCGCCATTAAATGTTATATAATCTTGAATCAAATGAATAATTCACAATGGGGGTCTTTTCAGTTTTACTGTTTTAGTGAAATAGGTTATAAATAATACATATCAACTTGAATAATATATGTAGACACTACTACTCAGGTTCCATTTTTCATAAAATTAAAACTCTTAAAAAGAAACATGTCTAGTTCCATGTTTTAAACATCATGAGTTTTCCTTAATCACATCCTTGACCCAATTCATCTTTAAGTCATTGGTAAAACATTTTGAATACATGGGATGAGCATAACAATCTCAGTAAGGGATATAAAATAAGTAAGTAAAACATTATCCCATCAATAATTAAAACTCAATGAAACCAATACATTTAACCATAACATACCTTACAAAATCAAAATATTTATAAATAACACACATAAATCAGTAATCATAAAGGTAAAGTATGGAATTCATTAATTTATTACATTGTAGCTATGATAGCTACATGTGGAGTCACATTAGGAAAACCCATCATAGTATATTCTTTAAATCTATTTGAAAAACATTAACATTTACCTCTATCACGTTACCCAATGCATTAGAGTCCTCTCTTGGAGTCACCCACCCTAGGATTATCACGGAACAACCCATAAACGTAAACAATACCCAATTACCATATCATAATAATTACACATAACACAATAATAAAGTAAATATAACATTTCCACATTCCAATCACAATATATCCAATCATGGTATTGAAATAATCAATGCTTTATCAAACCATTTTCAAAAAAAAATTTAAAACATTTAATAAATATATTTTTGAATCGAAGTGTTCCATACCACATTAAAGCTTTTAAATGAATTATCATTTGAAAAAATTAATTTCAATATGAATAAAAAAACCCTTTTGAAAAATGGAAATTAATGAGAAATATTTATATGTATAATTCTTTGAAACATTTAAAATGATATTTTAGTTAAAGAGTTTTTAACAAAATGAGAGAAAATTGAATACAAATAATTGAGGAATAACATTTAATCAGACCATTAAAATATCTTTATAATAAAGGTATTCTTGATATAATATGCCCAAGGATAGTATATACACCTTATATGAGTGAATTGGTTCATAACAACAATGAAGGCTCAATGGAATGTTAATCGAGACGAAATACCTTATAATAACCGTATCCTTAGATTAAATATAAATAAATTAAATAATAATGTGTGAAAAATATAAATACAATCAATATTATTATATATTAAATTTAAATCATTCATAGTACATTCACACATGTTCTTTTTAAGACAAAACGAATGACTTGGACGTTTAACTCTATGAATGGAAATTGAGTTAAAAGTACTCCTTTCAAGTTCATATAGATGACCTGTGAATTTATTATAGGAGTGATTATGTGTATAAAAAATATATCCACAAAAAGGGGAGTAAAATTACAACATAAATAAATATGTTTTATTCGACACATAATCATTGCATGACATAATTCTGAATTAGAAGATTAACCAATGGAATGGAAATTGGGTTAAAAGGTTCCCTTAGTGACTTGGTAACTTACGAAACATACAACTCATGAAATAAGGATAAAATAAATTAAGATTTAAATTTCCATAAATTTAAATCTATTATACAATTAATAAAATCATGGGAAGTACATACACCACAAAAAAAGGAAATAATGGCAAATATATCATGAATCTCACGGGGATTAAATATGAGATGAAAATACCTTACCACAAAGTAATCAACTGAGTAGTATGAACAAAAGTTTATAACCAACAAATTATTCACAAAATAAAATGAATTTAAAGAAATTAGTTATAATATATATCAAATGGTAGTACACAATAACATACATGCAATAAATTAGTGGCGAACAGTGGAAATCTCACGTAATTAAAAGTGAGATAAGAAACCACTTACATTATGTCTGACATGACTGGTTTGTTCCTTGTTCATCCTGAATAATAAACATAAGCTAATTTATACTTTATTAATATCACTTTTAAACTTTTATTATTCATTTTATATCACTTATTACAATGTTAAAAACATTATGTAATCATTTAAGTTAATAGTTGTCATTTATCGATATATGGTACTTCAGTAAAAAATGTACAACTTAAAATTACATGTTTTTCATGTGTTCAGGAGTCCATTATCTCCAAAATTATATACATGTATTAAATATCATATATATAATATATATATCTAGTATATATATGTATTTGTAATAGTATAGAACATCTGGACATAAAAAATGAATTGCACCGTTCATGGAGATGGTAAGGTGTGCGTACGCATGAACACTACTTTCATTTCTATTTTGTATTTTAATGGAATTAAAACATAATGATACATAGTTATATTATAATTACTGTATAATATAATATATAATTTAAAGAAATCCATAATTTATATGTCCAACTCATGGTATCAACGAGTCATATCACTTTGAGGGGGTGGTAGTCTGCACTTCCTCAAATGAAATTATCACGTTTACCCATAATGAAAACCATAAATGTATGATATAATTGGAAAATAAAGAATATTAAAGAAAACATAAACATAATATATATCATATATAAATATAGTGCCATCATAATGGCCACCAAGTGAGGTGGTAGGTGATAATTGAACAATCATCGTTTCGTGAGGTGTTAGATTGCCATCCACAAAAACAGAATATTTTTGACCCATTAGATGGTGGTGTGTTAAAGTTTAGTTAGAATACTTATCATAACAACATCCAATTATATTTATGACACTAATTTTGTTAGAAAAAAAAAATAAAAATATTTTAGGGGTTGGAGAAGTAAAATAAAAGAAAATAATTTATGAGAAACAGTTACCTTTAATTTTGGTAACTGCCTTTGGTTTGAACCAAAAGGACATCGTCATGTACCTTATACCAAAGTTATGGATTCAGAGTGGAAGATAGGGGTAATGAAAGATTATTTGGGTAGGTTTTGGACGATCCAAGGGGCTTTAGAGGTGTGATTAATGGGTTATAAGCGATGTCCTTTTATAAGGGGGAGGATGGGCACTTTAGGAAAGTGTGAAAATATTATTTTAATATATATTGATTTTCAGTTTGTAAAGGTCTAAAACATAATAATTAGAATATAAAATGACTCATGGTGGAAATAAATTCATATAATAATAATTGGATAGGTTTTGGATATTATTTTCATCATTATAAATTTATTTATTTAAATCATTTATTACTGATGTAAACATTGCATCATTATTGTGTCATAAAAAAATTATTTATTTGATGTATAAAAAATATACCAAAATAGCATGATGTAGGAAATCCTTTTATATTTACAATGAATATTTATATTCTAATAAATAAAATATATAAACCCTTGTAAAATTTTTTTTACTAAAAGATATATGTTTATGACATTTTTGTCTCTACATTAAATAAATTAATATAAAGTGTCATTATCACACCCATGTGGCACCATGGGGTCTCCAAATCAACACAAGGATGTCCATGGTCGGATATTTATAAAAAAATATGAATAAGATAGATGTTAGGGTAATAATGTATGTTTATAATAATATTTTTTCACCCTTATTTAACAGATTTACCCTTTAACCGTGTTAAATAAAATATTTACTGAAGTAATTATTCATAATGTCTAAGAATAAAGGTTACCAATTTATACAATTTGGACCTCCTGATTCCAAATATGAAATAAATTTTTTCATATTCAAAAAACATATGTGGAAGAAATTAATTTTAAATTAATTCCATTTGTCAAAACAAAATGTGTGTATTTGAGAAATAATAACTATCAAAAGTTTAACAATTGTTTACGTCCAATTTCAAAGTGAAATTTCTTGAAATGGCCTAGATTAGATTATATGGTAAAAATTTAATCTAGTTAAACTTTTAAAACAATAAAAAAGATAATCTAACGATATAAATAAATTAGATTAAAAGGCTGTTTTGAATTAAAATATTCTATTATCCACTATTCATCAAAAATTGCATTTTATCAAAAAAATACCAAATTTTACCCAAAGTTTTTTTGCATATCCAAATTCTAAATAAGAATTTTATTTGGTAAAATAGTATATAAAAAAGTGACCAAAACTAGAATTAAATAGGGTTTGTCCTCAAAATCGTTAAAATGACCTTTTAATGAATATTAGAGTATTTATGCTTAAAATTTGATTCCATCTTATTTTAAGCCGCTAAAATTTATTGGATTAATGTAAAAACATTTACAAAATATTTATAAACATAATGTAGTTAGTTTTGTTCATTCCTGAGAATACATTGGATATGGATTAAAAAACATTTAAAATAATAATATTTTATTGTTTTTGTGCAATGTAAGATTTCAAAGAAACCAATTCATGCGCATCAGGTACACCATCGAACATAGAAACCCCTTTAAAGTAAAATTAATATTTATTTAATAAAATATTAATCCAAATGAAAATTATTTATTTCTTAATTTTCCTAGGTTGTTACACAAAACCTGACACGTATCACAACTTTCATCCCATGAATAGTGCTCAGCTCTTGTCTGGAATTCCAACTCAACAAGGTACGGTCCTCATCTTATAATGTGATAATATTTTAACAAATATACTCACACGTATGCGAGGGGTCTAGGGCTATAATGAATGACCGGTGAAATTGACACACATAACCTTATACATATTTGATTTAAAAAGATAATTCACATACCGTCATTTATATTATTAATTATTACAATCATTGCATGAATTGATTATATAATTGAATAAATAAAATTCATGAATACACGGGTTGTTTGCTAGCTCCAGAACAATCAATATAATACATGTGAAAAATAAAAAAAACAATGTATGAATTTTAATATGTATGAGGGAATTTTAAAAAGTTAAAAGATTTTTAATAAATTCAAATAATTTATTTATCGGTTCCAATGTTTATTTTTATTTTTTAATCCAAAATTAAATTAAAAAATTTATTTATTTAAAATCTCAAATTAAATTAAAACTATAAATTCTCTTATTTCTAAACCCAAAAATTATTTCTAATTACATTAATTTAAACACTATAGTAAATTAATTATATTAATTTAAATGGTTTACCTCTAGTAGGGGAAGGAGTCTAGCTAGACTATAGAAAGTAGCAAAGTTGTATCACCGTAGTTGGTCATTACTGTGACGTAACCACCGCGTGACTGCGGCATGACCAGCGGTGTGCCCGTGGCCTGATCGTGGCATGACCAGCCGGTCCAGCGATAATCCACAGAGTACTGTTAGGCTTTGGCTGGGGTTCCGATCAGCGAAGAGGGAGGTGAAACCAGAATAGCACGGTTGTCCATGATCCAAGTGGTTATTCAGATGACACAAGGATACTAGCATGGGTCACCACGTGGTGCAGCACTGGTTGAAGGCATCAGCGAGCTGGGGACGTCGTGTCAGTGGAGGCCTTGTCTGTAAGGGGTGACCAAATGGTGCAACTTCAATGACCAAATTGTGCAGCTTCGACATGACAGTGGAGGCCTCAGTTACAATGAATGTATTTTTTATATTTTCTTTTCATGGATTATTTTTATATGTGTTGTGTGTAGTATATATAATCAAGCATAATGTTATTTTAAAATCTTTAGCTGTTACATTCTCCAAAACAGAAATAAATTTTTTCTTCCAAATTTTATCTATGGATCATTATTGAAGGGTTTTATATTTGGAAATATCATTGTTAAAAATTTAAATCGTAAAAGTGATTAATACAACATTAATTTAAAATTTTAAAAGGGATAAACGAATTTTATCTATAATAACACACTACATGGTTTCAAAAAGGATAAAATAAGTAGGAAGATAAAATATATTAATGTTGGATATATAAAATTTTCAAATAATACTAGGATGTGATGGATAGTGAATTCATGATAAGGTCGTTACCCACAAAACCCAAAAATCATTATGGGATATTGTAGTATATTAATTCTTTATAAAATAAGATAAAATTAGATATTTTTTATTTCAAGACCTATTTCCACATGTATATGGTTTATTTTAACATAGAAATAGTTAAAATGAGAAAATATACTCAAATTATTTCATTCTATTTCACATGTAAAATTTCATACATTGGTTGTTCTTAGATACATATTTACTACTATATCACCACATAATCTATAAAAAAATATCCAATATAAATTTCTTATTCATGAATCAATAAAATAAATATCTAATGCATCAGAAGATCTATAAAATTTAAAACATGTTTTCTTAATAACATTAGTCATTATCCAAAACCAAAATATTTTTCATAAGGTAAAATAATATATAATAGGAATACAAATTTCTATAAAGAAATAAAATACTAATATCCAAATAATCAAAAGTAACACACAAAGTTCATCGTAAACCAATTGATAAATAACTAAACATTATATTAATAAATAAATTCCTAACAAAATTCAAAACCAAATATTAGAAAAAATTTATCACATAATCATTTATTTAAACATAACATTTTTCACCATATAGAAACCATAGATTCTAACTATATGGAAAATTAATTTATATTCCTACATCATTTAATGTCTAAAATACATTACGCATTCACATAAATTTCATAAATTTCTATAAAACCAAAATAAAATCATATATTATTCTAAATGATAATTCAACTCTTATTTGTCTTGTAAAATAAATGACATGGTCAATCATATTTATATTTATCTTAATAATATATTATCCTCATAATATTGAAATACACTTTTCATGAAAACAATTACTAAACCCAAGGGTTATATTTTTAAGGGTATCCAAAAATACTATTATTCATCGTAATATCTCATCAGTTAAAACATCAAAGGGGAGTTTATACCTTTGAACTGATGAACAGAAATAAAAATTAAAACCAATGATGATACCTAAAACTCTTATAATATCATCCAAAGATAATTTTTTTATATAAAAAATTATCAAAAAATAACACTATTACCAACTATAAAATCCAAAAACCAAAGCATGTATATATAGTGCCTAAAACAAAATCACTATAATTGTTGAATTGATACTAATAAATTGAATCTATTTATATCAATAAAAATATACTGTATCAAATATAAATATTATAACACTAAAATACTAAATGACCATTTATTTTTACATTTTATCATATCTTTGAAAAATTCATTCAATTTCGACATTTCACATAGTATCCATTTTTCCCTCAAAACATGTTTTTTTAAGAAACACGTTTTTCTCCCAACGTAACTTCTATAAGTGGCACATTAATATTGTTACAATTTATACCCATACCCAGTACTTATGAAAAATCATGTAAAATATTGGGATAATTATAAAATATATTAGCAATCAACACGTGGATAAAGAAAATGAAATCAATTAGTATATTTAAAACTAGTGAAACTATATAAAAGGTTCTTCCATTAACATAATAAACATTGAGGTCAAATAATAATTTACATACATATGGAATAAACATTATAATCATATATTTTTCTTAAAGAAAGATATAAGAAAAAATATTTTAAACAATCATAATCATGGGGGTTTCATAGAAACCAAGATATCAAATGAAAAAAATATCTTTAAATTCACACTTTTTTATTGTTAAAGGTAATAATTTTTCCATAAAATAAAATAATAATATTATTTCTTATAAAACCGATTTATTTAAATAAAAAAATAATTTGGAACAATATATATTTCATGTAGGATCCTTGAGATATCATATTCATAGAATCCTTATAATAACTCTTACAAGAAAAACTAAAATTGAATAAACTAATCGATTAATTCCAATATAATTTTCTATAGAACATAATCATCAAAAAATGAACTGGAGAGATCTATCATGTTACATCATCATCATAATAAATTTTTGTGGACCATAACACATATAAAACACATAAAAACTAATATATATAAAATAATATATTATAAAATTTTCTATCCATCAAATTTGAAGAAGAACACTTGGGAAAATTTGAAAAATAAGTATGAAAATACTTGGTCTATGAAAACTCATCAAAAAAATCCTTGAAAAATGAAAAATTGGATTATTAAAAAAAGTTAACACAGAAGTGGACACATAATAATGAATAATGGACATTATAGTTGTAATTTGTTCTCGTTCTATACATAATTAAATAAAATATTATTTTTTCTTTATGTAAATATATTTCAACAATTTAGTATAAAATGTGTAATAATATACATTCTTAAATCCATTGAACTAAAATAAAAATTTTCATAAAAGGTGGTATAAAATTAATTTATGTCTATATAAATAAATTTAACAATAATTTATGAATATGGAATTGGTGTAAATATAATTAGATAATAAATTATTAAAACAAAAAAATATGTTTTAAATTAATATAAATCTTATAAATTAAAATTTTCAAAACTAATAAAACATTGAAGGATATCAAATCTAATTGATTTTGAAATAAAAATATTATTTTCATTATAAGGATAATATTGATAAATACAAATGTTAATACACCACGTAAAAGAAATCATGAAGATCAAATAGCTTCCGTCTCAATAAAATGGAATTGATAATAGAAATATCATACCACATGCCTAACATGTCAAAAAAATAATTTATTACTTATATAATGAAAATGAATCAATTATTTCAGTTATTAAGAATTTATTCCTAATTTATTACAATTAAATTGAAAATTTTAATTTATTTATTTTAATGAAATATGTAATATTTTACTCAGTTATGTCTATATTTGGTGATTTAAGGTAGTTCAGTTCATAATTTTAAAATGAACTTTTCATAAATACTATGGATGAATTAGTAGATTTTCCATCCACTTCATATAAATAATCACACAAATATTATAAATTTTATTCATCTAATACAATTTTATATTCATCTATGAAATGTTGCAATAAAAACAAGTGTCAACTTCTGTGGCTATAGTCCGCATGTGAACAAGAGAGATATTTATTTACTTTTGGTAGGACAATAACATTGTGAAATTAAATATGATATTTCTTGAAAAATTATTATTCCATAATAAAAATATATCTTCATTAATTCCATAACATTTCTTTCAATTAATGGATGTTTTATAAAAACCAATGTAAATCGGTAGAAGTTTACAGTAGTCTCTACACACTCATCTGCGATGATTCTATTTTTAATGATTTAAATAGTATGAATAATATTGATATATTATAAATCAAAATTTATAATTATTTAAATAATAACATATATAAAAATTAAATTAACCAAAGTAAACAAAAAATTAATGGTAGTGATGTGAAATGAAATAGTTCAGCTTTATAAGTTATTAATTCGTATGTATGTACGAAAAATGGATTCTTTTACCATTTGATGGTAAATAAGATGTATAATTTTATACCATTAGAATATTAACATATTATAATATTTAATATTATTTCATTATAGTATTTAAACGGAAAGGATATAATTGAAGGAGGTAAAAAAGGTAACAAAATTCTTGGTTGAGATGATTACCTTTTCATTGTAGAAAATCATTTCGATAACTCTTTAAACATAAAAATATATGAATTTATATGTGAAATTAATATCAAGAGAGTTCCATATTAGAATTTTCCTTTACAGAAATTATTATAATAGACATTATCATTGATAAATTGAAAAAATGAAATATTTATTGAATATATGTAGTGGTTTATTGAACTAAACTCAACCAATAAAAATAATGTTGTTCATTGATATATTTTAAAAGCCTCGTGACATTATTTTTAACCTTAATTATAATATATAACCATTCCCAAGTAAACATGTTTACCTATGTTGAAATTCCTTAGAATATAATAAAGATGACATATTTAGAAAAATTATACATGGTGATTAAAAATATTGAATAAATTTTTTTAAATTTTATACTACATGTTTTTATATTTCATTTAAAATAATCATAGAAAAAGTTATGGAAAACAGTTATCTTGAAAGAATAAAATTCTACAAAAACATTTCAATAACTATTGATAATTGGAAATTCAATGAAATTATTTGGATTATGATTAATAAAAATCATCTAATTAAATTTAAATATGATTTCCATACAAAATATTAACATTTAAATGTTTTAATCGAAAAGGTCGATTCATATAAAATCAGTATTTTAAACTATTCACAGGAAATTCAATCCATTCAGAAAAATCCAAAAATATAATTGTATAATAACACTGACATGATGATTTAAAAATTATATCATTTTCATAAAATAATATTTATTAAAGTGGAATAAACTAATTATAAATTTTTCTCATAGAAATATAAATTCATTCAATAGATATATTTTTAATGAATAAAATCACATTATTGAATAATATGTTCTTATTTTATAATTATAAATTAGTAAATTTGAATTATGTACCATAATTTAATTTATATTTAATTATTAAATTACCCCAATTAATATAATTAGTTAAATGGATAGGTTTCAATGGTTATATTTTGAATATTACAATTTCATGGTTTTTATGTTAAGCGTTTCATGTGGTATATGTTATTGAAATAATTTTACTTCTAAAATAAGGGGACATTACTATAATTATATTATTTCCTTTTTAAAATTATAATTTCAATACTTGTTTTATATTTTAACCAATTAGATTAATGTTTTAAATTCTAAAATATACTTCCATATGAAATAATATAATTACATATTTAAAATTAAAAATCAATATTAAATAATAATAAGAACACTCAATGTTTAAAAACCAATTTTTTTAATAAAATAAGATATTCATCTATATTGGAATTCATTTTAAAAACATAATTTAAAATTTTCAATGTTAATATTTTTTAATATTAACATCATTTTTTCAATCATCATCTCAAAATCGGTACATGAAAAAAACAATATGTTTATGAAATATTTTATTCTTCGATGATTATTAAAAAACAGAATTTTTAAATAAATAATCTTTTATTAAATTATTTAATAATAATTCATAAAATTTTTCTTTTTTTCAAAAAATAAATATATTTTGTAATATTAAATTATGTAATTTAAAAGTCTATATTTAAATCCCAATACATTCATTTTTTATTATAAAAGTAATTATTTTACAATTTTTTCTTTGGTAAGTTATTTTAATAAAATTATAAATTGGTATAATATTTTTATTTAAATAAATAACAGTTAATTAAATATTAAGCGTATAATAAAAACCATTTTAATGTCAATATAATCAGTAATTTTGAAAAATTTATTATAATAAAAAAGCATACATTTAAAAATGATTTTTTTTCTAAAGATATGTTGTTTATGAATTCTATACTAGAATATTAAAAAAATAACAAAAGTTATTATTTGATAAATTTAATTTAATATTAATAACAATTTGGATAAAATTAATCAATAAGGATAATCTTATTTTGAGTAATTATATACGTATTACATTGGTAAAAATTTGATAACTCTATAATTACCCAAAAAAATAGTAATCAAAATCATAGATAAAATGACTTAAAACATTTTTTAATTTTTTTAAAATGTGTTATTTGGGATATATAAAGCATTCCACTTCCCAAACTCTATTCATTATACAATTTTTCACTAGATAACATGTGAAACATTTGATCTCATAATATTAATGTGATAAATGATCCAAAAAACTATACTTTGAAATTTAAAAAGTAACCACAAAAACTCTAACTCTCTACATGTCGAAATCCACATGGGATAGAAAAATTCCACCATAGTCCCTCTTAAAACAACTCCTCATTTACTATAATATTTTATTACAGGATCATATAAATATATATTTCATTATGTTGGTGGTTAAAGGAGAGCATCCAAAGCAAGAGGTTTTATTTTGAACCACACCATCTAAATTATTTTCTAATTTTACCACACCAAAGCACTTATATACATGAGATCATGATATAAATTGTTTTATCAATATTATTTTATGTTTTTCTACCAATGTAATATCCATTTTTACCTTCTACCAATGCATTCGAAAAATTATTATGATGTCATGTGTACGATTGGAGTACTACCTCTATGGAAAATGTCGCATATTTTTCATCGCCACTAGTAATGGTTATTACAAAAAAGATTTTCACAAGTGAAATGTGTCATTTATTACACGTAAATTATTCTAAAATAATCTGATATGTTATTTTCTATCTTCCTTCTATTCATAAATTTTTTGAGTGTGTCGTTTGTGTGTAAATGAATACTACATCCAAGGAATGATTATGTTTTTGTTTCATTTTTCCATACCAACTAAAATTGATGTTCTAAACATATATTTTATTTTTAAATATACAATTTAATAAAGCAAATTTTTTTAAATGACATAATTTGGAATAGATTGGCTATATTAATAAGACACTATTATAGTACATTTAACTGTTAAAAAAGACATTCCAATTTACCTTTTTTAATTAGAGTATATTATCATAAAAGATATTTAACTATATAAATTATGATCTCTAAGAAAACTAATTGAAATAATAAACTATAAATATGAATATTAAGAAAGAATTTTATATAAATTTGACCATCGTTATCAAATTATGAAGGCTTATAATAAATTTTTTAAAGAACATCAATCAACTAATAGTAGTGGGAACGATGTAATAAATTTGTGACACATGATATCAAATAGATCCAATAAAAATAGTTATAGATGGATAAGGATCTTACTAATGTCTCTAATAGACTATATTTGATGATTTATTATGTTAGGATGATGGGTAGAGACTTCCATAATTGATGTTAGAGTTTCCTCCAAAATCACTCTTCACTATGGAATGATTTGATATAATACAAAATTCAATATTTATAGGCATTATTTATAACCCCTTTATATTTATTAAAATATTTAATTGTTGAACATTGAAAATTATATTCAATTCATGCTCTCCCTGAAAATGAACTATGATACAAGTCTTCAACAAAATTATATGTTTCTGTAATAAAAAAATTATATTTCTTCTATTATAATGTTTCTACTTTACAATCATGTTTTATTTTATATAATATTACATACTCATTTCACATGTGATCTATGTTTATCTAAATTTTCTTTATTTATGATTTATAACTCTTAATAAAAATTAATATAATATGAGAATAATTCGCATTATCTTAAAATATGGTTTCCCCTCTTTTTATATAATATACCTTCCCTCAAAAGATAAACCTTTTAATTTGAAGTATAATTAACTTTTTTTTCATTACAAAATAATATTTATCTTCTATTATATTCAAAATAATGTTTTATTATTTTTTTATGATGTTTTATTTCAATTAATATTATTTGAAACCTAAAAAATGACATTATATAACACCCTTATTATGATTCAAATACATTTTTTCATTACATTTTATCCTTTTTATGCACTCGTCACCTCATAAAAATCATTAAATTATTTATATATTTCACTGGAGTATATAATTAGATATATAACCTTATCATTTTTTGGGGTTACATATATTTTTAATTCCTTTTTACATCCCAAAAATTTTGCCAACAATATTTAATTGAATATTCATATTTATTTTTTCACATTGACACTTTGTTTTTCTATTGTGTTACCCCTTTCAATAAATTCCCCAAAAAAATGTAGCACAGTTGTGTCCTTATTGTCGTCCTAGCAGGAGGTTACACACTAAGATGTCAAACATTGTCTTTGTTAATTTTTTTTACCATGGTAAGAACTAGAAATGGGGAATTAAAATAATATAAATAATGATATAAAAATATTCATTATCTATTAGCAATCAATAGAAAACTGATAAAAATGAATAAACTAAAGGAGGTAGTAGTGTACAATCTTTGATCTTTGGGCACACCATTTATCATTTTCTAAATGAGTCGACCAATTTTATTTCATAGTATATACCTTATGAACTCATGTAAAATAAATAAATTACCACAGTAACATGTTGATACATCAAAAATGGGTGTTAATCCCTTATGGATGTCATCTAATTACCTGACTACCTTTGAAAAACCAAACGAAATTACACTCACTATGGAAATGGGGAGACCAAATTGAATGAAATTTAGATATTTATATTGTCGAAAATCAAATTCATAACGTGAACATAAATCTCTATTAATTTTGAAGAAATTTAATTCCAGAACAAAAATGACCCTCCTCATTCAATTAAGATTGTTTCCAGAGAAATAAAAAGGAAAACAATGAAAAGCACAAACACCAAAGAGATTTGTCCTCATATATATACTGATAACTATGACATGGATTCCATCACTTCATGGGATGATTATATTAAATTTAACTTCTCTTATACATCAAAACATCACCCGGAAATCATTTACCTCTAATCCAACTATCCTATAAAATGACGTTGATATGAAAATATAATGGAAAAGGGGGGTGAAAATATGTCATGTGTGGAATCCTTTCACCCAAATGATTGATCCATTTTTCCATGATTCCAAGATGATTCATGCTATGGTGTCTTAATAAATGATGTTCTCATGGAATTTTTATTCATTTAAAAAAATTCCATTTCCTTTTTATAAGATGATTAATATTTATTGCTGAAGTAATAGAAAAATATTTTATAAAAGAAGTGATTGTTCAGATTCCTCCACATTCACATATAACTTCCCTATCATATTGAATAAATTTAATATGACATTTCATAGATATCATTATATTTGAAACATATATATTATTGAAGAGATAAAAATTGACACATTTGGTCTATGTTTTGTGTCATTTGTTTAAGGAGATTCTATTCTATTTAAAAAGGAATTTTCAATTTGAATGATTTTTTGGACCTCCCAATGGTTGATTCCGAACTTGTCCCAGTTGAAAAAAAATGAATCTCATAATCCAAGGATACCAAAAAATTTTTTTGAAAATATTACCATTAGAATAAAATTTATTACCGTAACACCAAACAATGGAAAATGTTAAAATCCATGAATCATGTAATTTTAACAATTTAGTGAAAATCATTTCAAAATTTTATAATGATTAAATATCCCCTATAATTTTATATTGATTGGGATTAAATCACAAAATAAATGTTAAAAATATTAAAAACTGAATCTCCAACAATTCACACACACCTAGAACATGGAATCTAGTATAATAGAGGATTCAAAATAAATTTCCGAAGAAAATTCAAAACACATGTCAATGAAATTCCCAAAGATGAATATCAAGGAACCCAAAATATCATGCCTCTTAAAAAACATTAAATAAAAACACTCATTATATTCATTCATTAAATTCCTATTTCCAACATTCCCTAATGCAAAATTATTACAACATCACTTTTTTTATCTCTACATAAGCATTTTATTTTGAATAATGTTTTTTTCATCCAAAAATCTGAAATTGCCACAACAATAATAAAATAATTCTACATATCCACCCAATTGAGTAAAAAAATTATCTTTATCACAAGGTATTATAAATGTTTTTCTAATATTTGAAGGTTGGTTGGTTTTCATATGTGATAAATTATGAGGTATAAAGGGAAGGTTTGGGTCTTCATTGAAGCAAAATTGTGTAATTCCAACTTTGACTTAAGAATGGTCGTATACTCTTTAGTCATTCCATAAAATAATCTACAAAGAAACATAAAAATTACATTCAAGAAAAGTCCAACACATCTCCAATTCAATTGAACAAAATCACATTTCACTTTTATCCATAAAATATCATAAATGTAAAAACAATATTTTTTATTCTTTGGAAGCTCTAGAAATGAATAACAATATTTTTCCCAAAAAGCATGATATTTGAAAATATGTTTTTTAATAAATTATATATCAAGACATTGATTTTTGTCTCTAATAAAAATTTTTGTTCCATTATGATATTGAAAATCACACAGTGACCCCCACAACAAATCATTACAAACTCATAGAGTGCAATTACTAAAAGGGTTAGATAGGGAAACTATTTTTGTTGCGGATATCAACTAGGTAGTACATTGATACTTCCAGATTAGAATGATAAAATGTATATGGAAGGCTAGAAAAAAAATTAATATCATGAAAATGGTTCTTTTAAACAAATATTAATTTCCAAAGTCACATTTAACACATGTTCTCTAAATCTAAATGTGATTGATAGAGAAATTGGATATTCTTGTTAAAAAGTTCATTCTTTAGTTGACTTGAGATGTGGGGTGAATGTGAAAGAGAAAAAAATTGGTTCATAATAATTATAAGGAAATTATTTTAAATAATGGATTTTATTCATGTAATGGAATTTTGAATTCAATATTCTTTTCAAGAATTTTTTGAATTCGAGTCTAGAACAAAACACATTTCATAAATCATTTATGTTTAGTATCATATATCATGTTTTTTTGTTTCATCAAAAATATTTTTCAATGGAAAATGATATTTACTTATATCTCAAAAATTCTTTTATGACAATCAATTTGATATAAAGCAGAAAAAATTCTAATATAAAGAAAAATATTGGAAAGGAAATCTAAATATATCAATTTGAATGAAAAAACAAAAAAAAACTAACTCAACCCATCATGTTCCTCCCCCACCATTTTTTTATTACAATTTATTCATTAATCATAATTCAGTATAAGAAGTTAAAATTAATAATATAATATATTAAAAAAGTGGGAAGGAATGACACAACCTCATATTTATTAAACAATAATAGCCTTGAACTGCCTTCCTAAAAACTACAACATAAAAAATGACATAAAAATTTAACCATCAAAGTTTTATTGAATCGATGGAATTAAGAAAATGATAAGGGAAAAGAGACTTGGTATGAACTCCCAAGTGGGTTCTAGGATTTCAATACCCCTGTTTATCACATTCAAGCTGATCAAACCCAATATAATTTTTTTTGAGGTTTCTACATTATGAACCACCAAGATTTAATAATAGTAGTCATATTTAGATCACACAAATTGTAGAATCTCCACAAAATATATTAAATCTTGTTCACTTCAATGGAGTTGTGATCCCAATGATGTAGTGGTAGTGGGAATAAAATGTAAGAGAAATATCCCATGACTTAATCCTCAAAAATGACCTCCACCGGTCTTTAAAATGTAATTCTGTGATGTGGTTCCTAAACATATAAATTTTGAAAAGCTATTTATTATTTCATAAATAGCTGTGTATCACCATCTTTATTTATACTAGTGTTCTCAAATAGGAACACTATTCATTCTTTACATTTATTATTGACATCCTATTCATGTGAAAAATATTTCCACTCAGATGAAATGGACACTAAATATAACATATGTGAAAAAGATAAAAATTTACTTTCAATATAATCAGGAAATAATGGATCAAAATTACAAGCATATCCCCATGGAATCACATGTTCCAAATTTTTTTTGGGTAATTTATGAATGTTGTATTAAAATTGGGTAACAGATTAGGAACCATCATATACCCATAAAAAAATTAATGACTCTTATATCAGTTCCTCTATATCTAAATATTTATTCATCTTTTCATAATTTTAAATATGAAATCACGGTATTAAAATGATAATTTCATTTTCAACTGATAGAGAACAATAATTCTACAAACACTTTTGATGTTCTGAAGGAACATCAATTAGTTACTCAATAATAATTTATTCCCTTAAATGTGAACATGGTTATTTTATATTGTTTTTCAACTCACCCAATATTGGTTCCTCTATATAAATGTTTAGTGGGAAATATTTTCATTCCCTTAATCTTCCTGTTGAGATTCAAATTATTCAATCATATTCATTTAGTGGAATGAATTTCAACATGTATACATAATTTTTGAATCATGTATGATCAATGATGAATCACTAAATAATTTTTTTGCTAATTTAAATATTAAAAATTATTCATTACTAGTTTCATAAAATTGTTGATAATCATACCAAACATATGACTATTTACAATTTATATTAATTGTTTGAATACTCTATATTGGTTGATAAAATCAAAAAAATTCCTAAAAAATTTAAATAAAACATTGGAAAAATAGATGGAAAAGTTACCAATTGAAACCGGGGTTTTAAATCATGTTGAACAATTAAATAATTTCACAAAATATGTTGCACAGTAGTGACAACGTGTTTATCTAAAGAAGATGATGCATTTTAAGATGTCAAAATATAACTTAGTGAATATATTTATGTTAAATTTATCCACTAAAAATGGGGATTAAAAATAATTTATGAAGATAAATGGGATATAATATGATTAAAATAATAAATATACATTAGTGATTAGAAATCAGAAGCAAATTGAAATGAAAATAATAAACTAATGAAGGTAGTGATGGACATGCTTCATTCTTCAAATACACCCATTTTCGTTATATTAATGATTTATCAAATTGTATTTTTCATTATATGGTTGAGAAAATCAAGGGATACACGTAAATTAAAAAGAAACCATATTGATACCTCAGAATTGGTGTTTATCCTTCTATGAATGTGATCTAATTACCTGAAGACATCCGTGAAACCTAAATAGATTACACTCATTATGCATAATATAGAGAGATTGACAAAATAAATTTATACAACAATAATAACCAATATAAATTAATATGTTTAATATTAATCTAGATTAATTTATAAAAAAAATTAATTCATGTATGAAAATGACCCTCTTTATTCATGAAAAAAATATTATGGATAAATTTAAAGGAATAAAAAGAAAAAATCAATCTCAAAAGAGAGGCTTCCATAAATATCTAATTCCAACCCATGTATTGAATATATCCAATCATGTACTAATTATCAAAAAAGTAACTCATCTTCTACCAAATATCTTAACCACCACACCACCCTCCTTCAATCCAACCATCCTTTTAAATGACGTTGATATTATAATATAAAGGAAAAATGGGGTAAAAAAAGATCTATACAGAATCTATTCTCCTAAATGTTATTACTATTTGGGTACTCTTCCTAACTAACTCATGTTGAGGAGTATTCCAATTTTTTTCTGATATAAGTTTTCTTTCTCGATAAAACCTTTTCCATTATATATATAGTGTAAAAATAATATATCAAATTCTAAAACATATTTTTCAAGATGAGGTGACATTTTAGATTCTACTAGTTTCACACAACACATGGCCATATTGATAAATTTATTTAATATTGGTATTTAATGGAGAGATGAAATGTCTCGTACTATATATTTTATCGGTTGAATTAATTAATATGGAAGACTTTTGTAGACATATGTATCTTTTATAGGAGATTAATTTCTATCCGACTAAAGTTTTCTCAATTTGATTGATTGTTTTTGGTCCTCCCAATTATCAATTAAGTACATTTCCTAGTTGAAAATGTATGATCTCATAAGCCAGGGGCACCTAAAAATTAATTTCATAAATTAGATCAATATATAAATTATCATTCTCAAAACACAAAACTAATGAAAGAGATTTAATATTTTAGAATTTGGAAACATTAAATATTTAACTCAAAAAAATCAAACATCCAAAAATGATACAATATCACCTGTAATGACACATTTTTGGTTATTGTATCATTGAAATACTTCTAAAAATATTGAAAATGTATGCTCTATCACACATTGAACATTTCCAAAATCAAAGTATTATAAATAATGACTGGAATCTAAAAAATAGCATGATTTTATTTATAACGCAATTCGTAAATTTCTGATTTTATATAAAATAGAAAGGAATTTACTTCATTAAAAATATCCTTTACATATTTTATATATCATCATAAAACAGGAAAATTTTTATTATTTATTCTCCATGGACTTTTTCATTACATATCTATATCAGAACTTAATGATCAAGAAGAATTTTTTTATAATTAAATGAATTTCCAGGGGATTTATTTCCATATTTTCTTTTGATTCCATATGATTTATCGATTTGTTATGAATTGAATTAGAATTATGAAACCCACTTCATTATAATGGGATTTCTCATCATCATCACTAATATACTATTTTTTCTCTTATGGGGGGAATATGAATGATTTTCTTTTAATTTTCTAGAGGTCTTAAATTTATATATCCATCTAATACATTCTGTACTGATTAATATCTCATTATAAGTTACATAATGTATTATGAATTGAACGTAATCCCACATGGGACATTTTATTTTTTATTAGGAATTTCTTGTAATTTTCCATTAACATATGTTTATGATATCATGTTTTATATTGTTAAAACATGATTATCATAATATAAAACATATTCCTTATTCTATGTCCCTATGATTTCTAAAATCATCATAATGATATAATGTTATTTCTATTCTCTATCATGATATGATTAATTTAAATTATTATCCATTATTTGGATCCTAGATCACACTTATACTTATGTATTTTCAACATGAAATACTTTTCTCTTAAATAATATCTTATGGAGTCTGGAGCACCATGTGGTGTTTTTATTAAATTTGGGTTTCCATGATTAACAATACGTTTTTTGAATAATATTTTTAAGACACTAGACATCATCATAATCATCATTAATTATGGGAAGTGTATTTTAGTTACTATTGAAATATTGTGTGTTAATGGTTTGGGTACCAATATATTCTACCATTATAAGAAATGATATGATTTTAGTGGGTTATCACATTATGTAATATTAGTATCTTTTAGTTCAACAAATATACATGTATTTGTTATACACTTAAAGTTTGAATTATTTTTATTCTGGTTAAGTGTCATTTAATATTAATGTAATGTTAAATTATATGAAGTAATGAGTTATTATTTAAGATATTTATTTCATTTTGAGATAAAATACACATTAATGAAAATTCATAATATAATGAGAGGTGTCAAATTTTAATCATTAGGATAACATAAACTGTAAACCATAGACTATTCGTTCACATATAGTGAAATACATGTTCATAATTCCATATTTGTTCTTAAAAACGATAATTAAATATATGTAGGCATGTTAGAGTTATAACGGAGGGAGAAAATTTAATTAAATTTAATTATTTACTCGAAATTTATTAATAAATACATCATAGATATGTAAAGATATTTTTGGTCAATGGAGTGTAATAATTGTTATGAAATTGAGATCCAATGATTCATCCTCCATTAGTATATATCCCATTCTAGAGCCCCATTAGATATTTCTTTCTCTGGAGCTATACTGAAAATTTCATTTAATGGTTTACAATATTATGTTACATTAATTGATGAATTCACAAATATGTTTTTAGTTATGTTTATAAAAATATCATTAATTATTTAATTTATATTCAAATCAAGTGAATATAATATTATATGAATTTTGAAAAAGGAAAATATTATTATTACCCAAGAAAAAAGGTTAGATCATATTTGTTTATAAAATTAAATTTTGTGACTAAATTGTTATTTTTAAGAGAAGTGAATCTTCCATGTAAATTTATAAAATAATTTTTTCAACAAGTTAAGGAATATATCATTAGATATGAAATTTCATAGTTATATTAAACACATTTTAGTAGAAAAAAATTTTATATAAGTGGTAGAAATATTGAGACTAAATAACTTAATTTATTTTTAATTCACCCATTGGTTACTATTAATTTTTTATGCCATGTGGATTATTTTATATATTTTGAAAAACTACTGTAAGTGTTTGTTGAGGTTTTTCGCTTTGATATTGATTTAAATTATCTTTTCAAATATTGATATATACCTTTTTTGAAATATATAAATATGAAAATTTCACTATTTAATGCATTTACTTGATTCTTAATTACCTAATTAGATTGATTTCATTATATATGTATCGATATAAGGGGATTTTCATAATGTATGTTAAACCCTACCACATATGTTGACCCATATAACTAAATCCACTAAATAACCATCATGTAAGTGGATTCAAGAATGTTATATCAATGAAACATTGAAAATGAAATGGCATATATTTTGTTATATAGATCTATATAAGGTTATCCATGCTAAGGGATTTATCCTTTTTCACTTGACAATTTTTTTAAAATTTATAGGAAATGTTATTTTATCAAAAACTAAATTGAATGAACCCAAAAACCATCAATATTTAAAAAATAATAAATTAATTATGATTCATGATGTATAATGAATCCATGATTCTAAAATCATGAAGAACAAGAACAACAATTTTAATTGTTCAGTGATATTGAATTTAAATATTTTTATCTATTATCAAGAATAATTCAGTTATGAATGGGTTGTTGCTTTATTTTTATTTAATTACATAATAACATGATATCAATTTAGTGTTTCTCATGTACTGTTTTGTAATAACTGAGTTTTTTATATACTAATATATATGTTTCTTAGGTACAATGAATAACCATTGTCATCAAATAAAAATGTTATTTATAATGGAATCTAAGGTCCACCTTGTAATAATTAGATGAGTACACTAATTGGTATTATTTTATAAAGGAGAAAGATATTCTATTTTTTTAAATTATTTATTTATTTATTATAAATATGAAAATGGATTTTTTTGGAAAACACAATCACAAAAAATGATGCTGAAAAAATTTGATTTTGATATTTTCATTGATATTGTTGTTAAAATTGTTATTTTACCAACATGTAATATTTTGTTTCTAGTATTTAGAGATAATATAGAAATAAAATTACATATATTAAACACATATGTTAATTTATTTCACCAAATATATATAATTTGTTTCTAGATAGTAGAGAATAATAATACTGGTAGAATGATAAGTAAACTTACTGATATAAGAGATATATGATATAGTGAAAATAGAGAGATCAATGGACCAGATAATATAATAAAAATTTGTATGGATAATTTTGAAAATATATAATCATGATTTCTTAGTTATTGAGGGTAAAATTATTCTCAATTATCTACAAATTTTTATGAAATAACTAACAATCCATTAATCTTCATTTGGATTTGATTAAAACGCTTTATTCATTAATAAGTGAGCAAAATCTATTCATAAATTTAACCAAAATTAATATGATTTATTTTTCATATTTTCTTGAGAAACAATCATCTATCAATGTAATTACATTTGTGTAGGTGTTTTTCTCATTATAAGTATCAATATAATGTATTAATTAATTAGGCTAATTTTTTTCATTAAATCACACTTTATAGGACAATACCTAATCCATCCACATGTAATTTAAAAAAATAATGTGGAATATATATATGCTAATATATTAATATGATACATTATGAAGTATCCTTTATCATGGATGCCAAACCTTATTAAATTATTTTGTTTAACATTGTTTTTTTCCTCTTTTAACATGAATGGTATGGAATAAATTTCAGGATAGGTAACAATATTTTCTATTTTTGTCCAGTGAATTATTATATCAGTAAAAAAATTTACAAAAGTACAATATAATAATTAAATCCAATATAATAATAGTCATTTAATTAACAAATACACATAATTCATATAGGAGTAGTAGGATTCCATTTTCATATTTACTCTTGGTAGAGGAGTAAAAATATAAATTCTGTAAAATTTATTCATGCACTCAAAATTTATGGTATGAAAGTCCATTATTAGAAAAAAAATATTTGATATATTTTAGTCATGATATTACTTATTCTTAATATAGTGTAATTTCCAACTGTAACACCCCGAGCTTCCACGATACTCTTCTCTTTCAATAATGCAATAGCTTGCATTGTACGCAAGTTCGAGATTCTAACACACCGCGACTAATCAAAATAGCCATTATGAATAGTAATACCCACTTTTTGAAATTATATATATTTTATATTTCAAAATGGACTTCATTTTTGGATTCGGAATGTCGAAATTAGCCTATGTTTAATTTTTTGTAATTTTCTGAGAACTTCCAAATTTTTATGAATAGTGAAAAATAATTAAAATAACTTTTTTAATCAAAATAATTTATAGTGATAAATTATTTTATTTAGTGGTTTTAAAGTGTAATTATAATATATTTTTACCATTTTATCCAATGGTGGTAATTATAATTAATTTCACTTTGAAATTGGACATAAACAATTGTCAATCTTTTGATATATATTGTTTCATAAAAACACGCTATTTGTTGTGACATCAGGAATTAATTATAAAATTAATAAATGAAACTTATAAGTTTGGAATTTTTTAAAATAGACATCATTTTTAATTCAGAAGGTCAATTATAGCTTAGTTTGAAATTTTGGCATTGTTCTGAAAAACATTAATTTTTGATGAATAGTGAAACCACTATGTGGTTGTTAAATAACTGATTTTTTCATTTAAATGAAATATTACCACTTATGTGATTTGAATTTCAAAAAATCTGACATACATGGTTGTCATTAAGATGTAAAATGTGGTTCAATGGGATTAAAATAATTTTTTGGTGAATAGTAACTTTTAAGTTTAATTAATCGCGATTAAAGGTAATTAGTGAAATTTAAGGTAAAAATGATATTATAAAAATATGAAATGACCTTGACACTTGTTTTCAACCTATTGGATGAGTCATGGCCGACCAATACAATACATGGGTCAACATGGGGACCCCATGGAGCAACTTTGGTAGGAAAATGACATAAATATCTTTTATTAAAAGTTAAAATAAAAATGTCACAAACATAAGTTTTTTTACTAAAATAATTTTCAAATGGGGTTATACAAGTCATATTTTTGACTATAAATAATAATTAGAAATATAAAAAGATTTAATACTTCATTATAATTTTTTTATAATTTTTAGACATTAAATAAATTAAATTATTAATGACACCATGATGATGCCGCGATTACCTCATTAATTAATGATTTAAATAAAATGAAAAGATAATGTAAACTCTAAGGCTTACCCATGTAATAAACCTATTGTATGAGTATATTTCGAACCCTTATCACCTCTTCCTAGAAATATATCATTTTGGGACCATTAGAATCTGAAAATCATTTCATAATAATGTAACATTCCAATCTTTCCAAGAGTGCCCCTCCTCTACTCTTATAAAAGGCCCCCACCACTACCACCTTATTCACACCTTACAAGCCATTTGTCTCGGCAAAACTCTGCCCAAATACTCTCCCAACTTCGCTCCCTTACTCCTAGAAGCCACACTTTGGGCAGAATTTTTTCCAAGGAAGCCTTTGGCTCAAATCAAAAAGAGTTACCCGATTTTAAGGTAATGTCTTCTATAATGTTGTTTTGTTTTATTTTTCTTCTCCAACCCCCAAAACTCTTTTTATTAATTTATTTTGTAACAAAACTAGTATCCTCAATATACTAGTATGTTTTTATAAGAATTATTCTAGCTACACTTACACACACTTACATCTAATGGTTAAAGAACATACTGTTTCTGTGGATGCGAAATTTCTGCCTCACGAAACGATAATTGTTCAATATTCTTTTAACACCTCTAATGGTGGCCATTTTGATGAAACTATTTTCATATATGATATATATATTATGTTTATGTTTTCCTTATGCTTCTGTATTTCTCATTTGTGGAATACATTATGATTTCCAATATGGGTAAACGCGATAATTTCATTTTTGGAAGTGCGGACTACCACCCCCTCAAAGTGATTTGAATCATTAATGCCATATGTGGGATGTATAAAGGATGGAGTAAATGGTATTATACATTATATTATACTGGAATTCTATTATACCTTTATATAATTATAAATTCATTCCATTAAATATGAAATAGAAATGAAAGTAGCGTTCATGCGTACGTACGACTTACCTTCTCCATGAACGATGCATTTCATTTCTTACCTCTAAATGTTATGTAATATTATAAATGAATGTATATACTGGATATATATTATTTATATGATATATAAATCATGAATATAATTATGGATATAATGGATATATTACCACATGAACAAAGTGTAATTATAAGAATTTTATTTTTGACTCAAGTACCTAAGATCGTCAAAACAATCGTTATTAACATACATAATTACATAATGTTCATAACATGGTAATAAGTGATATAAAATGAATAATAAACTTGAAAAAGGTTCTTAGGAAATTATAAATTATCTCTAGTTTATTATTCAGGAGATCAAAGAACGGTCGAGTGAATTCGGACATGAGGTAAGGGAACTTCTTAACCCAATTTCCATTCTTTGGGTTAATCTCATAATTTCAATTTACGTCATGATATTATTATGTCCTATCTTGTATTTATACTTTCTTTATGTGTATTTATATTGAATACACATAATAGATCTATTTTATTTTAAAAATGATCTTTGTAAGGACTTCGTCTCAATCTCCTTTCATTGAGGAATATTATATTTTATACACAAATTTCCTTTATACGGTGTATAAACACCTTTTGACTTTTATGTTTATTCAAAAGGAATATTTTTATACGAAGTGTTTTAATAAACGACAAAAGGATTGTTTTTCTAGTCGTACGTATGCGGAAACAATGACTTCTCTGCCGCCATGGCCATTATTTGGGTTTCGACTTCCTCTACAAGCCATAACTTTTATTAAATGAAAAATAAATATCAAGTTTTAATTTTCTTTTATTTTGTTATTGAAAATGGTTTTGAAAGTCTTTTTATTATATCAATGTGTTGTATTTATATCTTGTGATTGAAATGTGGAAATGTTATGTTTCCTTTATTCATATTTTCTGTGATATGATTATGTTATGGTTTATGATATGTTTAAACCCATTCATATGAGGAATGCATTGGACTTAATAAGTGACGGGTGGAGCCCGATATAGCTCCTCGATGCATTGGCAGGCCTCATGAGACAAACTAGTGTCTTGGCACAAGGCCTTGACAAAATCTTATTTGTGGTCTTGGCACGAGGCCTTGGCTACGTGGTTATGATAGTCTGGCATTATGCATTCCATCATTATGAAAGTGGTTATTGATATTACATGTGATTATTTGACCAGTAGAATATCCATGTGAATAAGTAAATGGCATTATTTCATTTTAATTTTTCCATATTATGTTGATGTTAATGTTTAAAAGGCTTTTGTTTTAGTTATACATTTCTTTAAATGTTTATGTTTATTGATGAAATCTTCCGATATATTATTATCCTTACTGAGCATCTGGGCTCACCCCTTTCAATGTTTTAATATTTTCCAGGATGTGAAAAAGTATTTTATGAATGACCTAAATGGATAGTCAGAAGAGGATATTAGTGTGGACTATGGAGACTTTTTTATTGTAGATTTTCCCTTTATGATGTAATGTAACATTTATGAATGTATCTAGTGTTTCCAAGGCTACTAAACTAATCGGTCTTTCGAGACTTGATCTTTTGTGATCATGCCAATGTTACGAAGTAATGCACCGACTCTGGGTAACTGGGGTCGGGGCGTTACAGTTGGTATCAGATGCAGTTTAGTAATAACCTTGGATGCTAGATTTAGATAAACTCTGATTAGAGAACATATCCCGAAGATAGACTTTAAGGATTAGTATAGAAGAACTTCCTAGAATTTTGGTATTATAGAGATTTTGTGAGTTTTCCATGCAATACATCCCTGTCTGGATACGAGCAGGTAGAGGCGGCTCTGGCACAGATGTACCTAGTGGTAAAACCCGAAAACACTGCATTGAGCTAGACTCGAACGGGAACTGGTGTACGACAACGGGCCTTGCTGCACTCTTGGTTACGACACTCCTGGGGGATATGCGTAGGATAATTCTCATTTTCCTTACAAACCACTATGAAGGGTTATGAGTATATACTTCCTCAAAGGAAACATTTTTATGATTATGGATTATATCCATAAATAGTTCAATTTATGTTAAGTATTTTACAAGTATGGAATTATGTATTTTGATTCATAAACTAATATAGTTTATGTCATTGTTTAGAAATGGCGCCTAGTGGAAGGAATGGAAACCGTATCAATGAACGCACTCCGTGTAGGGATTTCCCTCCTGCTCAAGATAATTATTGTGGATCTGGAGATACAACTGGTGCTGATCAACTTCTTACCATACTGGGACAACTCACTCAGGTTATGAATAATAACCTTACTCGTATGGAGCACCATGATCCGCAACGTGGAGGATCAATGTTAGAACGCTTCATGAGGCAACAACCACCAACATTTAATGGGGGTACAAATCCATTAGTAGCCGAGCAATGGATAAACTTCTTAGAGAAAATATTCCACGCCTTGGGGAGTAGCAAAAGGGAGAAGGTTCTCATGGCAGTTTACCACCTCACTGGAGATGTTGATCAATGGTGGTCATTGATTCAAAATACAAAATAAGATGATAAAGTATCAAATATGGAATGGAGGGAGTTCAAAGATCTTTTCCTAGAAAAATACTATCCTCGTGACCATCGAGCAGATATGGAAAGGCAATTTTTGGGTCTGAGTCAAAAGGATGATGAGAATGTCGCAAAGTATGAGGCCAACATTACAAGGTTAGCAAGGCATGCTGCAGATTATATACGTAAGCCAAGAAGTAATATTGATCGTTTCTTTGATGGGTTAAAACCATTTCTTCATCGAGTATTAGTCTCACAAACCTTCTCGTCATACGAAGACATTGTCTCATGTGATATCAAGACAGAAAAGGAATTCTCTAAATCTTATGACAATGAAGTAAAGCAAGAGAAGAAGAGAAATGTGGAACAAGAGACAGATTACGGGAAAAAGGGAAAGAATAAGTTTCCATTATGTGATAATTGTGGGAAGAATCACCCTGGTACTTGCCTAAAAGGAATGGGAGTTTGTTATAAATGTGGAGAAAAAGGTCACCAGGCGTGTGATTGCAAGGGAAAGAAAGTGGCTATCAATGTTGAATGCTACAATTGTAGAGAAATGGGTCATTATGAAAATGAATGTCCTAAGCATCAGGGAAACTTTCCTTAGAAAAGGCCAAGGGATCAAGGCCAATATTATGTTGTGACTACAGTTGAAGAGGAATAAGTAATGTATTGGTGCTTTTGGACTCATGGATTATATTCTAGTTG
This sequence comes from Viscum album, assembly GCA_963277665.1. Classification (NCBI taxonomy): domain Eukaryota; kingdom Viridiplantae; phylum Streptophyta; class Magnoliopsida; order Santalales; family Viscaceae; genus Viscum; species Viscum album. The sequence goes on from OY728123.1 coordinate 471,591,528, forward strand.
TTAGAATAATGTGATATATATATAAGGATTGTACTGCAGTACTTGTTGTTTCAGTAAGATTTTAATATGATGAAGGTAATCATATTTTTAGTATGTGACAATAAGAGAAACTTTACTTTGTTTGGGGAATTTGATAAATTGATTTTGGAATTAAGATACCTTTTAGAGAAAGTTTGGACAGAGGTATTTTGGATAACTATAAAGGTTGGGATGGATTAAGTTGAACTTTGAATAGTATTGTTTAAGGTTAAAACATTTCTGAAGATTATTTTTGGAATATTATAATACTATATTTTTAGGAAAAGGACAACCTGAAGGGTGGGGCATAACCCGTCGCGTTGTACAAAGTTGCAGGAATTGAACCCACAACCATAGTGCACCAGGACTTTATTACCTACCACTAGCCTACATGAAGTCCCTGGTTATTACAAAATAGTTTTACTAATCTAAATGGTATGTGTTAATATTTGGAACCTTATACAATTAGGATATATAGAATATTTTTGAGTTCTATTACCTTTTAGAGTGAAAGATGGGTTTGTGGTAAAAATATTTTCTAAATGACAAGTATGTATATTCCCTTACGTTCTTAGTAAATCTCCTAAATAAATTCCTCAACTTTATAAAAGATAACGTAAAACAAAAACGTTGCCGGTTAACTTTTCCAACTGGGGATTCAATGACCGTTTAACCAATCACAAGTTTGTGATTTTCTTATTTTTAACTTTCTCCTAATCCAGTTTTCTACAACTCTCCATCAGACCATGATGGTTTTTTTTCTTCCATATCCATATTTTCATAGAATCCTAGTATGGGCAATCTCGGGTGACCTTTGTACTTCTCTTTATTTCTTTTAATGTTATATTTTTATTAACCTTATTTTCGATGTGGGTTTTCCACAAAGGTATTTTCTATTTTCAACCTTTTACTTTCAAAGAAAAATTTCAAATTGTGGGGATGCAATTTATCGAAGGAGGGGAGAATGTAACACCCTGATCTTCCACGATACGCTTCTCTTTCAATAATGCAATAGCTTTCATTGTACGCAAGTTCGAGATGCTAACACACCACGACTAATCAAAATAGCCATTATGAATAGTAATACCCACCTTTTGAAATTATATATATTTTATATTTCAAAATGGACTTCATTTTTGGATTCGGAATGTCGAAATAATCCTATGTTGAATTTTTTGTAATTTTCTGAGAACTTCCAAATTTTTATGAACAGTGAAAAATACTTAAAACAACTTTTTTAATCAAAATAATTTATATTGATAAATTATATTATTGAGTGGTTTTAAAGTGTAATTAGAATCTATTTTTACCATTTTATCCAATGGTGGTCATTAGAATTAATTTCACTTTGAAATTGGACATAAACAATTGTCAATCTTTTGATATATATTGTTTCATAAAAACACGCTATTTGTTGTGACAGTGGGAATTAATTATAAAATTAATGAATGAATCTTATATGTTTGTAATTTTGTAAAACAGACATCATTTTTTAATTCATAAGGTCAATTATAGCTTAGAGTGAAATTTTGGCATTGTTCTGAAAACATCATTTTTTTATGAATAGTGAAACCACTAAGTGGTAGTTAAATAACTGTTTTTTTCATTTAAATGAAATATTACCACTTCTGTGATTTGAATTTCAAAAACTCCGATATAAATGGTTGTCATTAGGAAGTAAAATGTGGTTGAATGGGATGAATTTTTTTTGGTGAATAGTAACTTTTAAGTTTAATTAATCGCGATTAAAGGTAATTAGTGAAATTTAAGGTAAAAATTATATTATAAAAATATTAAATGACCTTGAAACTTGTCCTAAACCTATTGTATGAGTCATTGACGACCAAGAAAATACATGGGTCAACTTGGGGACCCCATGGAGCCACTTTGGTAGGCAAATGACATAAATAACTTTTATTTAATGCTAAAAAAAAGTCACAAACAGAAGTTGTTTTACTAAAAAAAAATTAAATTGGGTTATACAAGTAATATTTTTGACTATAAATATTCATTAGAAATATAAAAAGATTTCCTACATCATGATAATTTTTTATAATTTTTCGACATTAAATAAATTAAATTATTTGTGACACCATGATGATGCCGCGATTACCTCATTAATTAATGATTTAAATAAAATGAAACGATAATGTAAAATATAAGGCATAAACTTGTCAAAAACCTATTGGATGAGTAGATTTCGAACCCTTATCACCTTATCCTCGAAATATATCATTTTGGGACCTTTAGAATCCGAAAATCATTTCATTATAATGTAACATTTCAATCTTTCCAAGAGTGCCCCTCCTCTCCTCTTATAAAAGGCCCCCACCACTACCACCTTATTCACCCCATAAAAGCCATTTGGCTCGGCCAAAATCTGCCCAAATACTCTCCAATCTTACCTCCCTTACTCCTAGAAGCCTCACTTTGGGCAGAATTCTTTCCAAGGAATCCATTGGCTCAAATCAAAAAGAGTTACACGATTTTAAGGTAATGTCTTCTCTAATGTTGTTTTGTTTTATTTTGCTTCTCCAACCCCCAAGACTCTTTTTATTCATTTCTTTTGTAAAAACACTAGTATCATAAATATACTCGGATGTTGTTATAATAATTATTCGAGCTACACTTACACACACTTACATCTAATGGTTAAAGAACATACTATTTCTGTGGATGACGAATTTCTGCCTCACGAAACGATGATTGTTCAATATTCTTTTAACACCTCTAATGGTGGCCATTTGATTAAAATATTTTCATAAATGATATATATATTATGTTTATGTTTTCCTTATGCTTTTGTATTTCTCATTTTTTCATACTTTATGATTTCCATTATGGGTAAACGCGATAATTTATTTTTAGGAAGTGCGGACTACCGCCCCCTTAAAGTGATTTGAATCATTAATGCCATATGTGGGATGTATAAAGGATGGAGTAAATGGTATTATACATTATATTATACTGGAATTATATTATACCTTTATATAATTATATCTTCATTCCATTAAATACGAAATAGAAATGAAAGTAGCGTTCATGCGTACGTACGACTTACCATCTCCATGAACGGTGCATTTCATTTCATACCTCTAAATGTTATGTAATATTATAAATGAATGTATATACTGGATATATATGATGTATATGATATATAAATCAAGAATATAATTATGGATATAATGTATATATTACCACATGAACAAAGTGTAATTATAAGAAGTTTATTTTTGACTCAAGTACCTAAGATCGTCAAAACGACCGTTATTAACATAAAAAATTACATAATGTTCATAACATGTTAATAAGTGATATAAAATGAATAATAATTTTAAAAAGGTTCTTAAGTAATTATAAATTAACTCTAGTTTTTTATTCAGGAGATCAAATAATGGTCGAGTGAATTCGGACATGAGGTAAGGGAACTTCTTAACCCAATTTCCATTCTTTGGGTTAATCTCTTACTTTCAAATTACGTCATGATATTATTATGTCCTATATTGTATTTGTACTTTCTTTATGTGTAATTATAGTGAATACACATAATATATCTATTTTATTTTAAAAATTATCTTTGTAAGGACTTCGTCTCAATCTCCTTTCATTGAGTCATATTTTGTTTTATACACAAATTTCTTTTATACGGTGTATAAACCCCTTTGACATTTACGTTTATTCAAATGATTCTTTTTTATACGAAGTGTTTTACTAAACAAAAAAAAGAATGTTTTTCTTGTCGTACGTATGCGGCGAGAACAACTTCTCCGCCGCCATGGCCATTATTTGGGTTTAGACTTCCTCTACAAGCCATAACTTTTTTTTAAATGAAAACTAAATATCAAGTTTTAATTTTCTTTTATTTTGGTATTGAAAATGGTTTTGAAAGTCTTTTTATTATATCAATGTGTTGTATTTATATCTTGTTATTGAAATGTGGAAATGTTATGTTCCCTTTATGCAAATTTTCTGTGATATGATTATGTTATGGTTTATGATATGTTTAAACCTATTCATATGAGGAATTAATTGGACTTAATAAGTGATGGGTGGAGCCCGCTATAGCTCCTTGATGCATCGGCAGAACTCATGAGACAAACTAGTGTCTTGGGACGAGGCCTTGACAAAATCTTATTTTTGGTCTTGGCACGAGGCCTTGGCTACGTGGTTATGATAGTCTGGCATTATGCATTCCATCATTATGAAAGTGGTTATTGATATTTCATGTGATTATTCGACCAGTAGAATATCCATGTGAATAAGTAAATGGCATTATTTCATTTTACTTTTGCCATATTATGTTGAAGTTCATGTTTAAAAGTATTTTTTAAGTTATACATTGACTTAAATGTTTATGTTTATTGATGAAATCTTCCGCTATATTGTTATCCTTACTGAGCATCTGAGCTCACCCGTTTCAATGTTTTAATATTATCCAGGATGTGAAGAAGTATTTTTTGAATGACCTGCATGGATAGTCAGAAGAGGATATGAGTGTAGACTATGGAGACTTTGTTATTGTAGATTTTCCATTTATGATGTAATGTAACATTTATGAATGTATCTATTATTTCCAAGGCTACTAAACTGATCGGTCTTTCGAGACTTGATCTTTTGTGATCATGCCAATGTTACGAAGTAATGCACTGACTCTGGGTAACTGGGGTCGGGGTGTTACACCAACAATTAAAATGGATGATAAAATTTAATTATATTACCAAATGATATTTCTGGTTAGTGGAATGTCCACATTTTTCATTCTTATAGGACTCTAAAAAATGTGACTAAAAATAAATATAAAATTAAAATAATAAAGTTATATAGACTAGATAATCCTGAATTCATGATATAAATGTTAAATAAATAGAGTAAATGATATAAATATAAAATTATGGATTTTATTCTATAAGAATACAATAGTTGGAAGCCATTGTTGACTACCTCATCTGGGACATTGAAATTATGAGTAATATAAGTGGATGTAGGGAAATATTTGATGATTTAATTATTATAAGGAAAAACATAAGTACCATCCCATAATTATTTAATATTTAAATTTTATAGATTGAATATATATATATTATCCTATAATATGGGCCTGAGAACATTCTCCTTACATATGAGATACAGATGATGCATATATTCAAAATGAAGGTGAAAGATTATATGGATTTTAAATTGATGACATATATTATTTTAAAATATAATAACCTAATTAATCTAGTGAATAAATAATAGCTATGATGTTTATAATTATTTTTGGATAACTGTATAACTAATATAATTTTTTTAGACTAATAAATCGAAAACATAATGGGTAACAACACCTTAAATGCTTTAATTATTGTGGAATTAGATAGTTTGTTGTGAAATGTTTAAAAAAATCCATGAATTTTACAATGATGATATAAAAAAAATTATCTAAATTATAAATTTGGATAATGATATAACAATTTTCTACTTTTGATAAAAAAAAATTTCCATAATTAATGAGTGGAAATTTGATTACTAAAGAAGAATATGGAGAAAAATAATATTATAGACAATTATTGGATTATGATTCTATGATATTAACTAACTATATGACACATGGGGAGAGGGGTGAGGCCTCCCTATTAGGTTATCTATAACGCTATGAATAAAAATTCATAAATAATATACCTTGATATAAATAATAGCATTTCATGAGAAAAACAAAAATCACTAGAAATAGATTAATGGTCTAAGGATGTCTACAAATATGATGAATAAGTGAAATTTAGCGTTTTTGAGAGGGGAAACTATTATTATTTATTAACTCATATAATACATGTTTAATACTTACGATAATGGAATGATAATGAAAGACCTTGATACTAAATTGGTTATCAATTATGTTGAACTGTTTTTCATGGAATAAATACATCTTACAGAAAAATAAATGGTATTATACTTAATTATACACTTAAACAAAATAGATCAATGTAATTAATGGATCATCAAAAGTTGATGTGATTTATAGAAAAAAAATTCAGTAACAAATATTCATTAAATTACAAAAAATGATAAATTTTGTTTTATTGATATTAATTGGTATAAATCCATATATAGACGTTATTAAGAAACAAAAAGTATTCATATACCCACCTCATCATATAACGATGAAATTGTAATAAAATAAAATTTTATTACACTTTTTGAACTATAATGGTCACTATATATTGGGATATGATGGTAATGAATTCATAATTAACTTTTTTTGACATTACCCTAGTTTTAAAAGAATATTTAGTTTATGTGGCTATTATTAGTTTTATGGAATATTCTACCCTAAAGGCTGTACATTTTGATAAAGCATGTCTCTACCTACAATATTATACTAATCAAGGTGGTACAAGTCCTAAATGGTAAAAAAATTACATTTTAATATATACGAATACTTATTATTAATGTTTCTCAAGTAATTATATAAAAACATGTTTGATATCATGAATTTAGTTTGTACCAGATGTGAGAATTGGTGGATGATTTTCTATAGTGTATTGAAGATAACCCTATATATTTATCTTATAATCTTAAATATAAAACAATTAAAAAAATTATTAGGACAAGTTATTCATATTTAATTTCTATTTTTATAATGGGAAGGGAGGAAGACTAATGATCTATAAATATTATCATTTTTTAACTATAATTACAGATGTAAAAATCCAAATAGAATATATATGAACTTGAAGAAAGATATTTTACATTATCAATGTATTTTCAATAAAAAAGTATTTTCTAGAATATCTAGGAATGGTAAAATGAAACAAAAAATTAAAATTTTATTTTTTGAAATGGTGAAAAATTATTTTCATAGTGTCATCCAATTTTGAGATGAAGATAATGTTCTTATTTTAAAAAATATTGAATTGAAGCTCAACACATACACTGATGGATGATTTTTTAGAATAGTCCATTGAATAAGTGAAAATGGTTTAATTTTTTTAATCCACATAACTATGATTATATGAGTTTTAAAGATAAAAAAACATTGGAATTGATAAGTTTTGAACATGGTAACATGATGATAATATTTATTTACTTATGTGAATTTATTATAAACCTCATAATTATAAATAAAATTTAATTTCATTTATAAAACATGATGAAAGTAGAATATGGTTTATTTGGCAGAATTTTTTTTGGAAAAAATTCATTGGATTTGTGGACCACATGTATTTTAATTTGGGTTGTCCAGTGAGAAAAAATAATACAAGGGTGATCATTATTTCAACACATTCATTATTTAATACACATAAGTGAAAACAAAACATACTATGATGCATAATATAGAGGATAATTTTAATATTCAATCACATTATAAGTCAAACTAAAAAGGAAAATGGTTTTATCTAAATAATATAAGGTTTTAAAATTGAATTGAATATATATAAATTGATTTTGGGAGATATATAAATACAAGGGATAAATCATTATTATAGAAAAAAATATGATATATAAAATTTTTTTTCACCAAGATAAAGAATTGATGCATTGTGGATATGGGAAGAACAATGTGAGCATGAAAAATGGTTTTAGTTCTATTAGAGATGTTTTATATGTATTTTTATGAACATTAAAAAATGTGATTCCTGAGAAATGGAATCCATATGAAACATTATAATATATAGTATAAATATTACTAGTTTCCATATTCTTATTTATAATTATGTTCTTTTTTAAAATTATTATAGTTATTGAAATTAGGAAAAATATAATGGAAAATAAGAGTATGAGATATTAAAAGGATATCATTCTCTCGAAAGTGGGTAATGTTTCTGTAGATAAAATTAAAATATTAGTGTAGATACATCATATTTATAAATTGATGAAGGTTATCACAAAATTGATTTATTTATTACTCTAGAAGATTAATCTTTTTCATTTAAAATCAGATTTTTTAAAAAAAATTCTAATTTAATGAGAAAATTTCAAATAATAATTATTTAATCAATTTTCAAATAAATGTGTACATTGATGAAGATGTTGATACAAATTAGTATTTGGGGAATCAATTATTGAATAAAAATTTGGTCAATTACTATATTATTTTTTAACAAGATGCAATTTTCTAAACTATAAGAATGTTGTAACAATAAAAAAAACTACTCTAATATCTCTTAATGAACCTCAAATTATTTATAAGGATGCTCTGTAAAAATATATGATTTATTATATTAATGGTGAATGTGAAATTTTTTTAAATATATCTAAATGGGAGAAACTACAAAGAATAGAAAAATAATCATAATTAGAACTATATAGGGATTTATAAATAAATTTAATTGGGAAAGATAAGGCCAAAAAAAATTAAATTCTAGTTTTAATATAGTATTTTATGATGAAATTATTTTATCCTAGAAAAACATAGTAAAAATTTTCATGAAAAAATTCCCTAAGGATAATTCATATTTTAAGAGTACATAAAAAAATCTATAAATTCAATTTAGTGACTTCTATCCATAATGGTTTCAAGGAATAAGAAGTGTCCATAAAAAGACTAGACAGTTTAATAATTAATTCTGATGGGATATAGGTATATAATATTGTGGATTCATTATATTATCCAACGTATTCCTCCTAAACTTGATATGCCAATCTGGTTGAATGCAAATGAATAATGTATTTTTCAAAATGAAAACATTATAGGGATCTCTAGGCAAATGGATTCTTTGTTTCTGGTTCAATTTTATCGATTTTTAAAGAGTATCATTATCAATTATATTCTATATTAATGAATAAGAATTATATTAATACTATTCAAGGTTAGATGTCATATTTTATTATATTTAAAATTTTCATGGGGATGATCATAAATTTAACTATAATGAAAAATAACCTAGAGAAGTTTTAAAGGGGATTGGAAGGGATTATTTTGTTTTATCTTGTAGAATTATGGAAGTATTATTCAACCTAGTCACTTTTGGAAGCATTGATACATTTCAAGTGAGGGAGGTAAAGCTTTTAGTTTTTCAATTTGAATTAATCCTTGTAGCTCATAGATCTATAACTATTGAATTTAATCTCATTTTGATATTAGTCTATTCATTTTAATGTTTTGAATTTTTTCTATGATTATAGAACTCTGTCTAACCTCTTACAATTTCATTATGGTGCATGTTTGTTATAGATGAGTTATTCCTTATAAAAATTATTTATATAAATTTTGTAGAAAAATGGTTGTTTTCACAAATTCATGTCCCCATTTTAATAAAATAAGAACAATGGGATCTTACATGATAGTAGATGGGAGAATCTTGAGATACATTAGAAATAAAATGAATCTTGTCTTGTGGAATTGAAATCTTTCATATATGAAATAAAATTTCATTTGTGAGGACAACAAGGAAGAGGATTGTGTTGATATGATATCAATATAATAATATAATTCATTATTGGTGAATGTTATGTTTCATGTAATTGTTAGAATACTACATTAATATTTATGAGAATTGATTAATACAATTACATTGTATACAAAAAATTTATTACTCTAAATTTATATTTTCCAGGAAAAATATCATATTTGAATGTCGATGTTGAGAAGTCACATTGACAAATCAATGATTGTAAATGTGAAATCAATTTATCCATGTTTTTTTTATTTAACAATATAGATAAAAAATTGTTCGTAGTTATCATTTTTATAGGGAATTTGTCGGTTGTTCAATAACAATTGGTTATTGGAATCAAGGAACAAGTTTTGGAAATATTTACCAAAGTATTAGAATATGTGGAGATATTTTTAATAGGGTCATAGAATCTTTTTTAACTTCACCCTCATGTATAAAAATTAATGTTATCATACCCCAAAAATTGTCAGAATGTGTGTTCAATGGGGGAGAAAAAAGTGAAAAAAAATTATTTCTCAATTGGATATATTATTTAATATTATATGGGGTGTACAAAAAATAGATTTTTCTAGATTACATTTTGTTTCAAAATTCATGATTATATTTTATTTTTTAACAGATATTATATGAAAAATAATACAAATTTTTTAAAAATGTTTCTTATTAGTGGTATAATAAATTTTTTCAAACAAACTACACTATGATATGTTGTTGAATCAATATTTTTTCCATTTAAGATTGTTTGTGATTTCTGATTATTAAAATTTTATATGAGTTTGAGTAACAAGAGTAATTCAAGGAAAAAGTCTGAAGACATATTCAAAGGTTTCGTTTGATGAACCCAAAAATAATCTAGAATAACTCCATTGATTTTGGGTTTTCCAAAAGAAAAATTAATTTTTGTCAATATTGTCAACCATGTATTTTTATTCATTTTTATGTAATTATGAATAAATTTTTAATGATTTTAATATTTTAATGTTGATATTAAATCAAATGAGTTATCGGGATAAATGAATATCCCACCATATAAAGGGATTAAGATAAATTGAATAACAAATGGGGATCATGAACTACATTTGTAGATTGATTTAAAAGTATTCACACCATATCTAGGGATTCATATATGTGAATTCATAGTAGAACCATCATGTAATGGGATACAATATAGTTTCGTTGATGTAAGGGTGTACGAATAATGGAACATAGTATTCTATTTTTGTTAACATCAGGGGATTTTTAATAAGATCTATATTAGGGGATTTAAACTTATGTACTAACTGAAAAAAATCTCAACTTTCCTGAATATTTATTTTTGGCATGTAAAAATAGGTGAATCAAGTTTCAATATTTAGTTATAAAACCATAAGAAATGAATTCTCATTTAAGTAGTATTTAGAATTGAAGAATGTAACATATGAGAATTTATATACAAAGATGAAAACAAAAGAATAATAATGAAATAATGTTTTTCTATATATTCATAAATAATTCATATATGATTGAGCTAATGATTTACTATTATTTGGTATTATGGACCAAGCTATGATGAATTATCACTATATTTTGAATGTCATAGTTTTCCATGTTGATAAATATATTTCTTTTAAATATTGAATAATGTTGACCAATATATGAGATGGGTTGGCATAATAAATGATGAGCTATGTCGAATAAATAACTAGATGGTATTATATATTATGAAAAGTCAATCATCTTTGTGTCCACGGAATTTTATTTACCTGTATGGATGAAAAAATGGTTAATTTTGGAACACAGTATGAGGGAATATGAATATAACCAACATGATGGTTTTTTGAGATTTCAATAGATATTACATATGAAAAAAATTCTTTTATTTAATTTATAATTTATTTCTTATGGGTAAAAATAACTTATTATTTTAAAATTATTAAAATTGAATATGATATAATAGATTATTTTTAATGTTTCGTATTGTAATATTTTAATGAAAATAAAATATATCACTGATATAAAATATATACAAACTCCTCCCAATAATATATATGTTAGAATGATCAAAAAATGGAGATAGATGATGAGGAACTAATATGGAAGCATGTGAATATGGTGTTTTGATGGTATATAATCCATATTATTTAGTGAATGTGGAGATGTAGTTTCTCAAGAATCTAGATGCATCAATATTTAATGTACATACCAATCATATTCTACTAATTTTCCTCAAAACTCATGGTTTTTTCAAATTTGTGTAATATCTATTTTGAATATTTTTGACGGCTCAATATGATAGATATATCATAAGTTTTTTATGAACATAACTTCTATTTAATGACAATATCATATTGTGTGGACAATTTTTATTATACTTGTTAGTAGATAGTACAAACCTATAGAGGTTAGGGTATGTTTTCTGAACCAATAGTTAGTGGATTATTCCTCACTGAACCACTATTAGTTGATAATAATATTCTACTATATAAATCGTAGATGAGGATAGCAACCACTTATAAAAAGAATTATGTTCTCAAAATTGATTTGAATGATGTAGTAATTTTTATGTGTATTTTTCAATATTATTTTGTGCATTTTTCATGAATAGTATTAAGTATATAATCAATAATGAGAAATAATTTTTTTCCAACAATATAGTTTTAACTCTATAGTTTTTTTGAAATTATAAAATGGTAAACTATATAATTTCACACTGCCACATAGTATTATTGTTCAGTTCATAGAGTCATAAAAATATGTAAATTATCCATAAATATTTTATTTTTCTAATTGGTGATTGTTTATAGGATAATATCTCATTAGGTAATAAAATATTAATTAACCATTATCTAGAATATAGTTATTTTAATTTATTTTATTCAAATTAATGTATACTTTAATATTAATTTGATATAAAAAATAGTATTTTTTTTCATATGGTGTTGTTTTTCATAGAGTACTGTATAATGTCTACAATCAATGTCACTGAATCTCTATAAAAAATTATATTTTTTTATGATTTTTTACTATATTTAATATGATTTATATTTTCTTGTAATTTTAATCGATTATAAAATGAAACATTTCAACATATATATTTAACTGTAGATCTAAAATGCTATTAATATTAATTGGTAAAACCCTAACCATTTATAGAAATTTATTAGGCTCATTTACAGTTACTCAATTTCCTTGTGTAGCATACCTTTTGTTTGGGTTTTACCTTGGGGTCTATTTGGTAGAAAATTTTACAAAAATGAATGAAAGAGGGAAGTGCATGGTTGGTGCATGGTTTTCCCAAACATTGTGCCACTGGATAATAAATTATAAACACCTAGATGGAGAGGTTTCTCAAAGATGGAACATTATTTTTCAATCCATACACACTAAAATTAGTAATCATATACCCCCTGATAGAGGCACCCAATTATGTTTCATATTAATTAGAAACTATGTGACCTATGTAGTAAACCATGTGTGTAGTTTAAATTAACCTAAATTTTTTCTAAAATACACGAACACTATATTAACCATAAATCAACCCCCGGTGATCCCCTAATGATTACTATCACTTGTAGAGGCTTATGAATGATTTACTAGTGCTCTTGACATCCTCTCATGCCGACTCAATGCCTATGTTGATGATCTTAACCCCTTCTAGTTAGAGGATCTCATCCCATGTAGCTTCTCTCATATTTATTGTTTATCCCTCATATTTTAGAGTGATGTTAATCTCAATATTATTGGATCAAGATATAGTATTTTTAGATCTAGATTTAGGATTATGGGATATTTATTTTTGAATCAAGAATTAGGGTTTATGATCCAGATCTCATTCAATGTCGTTGTGCTACAAAAATTGGGAATTTCCTTTGGAAAGTGTTTACCTAAAACATGATATAGGTGATCTAACATTGAAATACCAAACGATTTTTTATTACATTTAAGTAATTGTATAATTTATATTGCGTGAATGAAAATTGATTTTTCCTACATTAAAATAATTAATTAGGTAAATTAACTAATTAAATTATTTTTTTGGAATTGGGAATATATAATTAATTGAGATTGAAAAATAAATTAAGTAACTTTAGTTGATTGAGATAAAACAGTTAATTGATTAATTAATTTTGGTTATTGAATTATTTATGTAGGAATAATTAATTGATAAATTAATTATTGGAATTTGTGTGTTTGTGTATCTGATTAATTAATTTTCTAATTAATTAATGGAAGTAAAGTGTTTAAATAATTGATGAATTAATTAATGGATGTAACGTGATTATATAATTTTTGAAATAAATAATGGGTTGATGAGAATAATTTATACATGACTTCATTAATATAGGTAATGCGATTATTTAAATTTTTGTATAAAAAATGGGAATGATGGGATTAATTACATGATGAATTATTTAATAGAGATATGGTGGTTATTTAAATTGTTGAATTAATTCATGGGAAAAATGTGATTAAATAATTGTTTAATTAATTAATGGAAGTAATGTAATAAATTAATTGTTGGAAAAATAATGGGATTGGTGGTATTAATTATTTAATGAATTAATTAATTGAAGTAATGTTATTATTTAATTGTTGAATTAAATATTGGTAAATATGGTATTAATTAATTGGAAAATAAATTAATAGAGGTAAAGTGATTATTTAATATTGGAATTAAATAATTGATCTGATGAGATTAATTATTAATCAATTAATTAATGGAGGTAATTTGATTATTTAACTCTATAATTAAAAAATGTATTTGGTGGGATTAATTAAAGATAAATTAATTGAAGAAATGTGATTATTTAATTTTAGAATTAAATAATCCAATTTATGGGATTGATTAATTGAGGAATTAATTTATAGAGGTAATGTGATTATTTATTTATTGAAGGAAATAACGAGATTGATGGGATTAATTAATTGCATAATTAGTTAATGGATGTAATCTAATTATTTAATAGTTAAATAAAATATTGGGATAGGTGGGATTAATTAATTTATGAATTAATAATTGAAGTAATGTTATTAATTAATTTTGGATTAATTAATGGAATTGACATGAAAAACTTATTGGTCAATTAATTAATGGATGTAATGTTATGATTATTGATCTGGATTAATTATTATTTCTGATTAATTATTGGATCATTCTGAAATTGTAAATACTGAATTGGACAATTAATTGTTGATTTAATTTGTGATTTATTGAAATTGTGGGATTTTGGGGAATAATTAATTGATTAATTAATTTTGGAATATTGAATTGTGAATGAGAATAATTAGTTATTGAATTTATTTTGGTATAACGAGTTTTCAAATTGCATAACTAATTGATGAATTAATTATTGGATATTTAGATTTGGAGTTGAATAATTAATTAATGAATTAATTATGGGGAAGTTATATTTCCAATTGAATAATTAAATGATGAATTAATTATTGGATATTGACATTGGGAGTTGAATAATTAATTTTTGAATTAATTATTGGATAATGAAATTTCTAATCGAATAATTAATTATTGAATAAATTATGGGATATTAAGATTGTGAATGGGATAATTAATTTATAAATTCGTTATGGGAAACAGTCATAGTGAATTTAATATTAAATTGTTTAATTAATTATGAGACATCGATATTTTTGACTTGGATAATTAATTTTTGAAATAATTATAAGATATTGATATTGTTGATTTGGATAATTAATCATTGAATTAATTATGTGATATTGAGATTATTGATTTTGAAAGAAAATTGTGGAATTAATTGTGTGATTTTGAGTTTATTGATTTTGATAATTAATTATTGAATTAATTATTTGATATTGAGATTTTTTATTTGGATAATTGATCATTTAATTAATTATGAGATACTGAGATAGTGGATCATAATAATTAATTTTATAATTAATTATGGAATATATAGTTAGTGAATATTGATTAATTAACTGGTGAATTAATCAATGGATGTGATTTAGTTAATTAACTATTTAATTAATTAAGGGGATTGATGTGATGAGCTAATTTTTTAATTAGAAATGAGAATGATAATATCAATTAATATTTGAATTAATTAATATGAAGATGTGAATATCCATTTATTTAATTTGATTAATTTATTTGTGAAGTAATTAATATTTTTTGTGATATATGCTAATTGTGATAATGAATGGTAACATGAACATTAAAAAGTGAATTATGATAATGAATGGTAAAATGGATAATCAAATGTGATTTGTGATTATGAATGGTAACATTGACATTCATATGTGTTAAAAAACAATGAATGGTATGAGTGGGATCATGTGTTAATTAGGATTTATAATTGTAATATACACATTCATATGTACTTTAAAAAAATGAATACTAATTGTGGAATTCATATGTTAACTATGACTGTGAATGGTAATATGGAAATTAATATATGTTAATTGAGACAATGAATCATAATAATGGAATTCATATGTTAATTGAGATGAAGGATATTATCTATGGCATTACAAGATCTAATATCACATGGCGGTACATTATTATTGGGCTTGAAAAGAAGAAGGCATTGAGGCATGGGTGTCTTGGGGAACCCTGTGGTTTTTTTGTGGTTAAATAAATATTAATTGAAAATCCATTAACTGAATACTTATTCATTTTAATAATTTCATTACAAAATAGCCTATACTATTATTTGAGTTGATACTATTTTAGATGACATCGGCAGTTTCCTACTGAGTTATAGTCACACCCTACATGGGCTACATAATTAGTACTGAAATAGCCTTTATGATTTCAGGATCGGATACGGGGAACGACCCTATGTTAGATGGATTATCTAGGATGGAGTATGGATGAGGAAAATGGAAGTGGTTTGGACTCCACTGGGGAATTTTCTTGTCTTTCCATTTTAGTATCATTTTAAAACACGGAATGTACATTATCATGACATGTCTATTATTCAGTTTTGATACTATATATATAGTTTGGGTCATCCTAATATACATTTATTATCTAGTTTATGTCATAAAATTTGGTTATTCTTATTATTTATTTTGGTGTATTACTATGATAAAAATTGGTTCTAGTATTCCCATGATCGATTTGAGACCCTCACTTCTAGTTGATAACCTATTACGTATGAGGATGCACACTTCAGGGTATATCATGGACCAACTCAGGGGACCGGTGAGTGGTACTTGGGTTGGGATGTTACAATGTGGTATTAGAGAAGGTTTTATTTTATTTTTTATTTTGTCTTTCTATTTGGGTAATGTAGACAGGGGAATATGATGAGTCAGGCCATGGTTATGATCTTGTATATTGAAGTAGCTAACCCATGTACTAGGAGAACCCATGTACCCATTGATTCATCATATATTTTAGTAGTGGAATGCTTTTCTCTCATTGGGTTCTCATGGACACTTTACCCAGATATTTTTAATGGTTCTCCCATCTGTAGCAGGGTATAGACCTACTTTCAAAAGATCGACATTAAAAAGGATTATCATTCCCAACAATTCTTAGGGAATCATATTTATTGATAGGATTGGTGGTCGACCTCATCGCACCAATTTTGATGGAATTTTCGCCAACTCTGGGACACTCTTATAGATTTAATATATGTTTTCGAATCTCTTCCTAATGCTAATAAAGAACTAGTTAATCAGAAAAAATGTTCATTTTCTACTTCTCTCATCAAAAAATTAAAGGTAGTCTCATTGTAGAACTGAGGGTAGTGAAATCTCTTTTATGAATCCATCATATGTATTCAAGGTTCTTCATCCATTTTCTTGATGGCGAATAGCTACTTTATGTGATAAATCCATATGATTAAATTTTGTATAATGTGCTACCACGTGAGGAGGTGGTTAATATTCTAAATCTAGGATTGATCCATTATGAGGCTTCCTATATATCTTGGTTATTTTAAGAGTCAAATCACACATAATTTGTTAATCCAGTTCAGTTTAGTGTCATGTGGAGAGGATATACATGTTCGTACTGAGACCCCTGATTTGTGGGCTCAGGTATTAGGAAGATATCCTACATATCCTAGTTACAGAAGGAATTGGATTCATCATAGTCTAATTTATTTGATATTACACATTGTGGTTTCCCATACCATTATGGAGGTCCATAGCAGTGATGTTCAAATTATTGAAACTCTATAAGACCATGTTATCCAATCTCACATTGAGAAACAATGTATATTAAGTAATCAATATCATTGCTCTTGATAGGGGGCTTAGATTCTGGGGTTTCCCGGGATGATAAATATGGATCTCGATCTAAAAGAAGAGGTGTCCTACATATCTAGAATGTGGTGGGAATCAGAGACTTCATAGTTTCCCTACACCCTTGGGACTGTCCTCAAGGTATACAGCCTTATATAAATGGTTTTTATATTATAATATTCATTGGAACTTTCATACTGGGACCACCCCTCATGAGTGGATATTTATAATATCCAATGAGATTTTCATTACATCCCCCTAATCCCATGTGATCTATGCTCGATGTGAGAAACAAGGAGGAACATATGATTAGTCACATGGTGTATATATGTGGGACATGTAGATAGGTATAGTCCTTTGGATGTTTGGTATAGATATCAAACCACGAAAAATAATCCTACATATCTTCCTAATTGAAGTAATTAGAGTTATTGTAGTCCATTTATCCATTAACCTATTTATAGGATAAGGTGGACGATCAATATTGGGAACATTATGAATGACATCACTATTTTGGGATTGCAAGGGGCTCACAAAGATAGATTCCCTATTTATCAGTGATATGATTATGTTGTCGATAGTGGGGGATTTATGACCATGGAATTACCTTGAAACCCTTGGGTATATTGTGATGTTTCTATGATCACTTAAACTCCCTAATCTCACGCTAGATATGCTCATTATGAGAAATAATGGTCAACATGTGATCTATGTCATTTGTTTGGATATTGGGGTTAGATTTTGGGATCATATAGAATAATCAATGGGAATTTGAAAACATGAAGACATGGAAAACACATCGTAAATATGGTAGGAATCAATTTCATCATTCATTACTTTGTACTAGGGACTACACAGTCTGGTTGACCGTATAGAATATCCTACTTGTCTAGAGGGGGTAGCAAGGACCATTTGACTTGTTCGAGGGAATTTCATGTCCTTTTTGGCTTGTCCTGGATTCAATTGCATGACCCGGTAGTCCTACCCTGGAATTCATCCCATGTCATGTATTGA
The DNA here is from genome assembly GCA_963277665.1 of Viscum album. NCBI lineage: Eukaryota > Viridiplantae > Streptophyta > Magnoliopsida > Santalales > Viscaceae > Viscum > Viscum album. Next base: position 471,610,148 of record OY728123.1, read on the forward strand.
AAAATTAGGGGGGGTGTCAGAAGAGTCAATGTGACATAGTCTAAAGTATGTTCTGTGTCTTAGCTAACATCCATAGAGGTCATCGTGGGACCTCGTCGTCAGGTTTGGATGGTGTCATGGGTCTCGCCTAGCTTTCCCAATGGGTGTATTTTGAGCTTGTTTGTCTTTCCCAGATGAAACAGTTAGACTTGAATGATTTGAGAAAACACCATTACATGATTTAGGAGATGTATCTAGAGTTCATTGTTAGGTAAGGGTAATGTACCTAGAGGGTCTCACGAGACGAAGGTGGTGTCCCCAAAGGGACAATGTGACTTGGTTTGACATGTCTAAGGGACATCCCATGTCTTGAACAACATGTTGAAGGAATTTATTGAGATCTAATAAACATGTATTGGATCTATCACATATCATTATATGACTCATATAATGTGAATAAGGGCCATTGATCATGTCTTTATTCCAGTTATCCATCTTTGTTCTTCATTTTATCCCATGTATTGTGAATGCCATTACATTGTTTAATACCAGATTATTTTAAGTCTCATGTGTTCTTGAAGACTTTTCGAATGTTCTTCACATGCCTTTCTAGTATCCCATTGTGTGATCTATGAATGATCACATAAAGAACCTTACGTATGGCTCATGATCTCTCTGACTGGTTGTCGGTATATTACCAGACAAAAAGATAGTCGATCATGTGATCAATTTCTAAAATGAGTCTACTCTGATTCTTGGGACTCCAGAACTCAAGAGATTACTTCACCTAGTAGCCTATGCATTTTTCATACTAGGGTGGGGAATTTATAAAACTCTCCACCCCAAATGCTTGCTGATTTTTCCAGGTTATCTGGTGTTGATCCAGGTTGGAGTCGGTGATGTGGGATAGAACGACGCGGTTTTGTGAGTCTCTATCATGGGTTATTCCATGTGAACCTCCTAATTTTTAATAGTCACATGTATATTTTATCAATAATTACTTTATAATATTATTTATGATTAATTATGGCTTGTTTGATCAAGCAGACATGTCAAAAGGATTTACATCATGTCGTATGGACATGCCCAAGGAACTTCACAATAGAAAAGGTTCCTATTTAAAGGCATTCTCGAGATGCTTAAGGAAATGTATAGGGATTTCGTCGAGACAAGGTTACTTTTTCAGGGAGCCTCCTATGAATGTTTTGTGGACTCACAAGGCATGTCAGAAGAATTTTATGACCATGAATACCTTTGGCATCTTCTCTATTTTATTTCATTTTTATGTGATAATGTTATGAGTCATGAAATATTTTATAAGCATCATCAAGGAAAATTAATCTATCTTTTGGTGACTCATCATGTGAAAAATATAATCCATATGGGGGTGTATGAGAATTTCATGGAAAAATTCATAATTTTTCCTTTAGTGAACTGAGGGAGAAGTGAAGAGTTTCCTTAACATTCCTAAGGACCTGTGTATGATGCAACCCACAATTCAATGGGAATTCGCGAGATGAGGAATAAAATATGTTAGGGACTGGATGTGCCTTAAGGATCATCAGGAGAATTTATGATGTCCTTAATAAACTACAAGTACTTCTATCCCCCACTCCATTATACGCTTCATTTTATTTTACAATTGTTCTGGAGTTATGAGATTTTTCATGTGTAATGTAAAGGAAATTTACTCAATATTTCTATGAGGCCCCACGTGACCAATATGGGTCATGTTGGGGTGTGCAATAATTTTTAATGGAAAACTGTTCCATTCTTAATTAGGGAGTCCATGGGGAGGTGCAAAGTCACTAAAACATGACAATGGAATTCTATGCAGTGAAGCTGAAAAGTCAAAGGGACTTAACAAGATGTGGTGGAAACGCCACTGAGGTATTGTGTCATGTCACATGCCTTTCAATGACCGCAATTACCTGTCATCACTTCCCTTTTATAACTTTTTTATTCTTAAATGGTTCTAGAGTTATGGGAATTTTCATGGATATCACCGAGGAAATTTATCCATTTGAATGATGTTATAGCTCAAGGACATTAAAACCGCAGGGGGACACTCCCTATGGTATAATTCCACTTCCTTCTTGAGGGAATTTATGTTTGTTTTAAAGGAATTTGTGAATGAAAAACAATGTGACCTGGGGACATTCAACTGGTTGTCACCATACATCCATTTTCGATCTGAAGAGAAATTGTGAGAGTAGGATGGTCCATTGAAGGAGACTATAAGGGATTCACCATAGGTTATGTGTTCTGTTTAAAGACTTCATGTGGAATTGAAATGGTCCCATGATCACAAGTCCCTTAGAGGTTCATATAATATGCAAGCCTCATTACTTTTATGGGTAAGGTAATAACATACTAAAGTATTTCTTCCATTTCTGTTTTTTATTCTTATTTAGCAGGCATCAACAAATACCCCTCACGAATGCCATCTAGGGGGACAAGGACTTATTTCTGTTGATTTCTAATGCCCTCCTGAGTCTTTGGAGGTGCCACAAACTAGTTCCAGAAGTGAAATTTTGTCTACTTGGATATGTTTGGTATTCCGTGAAACATTATATATATGGGGGAGGGGTGGAGAGTAACTCATTACACTAGACATCCCTTCTCTAAAGAGCTCCTGTTTTTGCAACAATATAGTCCCTCCATCAAGGGATTTTATCGTGAACCCTTATTATGAGCAACACTCGTGAGTCTTCAATGGATGTATTTTTTGTCAAAAATCGTTCGCCAGATTGCCTCTTCCATAGGTATTTTTCCAATCCAACTGTGAATTATACTATAGAAATTTCTGAAACTCCACCTACAAGGTTTGTGGTTGTTTTTAGGACTTCTCCATGTGGGCTGATTAGATAATTTGATCACATGAAACATCCTCTGACCATATTTAGGTCACATGAGAATGAGTCTTTAGGGAGGTCGTTATGATCATGTCACACCCTGTATGAGTTATATGATCCACATGTTCTCTGGATTTTAGACAATCCACATAATTCTTATGTGGTTCACAAATCTCTTGATGAGTTATGTGACGTGCATGTTGTCACCAAATCATTCAAGCATTTATTTTAGTGAAATGAATCAATGTTCCCTTTGTTTGACATGTTACACTTACTTATATTATGATGGATTCATGTTTTCATTAGGGTTCCTTAGCTATGGCCAATAAATGTTCCTTGATTTCTAGAAATCATAATACTGATATCTGATATCACATCCATACAGATAATGAGAATCTAATGGGATTCCTCTCACCCAACCTCCAAAAATACCGTTTGTCTCATCGACTCCCTCTATACATGTGTGGATTACTACATTATTAAACCATTAAGCCCTCCGTATTTTAAGTAACCATTATTCTGAGTGAATAAATCTCTTGGCTGCATTCTGAAAAAAAAATTTGAGGGAGGTCAGCATGATACACCTCAATCCCAGGGTTTTTCTTATCTATTAGAAAACACTCAAATAGATTTGAATGATTGTTACTTCAGTTAACAACATATCTCTCAATGTTATACAAATATAATCGCATCTTCACTAGAAAATTCTCATGTCATGTGGTATTTTAAAATTGGATTTTCTCCCTGGTGGAAAATTTTCTCAAAAACAGTCATGGACATTTTGGGTGAGGAAAATATATTTTGAGTTTTGTGATGATATATGTAGGGTTATTATTTATGATGGAATATTAATCACTTAATTATTCACCTATCTCCATTATTACCTCTTTCAAAAGATAATGAACTGTTGGTTCCCTTTATCCAATAAATTTAAAATTTCCATTAGTGATGTAGGAATAAACATGTGAGGCATTTATTAGTTTAGTAGAATTATCCAACTTGGGAAAATGTATGATGAAATTATCCCCACAATGGATATTTTTGATGATCCTCAATAGAAACTAGTTTTGGAAACCGAGATTCTTATAATGGTAAGAAGAAATTACAGAAAGAGATAATGATGTGCCCATTTATCTCTTTCATGGATTAGATAAATATGTTCTTCTACAGTAGTAGAGTTAGAGAAACCTCTATTAACCCTTGTAAGTGTCCCTCCACAAAATTCCATGATAGTGGTTGCTCATATTGGTCTATATTAGTATATGGGGATTATACCTCATGGGGATATTTTGTAAAATCAAATATCTCAATAAAGATAATACTGGAAGGGTTCATAGGAATGTTCTTGAATGGGTGGATCTTTAAAGTTGGGGACACGTGTTCAAGAATCTGTGTTTTCACACCGGTGATGGCATCATGACATGAATATGGGAGACACCTTAATATGACAGTACTATTCCTTGTGTGCCTTTATCAAATTTTGGGTCTTATTCAATAGGGTAACACATTTTATAGGATTAGTGCTCCTCTCCAGTTCCTATTTGGGTGGATATGGGAGAATTTCCATTTTTATGAATATTTTAATGCGTCCTGGATCCTGGATTCCATATTCTATCTAATACTGTTTTACATATCTGGGGTCAAGTCTATGTCTCTATGTCTAACTGCGGTCAAAGGTGGAATTTGTTAATCTGGTAGTTTTTACTCTACTACATTACATGCACCATGTGACCCTATAATTGATGGCAACAACTGTTCTCTTGAGGAAAGGTATTATATAACCACCCTTTGGTATGGGGTCCTCGCAGCCATGGTGGGCGAGCTGGTCATCTATGATCCATAAAACCCAATAAATTCATTTGATATATTAGCTATATTTAGATATTTTTTCCTATTCCATTGGTCAATGTTTGTGGGGAGAAACATCCAAGTGTTATCTGCCAATTTTGGTGGTGGTGAAATGTTGAGACACTGAGGCTGAGATTATGCTTCTTCTTATTAATGCTTTTTATTGTTTTATTAACTAGTATTATGCAAAATATTGGGAAATATATTATTCTAATGGTATATTAGGTCGGTTAATCCATCCTGTGGGATAGCCTCCTACATCACTGATGACTCTATCTATGGTGTCGATGGAATTGATAGTAGACCTTGGCGAGGCATCAATAAATAGACCCCTTTGGATGATTACCACTCAGAAAGTGAAATTGATTTCATTAAAGAATATCATCATCCAATTCAGGCAATAGATAATGTTGATGTCGATGTAAGATCACATGAGGCTTCTTATCTTGTTTCTTCATTGACATGTGTTGTTGGTTATACTTCTTCCACATCTACCCCATTGCCTGTAGAGGCTCAGTCACATTGTAGATGGATTTGGGAACATATTTATACATTGATTATTGATACCTAATTGAAAATATTCTACAACCAAGGGGAACACCACCATTGTAATTTTTATGACATAGGGAATGATGAATGTGAATAACATCCTTTGTATGAAATTACACAGAAAATCTTCTTGGATCAAGAACATTTTCCATGAATGAAACTGATCTACACAATTTTCACTATAAGGATTTCCTCATTAATCAAATGAGGGATATAATGGATGTATTGGAACATGGTCTCTAGTCATTATTTTAAATTTAAGTGTAGATGGATTCTTAAATTGAATAGGTATAGAGGTATGAAGAGATGATTACTTATTTAATTCCAACAATTCGAAATTGTCATCCTTATTGGCCACTACTCAATGTGGGGTTGAGAAATTGGCCACTCTAGTCAAATCTCTTCATCCTATGCCTGAAGTGTAAGAATCTTAGAGAGTTTCACCCAAGTAAACATTTGATCCCTCTCTTTAGACTTCTATGCATCTTTCCATCAATGCCAACCATCTTTTATTATGACTCATCTTTTGTTTTGTACACACATTTTTTGATGAAGCCTCATGGGACTCCAAATTGTGAAGACTCATCCCACATTTTCATCCAATGAATGGATAAATTTTCGGATCATTCATCAAAATTATACAGATTCTATTTCGTCATGATTTGTATGATATCTTAATGCTCTCACATTCCGGTAATTTCTATCAATACTAATAACTTTTTTTAAATTGAGTGAACTTGAATTATATGAATTAAATATTGAAATTATTAGATATTTCCTCTAAGATATTTCCATGAATACACATCATCATGTGATTATTTATTGATAATCAATTATAGAAATCTTGAAATAATGTTTTTTGTAGAAAAAACTTTTGAATACGAGATATGTCTTGAATGAAGATTGCTTTGTCTTTATCTAAAGTCAATAGAATTTGATAAGGAAGTATGATCATGTCAGGACTATATGGGTATCCTTAAAAACATGGAAGTGTGAATTACTATTTTTCGTTGGTTTAGGTTCTTTTATCTTGGACATGATATCTCTTTATTTTATGTCCCTTAGCTGAGACATGATATTTATTATGTTTAAGTCATTTATCCCAAACATGATATCTTTTTAGTTTAAGGTCTTCTACTTAAATTCCTTTTAGTTTAAGTTAATTCAATTTAAGGCCTTTTAGTTTAAGGTCATTTAGATCAGAACTCCTATCAAATTAGTTTAGGGTATTTTAGATCGGACCTTCAATTGATTTAGTTTAAGGCATTTTATCTCTGACATGATATCACATTATTTTAAAGTAACTTATCCTGGAACTAATATTTCATTATATTAGGATCATTTAACTCAGACATGATATCAATTTAGTTTAAGGCCTTTTAGGTTGGACCTGATACTACTTTTGTTTAAGGTATTCTTTTCTCATACTTGATACATCATTATTTTAATGTCTTTTACCTCGGATAGGATATCTGATCTGAGATGTGGTGAAAACAATCCATGAATGACCTAAAATACACTGATGTGTTGTGTTTGTTCTATTCTGGCATTGAGGCATAGAAGTATTAGAAGGACCATTTTTTAGAATGAATCATTTTTTAGACAACCATATGATCATATGAAAAATCCATATGCATGTATTTATAGTATAGAAAAGGGTCTTAAATCTGGGTATTCTTTCTAGGGGATAAGGAAGATTTGTGGAGGTGATATCTATTGATGGATAAATATTAGAGATCCTAGGTCTGCCATGATAGTTGGAATATGGTTCATGTAAATCATAAACAGACAGTATGAGTACATGAATATGAAATGGTGTAGACATATTGGCCTTGTCCTATAAAATTATGAGATTCGAGGTTCCACCGAGGGGTTTCTAAGGCTCAAAAGGATTTGGATCCTTTCTAGAAAGAGGAAGATTCATTTTTTGGTTGGTTAAGGCCCCTATCCATCTGTTTAGTTCCAAGAGAATGATGATATACACCTCTCTCCGAAGGACAAAATATAATTGTGGAGACTCAAACATCTAGATGATGAAGTTGGATATAGAAGGAAGGATTTCGATGAAGGGTTCTAACACCATATAGAAATTAGGTCTCAAATCAAGAACCTCAATCCCCATGAAATGTGGTTTCGAATCACATGTTTTGGGATATCAAAGGGTAGGGAATGCTGTTTCATAGTCTATCTATGAGAAAGTGTATGAAACATTCAGATGCAATTTCAAGGATATCAAATCCATAGTTAACGTTTAGTGTAAGGATTTTCAATCCTAACCCAGAGTTCTCGCGTCCAAAAGATGATATGTGATAGTTATACATGGAGTGGTTCAGACAAACTAAGGTGTTGAGTGATATAGTGAAGATTTCAAGTCTCATAAGTATCATAATGTCCTTTTTCAAAGTATCAAATTTGGTTGATGACCATAGGCGCATATTCAGGAGCCATGTGAATGTATGCATAGTCAAGAAAATGGTCATTGAAGTTGGATATCCTTTCCAAGGTCCATGGAAGAATTTAATGTTTCAAGACACCATGAATCATGAAGTGTTATCTATAGAAAGGGTAAAATATAAGGAGGGTTCAAGTAACTTAAAATTTGTGCCACTACTTAACAAATGTATTCTCATGGGGAGGAAATATGAAAAACCATTAATATGATTTTTTTCCATGTCCTGGGGGGGTCTAGTAAGCAAAGCATGTATTTTAGAAGGGATATAGAGTAGAACATATGAGCATTATTCCTTATCTGTCTGCAGGCTAATTTGTTCCTAATCTCTTAGAATGATTTGTTTTGTGGGAGGGGACTAAACATTTTCTTCGGTCCACCATTGTGGGTTTTCGACCTAAAAAGTTTTTTATCTCTTTTATTTCAGGTTTATGCTGTAAAAATTTCAAATATTATGGAATATAGTTTAAGTATGTACATATTTGAAAATAATATAGGAAATTTAGTATCATGGCTCAAATTGACATATTATGGGACATATTAAAAAAGATACTAATTAGGATACCCATGGTCAAGAGAACCCCATCATCCTTCTGAGTGGGGATGAAAATGTTGTAAATCATGGATTAAGGTTCTACACCATGAGTAATGATATGGAACAATCACATCAAGAGTAGTTCAAACATGTAGTGGTGTTAATTTCATCCATAATGATTTTGGGGGTCACATAGATCAGAATGTACATATTTTAACGTGACAAATTCGGTTGAAGACCATAGGGGAATAAGTATGATCCATAGGAATACATGAAAAGTCAATAATGGGGTCCTTGAAGATGAATATCGTTTCTAGGGGCCATGGAATATTTTAGCAATCTGAGACACCAATGGCATGATGTGTGGCTTATGGATAGTGGTGCATTAAAAGATGGTGGATACCCCCTTACTGTGGTCGGCCTGGGGATGTCGCTTGTGTTCCATTGGTAAGGAATGAAAATTGGATGATGGTATTACCTATTTAACATCATATACTGGGGATGTGCTTCCCTCCAAGCATTTGAACATTGTGTTGTAAGGACGTATTTCAATGAAGTTTAACATCATGCGATAAGGATATACTTCCATCTAGTTTAACGTTATGTTGTAAGGATGTACATTCATATAGTTTAACTTCATACTGTATGAAAATACTACCATGTAGTTTGACAGCATGTTGTATAGACATAATTCCATGAGTTTTAATGTAATGTGTTAAGGATATAATTCAATGCAGTTTGACATAATCTAGTAAGGACATACATCCATAAATTTTAACATCATGCAGTATGTACGTACTTCAATGGAGTTTAACATCATGTGGTAAGGACACATGAACCAATGTGAATGTGTGGAAATGTCATTGTTGTCCCCAAATATGGAAACATGTATATCACAACATATATCATTGTTATTAGAATAAAGCTACACATATTTTTGAATGAAGCCTCCTACGAATTTCTAACCGATATTCACAGAGGGGTGAACCTTTATAGTTATTTGTTGTGTCTCTTATCAGAGTTTGAAATCTGGAATCAATACATATCCTACAAGGGTAGGAATCATGTCACACATAGTGATTGAATGTGGAATACTCTATGAAGGTCTGACCCATACATAAGGGTGGGAATTATTTTCATTACCCATTGCACCTGTGCCTATGATTAGAGTTCCATGTGTCACTACATATCTTCTGAAAACAGGAATCAAGCTACACATAATTCTTAAGGAGTATGTAGATTAATGTCATCCTCTAGGGAGGAGGGTGAACTGACATGAATAAATGTAAATGGTGCAGTTGGGCACAAAGATGGATGTTTGGGCATCACTACATTTCTCAAGAGGATGCGAATTAATCCCGACGTAGTTCTTGAAATATGATATATTTTAATTTCATGTGGTGGTGACGAGGGTCGATCGATGTGAATTGATGGGACAGTTACAATTGTTCCCAAGAGTGTAAATTTGAGTATCACTGCATATCTAATGAAGATGAAAATTAAACAACTTGTAGTTCTTGGAAAACCATTTTGTTTAACTTTATATGGCAAGTATATCGACCATGCATTTTAAGGTCACGTGGTAACGACATTGACAATGAATTTTAATTTCATGTGGCGATGACTCATAAAATACCTTTTGGGTACCTTTATTCCTGGCATAAGAGGCCAAGTTCCTACCATAATTCCTATGGTCACCGCAGTTAATCTCGATGTGAGAAACAATGAATGACAAAAATATCCCTATAATTAAGAGATAGAAGGGGGTATTACAGGGGAATTTCATTACATTTTGTGGGTGTACAAATATATTGGATTGAGGTTTCTATATGTATCTCACTGGAAATGGATTTCAATCCTATCGTAGTTCTAGAAGTACCATGTAGTTTAATGTCATGCGACAAGGACATAAATGACTCGACGCGAATAGAGATAGATATAATGGGTCCATGAAGTTTTTTGTCCTGGCGTAATGACATTGGGTCACCCATTACAAAAATAATATAATCCCATGGATGATCCCATGAATAGATTTTCAAGTGTTACTATGTATCAAGTGATGACAGAAATAAAAACATGCATAGTTCTTAAGAAACCATGTAGTTTAATCTCTTGTGGAAGGGGCGAACTCCATACAGTTTAACATGTTGGGGTCCAGATGAATGATTGGACTTACTCTGAAATGGATTCCTAGTATTACATCTTATAAAAAAACATTATTGAGAAACAATTCTTTGGTGAGAGGGGTGGAATGCTCTCCATCTATTGTGGCCTATTAGTAAGCCTCGTTGTGGTAGTACTTATATATCATATAAGGTTCCTCATATTTGTGTTCAATATTTAGGGGTTTCTTTCTTGGTATCATTCGGGTTCTAGGGACCAACACCAGTTCTCCATTGAGGAATTAGCACAAGTGCCGTTTTTTATTGATGTCTCATGTAGCCTGATTCACGTTGAACTTATTGTTGTACAATGTGTGTAACCTATTCTCATTAATCCATTTCAATTTATACAGTTGCCTTTAAAATTTACAATCGTATGAGATTTTTATATAAATTTATACATTAGGAGATGGATTTTCTACTTCAATGGATCATAATGAGTTAGTCCCATACACTACTGAGTTTGGAGTTTCAAATGTATTAGTATGCGTGGTGGAATGATAGGTCCATAATGCATTGTTGAATTTATATAGACAAGAATTTTTTTACCTCTTCACCATATTATGGATAAAAATTTATAGATACATATTGAGGTCCTCTACCATTCCATTTTTTTCTTCATGAAATGGACATGATTGAATGTACAAAAAAATTTCCACTTGTTAAATATTCATCAATTTTGCAGAACAGTATTTGGTTCATTTGTTTTTCAATACTGTTTTGGGGACCCCAAACCTAGTGATGATATGTGACTTAACATAGTTGATGACATTCTTTATCCTGACCTCCTTGAGGAGTATGACCTTTCCCATTTGGAAAATAATTCTGAATATGTTGGAATATACCTGAACTACATAGCTATGGCTGGGGATATGGCCTCATCACATCCATCCCCCAAATGAAGAACAACCATAAATATTTATCTTTTTATAGAAATTATTGAGGTTGATGAGTGGGGATTCCAAGGATTTTTAATGCATGAAATTTCTTGGTAAATTCCATGCATTAATATATCATTGTTTTCCAGTATCATCCTAGCCTATTGATCTTGTGGGAGAGCCTTCTCCTGGGTTGATGGGGCCCACAACATCCTTCCGGGAATTCTTCCATGATGGTAGTGATATCTTTTTCTTCTATATATATGAGGAGGATCCCAGAAAATCCACACTTGTAGAGGATTTTCTTCTCATTCAGACCACCCTATAGGGAAATGTTTGTTGTATTATGAAAAATATATTCCCTTATGGCTCTTTCCATTAGAAGAGTCCCATCATGAAGTTTGAAAATTATGGGATCCTTCTATCCAAGGGTGACTATTGGTACATCACACACTTGGGAGGTCATGACCAGATAGATCTATTCTATTTCATAGACTATGACTATTAAGACCATTATCTGATGTGTAATGCTGAATATTGTTCCTTCCCAATCAGGATCAGCCAAGACAGTGGCTGCACTTGACAATGCATCAGTGGAAGCATTCTGTGATCGTGGAACATGTTGAGATTTTGGATTAAAAGGTATAAATTCCATTAGTCTCATAACATAGCCTGTGAGAGGGGAATTTCTTCCTTCATGATAACATATTATCCATTATTTTTCTTTATCACTTGCTCCAAAATCCCTTTGATGTTTTGGGAGGCTACTTTTATTTATCAGGCCAAATCCAAGCTAGTGATGTGGGTTGGTATTTCTCATTTTTATTTGTGTATCCTTCAGATAGTGAGAAAGTGTAGGGAAAGTTTCTTTGTTAAGAGAGACAAATATAATCCCAGTTCCGACCCGGTTGAGCTATGGGTTTTCCATACATGTATTGATATGAAATCATGAGGTGACATCATAATACATCTCCCATATCTGGGGAGTTTCATGGGTATAAAATACCTCTTCATCCGGAATCTCGTTGTCCTTCGGTATATTCGCCAGGGTGGGATGTGATGTGAGGAAATCAGTGAAGGTTTCTCCTTTTATTGACTTCTTTGACACAAATAAAATTTCATATTTGTTCTGAATAATCTCCCATCAGCCTAAGAACCCAGTTACCATCAAACGACCAATGATGTACTTTGGTGGATCAATAAACGAGACCAATTGATCTTCATGGTTCCCAATGTAGTGCCTCATAATTTTCACTGCCAAGATGAGTGTGAGATAGTTCCTCTTGACATCAGATTATCGAGTCTCCATACCTATAATAGTCTATTTGAGGTAATAGAGACAATTATGGCTCTATGAATCGTTATTTTTTGAGAGGGAACCCAATGTGAGTCCAATGTAAGCTACATATAAGATGAGTGGCCTATCATACACTATAATTATCAGTACTAGTGGATGTATCAGGAACAACTTTAGAATTTTAAATGATTTTTGGAAATCATTGTCCCATTGGTAGGTGATTCTATTCTTTATTAGCCTAACAAAGGTGATATATTTTCAGGGAAATTTTTCAATGAACCTCAAAAATTAAGGTATGTGGCCTTGGAGTCACCTCAATTAACTAAGATTTATTGGGGTGAAATTTCTATGATTACAATAGTCTTCAATGGGAAAAACTCAATGTCGTGGTGGCGTACCATGAAACCAATGAATTTTCCAAAAGTTACCTAGAAAGTGAAAATCAATGGATTCATATTTAGACTATACTATCATTTCTTGTCAAAAATTATATGGAGATATGTGATGTGATCACACCACTATCGAGATCAAACCACCAGGTCATCGACGTAACATTTAACAATATTTCCCAGAAATGGATTAAAGATTTGGTTCATGGAATGTTGATATATGGCACCGTTATTCGTGAAACCAAAGGGAATGAATTGATATTAAAAGATACCCAATGTTTCTCAAAAGGTAGTGATTTCATCTTCTTCAAGAGCCATCTATATCTGATTTTACCATGAGTACACATCCATGAAATAATGTTCTTGGAAACCAATAGTTGCACCGACCAAAAGTTTTGTGATTCGAAATGGGAAATAATAATATGGTAAATATCGATTAATGTCAATGAAATCAATGTAGACCCAAATATGACCATTCATTTATTTTACAGGGATGATGTTGGAAATCAATCTGGGTTATTTCAATTCTTGTACAATGATTTCTTTAAACAATTTGTCGACCTATACCTCTATAGTAATGGCATGAGAGGGGTTAATCCTCTTACCTTCCTTCTTGAATCCTAGATGCTCATCTGATATCCCAAGATGATGTGTAGGGACATCTTCGTCAGTTTTGTCATTTGTGTATAGTTTCATGGGAACAAATATTGGTGTCACTTCAGAAATGCAAATTAAATCTCTATCACTTCATGGGGAATCGAGACAGTAGTTACTGTAGTCCATAAGTATTACTATGTTCCTATATTTATCTGTCTGAGTTAATTTATGGTGGTGGATACACCTTTCTCAAATGTTGGATGGGTGTTCCCCAGATCAACCTCATCTTCTTCCATCAATGAGTCTATGGAGGCCATTTCAGATGAAGATATAAATACAGGGCCTTCAATATCATTATCAGGTTGAGAGAAGACATGAGAGGAGAAAATATCATCACATGTTGATTGATTCATTGTATAGGGATATTAAAGGTGATAGTCATTGAATTTTTCACTAGGGATAAGAGGGACTTTGACCTCTAGGATAAAATATGTGACCCCTGCACGATTAATGGGGAACACATAGTCTCTATAGAGCATACTCTAGTAATTCACTAAGGCAGTCCCTAATCCATTAGGATGTGATACCTGTATATCATCATCCACTATTGGTAGCTTGCCTCAATTTTTATTGAAGTCTTATTCAATATATGTGCCTCCACATGTCTCAATGGGGGAACTATACCCATGTAGTATGATAAATTTTCGATTTACGGGACAATTCAGACCCTGGTGGAATGTTGAAGCTATTTCTATGTGGACATAGAGCCAGGGCCTTCCAAGAAGAATGTTATACATGGTATCATGATGGATTACCATAAAATCAGTGCCTAACGTGTGATCCCTAAACTGGTCTTCAAGAGTTATTTTCTCAAGAGGCCATTTCTCATGCTTATCATACCATTTTATGGTTATATTAATAGGAAGAAAATCCCCTTCACCAAATCCTAAATGTTGTAGGGTTCAGACTAGGAGAAGATTAATCCCACAACCATTATAAATCATATCACTTTAGATGATGACATTATTTAGTCTAACCATGACATAAATGGATATGAGCTTTCCTTTAAGGGATTCTTTATTATGTTGATCAGTGAATGAGACAATGATGTGAAATTATGATGATGTGGTTTACACTTGATAGAACTCAGTTGCAGCGCCTTCTATCTCAAACTCTTGTGGGCTCCAAAGGGCTTTTGCAGGTTCCACCCTATGTTCTTTTGATATATGGATTAGATTGATGAATAAGTGCTTGGCTGGGACTTCAACCAACTATTTTAAATGGTTGATTTTTTTTCTAGAGGTCAATTATTATTGATATGGGGATTCTAATGGACATGAGGATGAAGAGACGAGGAATTTATGTTGGGAAAACCTAGTACTTGTGAAAAACATGAAGGAGTATATGTATCTAGTGGAACAAGCCATGTTGGCCTTAATAGTATCATAGGATGATCATATTGGACTCCTGATTAGCATTCATGCACGACAATTAGATTTGGGAGATAGCTCGAAGGATCTAAGGCACCTCCTCATCTCTTTCGAGACTACCGAAGCACTTTACCATAAGTCTTAGCTTTATCTATCTCTTCTATGGGGATAAGAAAATAATATTTATTTTGAACACATTTGCATTGTCCCCTATATCCTTGGATCTGGTGCAATCAACCTCTCATTCTCAGATAAAATGTGTAAAACCCATTCTACGGTGAAAATCATTATCAGTGAAGGGGTCTTACAAGTGTATCAGGTTGAAAGAACCAAATATTAATTATTCCTTCGATGAGGGTCCCTTTTTGTGGGGAATTTACCATGACGTAAATATAGTATGGAAAAAGATGGTGTGATTTAATGCTCACATTCGGGGAGAATATAGCTCTTTATTTTCAATTTATTCATAATTCTAGTTGTCACACCCTTCTTTTGGTGGAACATTTTGTGTCTATTTAATGGGTTATTCCTCTATTAAGGGTTTTAAGAACTGGGCATTTAGAGTGTCATGGGATCAATCAAATTTCAATAAAGTCATCAAGTTGTCAAAAGTTTTCACTTGTGTGGCCAATAATTTTTTCAGATCACCAAATTCATTTAGTTGTATTATGGATTGGAAAGACACCTGATATGGGGAGTTATATAACACAACTTTTCTAGAATCAATCATGCCTTGAAGGATTTATTTGAAGATGAAAAATTTCTGCATATTATGACCCAAATATCTATATAAAAGGCATCAATCACGAAAGGGGAGGGGTTGAATTCATCAGGGCGCCTGGGTTTTGTGAGTGTGAGAAGGTTATTATTCATGATTACCCAAATATTAGAAGGTACATGTTCATTTCTAAAAGAGTATACCATGTTCATCCATTCCTCAAATATTAGGTTACCCTAATTTCTATGTGACTTTTGATAACAATGATTCAATGGTAAAATCCCCTCAATAAGAGGTGTTTAGAAATTTTTTTCATTCCTAAGTATTTTGATAGGATGTTGCGCTGACTTGAGAGTGATAGGTGTATCTTTTTTGCTAGCTGGCCTTTTTCTTTATTTTATGCGCACGAGTTATGTTAAAGATCTGGTCCACTTCATGGATTCTTATAAATGATTGTCTATATCGGAAAAATCATGGAAACCATCTTCATATTTCATTGGAATTAGAGGTTTCAACAACATACCCCTAATATTCTCAGTACAACGTACTAATAGTTCCTCATATGATAGGGGGATACTTAGTGAGAAGGTCAAACCATTCCACCTTTGAGTGAAGCTAGAAACCCTCTCATTCTCATATTGTTTCACGTTTTCAAGGTAAAAGATCATCATATTTCATAGTGTTGAACATAATTTATAAATAAATTGATGATGAAGGTCTTCCCTTCGAGACATAGATCCTACTGGTGGAATGCTATACCTACCAAAGGCTGTCCCTGTGAGAGTCTGTACAAGACACCTCAACTTTGTTTCCTCCTGGTGATCTCGAGGGACCATAATTATCCCACATCAGGATATGAAGTGTGTCAGATGTTTTTCGGGGTCTCCCGCACTGTCAAATATTGATAAGTTATGATTTCAAAAATTGGATGGGGGGAAGTGGCATCCACGAATTTGGGATATGGATTCCTCTCATTCTCTATCGGTGTGTGTTGCATTTCCATGGATTCTATTATAGTAATTATGGACTAGATGATGTTAAAGAGATTAGAGGGAACAATTTTCCAAACCATCTCCCATAAATAGGGATCCGTTGGGGTTTGATGAGGTGGCCCCACTTTTATCTCCTGTCCATTTTCTGTTCATCCCATGATTGAATGATTGTCTTGATGAGAGAGAGGATGTTCCCATAATAGAGGGAAGTAATAATCATTTTTAAATTCCTTATTTATATGGAATGTATTTTTTATCCAGATCCAACATGATGCTCAGTTACCACTCTACATGGTGGATCGTCCATGGGATGGTGAACATTTTCCTATACCCAAAGATGTTTCCCATTGAGGTTATTTCCTCTGAGTGAATCCCCATGGATTTTTCATAGATATCGTAATTCACTATCATATTGTGAAAATCTTTTTTCCAAGGAAGGAACCATATTTCTAATAGTAGGTGATCAGTATGTTGGTGTACCCTTCCCTTTGGTGAAATTACTTCATATTGGTGGTATCTCGATATTCAGAAGTTCCATGTTTTGGAGCCGTCTTTGGTTAATAGTGCATGAATCCTCAATTGGTGAATATGAGTCACCCTCCTCTAGAGGATTTTTTTATAAGACATGGACTACTACTATTGAATATTGATTTCTATGTTGATAGTGACAATGAGTACATAGTCATATCAGGAAATGATGGTTGTGCCTTACTTTCGATGAAACATGTTAACTCAGCACTATCATCTTCTTGGTCATTATTCGAACCCTTGGCCATTTGAGGCCATTTTGGCTTTCAACCCAAAAGCGTTCTGATTGTCTTCGTCACAAGCTCCACCTATTTTGGTCTATGAATAGTGACTCTAATGGAGATTCTTGTCATCTTTCCAGAATGCACCCCAACTAATAGAGATTAAAACTATGGCGGTAGGACCTGGTGGGGTGCAAAATATTGATTTCATCCATCCAACCTAGATAAAGATAATTACCTATGCGGAAGATATAACACCCTTAGATTTTATGGGATATATTATTTTTAATTTCATTGATTTCTTTTGTTATACACTACAATAATATTATCTTGTGTTATAAACAACAATATTATTGGCTTGTGTTGAACACAATTTCAAGTCCTTTTGATATGAATCATTTCACACAACAATGAGAATATATTTAGTTCAATGTATAAATGAACTAAGCATGGATTATGTTATATTTAAGACAAAATGAATCTTGCACGACACAGAACACTTACATGGCCTGCATTTCATGCAAGAGCAACCTTCCTCGATAGCTTGCATGGTACGCAATACGGAGTTTCAGTAAACAATGATATATCATTTAAATATTATATAATCTATCCATTATAAATATTATAAACCACATTTTTAATTATAATTCATCTTACACATGTTATGAGAACAAAATCATTTTTTTGATAAAATAAGTATTTTTTAAAAAAATATAGAGTTTTACCCCCTTTTGATGGCGCACCCATTTTAAATCTAAATTTTAAAACATTTATAAGTTATATATTACATTATTAACTATTTATTGTGAATATGGAAATAAAAATTTACTTTGGATAAATTTTTGAATTTTTTTGATAAATTTCATTTTTTGACGAATAGTGAAAATACGCTAAATAATAATTGAAGGAAAATTTTTTCATCGAAATAATTTATATGGTTAAGATATATTATTTAATTATTTTAATGTATAAATAGAATATATTTTTATATTTTAATACAATTTAATTCATTTTCATTAATTTTACCTTGAATTCATATGTAAAAACATTTCAATCTTTTGCAATGTTTAAAAAAAACCTATCTTTGTTTGATAAATGGATTAATTTTAAATAGTTTATTGTAAATTTTGTGTTTAGAATTTGGAAAAATGGATTCCATATTTAGTATCCTAAGGTTGAAATTGTGTATATAGGTTCTTTTTTTGGTCATTATTAATAGTAACTTCAGTAATTATTTTATTTATCAGGATTAAAGGGTAAATCTGGTAAATAAGAGAAACAAAATAATATTATAATAATATTAAACTATCCAAACACATTACATAATCATATTGGATGAGATATGTCGGAACATGGGTATCCTTGGGTAGATTTTGGGATCCCATGGATTCACTTGGATGTGAAAATGACACTTTATAAGAATTAATTTAAAGTAATGATAATTATAACCTAATCATATATATTTTAATAAATCGATTTTCATATGGGGTTATATAACTGATCTCTATGTATATAAATCTACATTAGAAAGATAAAAATATTTCCTATATCATGTAATTTTATTTATAATTTTTAGCCATTATAAAAATATATATATCTTCGACACAATTATGATGTAGTGATTATCTTATTAATGAAAGATTCTAATAAATGAATTTATAAATACTAATAAAATTTATTGTTTTTATTTTTATATCATCAATGAATTTTATGGTTTATATAGATATATTAAATTTTATTTCATGCCTTTGGGTCGAAGTAATAAGGTTTTTATTAATTTGTACCAAATTCATGTATGAATAGTATCCAAAATTGGCAATATTCATAACTTAAAAAATAAAATAGTTTATTAAATATTATTAAATCCCCAAAAATCTAAGATTCATCCAAATGGTTAATATATGTCCAAATATGTAATAAAAAAGTTTTTTTGGGTTGTTTAACATGATATGGTAATTACATTATCCCATAATTTGTAAATAACATAATATCATAGTAAGATTAAAAAGTGTAAAATAAGGGTAAAAAAAAGATAAGGATTCAAAAATATTCTATACATGTAAAAATATTATTGGGTGATGGGAATTAAACCGAAATTAATATTATCTTATAATTAAATTATATTTGGACTATTTTAAATCGAAATTGAATTTATAATAAACTAATATTTTGGTACGTTCCTAATGTGCCTATATCAGTTCTTATAAGATGAAACCTCCTCTATCTCCTACTCACTCCATTTTAATCCTCCATGCTCCGCTAACCTCTTCTTATTTCTCTTATAAACATCACTAGTAACATTATATATGTTCTAGTCTTCTCAAAAGATCAACTCTAGTGCTCTAAGAGGAAATTTAAAGGAGGAACATAATTGAATAAGTAATCTATTCTACCGATTCATTGAAATTACTTTCTTCATAGACATCCTGTTTTTTAGTTGTTTCATTATAATAAAGTAAAATAACTATAAATAATATACGGATATTTTATTATAAATAATAAACAACCCTATTTCACCTTTTATCCATCTTAAGAAAAACAATATCATCGCACGTGTGTACATACGACTTATCATCTCCACGTCGTGGTGTATTCTATTTTTCACCACCACCAAATTTGTATGGGTATAATTTTGGAAATAATAACTATATATGATTATTATAACATGATATCAATTCTGAGATATTATAATCCATTCACTCCAATACCACTCAACTATTATGGGAACGATATCATCGCTCATGCATATGTATGACATACTATCTCTATGACGCGATGAGATTCATTCCCTTTATTAACCATTAAAGAATTATTATAAAGTATATAAAATAAATAATCATGAAATATATGACCTAATAAGAAAACTGGATATATATATATATTATTTAGTTACTTCAATCCAATTCAATGAGGAAACGAAAACAACGTTAATGCGTACCTACGACCAACCGTCTCCATGAACGGTGTATTAAATTTCATTTATCTATATATATATATAGTAATAATATAAGAAATAAATTAATCATTATTTAAATTCTAGAAGTTATTAAATCATGATCTATGTAATCATATGAGGAATAACTAATCAATACACGTACGAAAAATGAAATGATTATTACCCGAAAAGTTGCTTTAACATGGAATTGACAAGTGAACGGGTAATATAGAGTGAATCATGAATAATATATGATATCATAAATATTATTATGGTTCTTTAACAAGTTAATAATTTTTTTAAACCCACTATACAAGAGTTTCAGAAACATATGGAAGAAATTAGACCTAAGGTAATGGATGACATTACCAATCTTGTTTTTATCTGAGATTGTTTATTCTTAAGTACTTACTGGGGTTATATTTTTCATCCATGTCCATGTTTCGAAAAATTATTTTATTAAATGTTTAATATTACTCCATGTATGTCTAATGTCATTCTTTAATTTAGATGAAATTCACCACATGGTATGGGAGGAATCTTTCTGTTGTTTACCATATGAGGTATTTTTTGACTTTTATGAAAAAAGTACGAGGATAATGTTTTTTGATCTTATACGACGTAAAAAAAATTTCCAGCTATCATAGAGAATTATTTTCAAGAGGCTTACTTTACAAGTTTTCAAGTTTATTTTGAATTAACTTATTTTCTTTTAAAATTTCAAGACTTATTGAGAAAATTATATGTTTTTGAATAAGAAATGATATATTCTCGAAGAACTAAGTTGAAGTGTTTTATAAAAATTATTTTAAATCTAATATGATATGGGATTATGTTTCTATCCATGTTATTCCTTTTATATGATTACATTATCATTGAATTATTTTTATGATGTACTTTTATCTTATGTGGATTATGTTATGATGGCATGATTTTTAAGAATCACATTTTATTACATGGGTTATGCTATGATGTATGATTTATGTTTTTGTGGATCACATATGAGTGGTTTCATTATGAGTTGGCTGGGAACTATATCTATTACCAACACATTCAGTAATGATTTATATCTCATGATATAGACATGGCTAGAATTTCAAGAAAATTTGGTTTAGTAATACAGGGCTAGAATGAAAAGTAAACCCAGTTTAGTTATGGACTTTGTCCACTATGATGGTCTTGGTAGCAATGCCTTGGCTATTATGGAAATCATATTATGTGATTAATGGTTTTCCACAGTTCAATGTTTTATTCCAAAGCTATTCTATTATGTTTAATGTTCTTTTATGATCTATGCCTTATGTACTACCCGAATTTATTTCACGACTCATTATTTTGATGTTTAAACATTATTTTCGTGTTTTTACATTCAAATGTTTATCATTTGTTTTATGATCTCAATTTTTACCCTTATAGAGCATTTGATCTCCCCCTTTTTATGTTTTCTTTTCCACATGATATAATAAATGGGTTTAGGTAGGAAAAATGTGATGTTATTTATGAGATCTATTGAAGATATTTCACAATGATTAGAAGACTATGTTCCAAGAACCCAAAGAAACTGAACTAATATAGTCTTTAGGAATTTTTTTTTGTAATGTATGTATTTCTAAAAAGTATTGTAATGTCCATGTACATCATGATAGGGTCTCTACAGTTTGAATCTGAGAAATGAGGTATGAATGAATCCAATCCTTTGGAACTCTCACGTGTCAGCATTGGATGAAGCTTGTCACTCCGCCCAAGGGCTTCATGGGGAAATTGCTGCCACTGGGGATGGTGGTGTGTACCACCAAGGAGGTGTAGCCACCCATGGATTTCTCTAATAGGTATCCATTATAGTCCACTGGAAAAAATTCCAGACAGCTATAGTAGGTATCAGAGCGAACGTTTAGTCATCATCTGGAAACTATTATGCGAAAACTTTAGTGAGATCCCTAGAGATATTTCTATGTTATGTATAGGGATGTAATAGAGGTTAAGTATAACTATAGTTTACTATCTGAGAATTATGGTAATTATCCTGCATATATTATGAATAAACCAAAGATTTTAGAGATTGAACGTACTACCCATTGAATGTATTGTATTCTTAGTTTTATTTTTTCCTCTCAAAATATTATTTTTGGGTTCTAGAAAATGGACAGAAATAGGACGATTCATGTTAATGGAGAGTTTTATAGACAATGTAATGATATTATCCCTAAAAAAGCATGTGAAATGGGAGTTGGAAGTCAAAACATCATTATTATTCCTAATTATAAATTTATAATATGATAAATAATATCAACTTTTGTGAGTTTCCTAAAGCAGTTAATAAGAGAAAGATGGATATTCATGGTGATCATAGAATAAATAATGTTCAATTTTCCATACTTTAATCATGTGGGAAGATAAATCAAGGAGAATGTTTCAAAAGAACTAGATGATGCATTGGGTGTGTAAAATAAGGACACAATGCCAGTAATTACATTGATAAAATTTTTGCTAACACAATGGACAAGGATAACTGTATTACTAAGAAATCAACATCGGTTAAATGTTTTAAATTTGGAATGCATGGGAATTATGAGAATCAATGCCATAAGGGAAAATATCATGGAGAGAATCTGCATGTTCGTATGGGTTGTATTTATGTTGATGATGAAGATGAGACAACAAATGATATATGACATGAAATAAGTGTCAAGGAATAAAATGATGAAACTTGGTCAATGGATTATGAATGTAGTGGAATCAAGAGTAATGTTGTATAAGTAATTTAATGGTACTATAGAATACTAAAACATATAAGGATTATTTTTCCTTTGTTTGTCCATATTTATTTGAAAGTATATGTTGAACGGTATCAGTAACCATGAATGGTTATTCAGATAATTTATGAAAGCACCTGATATTCACATAATTAAGGGATAAGAAGAAAATAATATGTTCGATAGTATTAATGAGCCCATGAATGATAAAATGAAAATGTGATATCATGGTTTGAGTATATATAATTTTTGGTATATTCAGTGTTTGGAATGTGTTAATTTTGATAGAATGCATGTTGTCACTAAGGTTCTGTAGTAATTTATTTTATTATAACATTTCAAGAGAATACATGAATATAGTATTTTTATGTTTGGATAGTGACAACCAAAAACTGCCAAATGAGATTTGGGAGAGAAATCTTAAGAAAATTTAATTCTCCTCCTTCTAATGTTTCATATTTTCAGTTTCCGTAAGGATTGTAATGTTATCCATTTATTGATAGTATACTTTATATTCTAGTTGAATTTTGTTACATTAATGTATTATCTCACTATAGGTAGACAAATGAATATTTATAATCGGATTTAACATTTTTCTTCAAACAGATGGAAGGACCTCTCATTCTATCGTATGATCTACGAACACTTCAATAGTGACTAATTCAGCCTCATTTCATTAAATAATAGATGAATTGGAAATTTTTCAGGAATCAACCAACAATGATATTACACTGAAATCAAGTAATTATTTATCCTTATGAAAAAAAATATTCAACTTTAATGAAATGGTCCTGAAAACAAAAAATGTTATCCTAGTACCCTCTAATCAAATTAATCAGATGGTCCCTTAAATAATCACCGATTTATGGATTTCTAGTTGTCAACTTTTTCCAAACCTTATTCCTTATCCCTATCCATCAGATATTGATGGATAGATTTCTCCTCCATATCCATGTTTTCATATCCCACCTATGTTATCCTATATGGAATCCCAGGTATGAGTTACATTGGGTAACCATTATATGTCTAACTTTCCATTTTAAAATGATGTCTTATTGTCCCTTTTTTCAATGGTTGTTTCCATTAACGAAACATTCATGTTGAAAACCATTTATAACCCCGATTAATTTTGAGGGTGAATTTAATTTTAAGAGGCTTAGAATGTATCAGCAAAATATTTGTGAGATATATTTTTATTAATTTCATTGATGTCCTGTGTTGTACGCTACACCAAGATTATATGGCTCTATAGACAACTCCATATTAGGTTTCAGTATACCAACACTATTCTTGGCTTGTGTTGCATAGAATTTAAAGTTCTTATGATGGAATTAACTTCACAGAATAATGATTATAGATTTTTTTCAGTGTATTAATGAACTAATATAAGATTGTTTTATAATCAAAACAAAATTAATCTTGTACTACCTGCAACACTGACATGGTTTACGTTACATGAAAAAATGACCTTCCTTAATAGCTTGAATGGTACGCAATACCGAGTTTCACTAAACTATGATATATTATTACAATATTATATAAACTATCCTTTATAAATATTATTAACCATATTTTTAATTAGAATTCATCTTACACATGATATGAGAACAAAATCACATTTGTGAATAAAAGAAGTATTTAAAAAAAATACAGTTTTACAGTCTTTTCATCACGTACCCATTTTAAATATTGGTTTTACACTTTTATTTGTTATATTTTGGATGATAAACTTCTTCATTGGAAGTGGGAAATAGAAATATATTTTTGTTAAATTTGTTATATTTTTTGATAACTTTCATATTTTGGGGAATAGTGAAATATACAAAATTTTAATGGAGAACTTCTTTTTGCAACGAAATAATTTATATGGAAAAAATATATTATTTAATAATTTTAAAGTAAAAATACTTTATATTTTTATAGGGTATCATAATTAATGAAATTTTCATTAATTTTAAATTGAATTAATATTTAAAAACATTTCAATCTTCTGCAATGTTTTAAACAAAAATAGGTTTTTCTTAGAAAATGAGAGTAATTTTAAATGGGTTATTGCAAATTCTATGTTTTCTATTTGGAAAAATATATTCCATATTTGGAATCATATGGTTAATTTTTTTTAAATTGAATCTTTTTATTTTTGGAAATTTTGAATAGTAACATCTGTAATTATTTTATTAACATGATTAAAGGGAAAATCTGGTAAATAATGGTAAAAAAATAAAATTATAATAATATTAAACAATCCTAGATGATGATCTAATCCAATTGGATGATATATTTCTAACCGTGGCCATCCTTGTGTCAATTTTTGGACCCCATGGATTCACATGTATGATAGAATGACACTTTATTAGAATTATTTTAATGTAACGATAATTATAACCTAAACATATATCTTTTACTATATCGATTTTTATATGGGGATATATGATAGATCTGTGTGTATATAATGACTAATTATAAATCCATACAGAATCAATACATCATTTTATTTTATTTATAACTTTTATACATTAGATAAAAATATTTTTTTGACACAATTATGATGTAGTGATTATATTGGTAATGAACAATTCAAATAAATGAATTTATAAATATTAAAACAAATGTATTTGGTTATTTTGATGTCATCGACGAATTTTCTGGATTATATTGACATAATATCTTTGATTTAATTACTTTGTTTCTGTAAAATAAGGTTGTTATGAATTTCTTAAAAAGTCATGTCTGAATAGTGTCCAGAATTCACATAATTCCTAACTTAAAAATAAAATTGTTTATTATATGATATTAAATTCCTAAATTTTTTTTTTGAAAAAATGGATAATATAAGGAAAACTATACAATAGATAACTTATTTGGGTCGTTTGACATGATATGGAAAACAAATTAACCAACAAAATTTTAAATAACATGATAGCATAGTAAGATTTAAATGGGTAAAATAAGGGTAAAACCTAAACGAAAATGAGAAAAAAATATTCAAAACAATTCAAAAAATTATTGGATGATGCTTATTCGAACCAAAATCATCATATATTACTATAAAATATGTTTTGGACTATTTCAAATTGAAATTGAGTTTATAATAAAATAAAATTTTGGAACATTTCTAAAGTGTCCCTCTCTTATCTTATTAAAGGGCCCCACCTCCTTCCCCCCTTCACTCCAATTTAAGCATTTAAGCTCATTAAAACAGTGGAAATTTATATTATGAACATCCATAGTTACATTATATAGGTTATGTTAATCTGAAAATATCATCTCTAATTCCATAAGTGGAAATTTAAAGGAGGCATGCCAAGGAAGTGGTAATCTCTCATACCAATTCATTCAAAATTACTTCTTCTTCTACATTATTTTTTAGTTGTTTCATTGTAATTTATAACCATAAATATTAATAATATAATGATATTTTATTATAAAATGGAAAAAATTCTATTTCATAATCAATATATCATACGAAATATAAAATCATCGCGCGTGTGTACATACGACTTATCGTCTCCACGTCGTGGTGTAATCTGTATTTCACTGTCACCTAACATAGATGGGTATAATGGGATAAATAATAAATATATATGATTATTATAAAATTATACTAATTATGTGATATTATACATCATCCAATTCAATACCATTCATCAATTATGGGAATTATATCATCGCTCATGCCTACGTACGACTTACTGGCTCCACGACCCCTTCATATTCATTCTACTTGTTAACCATTCAAGAATGATTATAAAATATATATAATTAATAATCATGGAATATATGACTTAATAATTCTACTGGATATATATATCTATATATATATATATCTATATATGCGTGTGTGTGTCATTTACTTACTTCCATCCTATTCTATAAGGAAACGAAAACAGTGTTCATGTGTACGTATGACTTACCATTTCCGTGAATGGTGTATTCCATTTCATTTATCTATTATATATATATATATATATATATATATAATTAATATATAAGAATTATATAAAACATGTTTTAAATTCTGGATGTATGTATATCATGAGTTAAGTAATCATGTGAGGAATAACAAATCAAAACACGTACGATAAATGAAACGATTATTACACAAAACATTTTTTTAACATTGAATTGGAAAATGAATGGGTAATATAAAGTCATAAGTGAATCATATATGCAATCCTAAATATTATAAGGGTTCTAAAACAAGTTGATAATATTTCTAAACACAAAATATATTATTTTAGGACACATATGGATGAAACCGGACCTATTGTAAGGGATACCTTTTTCCAATCTCGTTTATAACAGAGTTTGTTTATTTATAAGAATTTACTGGGGTAATATTTATCATTCATGCACATTTTTTATTTAAAATTTTTCATAAAATGTTTAATATTATTCCGTGTCTTTTAAAAGTCATTTTACCCTCTTTTGACTGTTAAAACTTGGTATAGAATTAATCTTTCTTTTTTTTACCATATGATATACTTTTTAACTTTTCTAGAAATAGTATGGGGATAATTTTTTCATCTCATATGGAAGGAATGGATTTTTAAGAATTCATATAGCATTATTTCCATGATTCATCCTTTACATGTTTTCATGTTTATTTTATATTAACATATTTTCTTTTAAAATTTCATGACATATAGATTAAAAGGATGTTTTTGAAGAAGAAATGATATTTTCTTAAAGAACATAGTTTAAGAGCCTATAAAAATTATTTTCCATATATGATGATATAGAGTTATGATTCTATCCCTATTATTACATAAATTTGATTACATTATAATGAAATTATTTTTTTGAAGTACTTTTTTATTATATAGAAAATATTATGATGTAATGATGTTTAAGAATCCCATTTTATTACATGGGTTATGTTATGATGTATGATTTTTGTTTTTATGGAATGTGTAAGAATGTTTTTATTCCATGATAAGTGCGACCTATATCTCCCTCCTATGCATTGGGTAAAGATTTATATCTCATGCGATTGACATGGATAGAACGGAATGGAAATGGTGTTCAGTAATACTTGGATACAATGTCAAGTAAACCTGGTTCAGTACGGGACTTCATCCTCTTTGATGGTCTTGGAAGAAATGCTTGGACTATTTTTTAAATCATATTATGTGCTTAATGGTTTCCACAATTAATTGTTTTTTTCCCATGCTATTATATCATGGTAAATTTTCTTTTATGATCTATTCCTTATGAACTACCACAATTTATTTCATGACTCAAGATTTTTATGTTTAAACATTATGTTCATGTTTTTACGTTCGAATGTTTACGGTTTGTTTTATGTTCACCATGTTCACCCTTACTGAGTATTTGAGATCACTCTTTTTTGGTTTTCTTTTCCCCATGATATATTGTATGGTTTTTGGTAGGAAAACGAAAACGGGAAGATCATTATGGGAGATGTTGAAGATCATTCACCATGACTAGAATATTATGTTTCATGTTTCCCAATATACAAAAATAGTACGGTCTTTGAACATTTGTTTATTCCATGTATTATTTGTTCCGAAAATTTAATTTAATATCCATGTATGTAAAGGTCAGGTTTCAATAGAAATGATGATGAATATTCTACCAAAATTATGGGGTGGGGTTTATTTGGGGATTTAATTGGAAGGGATTGGTCCTGTTGTTGAAGATCCAATGACTGTAGTTGGGGACATGATATCTTGCAGGATGTAAATGTAGTTATCAATTGCCCAAATCCAATGGGGTGGAAGTGATATGGAATCACCATTTATGAATCTATGGCCCTATCAGGGGATAATGATATTGGGGAAAGCGATTGAGATATAAATACCTCGAACCAACTGTGTTGGGGTTCACATACGACTACTATGGGTATGTTCTGAATCCTCCTGTGAATTGAAAATCCAAGGGGTAGTAGCGGTCATAGATATTTTCCTCACCCAGGGGGCTGAGTCAGCTTATGTATCATTGTAATAATAGATATTACTACGGTCCATGTGATGTGGCACATCTGTGCTCTAATAGGAGTAACATGCGATGTAAACCCATGGTGAGAACCATTCCTAATGTGAAGTTTTCTGAGTGATCGGATATTTTGTAATAATGTTTGGAATGAAATAATAATGTCCTTAGGGTCCCTATTTGAAATCATATTAGCTATTTTCTCTCCCCATCCATGGTTTATGTGCACCATTGAATCATGGAAATTCTGTTGTTGTGACCAACAAGCAAGTGCAATACCCAATCCTCTGAACTCTTCAGAGGAAATAACATTGTTGGATGTCATATTAACGGTGTCATACTCATTCTTGGGGGAGGAAAAGGGTAACACTCCATACTATCCCCATCCTCAAATATGGATGCTTAATGTGTTTTCGGAGATCATCTATCGAAAAGTTGTGTCGTACTGGCCGCAAGAATGTTGCAAATTTCCACTATGATTTTTGGATTTTAGATTGTGGTCCTTGGAGTTACCAACTAGGTCTAACTGAAAACATAGTGTATTGATTGTATTAAGGTCACACTCATTTCCTAGATAAGTGAGATGTGAATCCTTCTATTTTAGATGATAATACCACATATTCTGGCATAAATAATGCATGAACTGCTTTTCTAGCTCGTCTAGGATCTCATAATCACCAACAGTGGGGGTCCAAAACATTATGGGGTAGTTTTTTTCGATAAATGAATCCATAAATACATTTTGGACTCCTCCTCATTAGAATTTCACACCTCAAATATGGGTATGCCATATAAGATGGATCTAATGGCTTCCTGATGACGAGAGTGGGGTGTTGGTAGATTTTTATGGGGAACCATATATAGTTGAAACTGATGATTCGAGCCCATATCTATCCAAAGGTGCTAGATATTGGTTCATCTATTTATTCATATATTTCCTGAAAAAGAAAGGATTTTCTTGTTCATCGGAGATATCACCGTGGGGATGTTATCCATGAATGATGTCAGGAGTAATGTCCCTACAAACCTTCTCCACACTTCCACGAGGAGGACTATCATGGTAATGAAATTATTATGTTTATACTTTATTTGAAGAGTAAAATACCCTTTTAGTGTTGATAATTCATCTTGAATGTCCCCAAGGACTCTAGAATTGATATTATTAGGAATATAAACCATGTTCTTCTTTGTGGTCTGAATATGCTAAGCAACCTTATATATTTTTGTTGGGATATGAGCCTGTTGTGTGATGGTTCTGAAACTTTTAAATAATCATCAGGTAGTGCAAGAATATGGTCAAGCTACTGAGAAGTCTCTAGAATATATCGATAAACTATCTCATTATTGAAAGGAATGATAGCCTATCCCAAGTCATGTTTCATTATCAGTTGGTGAGCCTCAGTTAGGATAAGAATATGATCCTGATTCTAATAATTTGTAATATACCTCTGGTCTTCCATGGTACAAATATGAGCTCACCCCAGGCATGTTCCATTCTCACATGGTGGGCCATAGTTGGATCATGAATCTGAGCCTGGTATGAATATTAATTCCCCATTATAATTTATTTATGGACCTCTGGAATGGGAGAAGGAATATGTTCCTTCCCATAAATTGTTTTAGAATGATATTGGTGTAATCATTTATCTGAAGATGTAGGAATATTGGCCTCACTTCTATGATCTACTAGAATATGTCGGGAAGATTCACATATAGAAATGTTAGCCTATTTTGATTCATGTTCTATTTTAACATGTTTGGCCACATCCAGAACCGAAATATGTGGTCGATCCTTGGCCTTGGGAGTATACCTCTAGACTTCTTTGATTAGAGTATAAGCCAATACAAAGGCATTTTCCCCTCTCACATGGTGAGAACCTTCTAGAATGGGGATTTGATCCCAATCATTGGCCTTTGGTTTATGCCACATATCTTCTTTGACAAGCACATGTCTCTATCCCATGGAATTTTCCACTCTCACATGGTGATTCTCGGTTGGATTAAGAATACAAGCCTTGTCTAATTTCTCACAGATCATCAGAATATACTGATAATTATCTTAGGACGGAGATAGACTATGTATTTTCATTGGTACACCATCTTTTCTGTGATGGTCATAGTATTGAGCTATCATAGCAATAGGGAAAAGAGTCTAAACCTATCTATTGTTCTATAAAATTGTTAAAATTTTCTATCAGAGGTATTCAAATATTGCAAAAATATATTTTCATTTTAGCAAAGTGTGTGAAATAATATAATCCTACACATTTTCTATTTCTATGATAAACAAGAATATTTATTCAATTGAAGAAGGGATATGGTCCCATTTCTGTCCTCTTTATGCCACCGGGATATGCTGATGGGATTCCTTCTAGATGGGTGGATTATGGGCCTCCCCCAAGCTTTTTACTGTCATATTTCTATAGACTCGTTCAGAAAGAGCTGGAATATTTCCTTTCTTACTAATCCATATCAGATTGTACTGACAACAATCATCAATTGGATTTGAAATATGATCCCTCTTCTACAAGTACAATGTGATACTACTCCGACAGTTCTTCTTTATATCACATATATTGGGATCAGAGGAGGATTTGTGTTGAGTGTTACCACCAATTGGAAAATTATGGGAATCTATGGAATG
Organism: Viscum album; assembly: GCA_963277665.1. Lineage (NCBI taxonomy): Eukaryota > Viridiplantae > Streptophyta > Magnoliopsida > Santalales > Viscaceae > Viscum > Viscum album. The sequence continues at coordinate 471,641,862 of OY728123.1, forward strand.
GTGTTGGTGAAGAAGGTCTACAGGTACCCTCCTCAGTGGAACCTGAAACAAAAGGGATTCGTATTTGGAATCCTGGACCACCTTCATTAGATATGGAAGATGACGGTTTTTGTGCCCAAGGATAAATTCTCGTTGCGGTTGGTCATGGAATTGAGATCAACTGTCTTAGTAGAATCCATTCCCAGGAAATGCTGAACTACTAATTATCATTCCTATAGAACATCATGAGAATATTTCATGCTTGGGGATATACCTTATTGGTGGTACTCCTAGAACATCGTATTTCTACTTATCGATGGAGTTTCAAAGTAGGCGAGATTATCTTATGTCCCACAGTGGTTAAATTCACATATGATTTTCAAGAGCTTATTCTAGATGATGTAGACATCATCTCAAATCAGGATATTTGAAATATATGTAGTTACATAGAAAACAAGGAACATGGATACTAATTTTTAAAATATTATATGTATAATGTGCTCAATTACATATGCAAGGTTAACACGACTATCCTAATATTCCATGAATCTAACAATATACTCATTTTGACTTATCAAAATGAGGACATATTTATTTCATGAAAACCTTGGTTATAGAGGATCATATATAAGATCATGTTGGTCTTACTGATTGGTTTTATATATATTTATAAAAAAATTGGTATAACACATTATGACCCAATATTTCTGTTATAATAGATATTCCCATCGGTTTTTTCATTTGGTTTACATGTTGTGGAAAATTAAATTCTCTGAAAGAAAATAAACAATTGTTTTCCATTGGAGATTTTCATTTTGGTTTCACCTTTTTTGTGTCATCAGGTTTTTGATGTGTAGAATGGGTTTCTATTGTTGGTCTACCATTAAAAAGTATCCTAGAAAATCCCAATGATTCCCCCACCTATAGCTGGGTACAAAACTTCTTTACAAAATATTGTAGACATCTACGATTTTTGTCCCAATTAATCTTGGGGACTCGCAATAGTTGATAGGTAGGGAGTTCAGCATCATCAAACCCTTCAAGGGGGAATTATATCATATTCTAGGAATCTCTTATTGATTTAAGATATGTTCTTGAATTTATTCCTTATTTTGATACAGAACTGTTTACCGTGAAAAAATAGTTCATTGGTTATTTCTCAAATTAAAAAATATAGTGTCTAATTTATGAACTGAGGGTAGTTCGATCTCTATAATAAATAAACAAATATATATATATATACATATACATATACATATACATATATATATATTCTAGGTTATTCATCCATTTTCGGGATGGTGAATAACCTATTTTTGTGCAGAAGCTGTATGACCAATGCATCATAATTTTCTACCATGCAGGGAGGTATTTAATATTCATGGGAGAGGATTGAGCCATTATGAGGAAACCTATGTATCCTGGTTACTATAGGAGTCAAAACACAAATAGTTTGTTAATACAATGTAGTTTAGTTTCCTTCAGAGAGAACATAAGTGCAGGTACTAAGACACCAGATGTGTGGGATTTGGCCTCCGGAAGACATTCTACATATCCAAGTTATGTATGAAATCAAATTCATTATTGTTTAATTCATTAGGGCTTACACATTGATGTTTTTTATACCATTAGGGTGTTATATATCATAGAAGATATAATTATTCCTACTTCCTAACCCCTCCTGATCCAAGCTTGATGTGAGAGATAAGGGATAGTATGTACACAATTTCATTTCTCTTGATAGGGGGACATAAATGATGGGATTACCTTGGATGATTAATACGGAGCTCCATCCTCAATGAGAGTTGGCCTACATGTTCTGAATATGGAAGGAATCATTATTTTTTGTAGTTCCCTTTTTTCATTGGGATTGTCCTCAAGGTATTCTCCTATATCTAATTGGTGTTCATACCAAAACACTAATTAGGTATTCCATATTGGGATCTCCTTGGTGTTTGGTGATGCATTATCTCCCCTGATATGTTCATTGCATCCCCCAAATCCCTTGTGATCTATAATCAATTTGTGAAACAAGGAGGAATATATTATTATTTTCATGGTGAATATATATGGGACTTGTGTGTAGGGACGGTCGATGGGATGTTTGGTATAGTGATTGGGCCTTGAAAAGGCATCCTACGTATTCCGATTATGCTGGGAATCAGAATTCCCAGAGACCATTATCCCATAACCTATTGATAGACTATGTTGGATGATCACGTTTGGGGAAATTATGACCATCCTTGATGTTTTGGGACTACAAGGGGTTCATTGAGATGGATACCTAATTGATCAGTGATATGATATATGTTGTCGATAAATGGGGTCTTATGAACTATGGATTCCCATGTCACCCTAGGGTGTATAGTGGATATTTCATGATCAGTGAAACTCAATAATCTCACATGAGATATAATCATTGTGCAAAACAAGGTTTAGTAAGAGATCAATTCCATTACTTTGGATAAGGGAGTTAGATACTAGGATCACTCAAGATAATCAATGTTGGGATTGGACCCTAAATAGGTGGCCTATTTATATTGAATATTGAAGGAATTAGGGTCGTCGTAGTTCTCTTTATAATGGGGATTCCACAATGATTATTCCCTTGTGGAATGGATTTCTTGTCTAGATGGTGTTTCATGACCCAATTGATTTGTCTAGGGGACGTCATATGATATGGTAGGCTTGTCATGGAATCCACCACATGACATTGTTGGCTTGTCCTAGAATTCATCACATGGCCTATCTTGAAACATATTGGGGTGTATTAAGAGTAATGGAGACATGGTTCGAAGTATGTCACATGTCTTGGCTAAAATCCTTGGATTTCATTGTGAGACTAGAACATCTGATCTAGAAGGCATCAGGGGTCTCAACTGGGTTTCCCAGAGGGCATCACATGAGCTTGGTTGTCATGACCAAATGAAACGGTGAGACTTGGTTGAAATGAGAGAACAATGTTATATGAGTTAGGAAATGTATCTGAAGGGCATCTCATGGATCGAGTGATAGAACTAAAGTGTTTGATGACACCAAGGTGGGATGCCCAATGGGACCATATGACATAATTTTACATGTCCATAGGGCGTCATGTGTCTAAAACTACATGCTTAAAGTGTTTCTTTAGAACTAATTGATATGTCTTGGTGTTGTCCCATGTCCTTGAATGACAAACTTGAAGTGCATGAGGGCCATCGAGAACGTATTTTGTTCCAATCATCCTATATGGGTCTTGGTTTGATCCCTTTTATAGTGAATTCCTTAGGATTGTTTGATACCCATTTATTTTATGTTTCGTGTGATATATAAGAGATGAGGTATGTTCTTTATATGACTTACCAGTAGATCATATCATGATATATGAATGATCATGTGAAGTAACTTATTTATGGAACTTGATAACTCCATTTAGTCATAGATATATTACATGATAGAATGATTGCTGGTCGCGTGATCAGTTGCACCGAGAATCCCACATTGATTCTTGGGACTTTTACACTCGATAATTTCCTTTTCATAGTATCCAGTTCAATTTTCCGGATGGGGTGGGGAATTTATATTCCTCCCCACCACAGATGATCACAAATTTTTACAGTGTATCTTGCATGGATCTAGGATAGAGTCAATGAATTGTGATGAAACCACCTTGTTTTCAAGTCTCTATTATGGGTCTTTTTGAGTGTTTTTCCAAATTTCTAGTGGTCACAAGACTCTTCTATCAACGGTTCATTTATCCGATTATTTCTGATTAATAATTACTTGTTTGATCCTGTGATATTGTCAAATGTCTTTTTATCTAGTCTTAACGACATTCCCAAGTTCCTTCTCAAGAGATAAGGTGCATTTTGAATGGAATTTTCATGTTCTTGATTACATATATTGGAATTTCTGTGACACAAGGATGAATTTTCTAGGGGTCTCATGAGGCCATGCTATGGACTTATTTGGTGCATTGCATGTATTTTACGACTGTGAGTACCTTTCCCCACTTCCCACTTTTATTCATTTATTTATTTGAAAATGTTTGGGAGGGATGTAAGATCTCATAAAAAAATTCAAGGAAAATTACTCTATTTTATGGTGATGTGTCGCATGATAAATATGGTCCATATGGGGTTTCACAATCATGTCATGGAAAAATCCATATGTTTTTCATTGGAGAACTGTATGAGATGTGTGGAGTTTTTGGGACATACACAAGGACCTCTGTACAATGTGGCTGACTAGTCATAGTGAACTCAAGAGTTGGGGCAAAAATGTCGCTTAGGACATATGGTTACTTATAGATCACCAGAGGCATGTCTCATGTATTTTAGTGACTATGAGTACCTCTCACCTCCTTCTCGTTATCTAGTTATTTTTATTTTTCAACGGTTCAGGGGTTAAAATTTTTTGATCAGTAATGTCAAGGAATTGTATTTGATGTTTGGATGATGCCATGTGTGACCAATATGGATCATGTTGGGGTGCGTGAGGATGTATATAGAAAAATCTATTCATTAATCCTTATGGTGCTCATGGGGAGCCACAATATCACTGGGAAATAAAAGAGTAATTCCTTGCAGAAATGAAGATGAGTTGAAGGGACATCCTGAGATGAGGCAGACACGTTGTCGAGGTCTTTTGACACATCACATTCCTTTTATCGACCACGAGTACCTCATGACTATTCCATTTATCTACATTATTTTATTCTACATTGTTTTGTGATTTATGATAAATTTAATGGATATTTCCAAGTAAATGTATCCATTAAAATGATGATGTGGCACATGATCTATATAACCAATGGGGGGTCTTTCCCTTTGGATACCATTCCTCTTTATTCTCAAGGGAATTTCATATTGTTTTTTTAGGAACCGTCCAATGAGAAACCATGTGACCTGTGGGAATTAATTCTATTGTCACCATGTGGCCATTGAACTTATATAGATCCATCATGATATTGGTAATGTCCCTTGAAGGGGAATCCATGGGATTTTTCATAGGTTATGAGTTGTACGCAGAGTCTTCCAGTGACCCTAAAATGGTCATTCCATCACAAGTCCCTTGGATGTTCAGGAAATCTAAAACACTCAGATTCATTATGGGGAATTTAGGACCCATATTCAAGTATTTCTTCCTTTGTGGTTTTTGTTGATTCTTAATTTGTGGGAATCAACACCCACTATGGGATTATTTTTATTCCTATTTGTTTTTACAACAGAATATAATTTCATGTTGGGTGACACAATTATGGTGTGATCTGATTTTTGATTCAATTACTTGCTGAGATTTGACTCGTGGAATAAAATGTCATGATATTTGAGTTTTTATGAATCATTCCAGGAACTCTGAAATATTTTATGACATGAATCATTTTAGGAATGCATGTAGAAATGAGTTACAGGTAAGTCGTTGAACATGAAATTTATTTCCTATCTTGTGATATTAAATTAAAAATAGTTCCTAATGTGAAACACGAAAATATTTAAAACTTATTAGAATATATGGTTTTATAAAATAGAAACACAAATAATGATACTTATTTTACCCATTTATAAGCCTAAACTATGTGTGTGATTGTAGAGGGTAGTGATAAAGCCTCAGTTTTGACAAAGTGGAAGGGTTTGGGGGAAGTGACACCTGGGGTGAGGGTTGGTTAGTTGGTTGGGATTTTTACGTGATGGGATAGTATTCACCAGATAAAATCAGGGTGTATTTCTAGATATGAGGTGATCAATCCATGTACATTGAAATCAACTAGATACACTGAGATAACATCAGTTATAGTCCAAGATACATATAGATTTTTTCAGGTGGAATGAGGGGACTTATTAAATTTTGTTCTCTTAGAATAAGTTATTGTTAAAACTAGGTAGTGGCTAGTCAACCACTGGACACACCCAAGTGAGGTATATAAAGAATTATCCTCTCGATAAGTTTTATGGGTTCCCTTCATGGAATCTATGAAAGGATGATAGTTAATGAAACAATTTTGATGATCGATTGAGGATAATATGGTCATTCCCTCTTCTTGGGCACAGTAATGAATGGGAATGACCCACTATAGTTGGTAAATTATTTTGTAATATTATGAATAAAAACAACTAATGTGGGTAGTAAAATGTCATTAATATATTCACCCTTTGAGGAGAATCAGATATACGTGCATGATCATAGTGATAAATTTTCTTGGGGAATGACCATGTTGATAGTTCATGTATTGTGGAAATGTGGTTGTGTTCAATATGAAACATGAGAGAGAGGGGTAGATATGACAGCTCTATATCCCAATCATTTTGACTAAGAATATTAGGGATTATCAGGAATACAACTCAAGAAGGATCTATTATAAGTTGGGGATATTAAAACCCCCCACCTTTTCAGGAGATATATTAGGCTCATTAAAAATCACTACTTTTTTCATTTGTGGAGTAGTTCTCACTTGGGTTTTACCGAGGTGTTTTTTGATGAATATTTGAGAAACAATATTAGAAAGAGGGGAGTTTATTGTTGGGGCACATTTTTCCTTAATTGTGTGCCTTGCCTTGAAAACCAGGAATCCTTGGACATGGAGGTTTTCCATGGCTGGCACATGGTGTTTCAAGTCTTTCACCCTAAAAGGAGTTACCATGAACCCCCAAAAAAAGAGGCAAAAGATTAAGGTTCACTGTTAGGGGACACCATCCACCCCAAGCAGCAAACCGTGTAGGTAGTTTTAGTTTACACAAAATTTAAATTTTAAAAAACCTAAACCCCTATATTAACTTCAAATCGACCCCACTCTTCCCCTAATGATTCCTCTTGATTTTAGAGTATTTTAGATGATATCATAGGGCTCCATACCACTTCTTCTTGGTGATTCAAAGTCTATATTGAAGATATTGACCCTTATCAGTAAGTTGATCTCATCCCCTATGGCTTTCTTATTCTCCCCTATCTCTCCATCTTGTTTTAAAAGGATATAATCTTCATTTGTATAAGAACTAGTTCTATGATTGTTAGATCTAGTTATATGATTATGAGATCTTGAATGTTTTATATGGAGTTAGGTTTTTTGATCTATATCTCATTCCATGTCATTATCTAAACTAATTAAGGATTTTCATTTTCATGCATTTATCATCAATTTGGATGTAGGAGGTCTAGAATTGAAATCCAAAATCCTTGGTTTATATTACATATATTTAATTAATGAATTGTTATTGTATGATTAGAAATTGAGATTTCCTACATTAAATTAATTAATTGGTTAAATAAATTAATTAAGATATTTTTGGAATTGGGGATATTGAATTTATTAAGATAAAACTATTAATTGAGGAATTAATTGGGGATATTGAATTGATTGAGCTAGAATAAATAATTTATGAATTAATTTGGGCTATTGAAATGTTTATGTTAGAATAATTAATTGATAAAATTATATGGGAATTTTCGTAATTGTGGATCTGATTAATTAATTGTTGAATTAATTAATGGTGGTAAAGAGTTTAATTTAATGATCAATTAATTAATGGAAGTAATGTGATTATTTAACTGTTGAAATAATTAATGTTATTGATATGAATATTGATATTACGAATTAATTAATGATGGTAATGTGAATAGGTAAATTTTTGAATTAAATATTATGATTGATGTGATTAATAGATTGATAAATTAATTAATGGAGGTATTTCGATTATTTAAATTCATGAAAAAAATATTTGGATTGATGAGATTAATTAATTGACGAATTAATTAATTATGGTAATCTACTGATGTAAGTATTAAATTAAATAAAGTGATTTGAGGGTATTAATTAATTTATGAACTAATTAATGGAAGTGATTTGATTATTTAATTGTTGAATTAAATAATATGATGGATGAGATTAATTAAATAATTAATTAAATAATGAGCGTACTGTGACTATTTAATCGTTGAATTATATAATGTGATATATTGGATTAATTAATTGAATAATTAATTTATGGAGGTAATATGATTATTTAACTATTGAATTTAATTTTGGGATTGATGGTAATAATTAATTGATGATTCAATAAATAGAGGTAAGGTGATTATTTAATTATTTAATTAAATAATTCAATTGATAGGATAAATTAATTGATAAATTAATTAATGGTAGAAATTTGATTGTTTAATTATTAAATTAAATAATTGGATTGATGAAATTAATTAATTGATAGACTAATTAAATGTGGTAATGTGACTATTTATTTATTGAATTATGTAATGGGATTAATGAGATTAGTTAATTAATGAAAATATTATTGTAGTTTATGTGATTATTTAATTATGGAAATAAATAATGGGATCATTGGGGTTGATTAATATATTAATTAATTAATAGAAATAATGTGATTAATTAATAGTGAATTAATTAAGGGAATTGATGTGGATTAACTAATGGATGTAATGTTATTATTGTTGGTTTGGATTAATTAGTTGTCAAATATATTAATGGATCAATTTTATTATAGAAATGGTGACATGGACAATTAATTATCGAATTAATTATTATAGTAATGAAATTGTGGGGTTTAGTGGAAAAATTAATTCGTGAATTAATTATGGAATATTGAATATTGAATTAAATTAATTAATCGTTGTATTATTTAAGGGATAATGAGATTTCCAATGGATTATTAATTCATTAATTTATTATTGGATATAGAGATTAGGAGTATATTAAATAATTATTTTATTAATTATGGGATATTTATATTTCCAATGGAATTATTAATTGATCAATTAATTATAGAATATTGATATTGAGAGATGAATAATTAATTATTGAATTTATTTGTATATATTGTGATTTTCAATTGAATAAATAATTTATGAATTAATTTTGGGATATTGATATTAATAATGTGATAATTAACAGATGAATTAATTATGGGATATTAATATGGTGAATTGAATAATTAATCATAGAATTAATTATGAAATGTTTAGATTTTTCACCTGGATAACTAATTGTTCAATTAATTATGAGATATTGAGATTGAAGATTTGGATAATTAATCATATAATTAATTATGTGATACTAAGATTGTTGATTTGGATAGTAAATTATTGAATTAATTATGTTATATTGAAATTGTTGATTGGGATAATTAATTGTTGATTTAATTATCTGGTGTTGAGATTATTGATTTGGATAATTAATTGTATAACTAATTATGAGATATTGATATTCTTGGTGAGAATAATTAATTATTGAATTTATTATGGAATATTGAGTTAGTGAATATTAATTAATTAATTGGTGAATTAATTAATGGAATTGATGTGATTAATAAATTGGAAAATAATATATGATATTTACGTGATGAAATAATTGTAGAATTAGTAATTATAATGAGTGGATTAATTATTTTTTGAATTTATTAATTGGTCGATGTGAATATCAAATTTTTGAATTTGATTAATTAATTTGTAAATTAATTAATGTGATGTTGTGATATATGTGAATTGTGATAATCATTGGTAGTATAGAGATTCAAATGGGAATTGTGATAATTAATGGTAACATAAGAATTCTAATGTAAATTTGGATTTTGAATGGTTACATGGAAATTAATATGTGTTATAGATCAACGAATTGGAAAATTGGAATTCCTGTGTAAAATGTTATTATGAGTTTTATAATGGAAATTCATATTTGTTATAGATCAGTGGATGTTAATAATGAAATCCATGCGCGAATTGAGATAGAGAATAGAAAAATTGAAATTTATAGATCTCATATCCCTCGAGGACACATTGGGATCCATCATGAGTCAATGTAGGTATTGAGGTATGGGTGTCTATGGGAACTCGGGGTCTATGTGGACAAATAACGATTAATTGATAATTTATTAATTATTTAGTAAGGAATTTTAGTTATTTTTTTATATAATTGAATACACTACTATTTGACCGGGTATTATTTCATATGTTGTTGGTAGAGGCCTACTAATTGGTACATGCATCCTACTTAGGCTACATGTTTATTACCCATATAGACTTCATATTTTTAATATGTGATAAGGGAAAGGGCCATGTGTTAGATGTATGATTTTGGATGGATCATGGATGAGGAAACTGATCATGGTTTGGGATCTTCTTGGGACATATTATTGTCTTTAATTTTGAGAATTATTTTGACACATGGCAAATACATTAGCATGGCATGTATTCTGATCAATTTTAATTTTGAATTTCCAATTGCGGTCATCTTACGATATAGTTATTATCCTTATATTTCATATCATTTAGTTAATAGTTTTATTTCTGTTAGTGTATACATTGATAAAAATATTGTATAGACTCCCCTTGATTGATAGTAGGACATATCCACTAGTCGGTAGTGTCTGGAATTTGGGGAGGCGTGATTGTGGTCATCCAGTGGACAAATAGGTGCACCGCTATGTTGTACTGGGGTCAAGACCATACAATATGTCATAATTTTCACTTGTACTATATTTATCCGGACCTATTAATTTATATTCACTCACAATCAAATTTGTTATATGATTTATCTATTAAGTTTGATAAAATTATAACATGGGTGTAATAAAAGGAAAACTATAAATTTGTGTCACAAAACTCAATAGAAATAGACTATATGATTTTATCTCCAACTATGAAAATATTCATATATCAATATACTTTTAAAATAATCTAACAGTCTTCAATATATTATATTATGATCTTAGGTTAATAGATAATGAAATCCACTCCAAGAAATCCTATTGTTATTTTGGTGGAAAATTAATATATTTATTTGTGTTATATGATGTCTAATTCTATTAAATAAAAATACAGTTTCAAATATTCCAATACTTCCACTCTTCTCTATTATAAAATGGAAAATATTCTTCTAAATATTCAGACAAAAAACCCAATTTTGTTTGGCAAAAACATTGAAAAAATACTTTCATATAATCCCCATAGTCATTATAAATTTCTTGTTTTTGTCATAATAAAAACATTATAGTCCTTAAATAATTATGGAATAGAATATTTTAGAAGAAAAGGTATACATTTTATTTTCATGTTTTAGTTTTGTTTCTACCTCAACATCCATAAAACCTATCATAAATAGTATAAAAAATAAAAAAAATACATTCTCCATATACATCGGTGATATTATTTTCAATTAATTAATTATATCCCACTCCACTTTCATCAAATGTGAAAATAAATCATTATACGTTTGTTCGATAGACTATAGCCTCACAAACCTATGTAATTCGTTTTCAATTCCCATCTATGAAGACTAGATTATAATGATGTAATTACTATTTATATATAATATTCATGAAATATTTATCATTATATAGGGCTAATATATCATTTACCTTATTTCCTTTCTATTTACTAAAATTAGATAACGTTGTTCATGAGTACGTGTGGACTGCCACCACTACAATGGAATCTGATTCGTTTTTCATCACCACAATGTGTTAATATTAAAAAATTATTTTTATATAATTAATTTGATTATTAATATGTTATTTTAATTTTTGAAATAAAAAAATTATAAACACTTTCTTTCCAAAATGATCGTTGTATAATGGAAATATTTCTCATGTGCACGTCCGACCAACCATCTCCATGATTGTAACATATTTCATTTTTCATAATCGTATGAAATAGTTTAATTTAAAATACTAACTAATTTATATTAAGGATATTTATTACATTAATATTAATTTTTATATTAATGAACAACTACATCATTGACCCTAGTCAACCGACCAATGTCATTTTGGATTTATGTACCAAATATCACCAAAACACCCAATGTGATCTTTTTTGATTATGTAATTGTATAAAAAAAATTATTAAGTGATATCAATTTGATGATAAAAAGGAAAAAATATAAAAAATGTATACAATTTCGATATCTAAATTATTTAAGAGGATTGTTAGGTCCACAAGGCTAGATACCCTGAGAGGGGGGGGGATGAATCAGGGTATTACTGATTAAAACAACTGCCCATTTTTTATCTTTTTTTTTATTAGACAAAACCATCTTTTCTCTCCTTCTCGATGTAGAGTATGAATAAAACTTAAAGCACGCATAGGAAACATCTATTTTTTCTTAATTCACCCTCACTGGGCTACATCCAAGGAGCATACACTAGTAGTGTGCCGATGTACCAATTCCACTATAAGCGCACTGCTGTTTACAAGTTCGAACCAGATTCACTAGCCCTCATGGTTTACAACCACTCAATAAATGAAAGCGCACTACTGTTTAGAAGTTCTAATCAGATTCCCTATCCCTCCTGGTTTACAGCCACTCGAAAAATGAAAGCTCACTGCTCTCTCAACTGAAGTGTGCTCACTACTTCTTCAGAAGATCCACTCACAGTTTATAGACTTGTAGGTCTCCTCATTATCTCTACTGAAATCTGCATCCTTAACAATTGATAGATGCTCTTTTGACATCCAACATTCACCCGCAGATGAATCTCTCTTTGCACCGGGTGTACCGAGCAACCCCAAATTTTACGCGCAACCTTCAATGTGCCTTGTGCGTAATTCCATGCTTTTGCACAAAATTATCTTTTCACGCAACACCCCCTTTATGTGCAACACTAATTTTATGTGAAAAAGATTATTTTACGTGAAATATCTTTTACGTGTTGCCCCTACACTGCCTTGGGTGGAATTCTACACTATTGCGTGAAAATAACTTTTCGTGCAACAGTCTTCTTTTCACGTAACTCACTTGTGCTCTCCAATTTTGCGTGCCGGAGATTGGATAATCCTTATGTCTTGAGATACTCTTAATATAGAGTGGTCACTTCATATTTATAGTAAAAATAGAACCTGTGTGAAAAACCATCCTTGAGAGCGTAATCCACTTCGAGCGCAAAAAAAAAATCTTCCGCGCTACACGATTTTTCACGCACTGCTCCTATATTTCGCGCACCTCAAGCCTTTGCCAATTTTTGAGCTTTGGAACTCGAAACAGCTCTTGTGTGAAAAATTTCATCCCACTATTTCATGCATCACATTCCTTTTTCATGCACTGGAAAAATATTTCGTGCAACAATTTTTTTTCTACACACCACGCTGATATTTCACGCGGCATGCTGATTTTTTGTGCACCTCCTTGTATCTTCTCTTTTTATACCACCTCTATATCATTCATTACTTTTTCAAGGTTCTTCAATCAACCATGTATTTTTGGAATAATCCCTTGAACATTAAAAATCACCATGTAAACCCCCTTTTTCAATATACTCATATATTATGGTCTGCTTTGTCAACAAACATAACATAGAGGCCCACTTTTTCAAAAAACACAATCACCTCAAAAATTCTTCAATGATGTCGTGACAGATGTTTTTCCCAAAAAAGTTAAATGAAAAATGTGATGAAAAAGATAGAGATTTTATTTTAAAAAATATTTTTTTCAAAATGTTTAACTTCAAATTTTATTTTTAGAAATTTCAATATGATTGATTTATTAAAAATATGTCAAGAAGGTTTTTCATGTTATTATTTTATTGTTTTATATCATTTTTACCCATTTTTTATTTTTATAAATGTTGTGAAATGATTCTTTTTTTCATTTTCAAACAAGGTACATTGTGGATTTTTAAAAAAATATGGATGGAATGTTTTTTTAACTTATACTGAATGATAATATTTTCTTATTATCATGAATATTTAATTAATTAATTCTTCATTTATGTTTTTTATAGTTTTTTTTGAAAAATACTTTTTTTGTGTAGTTTCCCATATAAATATTTAATTTTCTTCTAGGAATATATTCCTGATACAATTATTATGGATTAGTGATTATGTTATAGTTCATGTGAATTGATTCTGAAAACATGTTGTTTTTTATTAAAAAAATTGTTTTGGTCTATTATCACCCGATATTCCATTGGGAATGAATATGTTAGAATTCTACCATGTTGCTTATTCTAAATGAAACTGTGATAGTTACTCCATGTATAAATGTAATGGTTATTTTAGTTATAAATGTTAGGGTTATTTGATATGCAGATGTGTGGGTGACTCCATAAGTTTGTATGATAAAAAATATAACCCAATATACCTAAAACTTTTATATATCATTTATATGTTATAAAAAATATAATAATTTCACAATGTGTCTAATTATTTTTATATTAAATTTAATGTATCTAAAAAATTTTAAGGATGAAAATGATAAATCTCTTGAAATGTTTTTTTTAGTTGATCATATATTAAGAAACGTATATGAGATTTATTTTTCATTTAATATTTATAATGAAATGGTTTACACAATAAATTATCTTTAAAAAGTGATATATTTACAATGAGAATGGATACATTCTTCACGAATTTAAATTTTAAATATCAAAATTCTATAATTATCCATGGACTAATTATTTGTTTCATTAGTTTTATGTCCCTTACTAAGAATTTTGTGATCATCCAAAATGTTTAAAATTCTATAAAATGTTTTTAGGGATATATAAGGGTAGAGAATATGTAAATATGAATGTTATACATATTTATTATGATAGAAACATTTTTTAATTTAAAATATATTGTTCGGTTGGAAAATTGGATACTTAGTATTAGTATCCACATGTAATGAATGTTTTTTCCATTTAATATTATATAGAAGTTATCTAAATCCCTAAAATTAAAACTTACATTAAAATTTAAGAAAGTTAATTCTTGATGAAAATCACTAGAATATGTACTACTTATGTTTGGGTCTTAATAACATATACTTATCTTAAGAAATTAACATCGAAGATGTTGATATCTTGTATCTTCCATAGGATTATAATCAACACCCATCGAAATAGGGGTCTTATAATTCAGCAAAAATAACATGATGCAAAGATTATTGGTGATATAATATGGAAAAATTCATTTTATACATCGAATAATTGAAATTAGGTTCATTATTCCAAACATTACTCTAGGTGGGAAATTTGAGATGAGAACACATACACCACGCATTTTCTTTAATACACTTACACCAAGCATCATGAATAGATAAATTGAGTTTATTAAATTAATTCCCAAAAAATATATAAAATAATATATGCAATTATATTTCTCATTTATTTTATGGACCCATTCAAAAAAACATTATAATATCTTGAGTTTTTATTCAAAAATTCTAATTCATACATTTCAGTATATTTATAGTGAATAGTTTTAGAGTTTTAAGAAACTACTATTAGATATCAATAAAATATATTAATTAGAGGAAAAATTTATTTATTATCAATTTTTATAAATGTATAAAATATTTAAAAAGAATCACATTTTATTTTCAGAATAAATTTTATAGTCCTTAATCCTTACTTCTTCATTATTTATACCATTCCTAATTTTTTTTAAAATCATGCTACTAGAACAAAAATAACAGCAAAGGACATCAAACTATGTATTTAGAAAGTATTGTTTAAAACATAAAACCCATAATATTATTTTTTTAACCCCTCTATTCATTGACTGCATGAAATCAATCATTTCCACATGAAAAACACTATGTTTTTCTCATGTAATAAAATTAAAACCCATATAATTCAACTTGAAATAATTTCAAGAAACTTATTACATCATTTTCATAAACCATTTTAGACATGTTCCAAAAATAAAAATGTCCCATTTAAATATATTGGACAAAACACATATGTTAACTCCATCTTTATTACCTTTCAGGACATTTAACATTATCTAATTCATTAGAAAGAAAAAATAGGGCTTACCCATCCTATTAGTTATATCATTCTCACCCAATCATCCTATGAAATAATGGAAATCAACACATTTTATACTATTTATTGGTCTCACCCATTCATCATATATAATTACTATGTACTATATAGGAATGAAAATTTTATGATTTCAACTTTTTATCATAAAACTCTACAAATAGTTTTTGGAACCCATATTAAAAACACATTTAGATATAAAATATGTTTTCTATAGACCAATTTCAAAACAAAAATACCGAGAATTAATTTTATGTGGGGTTTTTGATTGAATAAAAATTAAATCAAGTAATGGAATCCAATATTGAAATAATTTTTGTGGGAATGGAAATATTTTCTAATGTTATTTATGATAAAATAAAATATTTATTTTACCATTTAATACATAAAGTCAAAATATTCGGTAAAAAATGATTTATCAAAACCATTGATATAATATTTAATGATAAATAAAAATAACATAATAATTATTTCAGGAAAATATTATTACATTAATAAAATATATTAAAAACATGGACTTTGAATAAAAATGGGATGGTAATAAAACATTAAAAGGAATTTTTATAATAAGGACCTTGACCTTCATGTCAACTTGCCAGTACCTCCTTTATCTTCTATACTAATAAATTTACTTTAAATATTAATATTCATAATAATATATTTCTATTTTATTATTATATATTTTTATTTTATTAATTAACATGTAATATTGAATTAGAAAATAAATTATGTATATGTCAGATGTTTGGATGATATTCAACTCATATATCCAAAATAACTTCATCATATTTACTGTGTTCAATGGTTAATTATTAAAATAATTCTTGAATAATAATCATGAAATTATTATAATTATAAAAAATATATTATTCATTTTAAAATTGATCCTAAATGACAGATTTGAAAAATGAATAATGATTCAATCATGGAGATGATAGGATGTACATACTTGTTAGTAACATTTCATTTTATAAATATAATTATGGAATGAATTTAAGAATTATTAAATATTTTAACAATTATAATTATATTATAAATAATAAGTTATTTATAAATATAGTTTTATATATCATGCATGTGATGTTGTGGTGAAAAAACGCAGGACTTTCTGAAGGAGGTAGTCTCCATGTGTGAACAAACAACAATATCATTTTTTAATGAATAAAAATAGAGAATAGATTATATAATTCAAATACATATTGATAAATATTTCATTAATATCATATATATATATAGTAAATAAATCATTATAACCATCCTTGAGGTGTAGTGATGGAAATAATTTTCATCTATTTTTTAGGAGGTAGTTCTCCAAAAAAATGAACACTAAATTCATTGCCAACTTATTGGATGAGGATAAGAATAAAAGTTATTCCATGAATGTAACAAATCTCATTATAGATAAGAAAATATTTTTACAATCAAAACATTTTTTAGATTGTTTGAATTATGAAAAAGAATAAATATAATGAATATTCTTGATTAACATCTATAACTATTCTTTAGAAAACCTCAAAATGCTTACACCAAACTATTCCCTATGATATTTTTAGTAACAGTGTAAGGCCTCTATGAAATTGGAAGCGATGAAAGGAATATATTTTTTTGAGGGATCCTTAAACCAAAAGGTTTCATAAGTTTGATAAAAGGAGGAGTGGATGATCCATTTTATATGAGAGGGAAGGGGAACACATCTAATATATAAGTGATGTAAATTAATATAAATTAACATTCATGTTATGTTGGAACCAAATTGAAAATAATAAAATATAATATAATTATAAGACTAAATCCAATCACATAATAAATTTTTTAGTAGTTTATAATATATTGTTTCTCTTATCTTTGTTTTTATCCCCTATTAATCATTACAATTATAGTTATATCAATGAATAGTATTCTTCTGGGTAAAAAAATCAAATATAATGGAACTTATCTCATAAATGGTGTATATCTAATATTCCAAAACATATTCTAATTACATGGATGGATATACTATTTTTATGAATTTTTAATCTTTTAATAAGTTATTAATTATTTTAAAATACCACTAATGTCATTTTTAGAAATATTCATCGAATTTGACTTTAAAAATATCATGAAATAAATTTAATTAGAATATAACACATTCATGTATACCACACATGTTTTATTTTTATATAAAATTCATAGGAGAAGATAATTTATTGTAATTATACTACATTTAAAATGTTTAATATGAATTTTTTTTGTATTAGTTGAATAAATATTATGTTGGTGTTTCATAATAAATTAATGTAATTCTATCATTTTTAAAAATTAGAAATAAATTATCATGATAAAAAATAAAATTATATTTTAAATTAAAATATATAATCAATGATACATTAGTTTTTTTTGTATATTAAAAAAATTAAGCGACTAAAATAGATGGACTGAAATGTTTAACATTCATTTAAATAAAATATTATAAAAATTATAATCCGAGCCAAATGGATTCAAAATGTCATATATTTGAGGTTTTGGTTATTATATTTGAAATATACTTAAATAAAATAATTAATTCAAGTGTTAGAGTTACGTGTTAGTCCTAACCAAATTATTTTAACTGTTAAATGACTCATTTTGACTCTACCAATGTATCAAATATTCTCTGAATATTACTAATAATGACTAAAAATAAAATAGATGTTTCTAGAATAATTTTTACTAGCTGATTCTATATTGGAAAAAAATTTATCATCATTCAAATCCCACAAGTGGAATAAATAAATTTAAAATTAGACTCAGACAATGCGATGGAAAGAAGGGTTTGAAGAAAAATATTTTATAAGTATAATATTATTTTTTACAAAATAATTATATAAAATCAAAGTAAAACATGAGAATTGTATAATTTTTATTGAAAATAAATAAATAAAATTGAAAATTAAATGTTAAATTTAATTTATCAGGGTAAATAATTGAAAAAAATATAATTATAAACAAAAAATTATTTTTTACTATTCACTGGAAAAAAATTATACTCATAAAATTCCAAATAGTTCTTATTAATATTATTTGGAAATTAAAATTCAAAAAATATATTCAATTTTAATAATTCCAGATCTAAATTTTAGATGTAAAACCTTTAAAAAATTCTTATATTCAAATAATTTCATAAAACTATTTGCTTTCATATTTAGAAAGTACATATTATTTTTATGATGAATATAAAAATCAATTTTTTGAATACTAGTAAACATGAATGTTTTTTATCCTAAAATTAACTTGGTTTTTATATTTCCCCTATATAAAATTACATCCAAGTAATTTTATTCATTTTTTTAAACCATTAGGGATGTCATTCCGTAATTTTTTTTAGTTTCCCTTATTTCATCTCAAAGCATATGGGTTTTTCAAAAATCATTAAATTAATGCATTACCCTATTCTAAAACGCATTTTCTATATAGTACTAAATCTAAACTAGTTTTTACATTAGAATAAGTATATTATCTAATGAATAGATCCTCTTATCCTCTATAAACAAGGAACATAACCATAGTATACCAAAGATACATAAGGTTAATCTTAACTGCCATCCAATTACAGTTGTCACGACCCGTCCCCCGGGGCCCGTATCGTGACTACCCCAAGACCGCCTTCCATAGGCCAGGGGCTGGCGACTAGCACCAAATGTGTAATTCCCTAAACTGGGAAGGCATTTCCTTTATAAAACGTAAAAACAAAAAACCAGAGTACAAAAAGAAGCAAAAATCTATATAACAAGTGTACTGAATGTAAAGGGGGGCTAGAATACAAGCCCAACTATAAATTACATGGAATAGAAAAACAGGTACAACTAAAAAGACAAACATCTAGAAGGTGTCTAGCAGCTCTTGGATCATCCACCATAGATCCTAACTAAAGGGTAGGTACAAATTTCCTCCTCAGTGCTCCACGTCCCTCTGTCTCCTCCGGGTACTGACTCGTCTTGAGGTCCACCTTAGGGTTTCATCCAGTCCTCATACACTCTGTCTCGGTTAGCATTGTCTGTCATCTGCATCCAACTCAAGAAGGTGTGGACATATCCATGCAAGGGTGAGTATAACTATAACTAGTAGGGATCCCAAGACCCTCAAGGTCTCACAAAATCCAACAAGGATAAACCACAATGATTGATTTCAACGGATAACCATTACTTAAATATATTCCCATACATATACCTATGTTATCAAGTAACACATCTCAATCATGAGGTAAACACAAAAGTCATTGACTCAGCTCAAACCAGGATTTTCATTATCGAAACCACGGCTACTAGGGAACACCTCCTATATCATGTACAATGGGCCTGTTGTGACACCGCGGTGCTTCTCACTAACCTTGGACTGCTGAGGTACTCCTCCTATTGAGTACCGTGGGTCTACTGCCAAATATCAGGCGCTCCGTCCGTTGTGGGTCTACCACCAAATACTGGGCGCTCCCCCTAATAGCCTATAGAGATACTCCTCCTGTCGTGTACTAAGGGACTACCACCAAATATCGGGTGCTCCGTCCGCACTGGGTCTGTCACCAAATATTGGGTGCTCCCCACTGGGCTAGTCGAATAACTCCGAGTCGAATCCGTCAAGCAGTCATCAAGTCTGTCCGCTAATAGGTCTTTGTACTCAGAATGCTCGTCTCCAAGAGAATCTGCTCCATGATCTACTGTTCGATACTCCAAGTCTCACAAAGTCTAATGTGGAAGTATCTCAAAGGTCTTCCATGTCATAAGTGTCTCAATGCAACAGACAACGCGTCAATCGGACATCTGGTCTGTGAGTTATTAGCTTTTTAGTCCCGGGGGCCCGGTCAGTTTCACGTACGAACCAAACTGACCATATCTCAACAATACCCAAAACACCCATGGGGTATTCTCAAAGGGATGGTTTCATTCCAAGAATACAGGTGTCGTTGACGGTTCATCAAACGAACTCTCGTAACCCGTGATATGGGCGAAAAGGTGTAAACGGGTCTGATGGGTTCGGGTGCGGTCCTACCCAGTTTGACTAACCCGACCCAGTCCGTGAAACTAACTCAGCCCGAAGTGGTGGCCCAACATGAAGGGGCAGCCCGACCCGAAGGTACGGCTCAGCCCGATGGGGTTTCCCAGCCCAAAGATGGTGGTCCGGCCTGCGTCGCCTGGCGGGCAGGCCCACGTGGCCTTATTGGCCAATCATGGGAGGGGGTGTCGCACGCCCCATTGAATGAAATGACCGGCACGAGGTGCCAGCCCCTGGTAACTGCGGGACCCGAAGGGTCCCTCCGGGTGCGCATCAGTAGCCGGCTCAGTCGGCCGCCCACTTTTTTCCACCGCGGCCTAAGGTTGTGGTCCTACACCACCTGCGCGGAGCGACCGCGCCATGCCCCTCTACCGGGGCCTGCCATGGTCGTGGCTCCCAGCTGCTTCGAGCGGTGTGACAGTACCGCACCACCGTCCGACTGTCGCAACCATTTTTTCTGGCATGGTGCAACGACACCGCTCCCCTCCAGCAAAGCCACGGCCGGCCTGGCCCCGACTCAGTTCTTTTTGGGGCACAACAGTGTCGCGCCCTTGTGGCGACCCGGCAGCCTTACGTCGTTGGCTTCTTCGCGCCCGGCTTGTTGGTGGTCACCATGTGTACCACCTTCATTGTCATCGAACAATAACAAACAAAAGGGGCAGGTCGGGCCATGTTCATGCGGTCTGAACCCCTCCTCGTTATGGTGTTATCATTCGGGTCTCATACCATAAACTAGAATGAAGAGGAACGATTACAAAACATAACAAACCCCTACCTAGGTTGACGATTATTCATTGATGAAGTCGCAGGAAAAGGTGGAGTCATTTCATTGACGTCGGGAAAGATGAAACTGGGGATGGCATCAGCGTTCTCTGTGGGCGGCGACGATTCGTCAACTTTCTCTGGTTGAAGAGGGAGACGATGGTTCTGGTCATTCTTTGGTGAAAGGAGCATTCTTCGAGTTCTTTGTTGAGAGGATAAAGTTTTCACAATTCACCAAACCCTCTCTTAAGCACCACCCAATGTTTATGCCAACACCAAAAAAATAATATACATGATATTATTTGTAATGGTTGGGAAGAATTAAAAAGAATTAAATAATGAGCTAATTGGTTAATTGCAAGGGTTTAATTAATTAATTGTAAGAGAGTTGGCACAATAAAGTATTGGGGGAAGGTGGAGAGTTTAACCCACATAAATGGGGGGATAGAGGTATTCCAAAATTAATTGGGAGTTAAAAGAGTTAAGAAACTTGTGTGGGCCCCACAAAATAAAATCCTCCCATGGGAGGTTATGTCTTGGTTTCCCCCACCACTAACCTCCTCTTGGTGGTTTAAACCACCATAAAATAAAAATAAGGTGAACACCATATTTTAATTTAATTTAATTTAAAAACCCCCAAAACAAACTTCTATTCTCGTCAGAATGCAACTACAGTGAAGGTCACACTAAGAAATCACTGACGCTAAGAGTCCAATGGTGCCCTCATATTTCAATTTCAAGAACCGGTTCAAAATATTTCAAATTCCGCTCACACGTTTACTAAATGTACCCGAAAAAATATTCAGAAAATGATTCTGGGCACACTGGGCCTCGGAATCAAGCTCCGTTAGAAACTGTAGACTCGTAAAAGTTCCATGTATTTATGAATAATTTTTCCACAGATATTCTGAGTCTTTACATTCTCCCCACCTCAGGGCTTTATGTCCCCGTAAGATACAACTCTAACTAAGGGAACAAATGGAGGTTTTGGGCACGCATCTGAGCCTCCCGCTCCAAGGTGATCTTCTGGAGGTTCCCATGCTGCCAGCAAAGACGCACCAGAGGTATTGACAATCCACGTAAGACCCGCTCCTATCGATCCTCAATCTACACAACAACCTCTGTGAAAGTTTTCCCATCACCGATATCCAGCTCCCTGTGGTTGCTGGTGTGGGATGGGTCATGCACGTATCTCCTCAACTGTTATACGTGGAAGACGTCATGCACCTGGTGCATGTGAGGTGGAAGAGCCAAATGATAACCCACCTTTCCTACTCTGTTGAGGAACTGGAATGGTCCGATGAATAGCGGAGATAAATTTCCACCTCAACCATATCTATGCAGACCTCATTGAGGTGAGACCCTTAGAAAGACGTGGTCACCATCTTTGAACTCCATAGTTCTCTATATCTTGTCAGAATATGACTTCTGTCTACTCTGTGCAGTCTTCATCCGCTCCTATAAGATCTGCACCTTCTCCGTGGTAGGTCGTACTCTCTCTAGTCCAACTAGTTCTGACTCCCCAGGGACTTTCCAGCATATTGGTGATCTGCATGGTTGACTGTACAATGCCTCGAAATGTTACATCCCTGTGGTGGAGTGATAGCTGTTGTTGTAGGAAAACTCTACCAACGGTACATGGTCCTCCCAACTGCGACCAAAGTCATGGAAACCAGCATGAATCATGTTCCTGAGTGTCTTGATGGTCGTCTCGATTTGACCATTAGTATGAGGATGGAAGGTGGTGCTCAAGTGAAGCTCTATCCCGAAGGCTTCCTACAACCCCTTCCATAGCTGGGAAGTAAACCGTTCCTCACGATCGGATACAATAGAATAAACAACTCCATGAAAACACATTATATCCTGGACATAGAGGCATCCCAAGCTCTCTATTGAGCCCTGCTCATTAATCGGTAGGAAGTGGGCCGAAATGTTGAGTCAGTCAACGATCACCCAAATTGAGTCGTGACCCCTAGATGTACATGGAAGACCCGTCACGAAGTCCATGGATATCACATCCCATTTCAACTCTAGAACCTCTAAAGGTTGTACCAAGACTGCTGGTACCTGGTGCTCCACCTTCACTTACTGACAAAGGAGGCATCATGAGACAAACTATGCTATTGTCTTCTTCATACCTGGCCACCAATGCTATCGTCGAATGTCCTGGTACATCTTAGCCACTCTTGGATGTACTGATAAAGGGGAAGTGTAGAACTCCCTCAACACCTCCTCATGAAGGGCAACTGGTACCATGGTACGTCCTCTGAAAAGGATGATGTGCTCCCCACCTACAAAAATCCATTAGGTGCATGTCCTGTGGATATTTGAGCACATTGTGTCTTGTAGTCAGCGTCCCCATGATGCGCCTCCTTGACTTGCTGAAGAAGTGGAGGAGTTAATTTGAGAGAATGTAGAAAGGCTGCTCCATATCAATCCTCAAAGGATATCTGAAAGGTATCCAGCTACTGTGTTTCCTCTCCTAGAAGCTGTATAACAGTCCTCCTGCTGAGTGCATCCGCAACAACATTCCCCTTCCTAAGAGTATAGACTAT
The DNA here is from genome assembly GCA_963277665.1 of Viscum album. Taxonomy (NCBI): domain Eukaryota; kingdom Viridiplantae; phylum Streptophyta; class Magnoliopsida; order Santalales; family Viscaceae; genus Viscum; species Viscum album. The sequence goes on from OY728123.1 coordinate 471,665,890, forward strand.
CTCGAAGTAATAGTCCTGGAAGAACACAAGCCATCACCACTGTCTCATGTTTAGGTCCTTCTAAGAGAAGATATATTTGAGACTCTTGTGATCAGAGTAGACTATAAAACACTCACCCATCAGATAGTGTCGCCACATCTTTAAGGTGAAGTCCACTGCTCCTAACTCTAGGTAATGGGTAGTGTAGTTCTGCTCATGATGTGTCATCTGCCGAGAACCATATGTGATCACAGCTCGCTCCTGCATCAGGACACACATGATTTTGGTCCCTGATGCGTCACAATAGTCTACATACCCTACGCCTTCCTCCGGGGGCCTCAAAATAGAGGCACTAGTCAACCTCTGCCTCAGATCCTGAAAGCTCCAATAGAATCTCTCCGACCTCACGGAGGTGTGCCCCTTCTTTTTCATGGCTGATAGTGGTGCTGAAAATCTGGAGAAGTCTAGGACGAAACTCTAATAGTATACATCCAAGCCCAGGAAACTCCATACCTCCGTCACACACTTTGGTGACTCCCAAGCATGCACTACCACAATCTTCATTGGATCCATTGCAACTCCATCCTCCGAGATGATGTGTCCCAAAAAGTAACCTCTTGAATCCAAAACTGGAACTTCGAGAGCTTACCATGAAGCTAGTGCTCTCGGAGTGTTTAAATTACTACCTGCAAATGGTAGGCATGCTCCTCCTTAGTAGTCGAGTAGATCAGTATGTCATCGATGAAGACTACGAAAAAACGATCGAGGTAATGCTGTAAGATCCTATTCATGAGGCTCATGAACACTTCTGGAGCATTGGTTACGCCGAAGGGCCTAACAAAGAACTTGCAGTGGCCATACAGACATCTGAAGGCCATCTTCTGCACATGGGCGTCTTGAACTCTGAGCTGGTGATATCTTCATCTGAGTTATATCTTTGAGAACAATTGTTCTCCCATAAGCTGATCAAAGAGGTCGTCAATCCTCGGGAGTGGGTACTTTTTCTTCAAGGTCACCTGGTTCAGGCAACGATAGTCATCACAGAGCCGCAAACTCCCATCCTCCTTCTTGGCGAACCGAATGGGGGTTGCGCAGGGAGAAACACTAGGCTGGATGAATCCATTTCCTTGTAAGTCCTCCAACTGTACCCTCAGCTCGTGAAGCTCAGTGGGAGACATCCGATATGTTGGAGAATATATTGGTGTCATCCCCGGGTATAGGTCAATAAAGAAGTCCACCTCTCTATGTGGAGGTAGTCTCGAAACATCATCAGGGAAAACATCCGTGTACTAGTCCACCACTATAGAATAAGTCAAACTCTCCACATCTACTACTCTGAGGGTAAGGATAGCCAAATGGTGAGTGATTGGCTGCACCCTCCTCCGAGTAAGTCTCTCCTGCACTTCAAAGGTTCCCTTCTCAGTGGTGAAGGTGAACCTGGTCCCATCCATGCGGAATGAGTGCACTTTTCGCCTAATACAGTGAATCTGAGCATGGAATGTAGATAACCAACCTATACCCAAGATGGCGTCGTAAGGCCTCAACGCCGCTACGAGGGGATCCCATCTGATTCTCTCGCCTCCTTGAGTAAACTCACACTTCTGGCACCAGTTTGTAATCGTTGAGTCGGCTCCCGTAAGATTCTCTAGTCTTAAGGATCGATCCAACGACTATGTCAAAATCTCTGACCTCCGAAAAAGGGTAGTGTCAATGAAAGAGTGACTGGAACCTGTGTCTATATGAACATCATCTATGGTGGAGGAGACACAGATTGTACCTCATATCATCTCCGAAGCACCATGGTCACATGCCTCATCTTCCTGAAGTTGAGCTATCTTGTGTCCACCCGCTCCCTGCGGTGGGGTGGACGCCCTAGTGGTGGTGGCGGTAGCACCTCGTATTTTCGTCCACCACCATCTGCTCGACCAGATCCTCTACAACATCTGCAAGCGCCCTGCAGACCGCCTCGATCAAACTGCTGCCTCTTCCTGGGAGGTCTCTCCACTATCTTTTGATCGTTTGTACGGCGGTTCAGACAGTCACGTGCCATGTGACGAAGCCCTCCACATGATTAATATTGTCTGATCCTGGAATCTCTAGCTCTGTCTCTACTCTGGGTGCCCCACACAACCAATCCTGAGTCATGCATTCGACCACCTGTGGGCCTGGTCCTCATGGACCTCTGCGTCATCGGTCTACTACCAGCTGTAGAAGTCTCTGCTGCATTTCGACTAGTGGTGGGTCTCATTGCTGGAGACTGCTCAGCAAGGAAACTATCCACTAGGAGGGATCACTCCAAAACCCCCACCAGCGTCAGAATGTTGTGGGAGATAACTCAAGATATGATATCTCACCTAAGTCCCTACTCAAAGTTCTGGGCCCGAATGAACGAGTCACATACCATATTAGTGGAGTTGCACGAGAGATCAGTGAACCTCACTGAGTACTGAGCTACACTCATGTTTCCCTACTGCAGATGAAGTAGCTCATGTATCCACACCGCTCAAAGGGTGGCTGGAACAAACTCCACCTGTAATAGGCCCTCAAATTCTGTCCATAGAAGTGTCGCCTCGCTGTGGACCTGGAGCATCAGGCTGGACCACCTGCCTGATACTGCTGAAGGAGGCTGGCAGCAAGGAACACCATGAAGTATTCTAGTATCCCTACTAGTTTCAATACTCTCACCACATCCTATAACCATTACTTATACGCCTGTGGGTCAGTCTCTCCCTATAATCTGGGTGGCCTTCGGTGGTGGAACTCATGCAATGCGCTCAAGCGGCGTGCATCGTCTGCTATTGGGGCTAGTGGCATCGGTGGCCCAACAGGTGGTGGTAGTGCTGGTACCTCAACTGGAATGGAGCCCTGTACAAAAGTCTCATCGCTCGGTAGGCTGTCAGTGTGTACAACTCTCGGGGCTCTAACATGTTTTCTGCGAGGAAGCATCCTGAAAGAACAGATGCAACACAGTCAAAACATCATACATGGTGAGCTTACCTGGTTTGAGATGACTTAAAGAAAAACTTTTGAAACACACACGCAATCTGTGTTTTCATGTACTAAGTCGGAAATCAATAGTCAGGGTCCTAGTGTATGGATAGGTCGGCCACTGCACCAACACTAGACTCCCTAAACTGAAAACCACACCCATTACCCTTAACACTATTTCTTTATAGAAAATCAATATCTAAGTCCTATGTTCTGCGGTAGAACCGACTCCTATGATACCAATTTTTCATTAACCATCCCTTGGGGCCCATATCGTGACTACCCCAAGCCCGCCTTCCCTAGGCTAGGGGGTGGCGACTAGCAGCAAAGGCATAATTCCCTATTCTAGGAAGGGATTGCCTTTAAAAAATGTAAACACACACAAGCAGAGTACAAGCGAAAGAAAAAACATGTATAACAAGTGTACTCAATGTAATGGGGCCCAGAATACAAGCCCAACTGTAAAGTTCATTGAAATTAAAAATAGGTATAACTAAAAATGAAAATTGTTGGAAGGTGTCTAGCAGCACCCGAATTGGCCACCACGGATCCCACCTGAAATGTAGGTAGAGATAGCATCCTCAGTGCTCCACATCCATCTGTCTCCTTCAGGTACTGAATTTTCATGAGGTCCACCTCCGGGTACCATCCAGTCCTCATACACTCTACCTCAGTTTTCCCTGTTCGTCATTTGCATCCAACACAACGAGGTGCGGGCATTGCCCGTGCAGGGGTGAGTATAACGATACTCAGTATGGACCTCGAGACCCTCAAGGACTCACAAAATCAAACAAGGATAAACCAAAGGTATGATTTAAAAAGATAAAAATTACTTAGGTATATACCCATACATATAACTTAGTTATCATGTAACCCATCTTTATAATGAGGTAATCACAAAATTCATTGACACATCTCAAACACGGATTTTCATTATCGAAACCATGTCTCCTGAAGAACTCCTCCTATTTCATGTGCAGTGGGCCTGTCGTGAAACCAAGGAATTTCTCACTAACCTAGGACTGCTGAGTTACTCCTCCTGTCGAGTATCGTGGGTTTCCTACCAAATACCAGGTGCTCCGTCCGCTATGGGTTTGCCACCAAATATCGGGGACTCCCCCAAATAGCCTACAGAGGTACTCCTCCAATCGTGTATCGTGGGTCTGCTGCCAAATACCAGGCGTTCCATCCACCATGGGTCTACACCCAAATACCGGGCGCTACCCACTGGGCTAGTCGAATCACTCCGAGTCGAATCAGTCAAGCAGTCGTCAGGTCTATTAGCTACTAGGTCTCTGCACTCTGAATTCTCATCTCTAAGAGGATCATCTCCACGAGCTACTGGTCGATACACCAAGTTTCATGATGACTGAAGTGGAAGTATCTCAAAGGTCCACCATGTCATAGGGGTATCAATGTAATAGACGGTGCGTCAATCAGACCCCCGGTCTGTGAGTTATTAGCCTTTTAGTCCTGCGGGCCCGGTTGGATTCGTGTACAAACAAACATGACCATATGCCAACTATACCCTGAACTCCCATGGGGTATTTTGAAAGCGACGGATTCAGACCAAGAATAATGGCACTGCTGACGGTTCTTCAAACATATGCCAATAGCCCAATATATGGGTGAAAAGGTGTAAACGGGTCTGATGGGTTTGGGTCTGGTCCAACCCAGTTGGACCGACCCGACCCTGTCCATGAAACTCACCCGCCCCGAAGAGGGGCCCCACCCAAAGGTACGGCCTGGCCCTTGGGGGGTGGCCCAGCCAAAAAGCGGCCCCTCCTGAAGGGTGGCCCCGCCCGGTGGCCCGCATGGCCTGGCCGGCTGGCGGACCACATGGCCTGGTTGGCCATGCGTGGGAGGGGGTGTCGCGCCCCCCTTTGACCTAAATTTCTGGCACGATGCGTCAGCCCCTGGTAATCGCAGGACCCATAGGGTCCCGCCTGGTGTGCACCTGGGGCCGGCTCAGCCAGCCGCCCTCTCCCGTCCGATATGGCCCAAGTCCGTAGACCTACACCACCGGTGCGGCGTGACTGCGCCACACCCCTCTGCCACGTCCTGCCCTAGCTGCGGCTCCCTGTTGTTCCATGTAGCATGACGGCGCAGCACCGACATCCGACCACCACAGCCCTCCTGAGCACATCCCTTTCTTCTAGCGTGGTGCGATGGCACCACACCACTACAGCCCGTCTGGCAGTGGCTCGACTCATTTCATGGCACGACAGTGCCACACCCTTTTAGAGACCTGGCGACATTGCTCTGTCGGCTTCTTCGCGGCAGGCTCATTGTCGGTCATTGTGTGTACCGCCTTCATCATCATTGAACAAGAATAAACAAAAGGGGTGGGCCGGGCCATGTTCGTTCTGTCCGAACCCCCCTCCCATTACGGTGATATCATTCATTTCTCATACTAGAAATTTGAACGACGACAGACGAGTACAAAACAAAACAGACCCCCTACCTTGCATGATGATTATTCGTTGATGAAGTCGTGGGAAAAGGTGGCATCATTTCGTTGATGTCGGGAAAGAATGTTGCAAGGATGGTGTCGTAATTCTTCTTGGGAGGCGGTGTTTCCTCAAATTGCTTCGGTTGAAGAGGGAGAAGGTGGTGCTCGTCGTACTTCGGTGAAAGGAGCATTCTTCACATTCTTCGTTGAGAGGATGAAGTTATCACAATTCTCCAAAACCTCTCTCAATCTCCACCCAAAGATTAAGCCAACACTGAAAATAATAGACATGCTATTATTTTTAATTTTCGGGAAGAATTAAATAAAATAAAAAAATTAACTATATAAATAATTGCAAGGGTTTAATTAATTAATTGTGAGAGAGTTGGCACAATAATGTATTGGGGGACGGTGGAGTGTTTAACCCACATAAATGGGGGGTTAGAGGTGTTCCAAAATTAATGGAGATTTAGAAGAGTTAAGAAAATCACGACGGCCCCACTAAATAATATTCTCCCAAGGGTGGTTATGTGCGGGTGGCCCCCAACACTAACCTCCACTTGGAGGTCTTGACCACCATAAAAAATGATGAACACCTTATTTTTATTTAATTTAATTTAAAAATCCCCAAAACTAACTGTTATTCTTGTCTGAACGCAGCTGCGATGAAAGTCTCACTAAGAAATCGCTGACACTGTAAGTTCAACAGTGCCCTCAGATTTCAATTCCGAGCACCGGTTCAAAAGATATAATATCCCGCTCACACATTAACTGAAAGTACCTTTTCCGAACTTTAGAAATTGATTCCGGGCACACCGGGCCTCAGAATCAAGCGCCGTCAGAAACTACGGACTCGTAAAATTTCCATGTATTTATGAAAACAATTTCCATGGAAATTCTGAGTCTTTACAACAGTCTCCTATATCAGTTTGATATCCTCCTACAACACTTAATGTGTCTGTGTCATCTATCCTAGTACATAAAATAACATACATGATTGATAAATTTTTTGATTAGTATGGAATCCATGTCAATATTTTAATTTCCTCATGTATAGAGGAAACATTTTACTCAAAAGATGAATGTCATGTGACACTGTAATCAATCCCCTCTTGGACTTTTCTATATGGAATATATTTAGTATCGTCTAAATGTATGTACATTCACTTAGGTAGATAAACCTTTTGGATCTATCAATATAGATCTTGTTCTCGTGAATATTTGATGCCTTTACAAAGTCAATTATAGAGAATAATTTTTTCATCCACACCTTAATAGACATTAAGACTATTATTTCATTATGAATGAGTAATATGGAATCAACATATTCTATTATGAAAATTAATTCACTCTTAGAAAACCCTTTATCAACACATAGATCAAATTTGTTCTTCATAAATCCAAATTCCATTGTGTCATCATCAAAATGAATATTCCATAAAATGGATGTTAGATTTAATCCGTACAATGATATTTTCTATTTGAAAACTTTTTTGGAATCCATTAGAGTCACAAACCCGACGGGCTAGGTCATATAGAGAACTTCCTAAAGGTTCTCTTTATAGATTATTAATTTGAAATCCATTTTCCAAATATCATAATCATGGAAAACCATAATAGATTGTATAATTATGTTTGATTTTAGCAGTTAAACTAGTGAATATGCTTTATCATAGTAAATTCCTTGGTTATTTTTAAACTCGTTTACAACCAATCATCCCATATAGGTGCTGACTTTTCCGTCCATGTCCAGTTTTTTATTGAGTACCTATTTGAAACCAATAGGATTTACATCTAATGTACGGTCTACCAAAATACATACATGGTTTTTGTGATGGAATCAATTTCTTAAATCATGGATTATTTCCACTTGAAAAACATGTGACAGTTACTACATCCTTTTAGGTTAGAGGAGAATTATTATCAAATAATAATGATTTTCCATCCCCTATGACTAGATAACCATATTGATTTGGTTATTTCACATGTCTAGTACTCCTATAGAGTAATTATGTCACTGGAATAATTTCATCTTCGAAGGGGAATGGATGAATTATTTTCATTTCTACCTCTTTCGTATCTTCATCCTACACATCATTGATGTTTATCTCACTCTGACTATCTCTTTTAGAAATAATATCCTCCTAAGGAAACGTGGGATATATTTCAACAATAACTTTATTACCTGAATGGGTTTTTAGGATGAATCCCTTTGTTTTTTGGGATATCCTTTAAATATTCACTTAGCTCTTTGGGGTGCAAGATTGTTACCTGAAGATGCCTTAACAAATGTTCTGAAACCCCACACATGTAAATAATGAAATGCTAGTTTCATTCTTTTCCATAATTTTTATGGTGTACCATATGTTTACATAGTGGGAAATTAGTTTCATGCACATGATGTTATTTGTAATGCATATCCCAAAATGGATAATGGAAGACATGCATGACTCCTCATTGACATCACCATGTACAAAAATGTGTGGTTCATCCTTTCACCTACACCATTCCAATGAGGTGTATAAGGATGAGGGAGTTGATATAAAATCACAGACTCTTAAATATAATTAATGATTTCTAGAGTAATATATTCTCTACAATGACCTAAGAAAAGATTCATAAATTTATTATCAAGATGATTCTCAAATTAATTCTTGTATTCCTTGAATTTTTAAAAATAATATAACTTATAATGTATTAAGTATAAATGTCCATATTTAAAAAAACTTTCTAGTAGATGTTATGAATTATGAGTACCCACCATGTGGTTCAATATGAAATGGTCCACACACATCGGTATGGACTAATTAAAGAATCTATTTAACACATTCATCTTTCCCACTAAATGGTATTTTTTTTATATTTCGTTGTAAAAATGTTTGACGTTAACCAAGTGGTTTTAGTTAAAAATAATTTAATATCCATCTTGATGTAATTTAGTCAATAAATTTTTATTTACAAGACACATACAGGGATTCCAATTTTGGGTGGTGTGTTAGTCATGTGAAGTGTATTCATTATTAATTACGACTATTATATTTCTGAAATCCATCACATAAAAAAAATTAATTAAATTTTCTATAACATAAAACATGATATCATTATAAAATAATCACCATTTATTTTTATATTTGAAAATAAATCATTTTGTATGATGATTGGATACAAAAATAATGTTTCTGGTAACTAAAGGCACATACTAGCAACACATTAAAACAAATATCATTCTTGTTGGTAAAGGTAGGTGGTAGTATTTAATAGATAAAATAGAATGTGTAGCTCCATTGGGTATATGATGATCATACACTCCATAGTGAATCATTCTAAATCTACTTTGTTCTTATATTTGAATACATATGTGGGCTCCTCATGATTAAACTGATAACCAATTTAATGAAATAGATAATTTACACTCGATAACAAATGCACATGATGCTTTCCCTTGATTCATTGTCTTGGTGTAGTATTCTTTCGGGGGCCCTTCCTATCACATGCGAAATAAACAATATCATGTTACCTTTATTTACCACTGATCTTCCTCTTCTTGGAATGGCATGATGAATAATTTGGATTAAATATCATCGCTTTCCCTTTCATTTTTTTCACTATAATGATGAATGATTTTTCATTCTTTATATCATTATCTACATGTAAAAGGAGATTAACAAGATTTGGAAAATACATCTCATTGTTTTTCATGATAAAATTCATAAAAAAACATGGTAATCCCTAAGGGTTGATTCTATATTGAATTGGGATCCCAGTTTTTCATGGTTTTTAAACCCTAAACCACTAAGAGCACAATATAGGCAATGAGCTTAACTACGCGATGTCAGGCTTGGGAAATCTATCCAGTCTTACATTAAAAGGGAGCCTTGGAATTCATAAGCCATTAAAATCTATGTATCTCTTCGTAAAGACTATGTATGTTCTCAAGAATAATATATGAATCCATGTTATTTTGAGACATCTTCAGATCACTAAACTTCAATTAAAGAAAAAAAATTGAACATAGACCGCATCGATAAATTTTTTTTCATAGACAAGGAACTCTTCATCAATTACCTCTCTAAGAGGCAAATAAAGCATTGAGTATTCTTACACAAAATATTTCTATTCAAGGAGCAGTTCAACTAGAAGGCGTGTAAACCACTCCAAAAATTTACTTCCAGTTATGATGTCATATTTCTCCAATATCGATTGTATGGATTTTGTGGATGATAAAAATGACATTTTATTCTAAAATTAGAAATAAATTATTATTATTACTTCATATCATTACAAAATAAGTTAGATATTATAAATTAAATTATTTATATATTTTAGTTCCTTATAAAATATCCCAATATTTTTTCAACTCTCCGTAGCCATATCTAACGGTATTGGAATGATTTAAAGCATTCCTTCTATCCAATTGTGTATCAGCTGGGTTTTCATCATTAAGGTTTTATATTAAAGTGACTATATTCTTCTTGGGATTCTCCATTGATTACAAATCATTATTACTCATATGTTGGTGAGTGGAAATAAAGGAATGGTTAAAAGGTGTTTCATAAATATCATTGGTCACATAAGTAATAAATAATAATGGAGGGATGGATGACTCGCAAGAAATCATTTAATTTAATATTAAATTATTTAAAACTCATGAAATAAATTAAATTAAATCATCCAACACATACACAGGACTTGTTCAAGCACATTAATATTCAAACATACAATGAATTCACAAGGGTAAACGACTATCAATCATTTTTTATTCGTTCCATTATTATTTAATTAAAATACTCTTTCATAAATTAACAAAAAAAATTAAATAATTAATTCCCTTAAATTTTAATGATCATATAGTCTTATTTTGAGAGATCCATCATTAATGGAATTCATGAAAAATAAATGGAAGTAAAAATAATGAGGTATTACTTACCATAAATTAATAATGAATTTTGTATTATTTAAAACAATTATTAAATTTCCATACTCGCAATGGTGTGAAAATAAGTAATATAATATTTTAATGTTACAATCTTAAAATTTAAGGATATTTTAATTTTTTCCATTAATGGAGTTTTACATGGTGTATAAATGCGGCTACAGAGAATGTACCTCTATTTTTGTATATCCAAGTCACGTAGCTAGGGATTTATCATGTTAAATCGATTATACTAAATGGTTTTTACCTAACAACTACCCACCCTATATCCATTTGATGGGTGCCAGGTTTCCCTAGTCAATATACAGTTTGAAACAGAAGATCCATGTATAAAAAATTGCTCGAAGCATCTATAAAATGAAAATGGATATATGGAGTGTGCTCCGACCACATGTCGTGTAACCTATTTTTACCATCCAATTATTTTTAACTAATTGATGGCATCTATAGTAATTCTTAATTTATTAATAAACTATTAATAAAATGAAACACTTATCAAACCTGGTTAACATGTTTATCACTAGTTAATTCAAATTGAATTAATGAACAAATAACATTGAATGAAAATATTTCCGCAATCTTTAAAAGATCAATAATCAAATAAATAATTATAAATATAAACATGAATCCTATGAAACCATGTATTTGTTTTCGGTATAGTGGATGTATGCAGAGGCGGGTGATATATCCAAATTTATTTTAATAATCATTGATTGAAACCACGTTCGAGTATCTTTCACATAGAATTTATAATTAAACTATTAATTTTTAGTAGAAATAAATATCTATGTATCGGAAATATAAAAATTAATCAATTTTTATCTTCCAAAAAGATCCTTTCTGATTAACTTTATTGGGTTGTGAGGATCCAATGATAGAATCCCACTAGTTGAGTCCACATGTGCTCTTATGATCTCCGAGAAAAACCACTCAATCTAAGGGTGCTAGAAAAGGCAGTCGAATATCATGTGTTGTTTATTCTTGATCGTTCATTATTTTTTCTTAAATAAATATACCTAAAAATTTACATTTTTGATTGGGAGATAGAAGGGGGAGTTGGAAGATAATTCATTTTACAGAACAATTCTCTATTCTCAAATTTTTTATTCCTCCAAAAATAGAAACAACTGTCTATTTATATAGTTATGCTTCCAGTTAAAATGTTATATAATTTAATAGAGTCCATTAAATATTATTTATTACCTCTAATAAACCCCTTGACACATAATAATATTTATATTATTATTATTTTATGGTGTGTGCCAACTTGCGCAATAACAAATATTATGTAACTGTCTTGTTAATTAATATTACAATATCATTTATGGAACAACTGAATAATTTTTTATTTATATACAAATATTTCATTGACAATCATTTGAATAATTATGTTGATAAAATATTCAATAAAACAAATGAATTTTTTATTCACATATCGATGAATAAATATTTATGTAGTTTAGGTGATTAATATAACATGAATAAAATCATTCTTCAAAATAGAGAATAACACCTAATGAATTAATTGAACTCAAATTGAATTTATTTGAGATCAATAAAAAAACTTATTTCATGACCATTATGGATTTTTTCTTGTTTCCATTTGGAGAGATTTCCTAATGTCCTTGAATATATTCTAGAAACATGTCAAGGACCCTAGTGAAAGAACATAATGATAGAATTTCAACAACCACATAATGATTCTCACTTATGAATATAATCAGTTTTTCACAATATCTCATCAAGTAGGTTTCATAATTTTGTCACCATCATATATGAAAAATATGTATTTATTTTTCTATCTAAGATAAACATGTCGTTAAACCATGTCCATTTAATTTAATGTGGTGGTTCTTTTATAATCAGAGGGTTAAGAAATAATCTTCCATAAATATGGATGGGTCAAATCATATATCTAGATATTAATTAACGAAATATAACTCCTGATGCACCCAACATATCTAACTTCTCGATGAACTTTTATTTTCATGGTTTACGAAATACATCTATGTACGCATGTCACAAACTCCAATAATAAAAATCTTAAAGAATTTGTTCCATCAAAACCAATCATTGATAGGAATATCCTACTAACCCAACACATGCTTAATTTCTACTAGTATGTATGTTATAATTATCTTTTATCTCAAAGAATACCAATTGTGAACTTCGTGAGAATATATCTCATCTGCTTAGGAGTACTCTAAATAAATAAAATATGTACTATGTGTCACATCTTAATACAATTTCCAACTAAAAAACATTATATGGTAATATAATTATAGCACATCAATGTTCTCATCATTGTAGGTAACTTCTATGATATTATCAATGCAACATATACATTAAGACATTATTAAATTAAAGTCATGTAGAACAACAAACTATATGAAATAATATGTTTTCTTAATATTCATAACATCTAATATTAATTTAATAAATGAAAAAAATAGTTCTCCCAAGTACTAAAAATCCAACCGAGAGGATCCTAAATTTTATAAGAGAGGGGAGGGGAAATCATGGATTTTTTAAAATATTAAATTAATAGAAATTTATTATAACATTAAAACAATTCAAAATTGATAATATTAACATCTATGACGATGATGAGTTTAATTATAGTAATACATTAAAATTGGGATATGTTTAGATTATGTTCTTACCCATATCATTATTAAACCCCCATTAACCACTTTTACAATTTCAGTGATATCAAAATTATGTATTACTTAGTGGTTAAAATAATTTCTATTAAAAGAAAATTAAACCTTAAAATGACCATGTTTTATATACTCAACCATATCCAAATATCTTTTCACAATAATATATATTTATTAATTTCAAATTATTTTAAAAACAGTATTTATAATAAAATATAGTTAATGACAATTTTGAAATATTTATTTTATTTGACTGTAGGCACCGAAAAAAAGTCTGTAACTCCTAAAGATGATTCTAAATGACAAAACGATGTCATATTCAGACTCAGAGGCCTGGTCTGTAGGGTCCATAATTTTCGCACAAAAGAAAGGGGGATGTGCATGAAAAAATGTTTTCCGCGCGGAAGGAGTCCGGGATTCCCGAAAGGCCCCCGGCTTCGGGGCGCAATTTTGCGTGCCCGCCCCGCGCAGTGCCTGTTTCTGCACCGCCGTCTCTGGCGTGCAATATTTCGCGTGCCACCTGGATTTTTCGATGCCAGGAGCCTATAAATAGAAGGATACCCCTTCCATTTCCGGGTTGGGGAATTTCAACCATCTCTCATGCGCGAAATAGGACTCTCGCGCACGCAATATGACATTCAGGTGTTGACTCTTTTCGCACAACCTTTACCCGGGATCCGCCTTTGCGCGCAATCCCACTGGCTTAGATAAAATTCAAAACCCCTCTGGGTTCCTCTTCTATGCGCAATATCTCCCGTTTCACGAAAAATGGTCCAATTGTGCGCAATCCCTTTGCAGAGTGTGGCCTTTTCTAAGGATTCGGTTGTTGCCACTCAAGCGCAATTCACCTCCTTTACGTGCGATCCTCAAAGCCACATGCAATTCATCTGCCCCAATTATGTTCCACCCCTGTGTTTTTCATGCAAACCTTTTCTTTGCGCGCAATCCCCAGGACCCCTCACCTTGACGCCCCTCGGGTGCCTCCCTGCGTAGGTGCCCGATGTCCTCCATACCGGGCATGCACGCCATGCAGTGTCTTCTCGTACTGCCTTCCAAGCTCGTACGAAGTAACCTCAATGACTCTTGGGTGGTTTTTCCCATTGTGTTTCTTTTCCTCATGCTCCTTCTCATAGGCACACTATCGACTATTGCTTCTTTGCATAGCAACACTAATGTGGACCCCTCGATGGTTCGCCCTGTGGCCCCCTTCACTACGGCCTTGCTGATGCCTTCCCCCACACAAGGGGTAGAGGGTGCTGGTTATGTAAGCCCTAGGGGTGCGGAGAAATCCCAACTCATCCGAGCTGCAAGACGCTAAATTTCCAAGCACCTCGTCCTCCACAAATGACGTTAAAATGTGATCTGACCCTGTGCCTCGCATGCAGGGTCCCCCTGGCTCGGAAATTCATTACACTGCTCGTCTCCACGAGAATGGAATCTTCCTCACATGGAATGATATCCTCCCTCTCGGAGTGGAGTTTTTTCACGGGAGAAGGGATGCCTTAGAGCGTAAGCCACTATCCTCTCTTGTAGAAGGTAGCACCCATGCACCTCCGTACTTCCCCACTACCAAGGCCATTGGAGGGGTGATAGGGAACGAGGAATCTCCTTTTCTCAGTCCCAAATCCATCTCCCTCTCCACCTTGTCGTATCTCGAGCCTCTATCGTAGAGTATGTCCCAGCACCAAGGGTCGCTCAACGCATAAGCCCCTCTCTAATTCTCACGGACACTCTCTTCACGATGCGATCATCTGGTCCCTGCTGTCTCTTGTTTCTCACACCAAGCAGGACTCAACTGGTCTTAGAGTGAGCATCGACCATGACATCCTCTTATGGGCCACCTCAGAGTGTAAGCCCTATCCCAGCGAACTATGGGGACATTGATCCGTGATAAGGCATGGTACGTAGGAAGCCTCCACGAGGCTCAAGCCCACCACCCAATCGTTCCAACCCCTTCGCGTTGGTTCTCCAACAATTGTGGGCCACCTTAGAGATTATGCCCCATCCTAGTAAACTACAAGGACATTGATATGTGCTAAGGCATGGTACATAGGAAGCCTCCACAAGGTTCAAGCCCACCACCCGGTTGTTCCGACCCATTTGTATTGGTTCACCAACTCCTTGGGCTATCTCAGAACGTAAGCTCCAAATGTTGTCCCGCATGACGTTAAATTATATGTCGTTCAGCACGATGTTAAACTATCTGCCTCATCCCACATGACGTTAAACTGCACCACCCAAACTACGTGGACATTGTTCTGTGCTAAGGCATGGTACGTAGGAAGCCTCCACGAGGTTCAATCCCACCACCCAGTTGTTCCGACCCCTTCGCGTCAGGTTGCCAACCATTGTGGGCCGCCTCAGAGCATAAGCCCCATATCCACCATTGTGGGACGCCTCAGAGTGTAAGCCCAATATCCACCATTTTTGGCTGCCTCAGAGCGTAAGACCTATATCCACCATTGTGGTCCGTCTCAGAGCATAAGACCCATATCCACCATTGTGGGCCACCTCACAGCGTAAGTCCCATATCCACCATTGTGGGTCGCCTCAGAGCGTAAGCCCCATATCCACCATTGTGGGCCACCTCAGAGCGTAAGCCCCATATCCATCCATTATGGCCCTCCTCAGAGCGTAAGCCCCATATCCATCATTGTGGGACGCCTCATAGCGTAAGCCCCAAATGCCCCTATCCAGCATGACGTTATACTGTATACCCAAACTACGGGGACTTTGAACCTTGTCAAGGCATGGTACGTAGGAAGCCTCCATGAGTTTCAAGCCCCTTCAATTCATCATCCATCCTGATTCTTAACTGGGACGCCACATCTCGGTGGGATCATGCCACCTCATTCCACTCCACTGTATCCAGGAAGCCACCCAAGTGTTGGCCCCAAAATCATAGTTCCCTTCAGGGGGTTCTTTTATCTGATCCACTCTCAGTGTTCTGATCAGTCTGATCCATCCCCGCTGGACGTTAAACTCATGGAATACCCCGTGTGAAACATGGGAAGCTAAAGAAAACCTCAGATACATGCCTATGGAATAAAAATTCCCCACGTTCGATATGGTATGCCTTGGGATTCCGCGCCCTCAAGAAGCCCTATAATACGGGACAGAAGACAGACATGACAATCCCCCAGCATCAAGACACGCCAACGACACCTCAGTGTGACCATTCACCTCACCGAAGGTTGCTTCCCCAACCAGACCCCATGTTACATCTTGACGGAGGCAGCGTAATTAACTGGTGTCCATGAAGATATGGCACCGAAAACGAGATTCACAAGCACATCTTAAATCTATGAGGGAGACCCGGACTAGGTGACGAGATCTGAGGAGGAATCCACAGAAGAAAGAACCGACATCCCATCATCCCGGTTTCGATCAAGGAAAAGACGTACCAGAATAAGGAACGAATGTCGCCCACCTTTGGAAAGGGGGAATGCGGGGCATCAAGCAGCGCATCCTCCCCCGCGTGACGGATGCGCGCGCGCGCCCCGACGGAAAGCGTCGGAAATAGAAAATGGTGAACCCGACATGAATCTCTTATACTCAATACGGATACTGGTAGCGTTTGGGGTGTCAGAGGATTAGCCTTTCACCAGGTTCGGGCACCCAGTGCCAGGACGTGAAACCCGCCAGGGGTTGGGGATGTTAGGACATTGAGCCCTCCATTCTGCGACGTTGTCAGCATGTATCCCTCTTACCAACCACATGAGACGGAATGGCGTTGGGATATTGGTTGTCGATTTCTTTACCTATTAGTGTTAATGGGTTCGTCTCCTTGCATTCAGGAATCAGATCGCTGCATCCGGAGATCGATTGCCACTTTCCCACTGGCGTAGGGGCAGAAGCAGCACCGATGCGACCACCCCGCACGGTCCCGCCTTTTCCATAGATTCTCCGAACGCCGTGACTGCCAGGCGCTCACACCCCCTCTCCCAATCAGAGATTATCCAACGGAGGGTGATCAACGACTTTGTGCATAGGTACGAGGAGGAAGGTGTCATCCCCACCATGGACATGGACCATTTAGATCTCGAGGCAGCTGCGACTCCCCACCGTCGCCGCACCCGAGGGCCGCACAGGGAGATGCTGCTCCCCACCCCTATGTTCAACCATTTGGGGAGTCTATCCCTGGAACACCATGACACCTATTTTCCTTACGCCGATGTGGTAGGGGATGTCCGGGTTTGCCCGATCAGAGACCCACTTCAAGGGTTCACAGTAAGGGCCCCCACCCGGCCATGTAAACACCGCCACCCAACTCCCCGATCCGAGGAGCAGACAATACATGTGCCCGCACCACCGAATCCAACCCATTTGACCCGACGTCGGTGTTGGGTCTGAGCGGAAGAGGATGCCTACCTTGGGGCATCAACGTCAGCAACCACTATGGCTCGAGCCACTGCTGACTCCTGCCATCAAACCCCCACAGACGTTGAGCAGGGGCAGTTACATGCCCGACCCGGATTGAGGCCCCGACCGCCCCATATGCAGGTTGGGTCGACACTCCCAGTCGCTGGCACAGGCAAGGCCGCTGCGGACCAGTTCATGGTTGTGCCATCCAGTGTGAAGGCATACTCTGTTCCACCATTCTGGAAAGCAAAAGGCTTCCTCGTGATAGCTACGATCTGGGTGGGGCTCTTTCTAGTGCTCACTACACCGAGTACGAGGTCACTTCCCCTACCACTAGCCGCGAGTATGGAGCCATTACATATTCGGTCACTCACCCACATGGAGGTCCTCCCAATGTCCCTTTCGACATCTACCCCGGTGGTTTTGGAACCCCGGCCTTCGACGCTCTCCTCCCTAGCACCAGTGGGTCCAGAGGACTGCATGACGGAGATCAGCCCTGCCCCGAGGTGCTACCAAGGGGCAAGAAGGAAGGACATCGTTGCCACAAGAGAAAGACAGGGAAAGCCGGACGAAAATCAGACCAGTCCGTTTCTCGGACTCTGAGGCGGAGTACGACTCATCGACAACGCCCTCCCCCCAATCCTATGAGTCAAGGGCAGGGATGGGGATGCAGCATGTCAGCCTCGTACTCCCTGAATGCGAGATCAATAAGATACATGCCTCCCTCCGAAGGTATATGCAGGGGGATGAGGACCTAGCATACCCCCAGGGATCAAACATGCAGTCACTATCGACCTCTCCGGAAGCACCTTCCATCTTGGACAGAGATGACAGAGACCTTTTTTGAGGGTCGATGGCGAAGGAACCCCGACATAGCATATTCCCAGAAAGCACCGACACTATGATAAGAGGCTCGTTCGCCAGCCCATCATATCCTGACGTGACATCCAGGACACTGCAACCCTTGGAAGATGGCTTAGGATTTGGCATCCAATCAGCTTGCTCACCGTATTCGTCATCGGCCATCCCACTGGTCCAGCGGCCTGCCTCGGCACCACTGCCAGTTCCCCAACCACTCCCAGTTGATGAGTGGGACTATCAAGGGCCGGATCCTGAAACTGAGCTGTGGAGCTTATGGACCATCATCGCAGCAGGTCACTCCCCCATGAAGTTTTGGTCGGCCACAAGTTCGGATTTTGATATACCAAAATCGCTCACCATGGGAGAGTTTGAATGTTTCCACCAGACACTCCGGGAGACTCACTCCCGTCTTCACCATCAGCAAGTGCCCTACCCTGGGAGCTGAGAACACCTCGAGGATATCGGCGAGCAATGTTGTTAGGTCGACCTGGCCAGGCTCCCCACGGTTTGGCACCCCAAATCACATGTCCACCACAGGGCCTTCCATCAATAATGCGTTCAAAGTTTTCAAGTACTCCGTATGGTTATCAAGGAGGAAACCGCCCACGCGCACGTCTGTGGATTGGGGAAGTACGCTGCCCTTCACTTCAGTGTGATTCGCTAACCTCCCGACTCACTGGGCCGCTCTGAGTGTATGCCCCCAAGGGAAGTGGCAGTCAACATGGCTGATCTTTCGGGAGAGGGGAACAGTTTGGAACTTCTTGGTGAGGACTCACCCCCTTGGGACAAGCCACTACTGGACCCATCCGGGAGGATTACTCGCCAACAAAGAACCTCCTAGGTCTCCCCACACCCACTGAGGCATTAACACTAAGCCCGAACATCGTCAAGGGTAATGAACATGTTGGGGCTTTCAAGATCGTCGACCCATATGCCTTAGTAGATAAGGCATACGAAGATCCCAAGATGGGCACATTGTTCCAACAGCTTGCTGAGCAGAAGAGGCTGGTCGATGAGCTTCTGGCTGAATTCATTGCAGAGTGGCGGCCCGACTACGGTGACCCTAGGCTGGGATAGTGGGGACATAAACAACTACCCCTCGACGAGATTCTCTCGGGCAACCGAAATCATGCCGTGTTCCCCGATGGAGGAGAGGCATGAGCTCATGGAAAGAGGGTGCGATATGTTTCTCCAAACCCTCTTGAGCGGCATGATCACCAAAGAAACCCCGCTCGGGTTCCTCCAGCTGCCCCAAGGGTCGCTCCACTATCTGCCCCACGAGCTGCTGAGCTTGACTACCAGATTAAAGAGCCCGAAAATGCGCTTGTGGTTAGGGATCCTCGTCAGGACATGAACCCACGTCCAGATGATCTGATCGCATCACTCATCGCCCGGTTAGAGGCCTTGGAAACTTGGTAGGTGGCAATCCCGCTGGATGGAAAGCCGTACCAAGCATGGGTGGATGATATGCCAGCACCTCTAGGATTTGTGAACCCCACTTTCTCCCCCATTTAATGGGACAACAGACCCGCCACAACACCTATCCCACTTCAACTCATGGTGTGGGCCTATGTTAGGGACTCTGGTGCAGCAGGAGGCCACCGAGCTCTGTAGCTTTGTTCAAATGCTATAGGGGCCGACATTCGTCTGGTACAACCAGCTCCCTGTCGGATTTGTGACTAGCTAGGAGGATCTTCGCCAGAAATTCCTCTACCAGTTCAGTCCACAACCCGGAAGACCAACATCGCAGACCTCTTCAGGTGCAAGTAAATGCACGATGAGTGAGTCACGGACTTCGTTGCCCGCTGGAAGGGGCTCACATACTCCCTTTCCATGCCACTAACTCAGGGGAAATTACTGATGATGTGCGTAGGGAACGTCATTTCAGAGCTGGTTCCTTCCCTGATCACTCAGAATTACCCCGAAGGGTTCCAGGACATCTCAGACAAGGCTCAGCGCCTCGAAGAATCCCTGCAAGAGGCCAGTAAGGCACGCCCACTGCCTCCTCTAATCCCAGTAAGGAGGGCTTCCAAAGTCGAGCCCACTGTTTTGGCCCAGATAGAGGCCCCCATGAAGCTACATTTTCTACCTTTGAGGCCAGCTCCGCAGCCCCATAGGGGTCCACCTCCACGAGCACAACTTCCAGCCCAGCAGCAACAGCCTCAGAATTGGCAAGTGCCTCCTTGTAACTCACCTCCACTGCCTAGGCAAGATAATCTGGTTGTACCTCCTCAGCATGCTCCTCCACCCCCTCATCACGGCCAGCCTCCTAGAGCCCCCTTTCTAGAAAAAAGGAATCAGAACTACTCGTTTAACGTGGCTCAGGTCCCTGGTTATTTCCGTATTTCCCTATAGTAGAGGATTGTGCGGCTTCCTGAGTGCCGGAAGCCAGAAGAGGCGCATCTCACTGATCACCCCAACTGCATCCCTTATCACTAGACCCTGGGGCACACCATCCAGCGATGCTACGTGTTCAAAAACTAGCTCCAAGACCAGATTGATAATAATATAGTTAGGTTGGTACCAACCCCAGCGCAAGTGGTAGGTGTATTTGTGAGATCAGAGGGAAGTATCGGGGATGAGAATTAATGGAAGCAGGTTTCCGACCGTTGGTCCCAGAATTATAATGACTGGATAGCCCACAAGATGGTCACCCGTGCCCATGGCATCATCTGTGCACGCCTGAATTAGCCAGATCCCACAGAAGCTGTAGCTTCTACCTTGGCGTCGTCATCCCATCCAGCCTCTTCCCAGAATAGTAAGCGGTGGCGGTGCAAGAAGAAAGAACACGCCCTGCCAATGCCTTAACTATCCTACACTCTTGGCGACTTTATGCCCCCAAAAATGGGGTTCCCATCGAGACTCCCCCCGGTAGAAGATGAATCATCAAGTGACAGTCTGGGGTACGCTTTGGTTAACACCGTAGAGTTGGTAAATCCATTTTTGACTCCCAATGATGAGGAACGCCAGGTGGACCTTCCCAATGTCCCCAGGCATCACCAATATTGGCGGATCCGTGGGTACATGAATCACTGGGGCACAACAGTTGGCACATCCAGCAAGTTCGTGAATGCCCCAAAGACTAGAGAGCATGCAAAATGAAGAGCTCAACACACGTGACCCCTTCATCTGGTGTCGACATGTTCGCTTCTACCACCGTTTGTGTTGCTGGATCTGGCAGAACCACCTCGGCCCTGCCACGACCAGCTCCTCCCTGCCACCAGCCAACCCCATCCTTCCGGTCCTAATCCAACAGCCACTCTCCGGGCTTCGACTAGTGAACAATGAGATATTCATAGTACGAGTCAGCCGCCTGTCCAGCCGGCAGGGCCCATCATGCCTCCAATCGCAGAGCGGCCTTCAGTAAGAAGAAGCTCGCGTTTGGCCCAAAAGTATGATTCCTTGAAGCACCTGGCCGACATTCCAGCAAGGATTTCAATCAGGATGCTCTTTTCCTGTCGTCTGAAATGCGTGAGGCACTCGTCGAGGCCCTAAGGAGAGCCCTCCAGTTTGAGATAGAGGTAGAAGCTGCAGAAGCCTTCCACGCTAAGGCAATTGAGAAAGTTTAATGCTAGGCAGATGTCTCATTCTCTGGTGAAGATGAAGACCCTACCATACAAGGGAACATTCGCCCATTTTACATCACTGGTCAGTTCAAGGACGTGGAAGTCCACCACTGTCTTTTCAACCCGGGTTCTGGGATTAACCTAATCCCAACTCAGATTCTGTGGAAGCTGGGGTCTTCAGAGAATGATTTAACTACCTCCGACCTCAGAATCAAGGGGTATTATAGTACTAAGAAAACCCTAGTCAGCATGATCCGCTTGAAGACCCAATTCGGTGGACTAATTGCCAGCACCGAATTCATGGTTGTCTCCCAGGACACCGCCTACAACGCAGGATGTGGTTCCACCTTCACGCGGAAGTCCCCTCATCGTATCACCAATACCTCAAATACTCCATTAATAGTTAAGTGGGTGTGCTCCTGGGAGATTCATCTTCTTTTTCCTCTTTTGAAGCCCCTTATATGGATGACGACTATTACAAGAGCAAGGATAAGAAGATTCTGGAAGGTGAGGTTGAGCCTGCCACTATCACCAGCGATCCCTGGGCAAGTTTGGATGACGCCTACGTCTTCCCAATCAATCAGTTGGAGGCCAAAACCCATGACATGGGGAAATTATTTGTTGTTTTGAGTGAAAGAGGAAGGCATATTCTCAAGTCCATGAGACGTTAGGAAATCACCTCGTACTTCTACACCAACCAGGTTCGGGTGATCCCAGAACCCCCTACCCATGTACAGTATTGGGACGTCAGGCTCATGGCAATGGTGGTATGCCGTACAAGTCTCTTCCACTAGGCTGCAATTAATTGGCTCAAGCCGACGCGCCATTACTGTTTTGATGTCATCAAACGTGGCCCCTTGGGTCGTATGCCAGATGGGATTGGATCGACAACCTTCGTTGTTATGGTCTTAGGGGCACACAAACCTCCTGATATGGTGACCACTGCTGCCCAGGCCGGCACCAGCTTCCCATTAGGGTTTGATAGCTTAGAAACAGCTCTCCCCAGGGATGATCCCTCCACAAGTTGAGAGGAGGAAATGGAAGATTCTCCCCTTACATTGAGGAGGGCGTCTCCAACATGGTCGACGAGTTGGTACATGTGAACCTCGGTAGAAAGGCACACCCAAGACCCAGGTAGTTGTCCACTGCCTTGGTCTACCGACGAACCATCGTGGGTTCAAGAAGCCTCCCAGAATGATTCACCCTTCTAATGGTGCCATGGTTGAAGTCGAAGTTGAAAATATTATCAAAGACAACCTCATCAAGGAAGTTTAGTACCCCCGGTGGCTGGCCAATATTGTGCCGGTTAGGAAGAAAAATGGATAGATCAGGGTCTGTATCGACTTCCGCGATCTCAATCGCCACTATCTGAAGGATGATTTTACCCATCCAGTGACAGAATTTTTGATTGATTCCACGGCCGGGTTCCAATCCCTCTACTTTATGGATAGATATTTCAGGTATAACCATATCCAGATGGCCCTTGAGGACGTGGAGTCCACTCCCTTCAGGGCACTCCAAGGTACTTTCTGTTACCAGGTTATGCCTTTCGGCCTGAAGAATGTGGGTGCCACTTATCAGGGTGACATGCATTGCATATTCATGCCAATTATGGGAATATTGGTGGAATGATACGTAGAGGATCTGGTAGTCAAATCTCACCAGCTCCAGGACCATCTCAAGGATCTTGAGAAAGTGCTTGGTTTCCTTCATTCTCGCCACCTGAAGATGAACCTGTTGAACTGTGCCTTCGTGGTAACCTCTGTAAAGTTCCTTGGATTCTTTTTCAGATATCAAGACATCAAGATCGACCTGGAGAAGATCAAGGCCATCATCCAAATGCCTCCCCTGAGGAATATTCGAAAACATCGAGGTCTCCAAGGCCACATAGCCTACATATGCCGAATCATTACGAATCTGGAAGGAAAGTGAAAGATATTTTCCCGGATCATGAAGAAATGAACCACCAATGAATGGGATGAAGAGTGTCAGACCTCCTTTGAGGAAATCAAGAAGTATCTGCTCCAGCCTCCAGTCTTGATGCCACCCGTCTCCGGGAAGCCGCTGGTCATTTACGTGACCGCCCTGGAATGGTCTCTCGGTGCACTTCTTGCCCATAAGAACAACGAGGTAATAGAGAACAACCTCTACTAACTCATCTATATGCTCCTCAACATGGAAATTAGATATTCTCCCATCGATAAGAGCTTTCTGGAGCTCATATTTTCCATACATAAATTGCGGCACTCCTTGCAGCACCACGAGGTACAGTTGGTCTCTCGGGTATACTCATTGAAGTACATCCTGATCTGACCTATATTGACTGGCTGACTAGCGATGTGGGTGGTGATCCTCCAATAGTTTGACATCAGGTTCGTGCCTCAGAAGGCTATCAAAGGACATGCATTGGAAGACTTTCTAGATACCCACCCAACCTCCGTGGATCAGCCGCTGGACTTAGGTTTTCCTAATGAGGTAATCCTCGCAGTCGATCATGCCGTCCCACACTGGAAGATTCACTTTGATGGTGTCTCCCGGATCCCCACTAGTAGGAGACTCAACGATCCGAGGCTCAACAGGGTGGGCCTGAGTATCATCTTCATCACCCCAGAGAAAGTCATCCAGCCATATTCGTTCCTGTAGTCAGAGGGTTGCACCAAAAATGAGGCAGAGTATCATGACCTCATCACAAGCCTCAAGTTGGCCCTCAAGATTGACGTTCCCCATCTGCATGTGAAAGGGGACTCTGAGCTGGTCATAAAGTAGTTCAATGGTGAATATGTTGTCAGAAATATAGAACACACTACATTATTGGAGTGCACCCTCCATCTAATGGCCCAGTTCCCTTTTCAGTCAGAGGTCGTTCATATTCCCCGGTCACAGAACGGTCGAGCAGATGCTTTGGCCAGCCAGGACGCGTAGCTTGCGGAGCCCGAACAGGACGACCTGATTATCCATGTGGCGCACCGGCGAGTCTTTTCTTCTGTTACCCCGGATAATGATCATGGTCCATGGGTGAACCATCTTACCACTGGTGCCCCTACGTCAGGAGCCACAAGTACGTTAGATGCGGTGATCAAAATAGTTCCTGATTGGAGGACACCCTTGGTTGAATATCTAAAATGCGGTAATCTTCCGTCAGACCGGGCCGAGTGCGAGCGAATCTGACGCTGCGCGCTGTAGTTTACCCTTCAGAGCGGCCCTAGCCTTGAGAAGATCCTTTATAAACGTAGATTTGATGGTATTATCCATCATTGCATTGAAGGAGTCGAGATCACATAGGTCATGCAAGAGGTTCATGCTGGTTCTTGTGGTGCCCCTCAGGTCGGGTTGAAGTTCTGCCACTAGATTCGGAGGCTGGGGTAATTCTGTCCTTCAATGATCTATGACTACATCAAGTTTTCCAATAGGTGACATACATTCCATGTTCATGATAACTTTTTTCATTGGCCACCAGATCCTCTCAACACTACCAAGTATTCTTGGCCCTTTGCAGTGTGGGGGTTGGATGTCGTAGGACCTTACCCACCGGCGACGGCTCGCCAATGCCGGTTCATTCTGACCACTACAGATTTCTTTTCCATGTGGGAAGAAGAAATTCCCCACAAGGAATTCAAAGCCCTTTCAATCAATGACTTTGTGAGTTCCAACATCATCTATCTATTTGGAGTACCTCACGCGATCCTCACTGATAACGGCACCAACTTCCATGTGGTTGAGTTGAAGACATTGTACGCCAAGTACAACATTTTCTCTAACCATATCTCCTACTATCATGCGCATGAAAATGGACAGAATGAGGAATTTAACAAAACCCTCCCTAACATTTTGAAAATGATGGTCGTTCAGAATAAGAAAAGTTAGCTGGAAAAGTTCCCCAACACTCTCTGGGCTTATCGGACGACGACTCGTAATTCCACCCAGGTGACCCCGTATTCCCTGGTGTACAGAACTGAGGTCGTCCTGCCCATCGAGATTCAGTTTCCCTCATTGCGCATGGCGGTCTACGACTAGAAAGTGCCAGATAGAGTTTCCGAAATCCGTCTAGCTGAATTGGAAGCGTTGGACGAGATTAGGCTTCATGCTTCTCACAACCTGGAAAGACATCAGAGCAGGATGGCTCGAGATTTCTACAAGAAGGTTCCCCTCCACTGTTTCCTGTAAGGTGACATGGTACTAGCCCTCATAGGTCCAATGATTCCCAGCAGGAAACCACCCAAGTTGGAGCCCAAATGGGAGGGGCCTTTCATCTTCCATAAGGTATATCCCAATGGTGCGTACTGCCTCATGACCATGGATGGTGAGCGTGTCACTCCTCCCACCAACACCAAGTTCCACAAGCATTACATTTCCCGATCCTTGCAATCATGCATGACCCTAAACTGTATTTGGTCTAGAATGACCCTAAACTACATTTGGCCCTACATTTGGGACCCTTTGGTCTGAGTTCTAAGACCTTAAACTAAGATCCTTGTGGTCTAGCATGACCTTAAACTGCATGCTCGTCCTCACTGTAAGACGATAAAATGCAAGCTGGTTAGGCCTTCCTAACTGAGGCCCAGCCTCAGGCCCCTTGGCCTTCTCAGGCCCCTTAGCCCTAGTATTTTCCCAGAGTGTGCAGTGTGGTGTAGGATTATATCCTCATTCACATTGGGTTACCTATAGCGCGGTACACATTCCTGGATGAAATGCCTCTCATCGTCCTACATGATGTTAAACTGTGCTTATAGAACTACATGCGGCATGATTCCCATCCTTACGGGATACGTAGGACCACCTTAATGTCTAGGTTTCAAGTCCCGCCCCATCTCATAGGAGATCCCATGATCTCCTGGTCACCTCAGTCTCTTGGCATGTCCCTCCCCACGGGGGATATATATGTGTGGTACAAGGTTTTTGGCACCATGCCCCCTTCTCCTGGGGATCCGCCATCTTTTGGCCGCTCTCAAACTGAGACCTTCGACCCTTTCCAGTGGTCCACTAATGTTTCATAGTATAGTAGTCTAGGACCTGGATTGTCGGATTCAACTTAGGCAAGTCCCATCCACTTGTCAAGCTTCATGCCCCCTTTCATTTAGGCCCCCATTATCTTTCACACTAGGAGTGACCCCCAAGAATGGCATGAATACAATGCCTAAGGGATCTCTTAGCATCACAGGATAATGAACTCGAGGGTTTCAGACAAAAAATTGATACAAATCCCACGTTGCGAACATGGTCAGCGGTCGATGCTCATTTGTTTGTCCCTATTATCGGCTAACACGATAGGATGCTGTGTTGAGAACATGGTCAGAAGTAATCATTTGTCTTCACGCCGACTCCTACAGGCCCTAAATATTTGTTGAATGATTTTCATTGTGTTCCACCCCATCGTGTCAATGTGGAATCTTAACACTCCTTGCACTAACCCTTAGTGCACCTCAACTCGTCAGGAGAATAAAGATGTGTGACGACGTCTCTCGGGGATCCCGCGATCTGAGCACTAAGATTATATGCTTGGGTTTTCTCTATGAACTATGCCCAGCATGACCCTCATCCCCATGAGAAGTGAGGAGTCACCCAGACATTGCGTTTTGGGCCCAGCTCAGCAGAAAGCTAGTGTCTCCTGCCCCCTGATTGTTGGACCCTTGTCGGCTCCTTGGCCCGAGCCTCCTCTCCCAGAATCGTGCGCGGTGACGGTATGAGGTTATGTTCTCATCTACATCGGGTACGCCTTATCGCATCGTGTGTGTTCCCCAAGGTCCAAGCCATACAAACTTAAACTGTACTGGTTGGTCCCACCACATGACCATAAACTATAATGATATCATCCCGACCGCACGATGAAAAACAGCACTGCATTGTAGTGACCTCCCCATAGGGGACATCATGTTGGATATCGGTCAATTACCACACCATTTATCAATGCCTATTACGGCTTGATTATTGTGCCGATGCTAGTAATTTCTACCCTAGGCCGGTCTTTCCGCGAATGAAATACCATTCACTTTCATGGATAAAAAAGATATATCAAATTTCGCTTCTTTTGGTGTGAGGGAAAGACCCGCACACCACTTTCATACTTTTTACAGGTACCATGTCGTGTCGTGCCACCCTTCAAGTACTATATATAGCTTGATTCCCATTCTTATGGGATACGTAGGAATTCCCAAACCTTTTTTCTTTGGGTCCAGCTTGAGGTCTGCTGATTCATCGTGTTTGTCCCGCCTTTGGGACATTAACCACATGATCGTGTAGCGTGGTGTAGGATTATGTCCCCATTCACGTCGGGTTTACAATAGCCACCCCGCATACACCCTTTTATGAGAATTAGCCCTCCTGTTTCTTATCCCTCACGACGTTAAAAGGCACCTCCAAGAACTATGTATGGATTGATTCCTATCCTTATGGGATACGAAGGAGCACCTGGGAACTCCACCACAGGCCCAGCCAAACTTTCATGTTCGGTTCCTTGGCCTATACACTTCTCTAAGGAGAACATAGTAAGCAGGACCTTGTCCTCATTCACGTCGGGTTTTTCAACCGCTTTACCATGTGTCTCCCACTCCCCTTACTCTTTGGTCTGAGCTGTAATACCTTAAACTAAGATCCTTTCCAGAACTACGTGTGGATTGATTCCCATCCTTTTGGGGTACATAAGAAAACCCAGACATTTCATCTTGGGTCCACCCCCAGGGATCTCCAATCCCGTCCCTCCTCACTCTCGGCCCCTTGGCCTGACTTTTTGGGGAGTTGTGTTATGGCATCATCTACCCCGAATAAGATCGGGATACCCCATAGTAATGTTGGGATGCGACAGTTCTCTTTCTGTAGAGGTCATGTCTAACAAAAAGGGATGATCTTTGACCAGATTAATGTGTCTGACTAATGCAACTCCACCACGGTGGCACAATTTTGGGAGTGTTGGATTCTGTTTGAACAAACCACCACTCCACTTTCCACACATTGTGTGCCCCGTTATTTGGATCCTTATCCTCTTTCATGTTTGATAGGATCCCCTAACAGTATGGAGGCCTAACCTGTGGTCCGCCTACCGCGAAAATATAGATGATAGATCTTTGGTCCGCCTGTTGTAACAGTATGGACAATTGACCTATGGTACGCCTACTGTTATGGGCCAATGTTCTGGAAGACTGGTCATGTTTGATGGGACCCCCTAACATTATGGATGCCTGACTTGTGGTCTGCCTGCTGTAACAATACAGATGATTGACCATTGGTCCACCTGTTGTAACAGTATGGATGATTGACCCATGGTCCGCCTACTGGCCTGGGACAACGTTTCAGATTACTGATCGACGATATTTGAGGTAGGCACTGTGTTGTGAACATGGTCAGCGGCCAGCCATCATATTTTGTCCCTATTTCAGGCCAACGTGATATGGATGCTGCATTTCCGCCATGGTTAACAGTTATCCTCTATCGTTGCGCCCCCCCATAGTGTTCCGAATTTGGGTAACGTGATTCACCTTTTTCATCACCATATATTCAGATTGATTTCAATGGCCCCGATATTGCCCCGCTCGTGTGTGAGAACACATTTAGGAGACGATATATCGATCGGTCTAAGGCCCCTCCCTTTATCCCAACCTCCCTATTTTCCTCAGAAGTTCAGGCCTGATTTCGGATGCCTGAAGTTTGGTTGACGCCCCACAGTCGGATGAAATGATAACACCGACATCCTTTGTTTCTCACATTGGGTGCGACCCACATGAGCTTAGGGGTGAATTGTTATTCATTTCAGGATTATGGTTGATCATATTAAACCAGAGGTATAGATAAATGAATTCTCCCATATATTGGTTCGAAATAATGAGCGGTTAAAGAAAAAATGTTCATGAGATGGTCAAAACAGAGCCCTTAAGGATCTGCATGCTGGATTGATCTTTCCAACACTGATACCCTTTGGCTGGTAGCCTCCTAGACTGCTTCTCACTCTCTAAAGACTCTTTATTCATTAGCGGCCATAGAGCGCAGATTTCCAATCCTAGCATGTGCATGTGCCCACTCAGTTTGAAGTACGGTCATCTGGTGACTCGCCTCCATCAGTTGTTCTTGGGCGTTAGCCAGCTGGGCTATTAGTTGGTCGACAAGCTCAGAGCATGTTGCAATGAATGCCTCCTTCTTTTCCGCATTCCCTTCGAGGCGATGGACTTCCTAATCCTCCCTCAGGAATGCTCAGGTGCTTGCTGATCTTTCCCAACACTGGGCCACGTCGGTGCGCCAGCTGCTCTCATGAATCTTCTTGGCCATGTAATCACAGACTGTTTGATGAAGGCGTTGAGAGTCAGCCCCTCCAGCACATAGGAAACACAGCCAGGTCTGGATTGATCCTATCCGCCTTAGCCAATTCACCGGAGGCGTCCTGAGAAAGCACTGGATACACTTCCACCCTTTGCCCCATGTCATCCGGCTCTCCTTGGCCTCTTTTGAGTCTGAATCATCTAACTCCTCGGGATCCGTGGGATGCTATGTAGGAAAGGCAGCCAGCAGGTCGGCTGTAGGGTCTTCCTCGGGGATGTCTTCATGAGGAATAGGATCCTCGACGTCCGGGCAAGCTTCCTCTATCGCCCCGACAGTGGAGGTGGCTTCGTCAGCTTCCGGCCTTGCTCCAATGACAACACCACTAATGTCTATAGCCCCCTACTCACCAATTGTCAGGGCCGACTCAGTTTGGGAAGTATGTTCTGGAGGAGGTGGTACGTCCGTCGTTGGTCCACTCATGGATGGCCCGGGCTCAACAGCCTGACGAGCCTCCAATGCTGAGATCACTGTACAAGGAGAATCCTGATTAGTTGGGTTTTCTGACAGTAATCACTAGTAGCGAAACAGGGGACTTACTGGAACCCAGAGAGTCATCCTCTGGTGTTCTAACCGCTAAAGGAGCTATCGTGGTAGGATACCCCTTAGTGTTTGTCAGTTCGATGATGGGAATTAGATTAATATCGTGTCCTACCGGCGCCTTCCCTTATTCTCCTATTGGGGATGCTTGATCAGCGCCTATGTTCTCCTGAGTGAGATATAGAAATGGGTCAGAAATTTCATAAGAGAATGGACAAGAAAGGAGGGTGAATAAGGATAGAGACGGACCTCGAGCATCTTGGTTATCTCCATGTCAGAGTAGAAGATCTCTCCACTCTCCTACATGCTCCCTTGGTAGGACCCTCCCTGAGATCCTTCATCTTCTCCATCGCCTTCGTCTTCTCATGTTTGGTCCTCTCCCTCCAACTCTTCTTCACTGTCGCCTTCTCCCGGCGGCATCAATTCCGGATCTTGCTCTTGGACGAGCATCACTTTCACCAGGAAAGGTGGCTTCGTGCGCCGACCGCTTTGGCGTGCGTATGTGTCCATGGACATTAGATATGCATGCCACCGATGGAAGCTTATTCTATCGGTAACTCGAATGAGCCAAACCTCAGGCAGTTGGATCCCATCCTGCATTATCTTCTGCCCGATGTCTTCAACACTCATTGATTTCCAGAGAGTCATCCAGGCCGACCACAATGCCGAGAAGATTGCATCATGGGAAGGTTCGAGCAGGTATATTATCTGCTTCTCGGGCAGCTCTCTGGCTGCCTCGTGTGACCCCCCTCCAGGTAACGAGGTCGCAGCAACACCATGTGATGTCCCCGCTACTGGGGTCTCGGCCTACGTAGGCCTCACTGCCTGGCGCTCCCCTGGTTCCCCCCTTCTAGAAGCACCTTGCCTGCTCCCTTGTCTCCTAGTTTCCACACAGGTAGTCTCGAGTTTCCGAAATCTCTTGCGTAAAATCCCCTTAGGGTACGCAATAGTCCAGTCCTTGGCATGCTCGGTTGATAGGCCAGCATCGACCCTAGTGAGAGGGAGGGTAATGACGTCCCCATAGCCATAAGTGGTGAACATTAACCACATCTAGCAAAGGATGCATGGATTATTCTGCTCCCGGTCATCCGTGAATACCTTCTTCGGCATTCGCCAGAGGCACCCGAACTGCCTGGAAAATCGGGACAACACATAAGGCTCACAGATGATCTTACCATCAATCTGAGCTACAAGCACCCCGCCTCGGATGCTCTGGAAGTATTGTTGATGCTCCAGCGAGCCTTGACCACTGTCCACCATCTGGCTGAACGGGGTGGCGAACTGGCTGAATTTGAAATTGGTGTGGTTACCGATTCAGATCCTTATGCCCTACTCGTTGATCGTCATCGGTGCAACCCCGATAATATTCCGGAGAGATGGCCTCAGGCCATTGCCCAGAGGACGAACGATGTTTGGGATGGTGTATCCACCAAGATGAGCCGACACCCAGCCATGGAAGATTTGGAAAGGGACACATACCCTCCAAGGTGACCGCCCTCGTGAGATACATCCCAAGATGGCATACAACCTAGCAAGCACAGGGAATCCTAAATTGAACCTTTTGTTGGTGTCCATGGTGCCCTCCATCACCAGTGTTGCTGGAAGGATGCCCATCCTCGCATCCCATACCTGTAGGAGCCACCCTCTCAGGAAGGTGGCATGGAACCCGACATATCAGACGTTCAGGTCTCAGGCCTCGATAACACGGTAGCCCCATGATTGGTATTGCTCCGCCTACAGGGTCTTCCATTAAGATCCATTCTTACTCCTCTAAGCTGCGGTTGGGCACCGTTTTCCCCGTCCCGGCATCTTGACTGCCGGGTCCTTCTCCAGTAACTGGCTGAACCAGTCCTTGTAGGCGATTTCCTTCAGGAAATCCTTGACCTGCAACCTTTCCTTGGCTAGGTCCAACAGATGCCATGTCAGCATGGGGGTCCATGATCTGTCTTCCCTTGTGTTCATTGGGGGAATGAACTCGTCATATTGGTAGCCCTCCAATGGGATATCGTCGATTCAATGGACTTTCCAGAGACTGATGCCAACTTCTCCTTGGTGAAGATGGAATGTGTTGGTATCAGGGGACCATCAGGTAAACAGCTCCGTCCCGAGTTCAGGTTGGAAGTAGAAGTGGAATTGCGACGCCCACACCGCCTCGAACAGACCAATGTGCCACAGCTCAGCCTTGAATCGGTTTCATGTATGGAGAACCCAGTATGCCCAGGCCCACTCACTGGTGAAGTTGCCTCCGGACCGCATGTTCCAATCTTACAGCCATCCCTTAGTGTCATCTGTGATGATCTGACGGAACTTGCTTGCATAGAGGGACGAAGAGCTCTCTGCAACCGGATCACCCCCAGCAATGGTCATGGTCCTCGGGTTCAGGACATACACATCCATGTGTCTGGTCTCTCTGGAAGGATGACCATTGTTGGTGATGTTTTAATGGGGAAGGTTGTCCTCCTGGGTCACCCATGACCGCGGTGTGTCCACCTCGAAGCCCGAAAATGGAACCTCCTCCAGGATGCCGAAGTTCCAGAGAGGGAGGTTGTTGGAAAGAGGATACTCCTTCAGGGCAGGGGTCAGTAAGTTGAATAAGGAATGGTTGTTAGAAACAACCACCCTGGCACCATAAACGTCTTCATTTTCTTCCATTTCAGCTCTATGAGTGGCGGCTCCCCACTAATCGACTTGGTTCGCAGCCATCTTGAGTTCTTTGAGAGTTGCACAAAATGGGGAAGATTTGTGCGAAATCTAGAATAGTGGCGCATATTTCCAGAGTTATGCGTGAAATCATAACCCTTGGCGTGAAATATCCCAAGTTGTATGTAAGTACGGTTGAAACTCGGACAGAATTACGCGCTAACACAACATGTTTTCCACACAGTCGCAAAGGCAATTTCGCCCATGAGAGCTCGAATCCTATCGCACAGAAATGCTTGAGTACGAAGTAGGGGACCAAGCACCCCTTTAATAGGTGAGGTCGGGGTTCCGCGCCACACAGAAAGTGAATTCCATTCCAAACCTGAGTTTTACGCACCACGTTGGCTTTTGCGTGTAAAGTACCCATGAAATCCAACACTTCAGCATTTCGGCATTTCCCTGGGAATATGATCGTTGCGCCCTCTCGCCGATCCAATTCTGAGGGGGGAATTTGTAGACGCTGAAAAAAAGTCCGTAACTCCTAAAGGAAGTTTCGAAATTACGAAGCGAAATCATATTCAGAATCAAAGGCCCGGTCCGAAGGGCCCAAAAGTGTCGTGCGAAATAAAGGAGGATGTGCGCGAAAAAAGGTTTTCCGCGCGTAAGGAGTTCGGGATTTGCAAAAGGCCCCGGGATCCAGCTTGCAATTTTCCACACCCGCCCCAGGCGGTGCATATTTCCACGCCGTCGTCTCTAGCGCGCCATATTTCGTGCGCCGGCTGGATTCCGTGATGCCAGGAGCCTATAAATAGAAGGAGACCCCATCTATGTCTAGGTTGAGGAATTTCAACTGTCTCTCATGCGCGAAATAGGACTCCCACGCGCGCAATATGACATTCAGGTATTGAATCTTTTCATGAATACTTGCCCCGGGATCCACCTTTTCGCGCAATCCCACTGTCTTAGATAAAATTCCAAACCCCTCAGGGTTCCTCTACTGCGCACAATATCTCCCGTTGCACACAAAATGGTCCAATTACTTGCAATCCCTTCATAGTGTGTGGTATTTTCTTAGGATACGGCTATTTCCACTCGCGCGTAATTCACCTCCTTTGTGCGAGATCCTCCAAGCCACACACAATCTATCAGCCCCAATTACGCGCCACCCCGGTGTTTTGTGCGCAAACCTTTTCTTTGTGCGCAATCCCTAGGACCCCTCACCTTGACGCCCCTGAGGTGCCTCCCTTAGTAGGCACCTGATTTACTCCATACTGGGCATGCAGGCCAAGTGGTGTTTTTTCGTACCGGTTATGTAAGCCCTTGGGGTGTGGAGCAAACCCACCTCATCCAAGCTGCAGGACGTTAAACTGCCAGACACCTCGTCCTCAACACATGACGTTAAATTGTGATCTGACCCCGTGCCTCGCACGTAGGGTCCCCCTGGCTTGGACATTCTTTACACTGCTTGTCTCCACGAGAATGGAATCTTCCTCACATGGAATGATATCCACTCTCTCGGAGTAGAGTTTGTCCATGGGGGAAGGGCTGCCACAGAGCATAAGCCCCTAGCCTCTCTTGCAGAAGGTAGAACCCGTGAACATCTATACTTCCCCACTGCCAAGGCCAGTGGAGGGCATGATAAGGAATGAGGCATCTCCTTTGCTCGGTCCCAAATCCCTCTCCCTCTGTGCCTTGTTGCATCTCGGGCCTCCATCATAGAATAAGTCCTGGGACCACGGGCCGCTCAACGCGTAATCCCCTCTCCACTTATCACGGACGCACCCTTCGCAACGTGATCATCTTGTCCCTGCTGCCTCTTGTTTCTCACACCGAGCATGACTCACATGGTCATAGAGTGAGCATCTACCATTAAATCCTCCTATAGGACACCTTAGAGTGTAATCCACATCGCAGCGAACTACAAGGACTTTGATCCATGCTAAGGCATCGTACGTAGGAAGCCTCCACGAGGTTCAAGCCCACCACCCAGTCGTTCCGAACCCTTCCCGTTGGTTCTCCAACCATTGTGGGCCACCTCAAAGCGTAATCCCAATCACGAATAACTATGAAGACTTTGATCTGTGCTATGGAATTGTACTTAGGAATCCTCCACGATGTTCAAGCCCACCACCCGGTTGTTCCGACCCCTTCGTGTCGGTTCACCAACTCCTTGGGCTGTCTTAGAGCGTAAGACCCAAATTTCGTCCCGCATGACGTTAAATTGTTTTCCATCCAGCATGATGTTAAACTGTTTGCCTCATACCACATGACGTTAAACTACACAACCCGAACTACGTGGACATTGATCCGTGCTATGTGATGATACATAGGAAGCCTCCATGAGGTTCAAGCCCACCACCGAGTCATTCCAACCCCTTCGCGTCAGTCTACAAACCATTGTGGGTCACCTCAGAGCGTAAGCCCTATATCCACCATTGTGGGATGCCTCAGTGTGTAAGCCCCATATCCACCATTTTGTGCTGCCTCAAAGTGTAAGCCCCATATCAGCCATTGTGGGTCGTCTTAGAGTGTAATCCCCATATCCACCATTATGGGCCGCCTAAGAGCGTAAGCCCCATATCCACCATTGTGGGCCGCATCAGAGCATAAGCCCCATATCCACCACTGTGGTCTGCCTTAGAGTGTAAGCCCCATATCCATCCATTATGGCCCTCCATAGAGCATAAGATCCATATCCATCATTGTGGGATGCCTCAGAGTGTAAGCCCCAAATGCCCATATCCATCATGATGCTAAACTGTATACCCGAACTACGGGGACTTTCATCCATGTCAAGGCATGGTACGTAGGAAGCCTCCACGAAGTTCAATCCCCTTCACTTCATCATCCATCCTGATTCATACCTGGGCTGCCACATCCTGGTGGGATCATGCCACCTCATTCCACTCCACTATATCCAGGAAGCCGCCCACGTGCTGGCCCCAACATCAGAGTTCCCTTCAGGGGGTTCTTTTATCTGATCCACTCTCAGTGTTCTGATCAGTCTGATCCATCCCTGCTAGACGTTAAACTCACGACATACACCGTGTGAAGCATGGGAAGCTGAGAAAAAAACATCAGATACATGCCTATGGCTTGAAAATTCCCCACGTTCGATGTGGGATGCCACGGGCTTCTACGCCCTCGAGAAGCCCAATAATAAGGAACAGAAGACATACATGCCAATCCCCCAGCGTCAAGACATGCCAACGACACCTTAGCGTGACCGTTCTCCTCACCGAAGGTTGCTGCCCCGACCAGACCCCTTGGAGCGTCTCGACGGAAGCAGCGTAATTAACTGGTGTCCATGAAGATATGGCACCGGGAACGAGATTAACAAGAACATCTTAAATCTATAAGGGAGAAATGGACTAGGTGATGAGCTCAGAGGAGGAATCCACAGAAGGAAGAACCGACATCCCATCATCCCAGTTTTGATCAAGGAGCAGACGTCCTTGAATAAGGAATAGATGCCACCATCCTTTGGAAAGCGGGAATTCGGGGAAACATGTAAAATCCTAAGTAAGTAATGAATAATAGATATTCTTATCTATTTCTATTTATGAATTAGATAGTGTTTTAGAGGCTTAATATGAGAATAAATCCAATCTTAAACATGGAATACTCTAATATTTTTAAAAGATTATTTTACCATCTTTTGATGACGAACCATTTTTAAATATAACTTTTGACAATTTTATAAGCTATATTTTTCAAAATAAACTTATTTTTTATGATTGGGAAATTTAAATTTACTTTGGATAAATTTTCGGTATTTTTCTGATAATGATCATTTTTTAATGGATAGTGAAAAGTGTTGTATTTTAATTCAAAACCACTTTTTAATATAATTTATTTATATAGTTACTTTATCTTTTTAATTGGTTTTAAAGTGAAATTAGAATATATTTTTACCATCAAATACAATGGTGGTCATTGTAATTAATATCACTTTGAGATTGGACATAAACGAGTGTCAATCTTTTGATAGATATTGTTTCTTAAAAACACGCTATTTGATTTTGACAGCGGGATTTAATTATAAAATTAATTAAAGGAATTTCTATGTTATGAATTTTTTAAAATAGACATCATTTTTGAATTCAGAATATCAAATATAGCTTAAGATGAATTTTTGGTATTTTTCTGAAAAACCTTAATTTTGATGAATAGTGAAACCACAAAGTGGTAGTTACAAAAACTGATTTTTCGTTTAAATGGAACTTTACCACTTATGTGAATTGAATTTAAAAAATACAATATAAATGATTTTAATTATTATGAAAAATGTGGTTCAATGGGATAAAAATAATTTTTGATGAAAAGTAACTTTTATGTTTTATTAATCGCGACTAAAGGTAATTAATGTGATTTAAGGTAACAATGATATTATAATAAAATTAAAATATCTTGAAACTTGTCCTAACCCTATTGTATGAGTCGTGTCCGACCAATACATCCCATGGGTCGATTTTTGGGACCCCATGGAGCCACATGGTTAAGATAATGACATTAATGCCTTTTATTTAAAGGAAAAGTAAAAATGACACAAACATGTATTGTTTTACAAAAACAATTTTTACATGGGGATATACAAGTCAGATGTTTGACTATAAATAGTAATTTGAAACATAAAAATATATCCTACATCATAGTGTTTTTTTTATAATTTTAAGACATTAAATAAATTAAATTATTTATGACATCATGATGATGCAACGATTACCTCATTAATGAACGATTTAAATAAAATGAAAAGATAATGTAAACTCTAATACATAAACTTTTCAGATACCTATTGGATGAGTATATTTCGAACCCTTATCACCTTATCCTCAAAATACATCAATGTGGGACCTTTAAAATCCGAGACTCATTTGAAAATAAAGTAATATTTTATACCTTTCCAAGAGTGACCTTCCTCTCCTCCTATAAAAGGCCCCCACCTCTACCTCCTTACCCACACCTCTCAAGCCTTTGGCTCGGTGAATCACTAATCATTTGCTCTCTCCACATCCATATCCTCATCCTAGAAGCCTTTCCATTGGCAGGAATCTCTTCACGAAACCCTTTTGGTTCAAACCAAAGAGAGTTACCCGATTTTAAGGTAATGTCTTCACTTGTGTTCTTTTGTTTATTTTTCTTCTCCAACCCCCTAAACTCTTTTTATTCATTTCTTTTTTAACAAATACAGTATATTCAATATACTATGATGTTGTTATAATAAGTATTAGAGCTAAACTTACACACACCTACATCTAACGGTTAACAAAAATACTGCTTCCGTGGTTGGAGAATTTCTGCCTCACGAAACGACGATTGTTCAATATTATTATAACACCTTCAAAGGGGGCCATTAAGATTTCACTATATTTATATATGATATATTATATGTTTATTTTTTCCTTAATCTTTTGTATTTTTAATTTATGTCATACCTTTATGGTTTCAATGATGGGTAAACGCGATATCTTCATTTTAGGAAGTGCAGACTACCACCCCCTCAAAGTGATTTGATTCGTTAATACCATATGTGGTACATATAAAGGATAGATTTAATGATATTATATATGATAAAATACTAAATTTATAATACTATTATGTATCATTGTGTATTAATTCCATTAAATATGAAATAGAAATGCATGTAGTGTTCATGTGCACGTATGGCTTACCGTCTCCATGAACGGTGCATTTCATTTATTACCTCTAAATGTTATGTAATATTATAAATCCATGTATTTAATGGATATATATGATATATATGATATATACATAATGAATATAATTTTGGATATAATGGAGATTTTACCCCATGAACAAACTTGTAATTATAAAGAGTTTATTTTTGACTCAAGTACCAATGATCGTTAAAACGACCGTTATGAACTTAAATAATTACATAGTGTTCATGAAATTGTAATAAGTGATATAAAATAAATAATTAACTTGAAAATGGTTCTTAATAAAGTTGAAATTAACTCATGTTTATTATTCAGGAGATTAGAGAACGATCGAGTAAACTCGGACCCGAGGTAAAGGACTTCGTCTCAATCTCCTTTCATTGAGACATATTATGTTTTATACACAACTTTCTCTTATACAATGTATAAACCCCTTTGAATTTTATTTTTATTCAAAATGAATCTTTTTTATACAAAGCTTTCACTAAACGACAAAAGGGAATGTTTTTTGTCTTACGTATGCTGCGACAATGACTTCTCCGCCGTCGTGATCATTATTTGAGTTTCGGCTTACTCTAAAATCCATAACTTTTTTTGAATGAAAAATAAATACCATGTTTTACTTTTCTTTTATTTTGGTATTGAAGATGGTTTTCATAATTTTTTTATATCAATGTGTTGTATTGATATCTTGTGATTGAAAAGTTTAAATGATATGTTTCCTTTTTGCATGTTTTATGTGATAAGATTAGGTTATGGTTCTTGGGAATTGTTATGATGATGGGTGGTTCCGTGATAAACTAAGGGCGGGTGAGCCCGATATGGATCTCCAATGCATTGGGTAACACAAAGGAGTTAAACTTTAAGGTTTATCCGAAGAGATTTAGGGAATATACTGTGATGGGTATTCCAAATGTAACCATGAGGGTTACTCCCTAAGTAAGAATGTTATGAATGCCTCAAGTTACCTTTTTGTCTTAGGATTTCTATGATTTATTCCTGATTTGATGAGGTACTCTTATGTTTTATGAGTAAAGAATGATTTAATTTATTCTTATGTATACATGTACTCATGTTTCCATTCCATATTTTTATATCCCTTACTGAGCTTTTTATGCTCATCCCAAGTTTTTGAAATGTTATCACAGGTCAAGGGAATGGTACATTATGTGATGATAATGTCAAGGAAGTGTCAAGAAAGAATCCATGTTTTATTTTAAATAGGTTTCCATTGATGGGAAAAATGAGTAATATCTTTTATGTAACCACTTTGTTTAAATGTGGAATGTAATTCATGTTTTATGATCTAATTCTCTAAAACTATAAACTTGAAAAGATCCTCAATGTGTATTATTGAAGTAACTCAAGATTTAGTAATGTTTAAGGCTGGGGCCTTATAGTTGGTATCAAATGTCAGTTTAGATAACTTTAGGAGTTAGAATTATATTAAATGGTTATCCAATAATTTTTTATGGTCAAATTGAAATGATATATCATTTGAAGATTACCATGTTGCTTAATCTAAGACATGTTTGTTCAGAATGGTTTTCCGCAGAGGAAACAGGGAAGCAGTGCTAAGAAGGCATACAGAAGGAAATGACCTTCCGAATCAGCATCCTGAGATGGTCGGAATTGGAACTGAATAGTTTGTTGCAGTAATGGAGCAGTTGACTCAAGAGATAAATGGTGGTGGTATCCTTGAATGAGACCGGCTAGATCAAGCTTAGAGGAACAGGTGAGTGGTTGAACATTTCATAAGGAAACATCCCCTATCATTCATAGGAACATCCGACCATGTGCTTGCTGAAGGGTGGATTAAAGCACTGGAGAAGACTTTCGATGTCATGGTGTGTCCAGACAATCAAAAGGTTAGTCTTGCTATTTACCATTTGGAGGGTGAAGTAGATCAGTGGTGGTCGATGGTTAAAAATATCAGGGACGCTGATGAGATAGATTCTCTCGACTGGGATGAATTCAAAGGTATGTTTCTTAAGAAGTATTTTCCTAAGGATGTTATACATATGATGGAAAAATAATTCTTGGAATTGAGGCAAGAGGAAGACTCCATGGCTGCTTATGATAAAAGGTTCACTCGATTGGCAAGGTATGCCCCAAATTTTATCTAAGACCTTGATAGTAAAATCAATCTTTTTTACTCAAGATTAAAGCCAAAATATAAAAGGGCTTTAGCTTATCACGAGTTCAAGAGTTATGAAATGCTTGTTCGATGTGATGAGAAGGTGGAAATGGAGTTTGCCGATGATCATGTTTTCTATATCAACCAGCAGAGGAAGAGACCGGGGTGGCAGGAGAAAGGAAAGAATTCTTCAAAAAGGTCTGACGGTAAGAAAACTATGTTTCCAGTTAGTGATAAATGTTGTAAAAGGAATGCTAGGGAATGTCTTCTGAATTATGGAAAGTGCTACTGATGCGGTAAGATTATACATAAGGCTCGTGATTGCACTGAAAAAGATCAGTTTGATGGTAAGACCAAATTTGATTTACAGTTAGTGAAATGTTTTAAGTGCAATGAGATGGGTCAATATGAAAACGAGTGTACGACAAAGATCTTGAGTGATGGGAAGTAGTCAGATTACAAGAAGAAAGGGGTGGTGATATCCTTTGCAACTACTTAACCATATGTTGGGCCATCAAATGAAGTGGTATCATGTACTTTGTTTGTTTTTTCATATTATTCCAGTGTGTTGTTTGATTCGGGGTCTACAGATTCCTTCATATTTGAAAAAGTTTCTCATAAAATGGGAATACCATCTCAAGAAATGACTCCTGAACTTGTGGTAAAAAACACCGGGGGGGAATGTTGAGGCAAAAAGAATTTATAATAATCTTCCTATCCTTATCCATGGAAAGAACCTACTTGTAAACCTTATTATCTTACCTCTTGTAGAGTTTGATGTTATCCTGGGTATGGATTGGCTCTTTATTTACCATGCTAAGATTGACTGTAGAGCTAAAGAAGTTTCTTTTCAGAAAGTCTTTCAGTTTGTGTACAAGAATGAACCCTAACTGTTGATAACATATCAAGAGGCCGAGAAACTTGTAAAAGATGGAAATGAATGTTACCTTGAACATATCGTTGAAAACAAGGGAACTGTTCAGATTAATGATGTGCCAGTGGTAAATGAGTATCCTGATGTTTTTCTTGATGAGTTTCCTGGAATAATACCAGATCGGGAAGTTCAGTTTACTGTTGACTTAGTTCCTGATGCTAAGTCAATTTCAAAAACCCCTTATCGAATGGCTCAAAATGAAATTTTAGAGTTAAAGGAGAAATTGAAAGAGTTATTAGTGAAAGGTTTCATTCGACCTAGTACATCACCATGTGGTGCTCCTATTTTATTTGTTAAAAAGAAAGATGGTTCTATGAGACTTTGCATTGATTATAGAGCCTTGAATAACATCACTGTTAAGAAAAAATATCCATTGCCTCATATCGATGATTTGTTTGATCAGCTCCAGGGAGCTCAGTTTTTTTCAAAGATTGACCTGAGATCGAGGTACCATCAGTTGAAGGTAAAGGAAGAAGATATTCCAAAGACCGAGTTTCATACAAGATATGGCCATTATGAATTTGTAGTAATACCTTTTGGGCTAACCAATGCAACTGATGTATTCATGGACATAATGAATAGAATTTTCCATGAGTTCTTGGATAAGTTTGTGGTGGTTTTCATTAATGATATTTTGGTGTTTTCTAAAAGTAAAGAGGATCATGAAAGATATTTAAGGGTTATTTTGAAAACCTTAAAATAAATGAAATTTTATGGGAAATTCAGTATGTGTGAGTTTTGGTTGCAACAAATTTCTTTCCTTGGTCATATTGTTTCTAAAGATGGAATAACTGTGGATCCTGCAAAAACAAAGGTTGTTGAAGAATGTCTAGGACCCACAAATGTAACCGAGATTCGTATTTTTCTTGGTTTGGAAGGATATTACCAAAGGTTTGTTAGATATTTTTCCCGGTTATCTAGTCCAATGACTAAGCTAACTCGGAAGGGTGTTAAGTTTATCTAGACAAACGAATGTGATGATTGTTTTCAAAAACTGAAATGAAGACTGGTGAATGCTTCAGTTTTGGCACTACCTTCCATGAATGGGGAGTATGTTATCTACCGTGATGCTTCATCGAAAAGACTTGGTTGCATCCTAATGCATAATGATCAGGTAATTTCTTATGCTTCACGTCAGTTGAAAACTCATGAGGTAAATTAACCTACACATTATTTGGAATTAGCTGATGTTGTTTTGATTTAAAAATTTGGAGGCATCATTTGTATGGAGTAAAGTGTGAAATATATACCTATCACAAAAGTTTAAAGTATATATTCACTTAGAATGAATTGAACATGAGACAGAGGAGATGGCTATAATTAATCAAGGATTATGACTGTACAATTCATTAACATCCGGGAAAAGCAAATAAAGTGGCTGATGCTTTGAGTCGAAAAAGTAATGCTTCATTAACAATGTTGCATTTAGAACATGATCCTTTGGTTAAGGATTTGATGAACTTTGGCATAGAAGTTGATGGTGCTGGATGCCCTTCTATTTTGTTTTAGGTATCAGTGAAATCTTCTCTATCAGACAGAATTAAGAAAGCACAGAAGCAAGACAGTGAGTTGCAGAAAAAGGTAGAGCTCGTTCAGAAGGGTAAGTTGCCTGAATTCAACATTGATAATGATTGAGTTTTGAGATTTGGGAAGAGATTGTGTGTGCCTTGTGATTCACAGCTGAAGAGAGAGTTGTTATGTGAAGCACATAGTTCTCCATTTTCAGTTTATCGAGGAAGTATTATGATGTATAGAGATCTTCAGAAGTATTACTGGTGGGACGGAATGAAAAGAGATATTGCTGATTTTACTGTGAAGTGTTTGAATTGTCAATAGGTTAAAACAGAGTGGCAGTTACCGAATGGGATGCTTCAGCCATTACCAGTGCTAGAGTGGAAATGGGAATATATATCCATGGACTTCATTGTGGGATTGCGGAAGGCACCTCGAGGTAATAATGCAATCTAGGTTATTGTTGATCGCTTGACTAAATCAGCTCTTTTCCTTCCTATTCAATATAATTTCTCTCTAGATCAACTTTCTCAATTGTATCTTAAAGAGATAGTCAGGTTTCATGGAGTTCCCCTCTCCATTGTATCCGATCGTGATCCCCGGTTTACTTCTAACTTTTGGAAAGGCCTTCAGAGGTTGTTGGGTAATGAATTAAATTTTAGTACAACTTTTCATCCTCAATCAGATGGGTAGTCAGAATGAACAATTAAGACTTTGGAGGATATGCGACGTGCTTGTTCGATGGATTATCACGGAAGTTGGGACCAACATCTTTCTTTAGTTGAGTTTTCTTATAATAACAGTTTTCATTCGAGAATACAGATGGCACCATTTGATGAATTATATGGGAAGCGGTGTCGAACTCTAGCTTTCTGGGATGAAGTGGGTGAAAAAACTTTGATGGGACCAGAATTGGTAGAATAGTTGGCAGAAAATGTTCAGATGATATAGAGACACATGAGAACGGCT
Source organism: Viscum album (assembly GCA_963277665.1). NCBI lineage: Eukaryota > Viridiplantae > Streptophyta > Magnoliopsida > Santalales > Viscaceae > Viscum > Viscum album. The sequence goes on from OY728123.1 coordinate 471,710,408, forward strand.
CAGAGCAGGTAGAAGAGTTATGCGGACAACAAGAGGAAGCATCTCTCTTTTGAGGTAGGTGATCATGTTTTTCTCAAAATATCACCATGGAAAAGTGTAATGCGATTTGGTAAGAATGGAAAGATGAGTTCAATGTTCATTGGACCATATGAAATATATGAGAGAGTTGGATCAGTTGCATACTGAGTGGCTTTACCTCCGAGTTTATCTCAGTTACACAATGTTTTTCATGTTTCAATGTTAAGGAAGTACATGTCAGATCCATCTCATGTTTTGAGTCCAGAGGTAGTTCAGTTGGAAGAGAATATATTTTATGAGGAACAACCAGTTCATATTTTTGATCACAGGGAGCAAGTGTTGCGGAATAAGGTGATTCATCAAGTAATGGATTTTTTCGAAGAACCACACGAGTGAAGAGGTAACATGGGATTATGAAAATGCAATGAGGGATAAATACCCCCACTTATTCGATAAGTAAATAAATTGCGGGTCACAATTTTCTAAAGGGGGGAAGGATGTAACATCTCAAGTAAGAAATGAATAATATATATTCTTATCTATGTAAATTTCTGAATTATATGGTGTTTTAGAGGCTTAAAATGAGAATAAATCCAATCTTAATCATGGAATACTCTAATATTTTTAAAAGATTGTTTTACCGCCTTTTGATGAAGAACCATTTTTAAAACTAACTTTTGATAATTTTATAAGCTATATTTGTCAATATAAACTTATTCTTTATGATTGGGACACTGAAATTTACTTTGGATAAATTTCTGGTATTTTTCTGATAATGTTCATTTTTTAATGAATAGTGAAAAGTGTTTTATTTTAATTTAAAACCTCTTTTTAATCTAATTTATTTATATAGTTATATTATCTTTTTAATTTGTTTTAAAGTGAAATTAGAATATATTTTTACCATTTAATCCAATGGTGGTCATTGGAATTAATATCACTTTGATATTGGACATAAACAAGTGTCGGTCTTTTGATAGATATTGTTTCTTAAAAACACGCTATTTGATTTTGACAGCTGTATTTAATTATAAAATAAATTAATGTTACTTATATGTTATTAATTTGTTAAAATACACATCATTTTTGAATTAGGAATATCAAATATAGCTTAGGGTGAATTTTTGGTATTTTTCTGAAAAACCTTAATTTTTTATGAATAGTGAAACCACAAAGTGGTAGTTAAAAGACTGATTTTTCGTTTCAATGGAACTTTACCACTTCTGTGATTTCAATTTTACAAATCCAATATAAATTATTTCCATTATTATGTAAAATGTGGTTCAATGGGATGAAAATAATTTTTGATGAAAAGTAACTTTTATGTTTTATTAACCGCGATTAAAGGTAATTAGTGTCATTTAAGGTAAAAATGATATTATAATAAAATGAAAATATCTTGAAACTTGTCCTAACCCTATTTTATGAGTCATGGCCGACCTAGAAAACACATGGGTCGATTTTTGGGACCCCATGGAGCCACTTGGGTAAGATAATGTCATTAATGCCTTTTATTTAAAGTAAAAGTAAAAAATGACACAAACATGTATTATTTTACTAAAAAAAATTACATGGGGTTATACAAGTCATATTTTTGACTATAAATATTAATTGGAAATCTAAAAATATTTACTACATCTAATTTTTTTTTTAATAATTTTTAGAAATTAAATAAATTAAATTATTTATGACATCATGATGATGTAGTGATTACCTCATTAATGAACGATTTAAATAAAATGAAAAGATAATGTAACATCTAAGGCTTACACTTTTCAAAGACCTATTTTATTAGTATATTTATAAACACTTACCACCTTATCCTAGAAATACAACATTGTGGGACCTTTAAAATCTAAAACCCATTTCAAAATAAAGTAATATTTTATACCCTTCCAAGAGTGCCCCTCCTCTCCTCTTATAAAAGGCCCCCACCTCTACCTCATTACCCACACCTCTCAAGCCTTTGTCTCGACCAATATCTGATCATTTTGTCTCTAAACATCCCTCAACTCATCCTAGAAGCCTTACCATAGGCAGGAAGCTCTTCAAGAAACCCTTTTGGTTCAAACCAAAGGGTGTTGTCCAATTTTAAGGCATTGTCTTCACTTGTGTTCTTTTGTTTTATTTTCCTTCTCCAACCCCCTAAACTCTTTTTTATAATTTCTTTTGTAACAAATCCATTATCTTAATTATACTTGGATTTTTTTATAATAATTATTCGAGCGACACTTACACACACCTACATCTAATGGTTAAAGAACATATTGTTTCCGTGGATGGTGAATTTCTGCCTCACAAAACAATGATTGTTCAATATTCTTCTAACACCTTCAATGGTGGCCATTAAGATGTCACTATATTTATATATGATATATAATATGTTTATGTTTTCCTTAATCTTCTGTATTTTTCATTTATGGCATACTTTTATGGTTTCCATTATGGGTAAACGCGTTATCTTCATTTTAGGAAATGCGGACTACCGCCCCCTCAAAATGATTTGATTCGTTAATAAAATATGTGGTACATATAAAGGATAGATTTATTGATATTATATATGATACCATATTGATGTTATAATACAATTATGTATCATTATGTTTTAATTCCATTAAATATGAAATAGAAATGGAAGTAGCGTTCATGCGTACGTACAGCTTACCGTCTCCATGAACGATGCATTTCATTTCTTACCTCTAAATCTTATATAATATTATAAATGCATGTATATAATGGATATATATGATATATATGATATCTACATAGTGAATATAATTTTGGATATAATGGATATTTTACCCCATGAACAAACTTGTAATTATAAATAGTTTATTTTTGTCTCAAGTACCAATGATCGTTAAAACAACCGTTATTAACTTAAATAATTACATAGTGTTAATGACATGGTTATAAGTGATATAAAATTAATAATGAACTTGAAAAAGGATCTTAATCAAGTATAAATTAACTCATGTTTATTATTCAGGAGATTAAATAATGATCTAGTCAAGTCGGACTCGAGGTAAGGGACTTCGTCTCAATCTCCTTTCATTGAGGCATATTATGTTTTATACACAACTTTCTTTTATACGGTGTATAAACCCCTTTTACTTTTATGTTTATTGAAAAGGAATATTTTTTATACGAAGAGTTTACTAAACGAAAAATGGGAATGATTTTTGTCATAAGTATGCGGCAACAACGACTTCTACTCCGCCGTGACCATTATTTGAGTTTCGACTTCCTCTACAAGCCATAACCTTTTTTGAATTAAAAATAAATACCATGTTTTACTTTTATTTTATTTTGGTATTGAAAATGGTTTTCATAATGTTTTTATATCAATGTGTTGTATTGATATCTTGTGATTGAAATGTGGAAATGATATGTTTCCATTATTCATGTTTTATGTGATACGATTATGTTATGGTTCTTGGGCATTGTTATGAAGACGGGTGGTTCCGTGATAAACTAACGGTGGGTGAGCCTGATATAAATCTCCAATGGATTGGGTTATGCGAATGAGTTAAATGTTAAGGTTTCTCCGAAAAGATTTAGGGAATATACTGTGATGGGTATTCCAAACGTAACAATGAGGGTTACTCCCTATGTAAGAATGTTATGAATGACTCATGTTACCTTTATGTATTATGATTTCAATGATTTATTCATTATTTGATAAGGTATGCTTATGTTTTATGAGAAAAGTATGATTTCATTGATTCTTATGTATACATTTACACATGTTTCCTTTCCATATTTTTATATCCCTTACTGAGCTTTTTATGCTCATCCCAAGTTTTTGAAATGTTTTCACAGGTCAAGGGAAATTTACATGATGTGATGATAGTGTCAAGGAAGTGTCAAGAAAGAATCCATGTTTTATTTTAAATATGTTTCCGTTGATGAAAAAAATTATTACTATCTTTTATGTGACCACATTGTTTAAATGTGGAATGTAAAGCATGTTTTATGATCTAATTCTCTAAAACTCTAAATATGAAAAGATCCTCAACGTGTATTCTTGAAGTAAATCAAGATCAAGTAATGTTTAAGGTTGGGGCCTTATAAAACAAGCGGCGCATCCTCCCCCGCATGACCGATGCCCCCCCCGACGGGAAGTGTCAGAAACATTGACGTTGAAAATATTAGGACAATAAATTAGTTAAAAAATAATCATTTCAAAAATACATAAGAAGTTATCTTTAGTAATAAAATTTTTGAAAATAATATCTAGTAAATTTTATACATCAAGTAATATTTTTAAAATAAGTTATTTAATTTTTTCTATTAATATAATATATATATTGTTTGGTTATATATAAGCATTAAAGGTAATCATTTATCAATAAAAATTAATAATAAGATAAAATGAAAAAATAATATTTATCTTTCAAATGAAAATTTACACCTTAACATTCCTTCATTTTATCCATGTGGAAAAAATTTAACGATAGTAAAATAAAGAGAAGGATATTTTTTTAATCCTTTTACATTTATTTTTTAATGGTCGAAGTTATGGAAAAAATGACAAAAAAACATCATATATTTGATGTTTAGAGGATTTCAGTTGAAATATACTCATCCAATACAATTTAAGCTACCGTCAAGGTCATTTGAAGTTCCTACGAAATTATATTATACTTAATTAAACCATTTTACATTTAATGAGGTAGATGTTTTTTACTGTGATTACTATTTATGATAAAAAATAAAAGTGGCATCTACACATAATTTGAAAAAAATAGATTCAAAATTTTGATTCCACTTTTAAATATTTACTTTATAGATGTTTAGCATTTAATTTTGTTGTTAACCCATAAAATGTGATGAAAATTAGTTATTTTTAAAATAACCCTTTTAAATATAAAATTATTTTTATAAAAAATCATGTATTAAATTTAATATAAAAATATGGATTATTTTAATTAAAATGGAAGTAACTTAATTTTAAATGAAATAAAATTGTAATTTGAATTCCTAAATCCTTGTAAATCAAGTTCATTTTTCTATAGAAATCTGTATTTTTACTTATCATCAAAAAGATAATCATTTCATGAAATTCACGAATATTAATATTAAGTTTATTTTGAAATTTTAAATTAATAGTTGAAATTTGTTTTTTCAAATTAAAATTATATAAATTTTAATTATATAATTTAAATGAAACCTTATATTAATGTATTACAATAAAACTATTTCATTATGATTTAAAATATTATTAATTTATTTATTTTTGAATATAACTATCTATTTTAAGAATATTAGTATTCATGAAAATAATTTATTTTAAAATGAACTGGGTAGTAACATTAATAATCATTCAATTTATATTTATGTTTGTTTTTACATTTTCTAAACGCAATGTTTGGATAATTTTAAACACTTTCAATTAGATTCACAAAATTGGGGTTCTTATTTATTTATATTGAAAATTAAAAAAATAATAAATTATAATCCCATGGTATTGAATTTAAAAGTTATAACATCAATTTTATATTTCATTTCATGTTATTATCAGTTATGATCCATAATGGGTATATTGGAGACCAAGTTGTTTGAGTGATTTTTAATGAATAAAAGGATATTTAATAATTTTTTTCTTAAATATAAATAAAATATTACTATATTATGAAAATAATTATTTATCTAACCATATAATATTAGTCAATTTATATAAGTTATCTTAGTTATATATGACATAAATTTATATTATTATTCATGTTCTTTGTTAAACTGAACAAACAATGAACATGATATGATTAGTGAATTATTATTTAGTGGTTTTGATTTAATAACCATATAAAAGATAAATAATTATATTATTTATTTTATATTTATATTATTAATCATTATTTTAGGAATAATTAATATATGATAATTTATATATTGTCATTATTTATAATGGAGAGATAATTTTAATTTTTGTACGCTCTACTTAAATTATATAAAAAATGATAATAATTTATTAATCATATCCTTTACATTTTATCATATTTGTACGATAAAAATTTAATAATATAAAAAATATCATATTAATCCATTAATATCGTCCTCAAATCCACCCATGAATGGTTGTTATTAAAAAAGAATACCCCCTTTCATGTGTGATGTAGTATTCACTTACTATATAATAATGATTTCATTTTCTCTTAATAGAAGTAAGGAGTAATAATTTTTAGTATTATATAATCATAATTTTAATATAAATAAAATTATATTTCATCAAATTCATATATTATACCATTGTTTTATGGTTTCTAAATAAAATGAAACATGTTGAATCATTGAGAAGGAATTCCATATAGCGCATGATTGATAATTAAATTTTTATTAACGGAAAAGTGAAAATATCAATAATTAATAAAAAAAATAGATATATAAAATTAACTATAATGAAAATAATTATTTAATTATATAGTTTTTTGAGTAATAGAATTGGTAATGGAAAATAAATAATAATGAAACTATTTAAAATATTTTACTTACATTTAACACTTTGATATTTGGTTTCAAGGTCCTCTGCAAAGAGTTGTAACATAATTATATCGGGTAATTAGAGTCATAAAAGTTGAAAATTTTAATATATGGGAAGTAAAAAAGTTATGTATTTTTGGGGTAAAAAAAATATATAGAGTTATTGAAGTGTTGGTGAGAGGCCCCTTTTATAAGTAGTGAGAATGGTATTTTTGTATATATTTCAACTTAACATAAAGTGAAATCATGTTAAACAAGTTTTATGGTTCAAAAAAAATAGAAAATAATATAGTATAAGTTGAGATAAGTTACACCATCTCTCAACCACTCAATTAAAATCAGGATTTATACATTGTTTCAATCACATAACTACTAGAATTAGTAAATTTTTCATTACATATTTTTCTATTGTAACTATTTCTACACATGTTTACAAAAATTTAATGATTATAAGTAAATAATAATATAAAAAGAAGTGGTTCTATTTATTCAAAATCCCAATTACAAATTTTTTATGATTGTTAAAATTCATTTTTAAAATAATAAATATATAATTTATTAAATTTAATTTTTTAAAATATAAATTAGCATGAAATATATCAAATATGTATTTGAAAATTTATAAAAAATTTTAAAAATTATAAATTAAATATTAAACTAACAATATATACATGTAAAATATTTTATTGAATTTTTAATTCATGTTTATGTACTTATATTTCCATAATAGTCATTTCGTTTATAAAAATGATATTTTAAACTATTCCTTAAAAAATATATTTTAGAGAAATCCCAAACATTCATAAAAAAATTACTAAGATGAGTTTAAAAAATATAATTTTATAAATATTAAAATAAATAAATTTTAAATTTATCTTTCCAATGAAATAATGATATATTGAAAACAAATATTTTTGTGAAATTATATATTTTTTCTAATATAAATCATTACCATTAATATTTAATATAATTAAATAATTAAATTTTTTATTGACCAATTATTTAGATAAAATATATTCTATCATTCCCAATATTGATTCCCCTAACCTAATTAATCATATTTAATAAAAAATAAATATTTATAAGAACTTATATATATATATAATGATCGTATTTGTCATTATATCTATTAAAATATAATTTATATCATGTTAAGATCAATATTTATTTTCATTCTATAAATATACCATATATGTGTTACTAATATTCATTCTCATTAATTCAATGATGGGGTTTTAACGGTCATATAAGAAAATTTAAATTTCATCTAAATTCATCAACATATCTTTTTTGTTATATATTTCATATAAAGTGTGATATAAAACATACTGAAATATATAAAGGTACTCATATTTAAAAATATCATGGTTCTAAATTCTACACCATTAAATAAATTACATACTAACTGTTATAATTTTTAATCAATGATGAATGTATGTTATAGTTATATTAACTATTTTTCATTTGGGATATAACATCGAATTTGACATCCACCAAAAACTCATAGGTTATATAATGTAACTTATCTTTCCATAAATGAAATTTATAATGAATACAATCACAATATAATTTACCTGTATAAACTTATTATATATTCTCCATTAAAAACGTATTCAAAGACCATTAGAATCTCTATGGAATTAAACAATAACGAAATTAAGAATTACTTTTTAAAAAACTTTTCCCTATAACAACATGCTCATAAAATAACACACAAGTAAATATATTTCATAATAAAAAATGAGGTAAAAATCAAAAAGAAAATATAATTGATTACTTCTTCAATAAATAAATAACTAATTATAAAGATTTACATACACTCTAATGTTATTTTATCAATTTAAATAAATAAGTTTTTATATCATCATCATGTTTTTATAAATATAATGTCATATTTTTACCTCAATCATATATTCTTCAATTTTTATCCCCACAATATAATAAATTCATTAAATAACCATTAATTTACATTAAAATATTTTAATTTCATTTTCATTTCTATTAAAGAAAAACAAAGTATATAAAATCCATTGATGGTTCCTAAAATTCATATAATTTGAAGAATATATAATAATATGAATAATAAATTTCAATCAGAAGTTAAAATTGATAAGTGTATTAATTATTAACTTCTATAATGTTTTGAACCTCACAATCTGTTGTAAGACTAAGAAACATACAATTACCATCCAAAAAAAAATTACAATGATTATCAAAATTTTAATTATTATCCCTTATTCGGTTATGAGACACTGTGGATTCTGGGTACATACAATTCTCAACATCATCATTTGGATCCAATTTGATCCAAATTACCAAATAAAATTTTTTAATCAACAAAATCATAATAATTTTACTTATGTATATGCAATCTGAATCATAATATAGCTTTTTTCCTTTAATTAATATTTTATACATTTAGTTATGTATAATTTTATAAAAGTTGGGATCTATTATAAAACATATCCTAAATTATTAATTTATATAAATCCTGCATAGTGGTCTCTGGGGAGCACGTGATGGACCGAATCAAATCCCCTAAGATTTTCTTGTTATATTTTAGTTTTCAACATACTCATCTTGAATCCATATAATAACTGTGTAAATTTTCAACCAAACTATTTTTAGTGATTCCCCCTAGATATATCTGTTCCACATCTTGATCCTCAAGCACGTTTCCCAACATGTGTTACTTTTTATGAAAAAAAAACCTAAACAATGAATTTTTTATATTTCTATATATCATCATATTTGATGTTAATATCTATTTTTTCACATAGGTTCAGTAATGGAAATTCCAAAATAAAATGAACTATATTAACATAACATTATATTAAATTGTTATCTAAAATGGTCAACTATAACAACAAAGTTATGATCAATATGAACATATTAATAATTAAATTATCATTTTCAAACAGCATAATTTGAAATGTCATAAAAATAATGCTTTTATACATACTATTATTTCATAATCTTACACTCCTTGATCTGGGGAATAAAACTCATACATTACATTATTACATCGATACTAAATATATATTTTCATACATAATAATCCAGTAGTTATTTGAAATTTAAAAATATATTTTATAACATATATTAATAAGGATTTATAGGTTGTCACATGAGACAAAAAAATGAAAAATCATAAATGAATAAATCCCAATACTTTATCAACTAATAGATTTTTTTTCAAATTTATAAGAACATATTGAATTCATAATATGTCTTAAAATTTAAAAAATAAATTCCTCATAGAAATCTATTACTCACGAAATCTCATATGTACTACATTTCTTTATATCATATGAAAATAAAAAATTAAAATGACGAGCTCAATCACACTAAAATGGAAATATATAAATTAATCTAGAAAAACTGTAATCATGGAATTTATAATCTGAAAATTATATATAATAGGAATAATTACATATTAAATAGAAATTTAAAGTGTTCTATATCCATGAAAATAAATAAAAACATGGATATCAATAAAATAGATGTCATTCTAATGGTATATATAATATAAGTAATCAAAAACATGTTTTTAAGTCCATATTAAAATAAATTATTCTCATTTTGGTATTTTTATACACTAAATACGAATATATATTTTTCCATGAGACACATACATGCATCTAGGTTATATATAATTTTATATTCCCTCTTTTAGTTGATTAATTCCAATATATACACTAATAGAGTCACTGATTCATTTCGTACAATTTGAAAATAATCCTTGGGTTAAATAAAGTGATATATATATATAATTAAAAATAATTAATTTCAAAACTTAATGAACATATTTTATCATTTAATAGTCATAATTAATGCTAATACTTACATATCAAATGAATAAACATTCTTTCCCATTGAACATCCTGTAATATTTATTTTCTAATATGTGTTTCAAAAATAATATACTACAAATATTATGTAGTTAATTAAATTATATAATAAAAATATTATAAAAAAGAAAAATAAGAGAGTTATATTTTTGAAATAGAAATATCCCTAATGCAAAAAATGAATAATACACGGGTGTTTTCATAAATACAAAACACCCTCAAAAGAAGAATTAATTGAATGGTATAACCACATAAGAGATCTAAAATTTAATTGTTTTATTCTATAAAATCAATACCTTAAATTATAAGTATATATATTATATGGTAAATCATTAAAAATAAACCACAATAGTGTCAGTTGTTTTTAAAATAAAAAGGGAAGTGAAAATTCGGTCTTAAAATAACTATTATAAAAATAATAATAACATAGAAATAAAATAAATATCTATTGGACTCTGTAAAATATAATATTTATAAGGTCAAATAAATTATTTTGAAATAAAATTAATCATATAAATTATTAAAAATATGTTCATAAAAATATATACTTTTTACCATTGAGATTATAGGATAAGCAGACAAAAAGATGAGAGTTGAAGGAATATTTTATATGAAAAAACTATTTTTCAAAACCCATATAGTTAATAGAGTATAAAAATTATATTTGGTATCAAATTATATTTTTATCATATATGTTGACATATTATCATAAACTATTATATTACGGTGGGAGAAACAGATAATGGAATAATTAAGTTTTTGATGAAATCATATATCACAAATAAAGGGTATTTGAATTATAAATATCATTAATGGGGAACATACTTATTAAATTAAGAAATATATAAAATAGTTTCACTATTTGGTATAAATATATATTCACCGAAAAAATAACAATATAATGTATTATAATCAATAGATGAATGTATCTATCTTTAATGTTTAGGATAATTAATGGAAACCATTAAAGAAATATGAGTAACAAAAAAATATTTACAACCTGGGTATAAAATGAATAAAAATACATTTAATGAGTACGAAAATAATTTTACTATTACTTCCAATTAATAACATAAATAAATGATAAATATACATAAATGTTATGTGAATAATCTATTAAAAGTTAATCAGGTTGTTTCAAAAAATCATGTCTCAAGGAATTAATTTTTGAGGCAAATAACACTTGACCCTTGAGGGAATATTTAATCAAACCCCATTAAATGAATTGGAAATTAAATGGAACTAAAATAAAAATTTTAAAATAAAATTCATGATATATTTTTTCAAATTCATAGTATATACACTACATTAATGAAATTATTTTTATAATAACAATAAGGATTCAATGTTGAGAATTTAAGACGAAAATCACTACATTGGTCCTAATTCAATCAAAACAAGATCCCAACAACCTAAATAATTAAATTATTCGTCCAAATAAAGCACTAATAATCTAATTAAAAAAAATAAACAATTGTAAACCCATATATATATATATATATTATTTTTATTCTCAATACTAGGTATAGGTATACTTTATCTGTTTGAACTAATTCCATAAAATAGGTGCTAGTATCCATTCATTTATAAAATAACATCAAGTTTATATCATCCATTTTACTATAATATATTTTGACAAAAATATAATAATCCTATAATTTTATTTTCATTGTTATTTTGGTTATGATCAATGTCGATGAAATTATAGAGAGGCATGTATTACTGATTCATATTGAATGAATGGACATTTCATAGTTATTTTGTTAAAAATTAAAATAATATTGTATGAAAAAATTCATTAAATATGTATATAAATATATTTAAGTAAACAATTAAATTATTTTACATGGTAATCCATTATATAAATGTATATTATTATTAATGTCTATGGTCAAACCAATCCAAATGTAAACCAACCATTATTACTTGTTGATTATATTGGGGTTCAGTTATAATATCGTTATAAAGGAATTAAAATGGTCTTATTTAGTGTTAATTAGTGTCATATTTATGAAATTTATAATTTATAAATAGAATATAATTTGCATAATTTAGTTGGTTAGAAATTATATATCATACCTCTTCGAAAAATCATTTTTGATGATTAAATTGTTGGTTCTCATTTTTTATCATTTATTTAGTATAATATCAAATCTTATAACTATATGATTAATGTTACATGAAATATCGTATTTACCCAACAATATCACCCCTTGATCCATTTTTTAATGGATTTAATGTAAAACTAATATACTAATTCATCGTGATAGTGGACCAAAGATACAAAATAATGATATATTTATTTTCCTATAATGGGATGAAGGTGTAATATGGGTTTTTATTTTAGAATAATAAACAAGATAAAAATATCATAATTATTTAATATATCATATTTTATATAATAATTTTATGGATGTGGTGTTAAAAATATATCTTTCATAGTAGAGGCTATAGTTGCACAGTAAATTAATGATATATGTCTATAAAAGAAAAAGATAAATGTGATTAATTATTTTTATATTAGAAAGTATGAGTTATTTTTATAACTTAATATAATTTAATTTCATAAGGTTTTTTATGTTAAAATACTAAATAAGAAATATATAATAAATATTTTGATTGAAAATGATTACTCATATTGAGAGCATTTATATTTCCTTTAGGATCCCATTGAAATGGGTGGCATAAGATTAACTATAGTGATAACAAGCTCAAAGGATATAGATATTATTCTAGGTGATGTATCAATATTATTCTTTTAGGTGTAAATATAATTGTAAATTTTTTATTGAAGGAGTGGTTAGAGACCCCTATTATAAGTGGTTGGTGTAAGAACCCGGTTCTTATTTTTGAGGAACAAGCTTATTCTTTTCCATTTTTAAGTGTTTTTGAGAAAATATGGAAAATGGGGAAAAATACTAAAATTTGGAACTACACGCCGTGTACTTTTTGCACACGCCATGTACACTTGGCCGTGTTGGGATGGGCACACGGGGCGTGTAGTCATGCCGGTGACGAAGGGTGTAGGAACCGACTACATGCCGTGTAGTGGTACCTTGCATTCCGTGTAGTCAGTCGACATGCCTAAACAGTAAGGCGGTGGAACATCCGACAGCTAGGCAACAGTACACGCCGTGTACTTGGGAGTACATGCCGTGTACTCATGTCGACAGATGAACAGTGTGGCAGTGACGCCAAATGAACAGTTAAATGATAGAAGTACACGCCATGTACTCAGAATTACATGCTGTGTACTTTGTGTTTTTGGCATGAAACAGGAAGTAGCCTCCTCCTTTTGTAGAGGAGACAGTTGAGCCGATTTGGAGCCAGAGGAGGAGGCCGGACCATTGGAGATCCACTGGGTGTTCTTCTGGAATCGGTTTCCGCCTCAGATAATCCCGTTGGAACCGCACTGGTAAGGGCTTCCACCTCCTTGGCTAGTTCTTACCAATTCTTCTCCTAACAGGAGTTATTTACATTTTAATGGGTTTTTTTCTTCGTTAGATCTACAACGTTCTTGGGTGTTTCTGGAGTCGGCATTTAGGTATAATGTTCGTTGGAGAATAAGGAAGGTGGCTTGGTGTAAATATCCAACTATCGAGCGTTTTTGTGCATTTTTGTGCCACGAAACCATGTTGGGGTGTCGTGTGGATGAGGCCGTTTCTATATTTAAATGCCTATAATTTCATAGGTGATTAAATTGTGATAATAAAATGCTGTTTGGGATCATATTTTGGATCCAGAACCACCCTGGGGGTGCATTCCACTATTTAGCCGTTTGGCCAGGATAACCAAGGGTATGCCTTTAATGTAGTAATTGCAGAATTTCCTTGAGAGGAATTGCTTGTTTACTGCATTATGATATATTGGTCATGGCTCGGTAACCATTTTATCCTGAGGGAATTGTTGTGATTAGCTTGAGGGAGTGACTGTATTAGCCTGAGGGTGTGATTGTATTAGCCTGAGGGAAACATCCTATTTCGCCTGAGGGCACCCTTTTGTGCCCGAGGGCTTGACTTTTGTGCCTGAGGGTGACACTTTGTATGCCTAAGGGCGAGAATTTCTTCTATTCCTGAGGGCAATACTTTCGGGTTGGATTCTGTATAGCCCGAGGGAAAGCCCGAGGGTGTGGTTTACTATTTTACCCTGAGGGAACAGTTCTGGTTGACATGAGGGCTTGGTGCTATTGAGCACAACAATGTTACTAAGTTAAATGAATTAAATGAATAATAAAATGGCAATTTAATTGTTATGTTAGTTAATTTTCAATACTTCTTACTTTATTTCATTTTACTATTGCACACTATTGTTGCATGCTTACATGTAGTTGGGCACGGACCTTTGGTGGGTGCCTACTGAGATATATTTATCACACCCTATTTGGGTCATGATTTTCGGCCTAAACAGATTACGTTTCTGTAGGTGTAGATAGGGGAAAGTGTCCCTATACAGGTACTTGACTGTTTCTGAGGATTATGAGGGCATGGGACTGAGCCTAGGCTCATGATGCTGCTGCCAGCTGTTTTTCTTGTTTTTTTGTACGTTGTATTTTTTTGTGCTGTATTGATGTATAAAATTTTCTGGCTATTTTTTTATAACATGAAACTTGTAGCATCATCATTTATATACTGTTGGTTATATCCACTAGTGTAGTTTATTTCAGTTGTGTATGATTTACTACTTCCTCTATCGTTGTATGTTTATTTTATATTCCGCTGCGCTACACATTGACAACTGAGGGCATAGTTTCCCCACTATCAAACCCGAGCCCTCACTGCTAGTCAATAACCTCGGGTGTTTGGGGAAATGGGCTTGAGGTCACGTGGAGAACCGGCTTTGGGGCACTCGTTGAGGGGCACCCGAGGACCGGGATGTTACAAAGTGGTATCAGAGGGGTTCTTTTCTTTGACGTACTATTTGGAGTCGTAGTTAGGGATAGGACGGAATGGTAGTTTGTAATAAGTTGTGCACGGATGTTGCTAACCCATGTACAGGGAAAAGCCATTCTACCTCGTATTTTGCATTCTTTTGATTTTTCAATTTTACGGTTGATATGTTTTCACCATTGGGTGACACACTTTGAGATTTTGCTAGTTATAATTTATCTGTGGCTTCTCTTTAGTTACAACCTGATAATATGAGGGTATGTCGTCTCATGCATCATATAGGCACATGCTAGGTATCACATGCCATGAATTTTTTCCATGCCATGTAGGTGCATTAGAAAAAGCATGTTGTTGTGATAGTCGTTGTGCTAGAGAAGCATGCTGTTGTGATAGCTTCTTGATAAAAAAACCAGATGCGAGCCTGTCTATATAATGGATGCCAAACTGTGGGTTTTGGGGAGTATGAGACCCCATTGACCGGAATTTGGTGGATCATTGATAGTTTATTGGTTATAACACATATGAGATGTCAAAATTTGATTCGTGGGGAGTATGGGCCCCCACAGGTCAGAATCTGACACTTAGGTGCTGTTTTTCAATATTTTCAATTTTCCAGGGATGTTTCTGAGGCATACTGTCTAGAAACCCAGTATACACGCCTTGTAGTATTTTTATACACGCTGTGTATGTTCTTCTGTTCGGAAAGAAAAATGAACTTTTTGAGTACACACCGTGTACCCTAAGTACACGTCGTGTAGTCTCTTCCCGTGTCACAAACTGTGTGGGTGGCGACACGGGGTAGGGAAAGGCTTGGAAAGAACACACCGTGTCATTTATGGACACGCTGTGTAGTGTGACCCGGAGTCTGTCCGTGTAACTAACAACATGGGTAGGTGAACTCCTTGACAGAACACGCCGGGTCAACTATAGAAATACCGTGTAGTGTGACCTGGGGACTCGACTGTGTAACTAACAACACGGGCCGGTGTCACCTCTCCCTGAACACGTCGTGTACCGTTGGAAAACGCCTTGTAGTCTTGTCCGAGGACATACCATGTGGGGTTAGCCATGTGTTTGGGAAATGGGATGGTGTACACACTGTGTGCATGTGTAACATGCCGTGTAGTGTCAAGTCGAGTAGTCGGCCGTGTCACAGACGACACGTGCATTTGGGAAATAACACCACACATGTCGTGTAGATTATTTACATGCCGTGTATTTTTTGTTGAACGGAAGCCGTGTGGCTTAGCCGTGTAGAAGGACCCGGGCAGGGGAAGGAAAGTCAAGTACACACCGTGTAGTCTTGTTTTGGAAATTTTGAAATGCCTTCTTCCTCTTGTTCCTTTGTGGTTCCTTCGTTTCTGTCTTAATAATCTTGAATATGAGGTGTGCTTTTGACCTTGTAGTGTCATGTCGCCTTGACGACCGCGAGTTGTTCTCCAGGAGAGCAGCGATGATTATACTCCGGAGATGGTGGGCCATGGGCTACCAGTTGATCCACCAGTAGAGCTAGATGCGGCGCCAGCTGTTATACCGGACACAAGTGTGGAGGCGTAGTTCTGTGAAGGCTTTTTACGGTTCATGAAGACCTTTTAGGGAGCACCACAGGCGGCCACATCTATGGCTGAGCTGACACATATCTTTCAGCAGTAGCATCCGCCTACGTTTTCAGAGGATGGTGGACCTCAGGCTGCGGAGTCTTGGCTAGGATCAATGCAGACTATTTTCGAGCATCTTGAGATGCCTCCAGGGTGGATGGTCATCTCACGACTTACATGCTGCGTGATTCCTCCAAGAGGTGGTGGGATGTCACCACGAAGTCGAGCATCACAGAGACTTGGTGTGGGAAGATTTTCAGGCAGTCTTCTATGAATTTTTATTTCCCACGACGCTGAGGGAAAATAGAGCTCGAGAGTTCAGGAATCTGCAGCAGGGCGCTATGTTGGTGATGGACTATTCTGCTCATTTTTTGGAGTTCAGCGTTTTGCACCCGTGCTGGTGGGTGATGAGACGTTGAGAGCCTGACGTTTTGAGGATGGTCTTCGTTATGACATCCGAGCACTGGTGAATGTTTTCAGGATGCCTACTGTACACGGGATTGTGAACCAGGCATTGATTACAGAGAGGAACCTTTAGGAATCTATTGGTGTGGGCTAGGGTGGTTCAGCACTAGTTACTAGTATTATTTCTGCTGGCAAGAGGAAGAAACAGATAGACTTCTCCTAGGGCGGCTGTACCAGCCAGGCAGTGTGTTCAGGTGGCCCGAACAGGAGCTACCAGTGTGGTAGAGAGGGGAACAAGAGACCGCAGTGTCCACGAGACCCAGTGGAGTGCCGAGCATTCAGCAAGATGGTTCATCTACAACACTTTTATTTGGAGTTTTTACTAGTGGCTAGTGAGAGGGGTTCTATGCAGACTCCACATGCGGGAGCAGGACCAGTGGCTTCTTACCAGTCGGGGAACTGGAATACGTCAGGGTGTGCAGGTTGAGATGGTGGTCGTGGCCGTGGTAGCCAGACACCAGGATCTTAGAGGCAACAGGGCGGGACAAATTAGGGTAGCCAGGCTGTGTCGCAGGGCTACGGCACTGGGCAGGCTTATACGATGTATCATATCCAGAACGAGCAGGATCCCGGACCTCCTACAGTCAGAGATACTATTCTAGTAGCTTCTATTTTATCTTCAGTTCATTTCGATACGGGTGCTACACATAGTTTCATATTTGTGCCCATTGTGGAGAGCCTTGGGATTTGTGTTTATTCTACTTCTGATATCATGACGATAGACACTCCGTTGGGGACTAGAACAGCTGGTGTGCGTCAATGCAAGGATTTCCCCCCTGAGGTTGGAGGGTGTCACTTTCTTTGGAACCTCTTTGTCTTAGAGATGAAGAGCTATGATTTCATTCTCAGGATGGACTGGTTGGTTCCTTTTCGAGCCTTTGTAGACTGCTATCATCGCAGGGTGTGTTTAACGTCACCAGAGGGCTGAGAGTTTCTATACAAGGGTAGTGGAATGTTCAGGCAAGTCGAGCTGGACCAGCGCATCATGGGAGATGTGGAGTCACAGCCCAGATTGCGAGTTTATATCTGGATGATCAGGGGACTTGTCATATAGATTTCCCTATAGTTGTTGATCATTTGAGGGATGTATTTCCGGATGACTTTTCAGGTCTACCCCCGGTGCGTGAGGTGGATTTCTCTATTGTGCTTGTTCCAGGAGAAGCATCGGTGTCCATTCCTCCTTATAGGATGGCCACGCCAGAGTTGCAGGAGCGCAAGAGGCAGTTAGAGGAGTTACAAGAAAAGGTCTTTATCCAAACCAGTACTTCTCATTGGGGTTCTCCAGTCCTTTTTGGGAAAATGGCGGACGGTACCCTCAGACTTTGCATGGATTATTAGAAGCTGATCCAGTTGACGGTTAAGAACCGATATCCCTTTCTGAGGATAGATGATCTCTTTGATCAACTTCATGGATCACGAGTGTTCTCGAAGATTTAATTGAGATCCAGATATCATCAGCTGCACGTGAGACCATCAGATATACCACTTACAGCTTTTCGGAGCAGATATTGTCTGTACGAGTACTTGGCTATGCCATTTGGACTCATGAACGCGCCAGTAGTTTTCATGGATCTGATGAATCGTGTGTTCCATATGTATCTTTATTCTTTTGTGGTAGTATTCTTAGACGACATCTTGGTGTACTCTCACACTCGACACGACCATGCCACCCATCTTGAGATCGTATTGAGTACACTGAGAGAGCATATACTATATGCTACGCTCTTGAAGTTCCACTTTTGGATGGACCATATTCACTTGCTGGGTCATATCTTCTCTGAGGCAGGAGTTGCAGTAGACCCAGAGAAGGTGAGAGCAGTAGTTTTCTGCGATCAGCCTAAGGACGTGTTTGAGATACGGAGTTTCTTGGGGCTGGTCGGTTACTACAGACGCTTCATACAGGACTTCTCCTACTTAGCAGCACTGTTGACTGGTATGACTATGAAGGGTGTGAAGTTGTTCTGGTCGGAAGCTTGAGAGATGGATTTTGAGGACCTAAAGGGAAGTTTCACATCAGCACCGATCCTGATACTCCCAGAGCAGGGGGAGAGATATACATTTTACTGTGATGCATCAGGTGTTGGGATGGGGGAAGCTTTGATGCAGGGTGATCGAGTCGTTGCATACGGGTCTCGGTAGTTGAGGCCACATGAGAGGAATTACCCGACGCATGATCTCGAGTTGGCTGTAGTTGTGCATGCGTTATTCTGTTGGATACATTTCCTGTTGGGATAGAAATTTGTGGTTTTCACTGACCAAAAAAGCCTCAAGTATATTTTTACTCAGCGTGACCTGAATCTGAGGCAGAGAAGGTAGGTCGAGTACCTACAATCCTTCGATTTTGAGCTTGCCTATACACCTGGTAAAGGTAATGCAGTAGCTGATGCATTGAGCAGGAAGACTCAGATACAGGCAGTGCAGGAGGCCAGTGGTGAGTGGAAGCTCATGGCTTTGTTCTCGGAGATGCATCTAGAGGTGCATGATGGTCAGGGGCAGACATATCTTTCTTCTTTACCTGTGACGTCTACCCTCCTGGACAGAGTGAGGATGGGACAACTATCGGATTCAGAAGGCCTAGTTCTATGGGAGTCGGTGGCAAGTGAGGACCCTCCTCCTGGTTAGCCGATAGACGATGATGAGTTTTTGCGTTTCCATGTACGAGGATGGGTTCCATGGGATATACGCGAGGAGCTAATGCGGGAGTTTCATGTTTCATCTTGGGTAGTTTATCCCAGGGTTACCAAGATGTACCAATACTTGAAACGTCAGTGCTGGTGGCCGGGTATGAAGATAGAGATAGCTGGTTTTGTCACAAGGTGTTCTACCTATCAGCAGGTGAAGGCAGAGCACCAGAGAGTAGCTGGGCTGTTATAGCAGTTAACCATTCTAGAGTGGAAATGGGATGATGTAGCAATAGATTTCGTTACGGGGTTTCTGAGGTCACGTCATGGCAATGACACCGTCTGGGTTGTTGTGGACAGACTCACGAAGGTAGCTCACTTCTTGCCGATCAAGGAGACCTTCTGTGTTGACAAGCTCAGAAGGTTGTATATCCAAGAGATCATACATCGTCATGGGGTCCCTCGTTCTATCGTTTCTGATAGAGATGCTCGCTTTACATCTCGTTTCTGGCAGAGTTTTCAGAGGGAACTGGGTACACAGGTGCTTCTGAGCACAGCATACCACCCTTAGATAGATGGCCAGTCAGAGCATACGATACATGTGCTTGAGGACATGCTGCGTGAATGCGCCATAGAATTTGGGAGATCTACGGAGAAGAATATACACTTAGTCGAGTTTTCCTATAACAAAAATTTTTAGGAGACTATTTAGATGGAACCATACGAGGCTTTATATGGTAGGCCATGACGATCACCTTTGTGCTGGTTAGAGGCAGGTGAGGCAGCTTTACTGGGGTCACAGCTCGTGCAGAAGACAACTGAGTAGGTCCAGTTGATTCGGAAGCGGATGTCTACCACACGGTCTCGTCAGAAGTCTTATGATGATCGCCGCAGATGAACTTTGGAGTTCGTGTTAGGGGATCATGATTTTCTACGTGTTTCTTCGAGGTTGGGACACAAGCGAATCAGGAGACATGGTAAGCTTTCACCGAGGTATGTGGGGCCATTTGATATTCTGGAGAGAGTCAGGCTGGTTTCCTATCAGTTGTAGATACCGCAACGGTATTGAGCCATGGACGGCGTCTTCCACGTGTCTCAGTTGCGTCGCTACCAATCAGAACTGTCTCACACCTTTCAGCCAGAGTAGGTTGAGCTTCAGCATGATGCATCCTTTGAGGAGCATCCAATCCGTATCGTTGACAGGAGCACGAAGGTTCTCCGTGGCTGGTCAGTTCCTCTCGTATGGGTGCTATGGCAACATGGCTGAGTGCATGAAGAGACCTGGGAGCGGGAGGCCGACGTACGTGCTCAGTGGCCAGAGCTGTTCTGAGCTCTATCTTGCACCCTTGGAAGGGAAATTCGAGGATGAATTGCTATAAGGGGGGAAGTTTGTAAGAACCCGGTTCTTATTTTTGAGGTACATGCTTATTATTTTCTCTTTCCCTTAAGTGTTTTTGAGAAAATATGGAAAACGGGGGAAAATCATAAATTATTGAACTACACATCATGTACTTTTTCCACACGCCATGTACTTTTGGCCGTATTAGGATGGGTACACGGGGCGTGTAGTCATGCCGGCAACGAAGGGTGTAGGAACCGACTACATTCCGTGTAGTGGTAACTTACACGCCGTGTAGTTAGTCTGTAGGTCTAAAAATTAAGGCGGTGGAGCAGCCGACATCATGGCGACAGTACACGCCATGTACTTGGGAGTACATGTCGTGTACTAATGTCGATGGATGAACAGTGTGGCGGTGCCTCCAAATGAACAGTAAAATGAAAGAAGTACACGCCGTGTACTCCGAAGTACACGCCGTGTACTTTGTTTTTTCGGTTTAAAACAGGCAGTAGCCTCCTATTTTGGCAGAGGAGACACTTGAGCCGATTTGGAGCCAAAGGAGGAGGTCGGACCTATGAAGATCCACCGGGTGTTTGTATGAATCGTTTTCTGCCTCAGACGATCTCGTTGGAACCGCATGGGTAAGGGCTTCCACCTCATTGGCTAGTTCTTACCAATTATTCTCCTAACAGGAGTTATTTATGTTTGAATGGGTTTTTTCTTCGTCAGATCTATGCAGTTCTTGGGTGTTTCTAGAGTCGACATTCAGGTATATTGTCTGTTGGCGAATAAGGTAGGTGGCTTGGTTTAAATTTCCAACTGTCTTGCGTTTTTTGTGCGTTTTCGTGGCATGAACCCATGTTGGGGTGTCATGTGGATAAGGCTGTTGCTATATTTAAATTCCTAGAATTTCATAAGTGATTAAATTGTGATAATAAAATGCTGCTTGGTATCATTTCTTGGATCCGGAACCACCCCGGGGGTGCGTTCCAATGTTTAGTCATTTGGCCAGGATACCCGAGGGGATGCCTTTAATGTAGTAATTGTAGAATTTCCTAGAGAGGAATTGATTTTTTACTGCATTATGATATATTGGGCATGGACCGGTTACCTGTTTAGATTGAGGGCATTGTTGTGATTAGCCTGAGGGTGTGACTGTATTAGCCTGAGGGCGTGATTGTATTAGCCTGAGGGCAACATCCTATTTTGCGTGAGGGAAACCTTTCGTACCTGAGGGCTTTACTTCTATGCATGAGTGGGACACTTTGTATGCCTGAGGGGGTGAATTTCTACTATGCCTGAGGGAAATACCTGCGGGATGGATTCTGTATAGCCTGAGGTCGAGCCTAAGGGTGTGGTTTACTATTTTAGCCAGAGGGCATGGTTTTGGTTGGCATGAGGGCTTGGTGATGTTGAGCACAAGAATGATACTAAGTTAAATGAATTAAATGAATAATAAAATGGAAACTTAATTGTAAAGTTAGTTACTCTTCAGTACTGCTTACTTTATTGCATTTTACTATTTCACACTATTGTTGCATGCTTACACGCAGTTGGGCATGGGCCTTTGGTGGGTGCCTACTGAGATATATTTCTCACACCCTGTTTGGGTCATGATTTTCGGCCCAAATAGATTATGTTTCTACAGGTGTAGCTAGGGGAAAAATTCCCTATACAGGTACTTGACTATTGCTGAGGAGTTAGAGGGCATGGGACCGAGCCTAGGCTCGCGATGCGGCTGCCAGCTATTTTTCTTATTTTTCTGTACTTTGTATTTTGTTGTACTGTATTGATGTATAACATGTTATGGCTGTTTTCTTAGAACATGAAACATGTAACATCATCATTTTTATACTGTTGGTTATATCTTCTTCTGTAGTTTATTTTAGTTGTGTATGATTTACTACTTCCGCTATCGTTGTATGTTTATTTTGTATTCCGTTGCGCTACATTTTGACAAATGAGGGCATAGTTTCCCCACTATCAGACTTGGTCCCTCATTTCTAGTCAGACGCCTATGGCATTTGGGGAAATGTGCTTGAGGTCACGTGGCGAACCGTCTTTGGGGCACCCGTTGAGTGGCACCCGGGGACCGGGACAGTACAATTGGAATAAAAGTTTCCTTAAAAATTTCAACATAGTATTAATGGAGAACATTATAACCTAGTAAATTCAATGAATAATATATAATCATTTATTTATAGAAGATATAATTTATATAATATATCAATAAATGAATTAAAACATTTGTAACAATTTTATATCTTAGTACACCTTAAATTATTACCTTTTTCAATTTTATGTCTTACTGGGACAACCATGTGTTACCAATGGTAACATAATAAATATGTATAAAAGTAACATGGACCATCAATAAAAATATGTAACTACTAATTATAATTTTTCAATCAGTTTAATATTATTATTTTTCTAATATTTATAAAATTTTATTTTACAATAATAAATGTATATTTTGTTAGAAATAAATTTCTTTTAGAAAATAATGAATAAATAATGAAATTGTAAATATGTGGATATAATTTTGGACAGTAATTTTTAAAATTATATTGTAACATAAAATGAATATTAGGTATTATTAAAAGGTTTCATAAATTATAAATTCATTCATGTATATTAATTATTTCATAAAAAATTATTTGGGAAATTGATATTTTGATGTATTCAATGAAAATTCATTATTTCATGGAAAATAAATGTAATTATTCATCATGAAAAAAATTCATTATTAGAAGTAATTTTTTTAATTTAATTTAACTTAAAATCATAAATTTAAAAATTTAAATTTTATAATAATATATTATATAAAATAAAAATCTATTTTATAGGAAATAGATTTTATTTAAAATAATAATCATTTTAATTTATTTTTTCATCATAACAGTATTAAATTAATAAAAATATTGTTTCTATCAAAAATATTTTTTCATCTTTACCCATAATATTATTTAAATATTAATTTATACCTCATAAAAAGTAAATATTTAGATAAATACATGTCAATGTATTAAATTTTGATATGATTAATATTAGTTAAACTAATAGAATTTAATTCATATTAATATTATCTCTTATTTATATTCTATAAATATTTCATAGTGTAGAAGAACCAATTTATTCCCACTAATTCAATATATATTTTAACAATAAAAATAAAACTTTTTTTTGTAAAATATATAATGGTTTTATTAATTTTATATGTTGTTTGTTGAAAATGTTATGAAACACATTGAGTTATATTAAGGTAATCATATATTTAACTATCTAGGGTGATAAATCCGAGATATTAATTTAATTTATTAATTTTAAATTTATTTTTAGTAATAATGAGTTTTCACATAAAGTTAGGAAACATGTGCAATAAACATGGAGAATCCCTTGAACTAACATGGAGTGTATGCATGTTTTATGGTATATTGTTTTTTCTAACCACATTTTAATTGCACGATTCAACCACCAAACAACTCCAAACATAAAAAATCTATGAAAAAGTGTAACCAAAAAGTAAATTTTAATATTTTAAGATCTATGAAAACAACTCCTGAAATCTCTTCCTTGTACCATATGACATTGATAGATTGTTAGAACTAATAGGGTGTCAACTGTTATTCCCCCTTTTAAAAAATTTATAATACATTAAACCTACCAACCATTAATGATTTAATATAATGAATAAAAAATTTCCTATGAACAATAAAATCATACAATGTAACAAAGTCTTTATCATAATTCAACCCATTATGCCTCTCCCTAACACTTGAAATTCAATGAAAAATGAAAAATAATAAACACATAAGTTATATTGAAATCTTGGAAATGATTTTTTATTTATATTGTAAGGAAGCCAATTTTGATTCCAGATATTCCAACTGAATAAATATAAGGAATTTAAAACATATATTCATCAATAAATATACCAAATAAACAAACCCTATACAACATGCAACATAAATTTCAGGATCATCGATTGTTCAAAATAATAGAACTCAAAATATCTTATGTTGCATATCCAAAGGGATTACTATACTGAAATTAATGTTTAACTTTTTAAACCTAATATATATCTACAAAAAAAAAATTTATCATCTAATTTTTTATGATATATTAGAATTACCTATCATAGTCAAATAATATTTAAATTAGGATATAATATAAATGTACATGAGAAGACATGTATATGGAATTTACATAGAGAACACTGAATAAATATCAAAATATATAACTATATCTCAAAAAAAATATAAAAATCATCTGTATAAGATAAAAAATAACAATGATATGTCATTTATAATTATTGGAAATAGAATTTGAGGTACTTTTACATGATATAAAATATGACAAAAATAAATATAGTATGGAGAATATGATATGGTCAATAGTCAAACATTGACTCTATGAATGAAAAAGAGATGTTGTATTTCTCTTATTTAGTCTTATATTGAGGCATGTTATTCAATGAACCATTTTATATAAAAATACTCTTAATGTGACTGACATGTCCACCCCGATCAGAGTTTATTGTGGTTTATGGAATCAATTATAAAACTATATGATTTTAATAAATATTTTCATATAAAAACATTATGATCGATAGCTTTTCTAACACAAAAAAATATAATAAAATTAAATTGCAGAACATTTTAAACTATTGTAAAGCTGTCATTGAATATTCATGTTCATGTATAAGTATTAAAATTTCAAAAAATAAAATAAATAAACAAATTTGTTTTTCATGGATAAATAATATGTAAAATGATGTTATTATTTTCTAAAAATTTATATTATTTTATGTATAAAAATTCATTTTACTAAGAATAGTTTTAGCACTATCTTTTTTAATTTTATAAAACTAAATATTTAGTGGTCCAATAAGGATAATTTTTACTATTGATATTGATAATATTTTATCACAATTTTATAATTTAATATAAAAATGAATATGGAATGTATTTTCTAATGAATTAATTTTCTTATATAAATAACATCCATTATATTTCATTTTTTTTAAAATCTATAAATTTTTTTTTAATTTTGAGAAATTATAATTATGTTTTGATAAACTGTGATAATTTTATCTTATGATTAATTTATGGGGGTTTTCTAAAAAAATAACATTCATGTGAATAGTTTTATAATAAAAGATTAAATAATTTTGGTGGTGTTATGAATTAATTATGATATTTAGCTTAACAAAATATATAGAAACCCGGTCTCAGACAATCTATTTGTATTTTAAAGAAAATTAATATTTTAAAATATTATTTTTTATTGAGAAACACATATTGGAAATTTTAGAATATAATATACATATACATATATATATATATTTATATTATCATTTTTTCAAAAAAAAATATATTTATATAAATTATTAATATCATGTTTAAAACCTTAATATTATTGATCATTTTTAAAATTTTGAATCAAAATAACTAATTTATATAATATGATTATTTTTAATTTTTGTTTGAAAATAACTAATCATTGATAAAAAAATGATTTAACAAGGTAAAAGATAATTTCTATTAAAATATAAAACTAATGAGAAAAATCTAAAAAATCATGAAAATATTGTATCAAAATGAGTGTTTTATATAATGATCCACCTCTAATAATCTCTTCTGTATTATCATGGAATTTTAGAGCCTCTCTTTTGGGAATAGTGACCTATCTTTTTATATTATTACAAAAATTATACTCTCCTCACATATACAATGGGTCTTCCATCACACCTTTTAATAAACTCTAAAATTAAATTTAATCATGAATATCATCTTCTTTTTACTTCCCATATATATATATATATTTTGGAAGCCCCTTGATTGATGGAAAATTCCCTAAATCCTCAATTTAAAAGATGTACTACAATAAATTACTCAAACTCTCAATGTTAGTTATTATCACTTTATAATTAGTTCTCTAATATGATTTATAAAATACTATTTTCCATTTTTAAAATCATAATATAATTTTTATAAATATATTTAAATGATATTATTTTCATTTTATAAATATTATCTATCAATACCCTTACCTTAGAAATATTATATTGTCGATAATTTATATTTGGGAAATATATCCCCTAACAAAGAATGCATTTTTTCACAACAACTAGGAATAGATTTATCTAAAATGCTATATAATGAATAAATATAAATTTCATATCTTTTTTACAAATTTTTTATTGTAAACCATCTTCGACAATTATATCATTCTTTGTAAAATGAAATTTCTATCACTATGTATGTGAAAAGTTCCACCCCCATTTGAATTAAATATTTATTTTTCATCACAAAACATCAAATATTACTCTACCAATTCATATATTTAATTATAATTAATCTTTTTACATGATAATATTTGAAGGGTTATTACAATAATTAACATGGTATAAACAAAATACCTTTAGATTTAAAATTATATAAAACACATAATTGATTAAATCATTAGTAACCCCAAATAAGATTATGTTTTAGTATAATTATAGCATTAAAAATAGTTATTAATAAACAATTTTATTATATTTGGATAATATTTGAATGATGACATTTTAATCAGTGAAAAATAATCAACATCAACATTTTCATGCATATATGAAATAAGAAAAATAGATAACATTTAATATTTTAAAAAATGAAACTATCAAATAAATGTATAATATATTATTATAATTGATTAATATATATGGTAATAGATATGAATAATTCTCTAAAAATAAGATAATTTGAATTAATATAAATATAGTGTTAATAAAAGTGTAATGTTTCAAATTTAATTCCTTAAGATGTTTCTTGTTTTATTTACCTATATTTATAACGTTTTTCAAGTTATACAATTATATAATTTTTTATCATTGTTATGTTTTAGTAATTTTATTTTGACATTGTATTTCATGTTTTCTATTTTATATTGTTTTTACATTTTCTACCAATTTCCAAAGTGTTTCTCAATAAATTTCCATTCATGGATTCATGGTTTCTTGTTGGGAATCTATTTTTTATATAATGTACAAACATCACCATTTTTTATGTTCGTCATATTAATTTTTCATTCATGTTATTTACATTTAACCTTTTAAATCTGTCATTATAATCATTTTTATTCAACTATTACTAAATTTATATATGAATTTTTTACTAAAAATATGTTTATGATTCATAAAGATGAATATTATTAATTATTCAGCCCTTAACAGCCAAATTATGGTGTTTTTAATCCATTACATCCGCATGATTAAAACGAATCAAGCCCTGAAGGACTGATCAATTTAGTATTTTATGTAAACCAGATACATGAATGAGAATTTTATTACAGATGGATACACAAATTACAAAAATATTTTCATTCATTATAAATAATTACTCCAAGGATAACTCTAATCCATCTAGTAAATCCATGCATATCATTAATTGGAAACTTCTTGGATTGATGGGTAAATAAACATAATAAGGGTGATATCAAATTCTCATTAAGGTCAAAAATATAACAGAAGAAATAATGAATCAATGAGAATATTCAATATATAAAGATAAATAACTAAACACAAATTCAATTTAATAATTAATTTTATTGTAAGAACTTATGAAATATGGCATGGTAATAACTGAAAAAACACACCATGTAAATAACTAAATAAAGAAAATAATTATTGAAAGGTAAGAAACTAAAACACATTCCATCTAGATAAATGAAAATGAAATATATCTATATATATGTCGATGAGAAATCTCAAGGATATATAATATCCAAATTCTCAATAAATGATATTCTTAATTTTCAGAAATCAATTTTTTTAAGGAACATGATACCATTACATTGAAAAGATTTTTTGACCATTCCAATTTGCACAAAAAATTTGTCCCATTAGATTACTAAAGCATCAAGCGAATTTCAATCCCTGATACTCATCCCATGCATTGCATGTCCAAATAATTATTCATATATCAAGAAATAATGTACCTTATCAAATATTTGTATTGAATAAATTATAGAGAGTTTTCAATATTTCCCCAAATAAATAAATAATTTTGAATGTAGACACTACATGTAAAATGATATACTATTTAGGTAATACTAATATCAATGATAAATGAACTGGATAATTTTGGAAAATTCAATTGTAAATGATCTTAATAAAATGAGTAATTAATGGTTACAAACAAATAAATCAAGTAAGTGATTGTGAATAAAATCCTTGGATTAATCAATAATAAAGAATCTAGAGGACGAATAAGTACAGTATCAATACAAAAATTAAATATGGAATAAAATAGAGGGTTGTTGTCATTGAGGAAATAATGTATTAATATTTTGAAATATTATTGAGGAAAATGTCCTTTTCTTCTAAAAACACTTTTGAAAATATTTTTCTTTTCAAAACAAACCATTTAATCCTGAAAAATAGGATTCAAATAAATGATTGTGGATGAATCTTTACATGTCATACGATATAAAAAAATATTACTTTTGTATGAAAAAATGATAGAAAAGTCATCATTAGGAAAATGACATTAATATTCCTTTGAATCATTAGTAAAATAAAATAATTGGTAAAAGTTTCTTTTCCAATTAATTTTAAAACTTTTTTGAACTTTTTTAAATAAAACGTGATTTTTAGAATAAAATAAGTTCTCCAACTAAAGGAAGATATACAGTCGGGTTTTATGAAAAAAATATCATTGAACCAAAGAGTTAAAAAATGTTACTAACACATGAAATGGTCATTAATAACCACTGTATAATGAAATGGTTTATTAAACAATGGTTATATAATTTTGTCAAATTAAATTTTCATTGCGAAATCATTAGGATGAGTCTTGAGGAATATAATATTTAATCACTAAAAAGTATCCCTTACCACTTTGAACCATTTTAAATCATTACCTCATGAAGTATTAAAATTGAATTAAAGTAGTAAAATAATGAGATTAAGGAGATTCATGATATATAATTTCAATGGTAATATATTAACCATATAAAATAAACTAGGGGCAGAACAATACAATGTTCCTCAATGAAGTGAAATTGAGATGAAATCCATTAAATATGAATCGAAAGACCCAAAAGTGATAACATTAAAATGAAACATCCATATAACATGAAGATAATAGGATTCCAGATATTATTTTATACTGTTGTAGTATGTACACAATATATAAGAAATTAGGTGCACAATAATTAAGTATGCCTCACATAATTAAAATGAGACAAGAATCCCTTACCTAGTGTTTCCTTTCAGGTGAATTCCCTTATAATTACTACATATTAAACATAAGTAAAATATACACTTGATTAATAACCTTTTTCATGTTTATAATTTCATTATTTCACTTATTACTTGGTTTTGTACATCTACTCAAAGAAATAAGTTTACTT
Organism: Viscum album; assembly: GCA_963277665.1. Taxonomy (NCBI): domain Eukaryota; kingdom Viridiplantae; phylum Streptophyta; class Magnoliopsida; order Santalales; family Viscaceae; genus Viscum; species Viscum album. Next base: position 471,741,059 of record OY728123.1, read on the forward strand.
CGGGTGTTTTACACCAAATTCGGTTTATGTGTCAAAACAACTATTCTTGGTCCACTATGTTCAAATCGTTAATTATATAACATATACAAAATAATAAACATTAAATAATTATCATATTGTGAAATGAATTATATATTTAAAATAAATCATTAAATATTGTTATGAAAATGAGAATAGGTCACAATCATAGAGACGGTAGGCCGTATGTATGCATGGGTAACATTCCCATTTTAAATGTTCATTGTGGAAGGAAGATAAATAGAAAAAAAATCATGAATGATAATTATATAATAAATAACCGATTATTAAATAACATATACTTATATATTTAATAATGCAGTGAAAAAGGAATCACATCATGTCAGGGGGACAGTAGTCTACACGTCCACGAACGATATTATCTCTTATTAAGATTGTGAAAGGGAAATAAAGGAGATTATATATATATATATATTATATTTCTAGAAATATAATTATTTAAATATTATCATGTAGATTTTTTTTATGTATCATATGATTAATTATTTCCATTAATTTATACCTTCCATATATCATGCGAACGAATCACATCGCTTATAGGGGAGGTAGTCCACACTTCCTAAAATGAGATTATGATATTTACACAACATCTAAATCATAAATATATGTTATAAAAAATTTATAACAGGTTAAAACAGTATAAATAACATATATTTCATATAAAAATAGAGTTTCCATCATAATGGCCACCATTAGAGGTGTTAACTGAGAATTAAACAATAATCATTTCGTGAGGTGGTAATACGTCTTTCACAGAAATTGTATGTTCGTTTCCCATTAGATGGAGGTGTGTGCAAGTGTAGGAATAAAACTAAATACAACAACCTAATAGTGTATTTAGTATACTTGTGGTGTTATTTAATAGTAGAATAAGGATATTTTTGGTGATGGAGAATTGAAATGAAATTAGAGAGATTGAGATAAGTCATTACCTTTTAATCGGGTATGTTCTTTTCAATTAGACCAAAAGGAATCCATGGAAGGTATTCATTAAAAATGGAGGATTATATTTAAAGGAGAGGGATTTTGGGAGACAATTTGGTTTGGTCTTTTCCAAACATAAGAGGTTTGAGAGGTGTGAGGAATGGGTAGAGGAGGTGGCCTTTTATATGGACGGAAAATGATTCAATTGGTATTCTTGAAATGTAGATAGGTGTGCACATGTTCTTATTGAATAAAAATCATAAAAACCTCCAAAACTAATTAAGTTAATGTTAATTGATGAAATAGGTCAAGAAAATTGGTGATGATCATGTTACTATGTCATTTGGACCCTTAAACTTAAGGTTTTGGTCCATTGCCCGACTGGCCCGAAGGACTTTATTTTTTTTATTTTTTATGGATTATCCTCCTTTTAAGGGTTGAAGGGGAACCGATACATGACCTGTAGGCCCAAGGCACAAGGCCCAACTGACCATCAATACATGACTTGAAGGACTAGAGGCATTCCATGCCCAATACATGACCCGTAGGCCCAGCCCACCTGAACTACCCCTCCCTAGCTTCTACATCATTGGTCACCTAGATCCCACCTTGAATTATTGATCACCTAGCATTTCATCGTATAAAGATCCATGGTTCCTAGTCCTAATGGCGGCTGGAATACCCTCTCATTCTTCCAATCCAGTTAACTCTGCTTTTGGTGATGCTACTCTTGTTTCTAGGATCCTCTTCTGGGGCCTGTTTTGTGTGAAATGGGCTACTCCCTGGTCTTCGTGTCCCGAAGGCATTTGACGACCCGAAGGCCCTTGAGACCCATCGGCCCAAACCAGTGCCTCGAAGGCCCACATCAGGTGAATAGTTCTGGCTTCTATAGTACTGAACAGTAATGGCTACAATGACTATTAAATTGAATGCTACAGTACTGATATAGTACCACATAAATTCATCTCCACCCAATTTTGAACCTGGGTCTCTTGGATGCCAAGCAGGATCCCTTACCACTCTGGTACGGGCTCGTTGGAAAATGTGTGTTTCTAATACCGACTCCCAGAGGGGGGCCCCATCCAATTCCACAAAGGCCTTCATTTTATATTGATTTTTTAATCCACCTTTCAAGGGGTGAGGTGGAACCCATACAATGCCAGTAGGAATAAGTATTACATAGCTCGTAGGCCTTAGAGGAATTCATTTCTCGTAGGATTCAAACATCACATACAACCATACCAAAATTCATGCCATGTTCCCCTACTAAGAAATAGATTCGAATTTCTCTATTCATAGTGAAAATATTGTTCGAGCCTAGTGGGACTCGATCCTATACCAGTTCCCATGGAGAGTGAGGGGTACAACCAGCGAGTACCACTCAGCTAGAACCCTACGGGATTTTGGTCCATTTTATGCCTAATTACAAATTAATCAACAAGAATAATTTTTATCACATTCACTGTTAATTTTTTTCAATAATTTATTTGATATTATAGGAAAACAGATATTTTATTTATTATGATGGTTTTTATCGGATTTTCAAAATTTAAATCACATATTCATAAAATTAGGAATAATGCTAATCTCACATACAGGTAGATTAATTGGTTTTTGTAGAAAAATGATCAAAAGATTGTTATATTTTTTTATTATATTTAAAATTTATATTTATTATAATGAACTAAAATATAATAATAAATTTAATATTAATAAAATATGACTTAAAAAGAAATTAATAATATTATTTAACATTAATTATTATTTAAACAAACATCTATTGTTTAACTAAATCACTGTATGTTTCACTATTCAAAAAATGATTTTTCTCAAAAACAATTAATCCTTATATAATTTGAACATTATGAATTCAAAAATGATTATTATTTCATTAAATTAAATTAATAAAATTGTGAAAATTCATATCTAATGTTGATTCCCCATTAAAAGGTGGTTAACAATACATGAATAATAATATAGGGTTTTATGTGAAATAATAGGTTGAATCATATCTTCATCATAAAAAAATATTGGATGAATATCTAAAATATTTTGTTGAATATGAAACATATTTATTACATTAATATCACTAACTAAATGTAATTAATTTAATCTATTAGGGTAATATTTCATTTGGAGCAGAAAAATAGTTTTATATAAAAAATTCTTTTAATATTCAATTGGTTCTTATATTCATTTATAATTTATTTTTATCTAATGATTTAATTATGTATACCATAAGTTTTCATAAGATAGTTAATATTATTGATAACAGATATTTTATGTTAAATAATAATGTTTTAATTATAGATTGTATCACCGTAAGACTCGATATTGTACATAGAAAAATCCATCGAAAAAGGACGCTTTTGTGTCTAATAAAAGTAATAGAGTAAAGTCATTGTTGTGTATGATATACACTAACCCACTTTTCTATGAATTTCAATATAACTCCGTGATTTATGATTTGAAATATATAGAATATATTTTAAATAATAAATATATTATAAAGTACACAAATATTATATTACTTTACACACTTGTTGTCATGTGTCATACATGCTATCGAACACCAGGTTCTTACTTTAGTTTTTTGGGGGTTTCACAGTATCCCACCTTATTTAAATTTCATCCTCAAAATTTAAAATTGATCATGGTGATAGAATTTTTTATACATCCTCTATTTGGAATCCTAAATTGTGAGAAAAGTTCATATGTAATCTTCTATAAAAGAGAGAATGGAAATTACTAAGGTCACATGGAATACAATGTAACTAGGTCTCTAAGTAGAAGAAGATCAGTGGAATGTAGAGATACATACTAGGAGGAATGTGTAAATATTTATAAATAGTGAATAAGGTCATAAACCAAAAAAAGTAAGTGATCAATGGAATGTTGAGCACCTCAAATCAATAAATCATTGATTATTTCTAAAGACATCGGTTTAACATAAATTTAGGTATTATGATAACATTTTATTTTCATGTCATTTTCTTATTTTTGGGTAATTATTTTACTAACTATGAATATAATGAAATATTATTACATGAATGTTTTCAATATTATTTTAACAATCCTAACATTTTGTTATGCTTCAATTAAATTTTAATTCATTCGTTTACTCCCAAAAACTAATTACCTACAATGTAATTTTTTTATTTTGAAAGCACTAAAAGATACATTTATAGGATCATAAGGCCTTTAAAAGCATGACAATGAATATTTAATAAGGTTTTCTTATGACTTTTCCATTACTATATGTTTTGAATATTACAGACACATAATCCTAAGGAAAATTATCCTCCCCTAAAGGTTATTTACTTATGGAATATTTCCCTTCTCTAATAAGATTTCAATAATTACCTAGGTTTTCATTTCCTCATTTTATTTTCTCTATAAATGAAATTCATTTTATTACTATGTCTAAAATTTTGATCCTTATTAAAAACCTCATAAAATTATAGTTCCTTGGTTATATAGTCTTTTTTTAGACTCCAAATTAATAGATATTTAGATTACAAATTTTCAGAAATTCAAACTCTGAATTCATTAATAATCAGACACTAAATTATCTGAAATTTAGACTCTGAATTCACAGAAATTAAGACACCAAATTCTATGACATTCAGACATCAAATTCTCTGAAATTCAGACATTGAATTCTTATAATTAAAACTCTGAATTCCTCTAAATTTCTACTCTGAATTCCTTAGAATTCGGACTTAGAATTAATCAGAACTCTAACTCTAAATTTCTCATAATTCTGAATCTAAATTCCTCAGAATTTTAACTCTTAATTCATCAAACATTAGATTCACAATTCATCATAATTGTGACTCTGAATTCCCCATAATTCAGACTCATAATTCATTGGAATTAAGACTCTGGAATCTATAGAATTCAGATTTATAATTCCTTATAAAGTAGAATCCAAATATCAATTTTTTCTCGTATCATAATGTTTACAAGATTAGCCTCTGAATTATTTTTTAATGTAGACTCTGAATTGTATTTTTTTTCATAAAAAAACTTTTTTTAGTATAAAAATATATCATGCATATTTTTTCTAACCAACCATTGGTTGAGTGTAACGTATACAAGTCCCAATGAAATTCAATGAAAAATATGACTATTGGAAGAGGGAACCCACTATTTAGGTTTTTCATATAAATAGAATAAAATTTTATCGGGTTGAATATCCATCTATTAATAGACCTAGAGATTAAAAGATGTGATATTGTGATGTGATTTATAGAGAGAGAAAGTCCCTCATGCATTTTGTATTTCATGAACATATTGTTTAGCAGTGAACAACTTGTTCAGCTTTCTTGGTGAAACTCTGATTATTGCAGAGTACAATTGAGGGCTTCCAAGGATAAGAAGACATAGGTGCTGACTACCTTAAAGATCAAGGGTTGCAAGGATAGAAAAACTTATTCTGATATTCATATAGATGGATTTTCCTGGTTTGGGTAAGACATAATTTCTTGAACATATAAATCAAGGGTCCTTTATCCAAGGTTGTTGGATACCCTACTCATTGGCAGAAAATATTTTCTACTTGTTACATGTTTTTGTTTCAATTTTTATTCCCTCCGTATTTTGATAAAATAAAAACATATAACTTTCTTATATTTTATAGTACTTTACTTACTCTGATAAATATGATTTTATATGCTTTATGGTAGAATCTTTCTTTAAGGAAATTTTTATTAAGATTCATTTCCAAATTCATATTTTTTGATTCTATGGAAGATTGTAATATAGTTAATAACTAATATGGATTTCTTAATCTACATTGATCTACATTGTTAAACATTGTTTTCCATAACGTTAAAAATGAAATTTTTTAATCCAACAATTCACCACCTCTCTTAATTGAGAATCTACATATACTATTTTGAACCTAAAATTTGTATAAGAGGAGGTATCTAAAATACTATTACACACATATAATTTTTTTATCTGATGTTTTTTTCTTGCATAACATTTCTTATTTTAGTTTTTCTTGATGATTTTATCTTTACTTATAAACACTTACCAATAACATGTTTTTGTGGAAAAATATTATCTTATAGAATAGAAGGTATAAATGTTGGTTCCATTGAAAACCTTAATACTACTATACCACCAATTTTTTATAATAATTATTATGTGTAATGGAAAATTTAATGAAGCCATTTGGCAATATCACTGGATTAGAAAAATATTTTATACTTATTTGTGATTGCAAAATTCCAAACATGGGATTACAAACATTCACAAACTAAGGAAAATCAGAATATCAAAAAAACTACATTGTGTGAAATAATTTGTTGTGTTCAATGAGAAGAAATTTATAAAGTAAAATATATTCACGTGAAGCTTCCAACTACATTTGGATGAAACATGATGTTGTACATTTTGGGACTTCTAAAGTGATAGAAACCAGAAGAGAAATGATGAGAGCTGAATATCATGGATTCTTATTTCCTTATGGAGAACCAGTTTGAAAATTGAAAAAATGATTTAGGGCCACTCTAAATGTTCATCAATCTGTGAGAGGATATGGCTTCAATTATGATGTTCTTGTGGAAACATTTACAGATATTGTTCCCAATGAGTGGGTATCTAATTGAATAACCATTGATGAGAACAGGAATGCTTCCAATATTACACTTGATGAACTATTTCTAACTCTTCATCAATATGAGAAATGAATTAAATGAGATGATGATATGAATGAGAAGAAGAATAGAAATGGATGTGTATCCTTTACCACTACTAACGACAATACTCCTAAAAGGTTTACGTGATCTATGTCTAAGAAAGTCATCATTGAATCTGATTCTAGTGAAAGTGAACATTCCGAAAATTAGTTAGCTAATCATACTCGAAGGATGAACCATATAGAAGGAATCTATTACATTTAGTACAGATATAAGAATAAGTAATGAAAAGGCAATAATTTCTCAAAAGTCACAAGCTATTAATGAAACCGTACTGGTAACATCTGGCTAGATTGTCCTATTCTTAAAAGAAAATATATAAAAAAGCATTGTTGAGAGTAATAGAAATAAATATCACCAGTCTAAGGATATTAATGTCATGATGGATGGGGATACATGGTGTTCTAATAGTGGTTACTCAACTAATAAATCTTCATAGTATGAAACTTCTAGTCCGAAAAATCATGGCATACTAGAAAAAATAACCATTGAATATCATTATCTAATAGCCAAGGTACACAATGCCAAAAATATCACTAATTTATCAATTAATTAAAATTATAGTAATTATTAATTTTATAAGTCTTATGATAAAGAATCTTCTTCTTATGATGATAACTCTTTACATTCTAATGATAAAGTGTCTTGGTTTCTTGAACTACATGAATATTAATATTTTACAATGAAAATAATTTAGATAAGGAAAAATCTAGAATTTCTGTTTTAACTAATGATGTATAAGATATTTTTAAAGATCTTAATCAGAAATGTTTTTATTTTGAATGTTTTTCTAGAAACAATTATGAAGTTAATTCTAAGAAAGAATTATTTTCTAAGCATATTGAAAATGTTATTTCTATGAAAAATATTTCAGAGAATAACCCAGGTTCTTGTTCTTATAAAATCGAGGAAAATAATTCAGTCATTAGAATAAAATATAAATTTTTTCCATAATTAAACATTAATCAAATTTTACCTCAACATGGTGAATTTGTTAAAATTTATTCTCAAATTCGTCCTCTATGGAATATTTCATGAACTGGTTATACCCACTCCTAACCAATTTTTAGAAATTATTATTTTTTCCCTCAAAGTGTTCAATTTTTTACCAAATGTTAGTGTGGTGGACATTGGGAGAAGAATAGTTCTTTAATTAAAACTCAATAATTAGGTTTTTATAAATATTAATTTTCTAAGAAACTATGGATTCCTAAAATTTTACTTTCTAAAATTTTAGGATCTATGAAATTTTGGATTCTGAAAGTCTAACTATTTTATATTTAGTAAAATATGGAATGTTTAAACATCAATACATTGAACATGGATAGTGGATATTCCTAGCATATGACTGGTAATAAAAACGTATTCGAAAATATTATAATGAAGATAGGAGGAAAAGTAACTTTTGGATATAATGCTCAGGGAGAAATTGTGGGTATATGTAACATTTTTTCCTTGAAAAAAATTTAATTTCATGTTTTTTTGTTATGGGTCTTAAGCACAACAAAAGTTTCACATTCCTATTATGAGATGAAGGTTACCTTGAGAATTTTAGGAATGATAAATGATTAGTACACAACTCCAAGGAAATGTTTATTCATTGTTTCCATTGGTATGAGAATGTAAACACACAAAATGTAGAAGACCTTAGGAGCCAAGATATACCTTGCCAATGTGTAATGAAAGATAAATCATGGTTATTAAATAGAAGGCTTGGACATTGTCACCTTAGAAACCTATAAAATCTCTGAATGAAAATTCTTTTTAAGGACCAACTAGAGCTATGATGGGATTAGTCAAATGTTTTTGATCCTTGCCAATTTGGAAACCTTCATAAATCAAGATTGGTTTAAATCAGTGAAGTCCCATTTTCTGAATCATTAAAGATAGTGAATATGGATATTTTAGGTTCAATGAAAACTGGAAGTATTGGAGGCAAATACTATCTATTTGTCTTAGTTGATGATTACACAAGATTTACATGGGTTTATTTTCTAGAAAACAAATATGATGACTTTTCTTATTTATGAACATTAAATTCCCATGTTAAAAATAAGAAAAACCTACCATTGATAAATATTCATAGTGATCCTAGAGGAGGGTTTCAAAATTTAGAAAATCAAACTTTTTCATTTAAGGAAGTTATTACACATAACTTCTCATCTCCAATAACTCCTCAACCAAATGGTGATTTTGAAAGAAGAAATTGAATTCTTCAAGAGATAACTAGAACCATGTAGAGTGAATATTCTATTGAAAAATACTTTTGGGATGAAGCTGTTAGTACTAATTGTTATACATTAAATGGAGTTTTAATAAGTCCTTTTCATTATAAAATTCCTTATGAATTCTAGACTGGTCGAAAACCTAGAGTTTCTTAATTAAAAGTATTTGGATTCAAAGTATTCATCTTGAATACTAAAGATAACTTACATAAATTTTCACATAAATATGATAAAGGTAATTTTCGAGGCTACTATACTACTTCTAAGGCTTATAGAGTTTTTAATAAAAACACTTTTACTGTTGAAGAAACAATTAATGTAAAATATAATGAATCTCATCCTTCTTTAACAACCCCAACATACATGCTCAGATGTTTTTTAAAAAATTTATTACCAACCATTGATAGAATATTCTTCTAATAATTAAAATGTTCAAGAAAAAATTTCTGAAGCATTTACCCCAAAAGCATTTCTACCACATGTTGATGAAATTGTTTTAAAAAAACCAAATCAGTTTTTTCTTAAGAATGTTCCCAATGATAGTATCATTGGTGTTGTAAACCAACCATTAAGGACTAAAAGTTCCTTAAGAAATTACGTAGAACATCTATCATGTCATTCCAAGTTAGAACAAAAAAATCACTGATGGTGCTTTAGGTGATAATTAATGGATTAAATCCATGAATGATGATCTAAATGAATTGAAAAGGAATAAAGACTGGACCTTGGTTGAAGATGTTTATATTGAACAACCTCATGGTTTTGAAAACACAAAACATCCTAAACATGTTTTCAGACATTCCAAAGCATTATATGTAATAAAACAAGCCTCTAGAGCATGGTATGATAGAAATAAATGATTTTTGTTAAATAACTATTTTGTTAAGTGAATTGTTCATCCAAATCTTTTTATAAAGAAATATATGAAATTTTTTTATTGTATAAATTTATATTAATGAAATTATATTTGGTTCAAATCAGAAATATTTAACATATTTATTTGAAAATCTAATGAAATATGAGTTTCAAATGAATATGATGGGTGAATTAACATTTTTCCAAGGTTTTGAAATTTCTAAAAAATGAAAAGGAACTTATATATAATAATATATGTATATCAAAGATCGTATTAAAAAGTCCCGATATGAAAACACTAAATGTATAATCACTTAAATGAGTACGTAAAATTCTCTTGATCTTGATGAAGTTGTAAAACTAGATAATCAAACATAATTTAGAGGTATGATAAGAAGGTTATTATATTGGATAGATAATTGTATAGACATAATTTTTTCAGTATTCTAATGTAAATTATATGAATCTAATCCAACATAAACTCATTTAAATGGAAAAAAAATAAATTTTCTCAATTTAATGGTAGTCATGGATTTAGGATTTTTCTATACTTCTGAAAAGGATAATGTTTTAAAAATAGTTTTGAATGCTGATTTTGGTGGTTGTAAAATGGATAGGGAATGTAAATCAGAAAATTTTCATTTTTGAGAAGATTCATTAGATTCTTGGTCATATAAGAGGTAATCAATATCACTTTCCACTGCTAAAGCTGAATATATAGCAGCTTGATGTTGTTGTGCTCATGTGTTGTGGATGAATCACACACTCACAGACATTGGCATGAGTTTTAGAAAAACCCAGATATTTTCTGATAACATTCAGTCCATTTCCCTAAAGAAACACCCTACACTTCACTCCCATGGAAAAAAAAAAATATATTAGGCATCACATTCATAGGGATGACACACTAAAAGGGGATATCATTCATCAATTTATGGTAAGGCAAGATCAACTTGCTAATAATTTTACCAAATCATTACCCTAAAATAGATTTGAATACAATAAACCAATGTTAGGAATGTTATCCATAAGGTAATCTTTCATATTATCTTTTTTATTGAAACCAATCTCCTTAAATTTTGGAACTCCTTCTCATTGGGGGAGTAAATTTTCTTGTTTTCCAAAAAAAACATGCAATAAAAATTTCTCCTCAATCAAATTTTTCGTAATCAAAATATTTACATTATCAAATTCTTTGTAATCAAAATTTTCCCTTCATCAAATTTTTCATAATCAAATTTTTTTCCCTAAATCAAAATTTTTGATAACAAATTTTTTTTCTAGAACTCAAAATACCATAACAAAAATTTACTTTCATTAATAAAAAATTTCATAATCTATGGTTCTTTAGGAATAATTTTTTTCCTTACTGACAATATTTTTGAAAATATGGAAGGATTATTCCTTATATAAATTTCTGTAATTGAATTTTTTACTCATTGATATATAATATATTTTTTATCAGATTCAAATTTCCTCATTTTTAAATTTTCATTAAAACCCCAACAGATCAGAACCTACCAAATCCTTCATCGACTTTCATATCAACTGTCAGATTAGTTTGATATCTTTTCAATGGTTATATCATATTTGGATTTCAAACCATCACTTAAAACACCTGTATAAAAGCCTCTTATTCCTTTTACAACATTAGTTTTCAAGGTTTATGTGTCGATGATCTTCCTCTATTCAAAAATCTCGTTCATATTTTCCTAGTTTTCTTAGAGTATAGATGTTGTTGGAAGCCTCTCTATAGAAAAAATATCTATAACCAAGGATTTTAGTGAATAGAAAATATACTGTGAAAGGTTAGTTGATCCAAAATTCATTGGTCAATATAATTCACTGATTACAGAAATCAATAAGCTAAATGTATGGGAGGAATTTTGTATAGCAAAGCCGAAATGTCTGGATCCGGTTTATCCAGAGTTTCTTATAGTGTTTTATGATACAATACATTTTTTCAACGTAGGTGGTAGAGGAAACATTTCATAAAGAGTTATGGGAAAACATATTACCTATCTTTAATCATGGAAAGAGATATCATTGGAGTTACATTTGTAGTAGAAGAAATTTTCAATACTCATAAGTTTCCATATCAGTCAGGATGTTTTGAGAAGGAAATGAAGATTGGGTTACTTGGACTCGAAGGAGTAAAAACATAGAAGATAAATCACATCTCAATGAGTTTTATGATTGTGGAATTATAGTTATAGGGTTTACTCATGACGAGAAATAGACACAAGGACTCCCTAATGAAATGTGACATCTTTGTCATGGATTTTTTCGTTATCCTGAGGAAGATAACCCTAGTGAAGTATATCCTTCTGAAAATCAACATTATCAAGAATGGAACTCTCAAATACCAAATCATAATGTATCAATATATTTTTCATATGATCATAGTTTTATGCTTATAATCATTCAAAATTCCATGAATCTCCAAATCAATATGTTTCAAGATCTTTCTACTAAGTGGTGACACCTTAAGGGGGATGAAATTTTGTGTGAATAACATGTCCCGAGAATTTTATGATCTTTAAAAAAGGGATATTGAAGCTCTAGCTAAGAAAGGAGATTCCAATGAGACTTTCATGAAAACTCAGAAGAACAGAAAAAAATAACTTAAAACCAATGAAGAGACTATAGTGCTAGAAAGACAATCAGCACCCCCAAAACCAAAAAAGAAAATGACTTTTCCGGATGAATTTGTAGAAAAATGGAGGGAAAAAAGAATGATAAGAAATAAAGAGATACATTTTTTGTCCTAGACCCTTCTTAGGGAAATTCCCTAATTATTAAAACTGATGAAGAGTTAGAGAAGCAAGAAAAAGATAATAAACCAACGATTTTTTTTTCTAAAACTGAGATTGTACAAGCTCATATAAAGTATACTGTGAAAGCCTCTGAATAGATTCAAGTACCAGAATCCTTTCTCAATGAAACAATAGTATTAGAGACTCTAGGAAAGAAATTAATAATTCCAAAACCTAAAGTGGAAGAATAAATATTTCAGGAAGATAAGTTAGAAGAATAAGAAAAATAACATGATTAAAGTGATGATATTATACTGAATGTTTTAGAATACCATGAGAAGGATAGTCCTTATAAAATGATTTCAATCTGGGCATCCCAGCCTAAATCAACAAAAATTATTTCTATAGGAAAAGAGGATGAGGGTCAGGAAGAGGTTAACAAACCCTCTAATGATGAAATTAGTAATCATGAATTCACACAACCTTATGATCTTCGGGATATGATAATAATGAAAGTTTGATGATGATAAAATTTTCCAACATTTAGATAGTGAGCATGAATCTATAAAGGCTACGAAGATGATTTTCATTGTAGATAAAGGAATATAGTTGAATTTTTATTCAGCTTGGAAGGATTTGGTGGTTAAGAAGGATCATGGTGTATCATCCAGGAGTAAGGATGTAGATCTATAAGAAGAATTTTCAACTGCAAGGGAATCAGATTCCTAATCATCTTCCACGGGGTAGGATTTTATGGTAAAATCTCTACAGATGTTAGTAAACATCATACCCTTGTTTCTGAGTATTTGTTTCGAGATTCGAGTTTCTTTTACACTTGTTTAATCAAATTTCAGATTATCTAAGCATGACCATGGAAAAATTAATCAAGGTTGATAATGATTTCAAAACATTCTATATTAGTTTTGATGCTCAAAAAAGATCTGGTATGGAAATTACAAAAGTATTCCCAAAAAATTGATGAATTAAGAATCATTGATGACTTTTAGGACTCAGTGATGTATTCCATAGATAAGTCAAACTATAAGATAAAAAATATTCTAATATGTTTAACATAGTTAATGAACCTTGAACAAGTCACCCTGAAGAATGAAGATGAATATCAGTATGGAATGTTAAATTCAGTTGCCCTAAATTTTAATACAGAATGGGAACTTAGTGACGAGTTATAAGAAAAGGTCAACCATCAAGAAGAGACACTGAAGCAACCAGCATGAACTCTTTAGTCTCAAGAAGAAGAAATAATGGCTCTGGAAAAGAAGAGTCAGGATCATGAATTATAACTCAATCGGTTTGAGGATGATCATAAGGAGGTCAAGAATTTGAAGTCTATTATGAAGAAGGTATTACTGAAGTAATATAAGGATGAATATTTTTTCCTCTCAATTCTGATATTTTTTTTGTGTTATCCTTCTATAATTTTTTTTATCATAATGAAACTTTGGTTATTCATCATTTGTTCTATTTTTTTATAGTTCTAATATTTTAGGTACCACTTTATCCATTCCAATTATTCCTTTTTGAAAATAAAAATGGGGGAGAAAAGAATGATAAAAATAATACTCAGTATAAAATAATTGAATTCCCAATGAATGTGGGTTTTTATGTATGTAGGAGTTTATATAATGATTTTTTTATTAAAATATATCAGTAATATAATTCTTAAGGATTTTAAAACCTAAGGGGGAGTAAGTCATATTCATAATGGTGTATAAGTAAATCGAGATAAGTTTCCTATTATTTTTTATAATGTAAATTCTTATTCCTTATATCCTTTTTTGAATGGTTGTTTGTACTTTTTAAAGAGGGGGAGATAGTTGAGTCAATAAGGATTCCTTATGAATTTTCCATTCCTCTTTGATATGAAAATCAAAAACACTTTATCTTAAGTAAAAATATCCTTCAATAAGTATTATTTTCATGAGGAAAATTTCCTTTATATAAGGAAATTTCTATCCTTACCGGGGATTTCTTTATTTCATTTTATATTCTCTCAAAACAAAATTCATTTTGGTACAAAGTCTAAAAATTGGATCCTTGTTAAAAACCTTAGAATACTATATTTCCATGGATATAAGACTTCTATTTTTAGATGATTAAATTTAAAAAAATCAGACTCAAAATTCTCTAAAATTCAAACTCCATATTCTCTGAAAATAAGACGTTGAATTCTCTAAAATTCCCACTTTGAATTCTCTGAAATTCCGACTCTGAATTCCTCATAATTCAAACTATAAATTCGTTTAAATTATAAAACCGAATTCAAAGGAATTATGGATCTAAATTCCTCATAATTATGACTCTGATTTCATGGGAATTCAATATCTAAAATCTATAGAATTCAGATTAGGAATTCATTGTAAAACAGAATATGAATATCCTTGTTTTCTAGAATCATATTGATTATATGATTATTCTACGAATTTTGTTTTTCCTTTGACTCTGAATTATATTTTGACACATTATATTGTATGTATAAAACGATGTCATAGATTTTGTTATTAACCAAATATTAATTGAGTGAAACTTGTAGAGGTACCTACGATATTCTAGGAAAAATATTATTGTTGGAGGACGGAGCCAACCCTTGATGTTTTGCCTATAAATAGGAGCTCATTTTAATGACCCCAATATCCATCTGTTGTTTGACCTAGAGATTATATGTTGCGTTGTTTTGATGTTATTTATAGAGAGATAAATACTCTCATGATTTGTGCATTTTGTGAACATCTTTTTCAGTAGTGAACATCTTCTTCATCTTTCTTCGTGTGACTCTGATTGTTGATTTGCATAATCAAGGGCTACTGGGGATACAAAGACAGAGGTGCTGACTACTTTAAATATTGAGGGCTTTCAAGGATAGCAAGATAGATTCCAATATTCCTATGAAGGGAATACCTTGCTGTGGATAAGACAGTGTTTATTGAATGTATAAATCAATGGACCTTTATCCAAGGTTGTTGGATACCCAACTCTTAGGGTGAAACTATTTCATACTTGTTACATATTTTGTTTCATGTTTTATTTAAACTATATTTTGATAAAGGAGGAAATTATAAAATTCCTATACTTTATTGTACATTACATAGCCTGAAAAATATGATTCAATACACTTTAAGGTAGAATATTTTTATAATATAATTGTTCTTAAGTTTCATTTCTAGATTCATACTTCTGGACCCTAAAAATCTTTTTCCAATAGATAAGAAATAAATAGGGTTTTTGAATATTCCTTTTTTAACTTAGTTATACATTCTTTTCCTTAAGGATAAAAATTACTGTTTTTAAACATAAAAGTCACCCCTTCTTGTAATTGAGCATTTACATATACTATTTTGATCCTACAGAAAAGTCTAACAATTTGTCCTTAACTATCTCACAAAATAAATAGGGTTAATATATTAATTTCTAATCATTAAAAGTTCTACTATTGCCTCATAATTAATATTTATATTTTAAATTTTATAAATAAAAACAATGTTAATTAACATAGACATTGTATAGGTCAGTGGTATGTTTGAAAACCATATCATCCTTCGGTCATGGGTTCACATCACATAGCCTTGTCAGATTTTATTGGTTATCACCCAGATTATAGGTTATCATTTTTGAAAACCAAACTAATATAACTTCCAAATATAAATATGATTAAAATCCCTAAAATTAGGTTAATATCTGAATATCATTTTGACAATGGTTTGCAATACAACATCCATACCTAAATATCTCATCGAATTATTTCCACATAGGTCCTTCCTTGGTCTAGGGTTTACTTATATTATCATTAGTTGTATTTCTAAATTATGACACCGTATCTTCAATCTAAAACTCATTTGGTTTATCCTGTTGTGTCAAAAAATTTCCTTTTGACATTTCAATTATAATATGATTTTAAAATCAAAAAAAATTAACATAAAGAAAATTATCATCCTTTATGAAATATTTTCTAAAGGAATATTTACTTTTTCTAAAGAAGTTTTTGACTTTACCTATGGTTTTCAATATCTTATCTATTGTTTTTTCTAAAGAAAGACTAATTAAATTTTAATTGATCCAAAAAATTATATCCTTACTTGACTTAGAACTTTACAGTTTCCTAGAATCTAATTTTCTCAAAATTGTGAATCAGATTTCTTCTAAAATTAAACTCTGATTTTTTTATAAATCAGAATGGGATTTCTGTTGAAATAAGACTCTACATTCTCATAAAAATAGACTCTGATTTCTCATGAAAACACACTTTAATTTTATCTGAATAAAAATTCCGATTTATCATGAAATCAATTTCAAAATTATTCTGAAATCAGAATGCAATTTCTCCACAAAGAAGAGTTCAGTTTCTTGAGAAACTATACTCCGCTTTATTCTATAAGAAGACATTGATTTCTTCATAAAAACTATTCTGAATTCTATGAAAAATTGATTTTGAATTTCTTGGAAATCAGACTTTGATCTCTCATTTTTAAAGAATCCAAAATCTTCATAAATCAAAATCCCAATTCTTCTATATTCACTCTCTGAATTCCCCAGAATTCAGACTCTGAATATCTTTTACTTA
The DNA here is from genome assembly GCA_963277665.1 of Viscum album. NCBI lineage: Eukaryota > Viridiplantae > Streptophyta > Magnoliopsida > Santalales > Viscaceae > Viscum > Viscum album. The sequence continues at coordinate 471,758,142 of OY728123.1, forward strand.
TAGTCTGATTGTTCATATTTTTAGATTCTGATTCCAAATTCCATATACATCCCATTAAATTATTATCATACTGTTACCTCATTTATTTATGTAATGTTTCATTTCATCAGATCCTAATCATTTTAATTTTTCATAAGCATGATAATGTTTCCTACGTTTTATAAAACGCAATGATGTCATACAATATATTTTTTCAACTAACCATTGGGTGAGTGTCATATGAATAGGTCCCTTTGAAATAAATATAAAAATATGACTATTGGAGGTGGGAGATGACCATTGAAACTTTTTCCTATAAATATTCCATCTATTTGAAGAGTTGAAGAGATGTTAAGAATTGTTATATGAGATGAATTTAATAGAGATAATTTATGCTGTAAGAGCTCTAATTAACATTATTTGTGTGATCTATGAACAAATTGTTCAACCATAAAAAACAAATTAATCCATCATACCGTGATTCTGATTAGCAGATCAATCGAAGGATTTTGAGGATATGTAGATAGAGGTTCTGACTAACTTAATGTTCGAGGGATTATAGTGATAGAGAGAAATAGGTGTCGCCTACATTAATGTTCAAGGGATTTCGGGGATAGGAAGACATCGGTTCTGAGTACCATAATGTGCAAGGATTATAAGGATAATAAGATGGAATCCAATACCCTTTTTGAGGGAATACCCAGGTGTGGGTAAGGAGGATTTTCACGAAAGTATAAATAAAGGGACCATTATGAATGGTAGGTGGATACAATTCACTCTCGGTTAAAAAATTTATATATGTATTTATTTGACATTGTTACATGTTTAATTTCCATTACATATACTATAGCTACTAAACCTGGGTGTTCCCAGGATTATGTGTCACCCCACCATTAAGCCACATCACCATAAATTCATACCAAATTACCATTATACCTATGGCCCTCAACCCAAACACCCAATGTGTCCTTCGATAATCGACTTCCACCGATGCATTACCGCCACACAACTACGAAAATGGGTATTCTCCATGTCCAAAACCTGATCGGGATTTTTCTCAGGTTTGAAAGGGTTTCCGCATTACTCCACGATGCTCCTATTCCTCAACACTTCCAGAATTTCATCTCCAGCTGACTGCTCCTCCTCCACATGCTCCGCTTCCAAGTGCTCCCCCTCTGGGTGCTCCGCCATCATGTGCTCCACCTCCGCGTGCTCCGCCTCCGTGTGCTCAGCCTCTGCGTGCTCCGCCTCTGCGTGCTACGACTCTGCGTCCTCCGCATTCGCGTGCTCCGTCTTTTCCTTCTCCAACCCTACGTCCTCCGTCTCCTCCGCCATTGCATGCTCCGCATCAGCGTGCTCCGCCTCTACGTGCTCCGCATCCATGACCTCTAACTCCACGTCCTCCACCTCCACATCCTCCGAAACTGGAAACAACACCTATGTCTCTTCTGAGTTGAGGTCCTTCGCTCCCCACTAGCTATTTTATTATCCTTTTTTGAAAAGGATCCTTTTATTTTTATCATCTACATGGCTTCCATTCTACATTCCATGATTTCTTCACATGTTATATTTTTGTGTTGAATGATATCTCTATTGTCCCGCGACCATTGATAGGAATCCCTCATTTGATTTGGGTTTTTATTGAGTGATTTCAGACAATAAGATCAGGTTTTTAGAAAATTTTCAAAGTAGATGAAGTGGGAATTGAGGTTCCCAATTGGCTATGTTCTCCTCCATCTTTGTGGAACTGAACCCCTATATCAGTTCTTAGGATTTTAGTTGAATAGTAATCATCATTTTATTTTAATAATCATGTTTAAATGATGGTATTTCAGTGGATAAAAGAGTTTCTTGGAGATCCTAGGTAAACCATGTACCCATATAGTTATATTTAATAAGGTCATCCATTGAATTTCTCATGGATCCTAACTTAAATATGGAGGTCCTTTCTCTATCCTTCATAATACCAGTAATATTATATTTAAATGTAATTTTCCCCCTAAAATCTCAAGAAGTTGATAGTCTCTAAATATGATCATTGTTGGAAATAATATTGTGAATAGAAGTTGTTTTTAAGTTGATGGAAACCCTCTGAATTTTAAGGCAGAAATAGTTGATAAATTCATGCACTAAGCCTCCCAACTGCAGCTTATCGTCCGTGGGGTGTCATGAATTTCCTAGATGAAAGTGGTAAACCACCCAGATCATGATATTTGTTGATTTTTATGAACCATCCCTGTATTTGAAAAGCCACTGACATTTATTGTTTTTAACCTTATTATATAGGATAATCATTGTAGTGAATCTTCACAACAATTTCCATTGACCAATAAGATGATCTAATTTTACCTTTTTAATTTATATTTACTAGAAACCATATGCCACATTATATTGATATTCATTTTACACTTGTGTTGTAGAAACTTGAATGTGGTAAATGTTTGGGAGTCGGCTGCAACAGTAAAATTGGATTTCTTACAAGTAAAAATATTTTATCTATTCAAGTACATATTTTTTTCATCATTGTCTTTTATATTCATTACATCATTTGAGTAGAAAATACCAATTTTTTTTAGTTTTATTTACAATATTTAAATTATTAAAACACGTTGAATTTTCTACTCTCATATGACAATAGGTAAACATAAGAATTATTCTTTACTATTTTTCCTTTCTAATGAGTATATATTGTACACTAAAAAAATCCCTGCTTCTTTATTCTAATTTATTATTAATTTTTGTTGGGATTTACATTACTGTCAACCAACATCGAGAAGTGTTGGTCCATTGCAGAAAAATCACACAACATTCTCGGTAGGCTATTATTGACATGGATGTATAAACAAATATTTTGTCCAGAAGTGTTGGTCCAGTGCCTTAGTTTCTGGGTTATATTTCTTCTAACAATATCCTCAATATAGAAAAATCTGTCGCATTATTTTTATAGTTAGGATAGTCTGCAACATAGTGAAAAGACCACTCCAGAATGTGTCGCTACGATGAGTCATATTTCTGAATTATACACCATACCAAGGAGAGATATTAACCGGAAAAACTGAAAAAACAGACTAAAATCAGCTACTGCAAACACAAGGTAACCATATATATTCAATTTTTTTATTCTTTTCATTATTGTTTTCTGAATTATAATTGTAGTGTAGTATGTATTACATTAGATAGAGTATAGACCGTTCATTTAAAATAAATTATAATACTCATTTTCTATCTTGATATTATTAGTATATCATGTGTCATGGAAAATTCCATTGCACCGGAAAATTTTCCAGTATTCAAGATATACAATATTATTTTCTAAATGTTAGTATGTATCAATTGTTTTTCACTTGTAGCATGTATCATTTGTTTGTTCATTTATCTGTTCAACTATTAGGATGTAGGAAATGCATCCTCTTGTATTGAATAAAGGACTCTATTTCTATAATGGCCCGGACCTCTCCGGTCCATTCCTTTGTGAAAATGTGGTGCTAGAGGTGTTCCAGGAGGTCAAGGTGTCTTGGAGGTGTGTTTGGGTGGACTTTTAAGGAAAGATAAAGGGAAATAGATTTCACATGGTTGGTGTACAGTTTGCCTAAACCATGTGGCCAAACCTTGCAGGGATGGTGATGAAGGGAGTGGCTAATAAATGGTTAGTGCATGGTTTGTCTAACCGTGCAGACTAACCGTGCGAGGAGTGTTTCGCGAGGCAGAAGCTAATGCACAGTTAGTACACGGTTTGTTAAACCGTGCGGACTAACCGTGTGTGCACTTAATGTTAGATCCTAAAATTGTGGATCTGAACTATTTTCCCTCTAAATGGTCTGTTTAAGCCTCTAAGTGGCCATAACTCAAGATTACCCATCCTTGGAGGTAGAAGAACCCCTCCCATGCATTTTGGAGGCAATCCAGAGGTTTTTCTTGGCGAATCGATGCCGGTTTCTTGAGGTATGTGATCGTTCTTGTTTGGTTTCTTAGATCTATTTAGATTTACTCCTCCTCTTCCCTTGGTTTCTTAGATCAACGCCCATTATGGGTAGATCTTAGCATGTGGATGTCGAATATGATGATCTTTGGTCTTGGATGTGTTATGAGAGGATATCTAAGGAGGATTCGTGGATAATTGACCCGGTTTCTTGGGCGTTCTTTGACCATTTTGGTTTTCCTCGAAAACCTTTGAGGTAGCTGATACGTGGCTTCTCTAATTGTTTTTGTGAAATCATAGAGTTAGCATGATTTAGCCCCTTTGATCACAATGAAATTGACCTAATTAAATACTTGAACTGGATTTAAGGAATTGGTTTTATCGCATGTTGTTGCTTTGTACCATGTTAATGGTTCACCTCTTGATTATCTAGATAGTGTGATATCTATTCCTTTCTTTTTAGCATGTTGTTACTGATGAAATTGATAAAGAACATAAAGCTATAATTAATTGATAATTAGTTGGCTGAAGATAAAGATGCATGTAAATGAATCTGGTTGTTATTTTTTTGGTCGTTGATCCAAATTGATGTTAATAAATTTGATGTTGATGTATGTGATCATTTTAGTTGGTTGGAAAAACTGAAAACTATTGGTGCTTGTTGATTGAAGGATAGATGCCTTGTTAAAGGACCAAGAGCCCAAATTGATGTGATGATTACTTTCCTGCTACTTGTGCTGTGATGTGATCCTGGATGGATGTTGTGATATCTGGGGGCATAGAGGTCGTGTAGTTGTTGTAGCGGATGACGCCTAGAGCGGTGAGATGCATCAGTTTATGCATGTGGGTGTCAGGGAGGACGCTAGGGATGATGGAATGGGATGGATGTGTTTGTTTGATGTTGGGTGCTTTGTTTGGTTGTTTGTTTTCTTCAACCTTCCCCATTGCTCAAGGAATCTGGTCTTACTTACTAATCTTTCGAAATAGGTGAAGAAACACAGGGTATGTCATGTGATTTCCGTGTCTAGCCTCTGAAGGGATAACGGGTCTACGCTCTTGCTATAGGAGGCAAAGAATTGACGGGTAGTACATCTACTCACCGTGTCGAGCCCCTTGTGTTTAGTAGCATAGGATGATTTTCTAGAATGCCTTGGAATATGGGAAATTAATTCTATAATGAATGATTGAATAAATTATTTTTAACCATGGGGTTGGAGTTTGTTGAAACATAATGATGAGGTTGAAAAGTCTTGAAGGGACATTGGTTTTTGGATGTGACGTTAATGAAATTTAATCTGAAATTGTTTAAGGTTAATTAATGTTTGAAGAATTAATTAATGTATAGTGTAATTGGTAAAAAGGGAATGAATCAATCTAATAAATCTCATTAATGGTTGTGTGCTTATAGGATACCTAGTCTTAGAAGTGGCATCCCGAAGTCTGAGAGATGTTATCTGCAGTTTTATCTAAGACTAGGTTATGTCCATAGAGTGGTTGTGAGTTATGGTATATTCTATACTTTTTGTGTTTCTATACTATACTCTACCCTATCAATAAGGGCAACTGGCACCCCAGGGATTCTGAGCCCTAGGGGGTGTTTTCCACAACATTCCTATGGGAGGATGAATGACTAACTACCCCCTTTGACCCTGCTCTCTCCTCTTGGTAGATACTAGTGCCTTTAGGCACAACAGTTAGTTTTCCACATATATGTGTGTAGAGGGATGTAATGGCTTGTGGTTATTCACACACATATATTCTAGATATAGTTTCCTATGTATTACTATAGGTGTAACGTGTATAGGCTGTGATGGCTCTAGGATCCTTACTCGGTTTATGGGTTGTAATGGCTTGAGGTATAATACCCGACGTATGATTCACGTTATGCGAGCTGTTGTGGCTCCAAGAAACTACTTGGTTACTTTTGGTTGTAAGGATGGTGTGGTGCTTAAACCAGGTGTCTGTGGGTAAGCCTTTTTGGTGCACGTGGTGCAGATTGTGGGGCTTAGCCCAGGTGCATACGGGCATGCCTTTGGAGAGAGATGCATAGGACGTATGTCGTTGGGGAAAAGCGGAAAACTAGTTAGGAAGTAGTAGCAGGGTACCCTTGATATTCTTTATTATAGGATATATTATTGTATGTGTTACTTCGTGATAGTAGCCATGGTGAGGTTGGGAACATAGTATACCTATTTAGGTGACGAGTTAGTTTCACTTGTTGTTTACTGTGCTTTAGCACGCTTTATTTACTGTTGAACGGGTGGCTTTGGGGAGGATCCTACTGAGTATACTGTTATACTCACCCTACAAATATATAAACTGTTTCTCAGGTCACATGGACCAGGTTGGAGATCAGGTTGGTTACTACTAGCTTGTGGTTGTAGGAGCTATTCGGGCTTCTGGTCGCTACTGTTTTTACTTTCTTTTGTGTACTTGCAGTTTTCCCTATGAGTTGTAGTACTTTTTCATGATATTACATATGTTCCCATGGGATTTATTTTATACATTAGTTCTGAGTGGGAGTTTTTTGTTGTCTATCTTATCTCTCTCTTCCTCATGTGTTCTCTTAGAGGTTAATGCCTCTCATTTGTGTGTTTATTATACCCTCGGTGCTAGTCGCCATCCTGGGGCTTACTGGAGGCGGGACTCGGGGGCCATTATCTCCCTTCTCACATTGCCAGCCTAGGAGGGGTACACTTTGTGGGGAGGGGGTCATGACAGTTTCTTTTGAACAATTATTCAAAAATAAATACAATGTTGTTCTTCATGAAATATAACTCCATTTTTAACATTTTATTAACTATAGGATCTACAGAATACACACTTTTTGAAATCAACAGTCATCAGCTGAACCTGTAACATTACATTCTCAAGACAGCCACTTTAAACTATACGACTCTTATACAGTAGTATATATAATTTCTTCCATATGCATGATTTTGATATAGGTTTTTATAAATTCTTGTAATAAAGATTCTATGCACATATGAATTCAATATGAAATATTTGGTATCCTCAGATCCCTTTACTATGAAGTTTCATAACAGTCATTTATGTTTCTACAACTATAATCAATTTTCCCGGTACATTAAATTTTCATGATTTCATATTCGTCACATTTTATTAATGTTAAAATTTTTATTCTTGTCTCTAGGATGCAATTCGTGGATGATAAAAAATTTGAAGATGACTTAGGAACAAGAAAATTTTCATTAGACTTTTCCACTTTAATTACCTGCAAAAATTCTTTAAACTTGAAGTTTATACAATTTTGTGTCTTTTTTTACATCAGTTTATATCTATTTTTATTGAAATTATTCCACTTCACAGATGACATGTTTTATTACAGAAACCACTCATACAATGAAAATGTGTTTCTGTTTTATTTACACTTTTACTATATATAACTTATGTTTTCATTTACATTTTCTGTTTAACTGAATCAATCATAATTCATTGTTTACTCTTACTTATTCATATTTGAGAACTACTACCATCACTATAATTTCAACATATTTATTCTCAATTTTCAATGACATGTTCTCAATTTATTAATGCATTTAGCTATTCAGCTTACATTTATGGCTCTGTGCGTATGCACGGGCATGTAGTAGTTTTTTTAAAAAGGAAAGTATAAATTTCATATAATTTCTCAATCTGGTATACTCTAAAAAATATGACTATATATGATTCATGTTATAATATTTATCTAAATAAAAATGTTTTAAGGTTCCTTATCGGATACATATTTTCATATACTAAGGAAGATTGTTTATTAGTTAACAACTAAATAGGGTTTGTAAATCCATATGGTCTAACATTTTATAACATAGATTTTCATAAGGATAAAAATTAATGTTTCAAAACCTATAATTCACCCCATATTTTAATTGAGCATATACATCTATATTTCAAACCTACAGTTGGTATCAATGGAGGTCTTGAAATATCTATACTTATATATAAGTATTCTTTATCCACATTTCATTCTCAATTTTACTTGTTCAAGTTTTTATCAAATATTTTCATTTTAAAATCATTGGTTACTGATCCTTTTTGTGGAGAGGTCATTTTTTATTTTATTATTTAATGGAATGAATGAATGTTGGGTCTATAAAAAATATAAATCCAACTAGAACACCAATTATTGATGGTAATGATTAAGAGTTTTTCATAGAGAAGTTGAAGACCATTTTTATTAACATTAGAGTATATAATTTTAAAATTCTCACTGGTGAATACACGATTCCTGACAAAGAAATCAAAACATTCACAAATCAGGAAAAATTAGAATATCAACTAATCTGTAATGTACACAATACTCTTTTATGTTCCATGACCTGGAATATCTACAGTCAAAAATCCACTTATGAAGATTCTAATATTATTTTGAAGAAACTTGAAGTTACACACTTTGAAACTTCAAATGTAATAGAAAATAGAAGATCAATTCTTCAAACTAAATATCATGGTTTCTTGTTTATTTTTGGAGACCCTGTTCGAAAATTATGAAATTTTTTTTTCACTATCATCAACAGACTTCAATCTATGGGTGAGAAATCTCATGATGATGAATTTATTTCTGATAAGGTAAACGCAATTATTCATATTGAGTGGGAATCTAAAAAATATATATTGATGAGAATAGGAAACTATTTAACATCACTCTTGATGTATTATTTTTAACTCTTCTTTAGCATGAAACTAGAATGATTTTAAATACATATATTAATAAGAATAAGAATGGTAATGGAAGTATTTCTTTCACTACTAAATCTAAATACAAGACTTCAGAAAGCGTATCTAGATAAAAATCCAAGAATGCTAATTTTATATCTGAATCATATGATAGTGATCCATCTTTGAATGAATGTGAAAAAATTTCTCAACGGATAGAAAGATTGTGGGAAATATATATTTTCAGTAAAAATATAAGAAGAAAGAAAAAAAGGGCATGAAATATTTTGAAGTAACATGTAACACCCTGACCCCAGTTACCCAGAGTCGGTGCATTATTGCATAACATTGGCATGATCACGAAAGATCAAGTCTCAAAAGTCTGATTATTTTAGTAGCCTTGTAAACATTAGATACATTCATAAGTCTTACATTACATAAAAAAGTAAAACAAAACTACAACAACATCTTGTCTTCATATCCCCTTATAATATCCTTGCAGGTCATTCATAATATACTTCTTCACATCTTGGAAAAATTAAAACACTGAAATGGGTGAGCTCAGATGCTCAGTAAGAATAACAATATAGTGGAATCATTCATAAATTAACAAAAACATTTAAGGCAATGTATAATTAAAACAAAAGCCTTTTAAAGTTGAACATCAACATAATATGGAAAAAGTAAAATGAAATAATTCCATTTACTTATTCACATGGATATTCTACTGGTCGAATAATCACATGCAATATCAATAACCACATTCATAATGATGGAATGAAAAATTCTAGACTATCATAACCACGTAGCCAAGGCCTCGTGACAAGACTACAAATAAGATTTTGTCAAGGCTTCGTGCCAAGGCACTAGTTTGTCTCATGAGACCTGCCGATGCAATTTTTTAGAACATAATTACGTTTAAAATTGCTCAAATATACTCCAGTGTGTTTCTGAAAACATTATGCAAGCTTATGAAAACAAAATAACTTATTCTGAGACTGCTCAACTAATTACATGCCATGATGGGCCCATGCCTAATCCCTTCCTCTCTACCACACTTGAGAGTCGGGTTTTCTGAAAACATTTTTAAGCTTGCATTAAATACGTATAAATTTTCACTAGATTTTCATATATTTGAAGGAAATATCTCTTTTTTTAAATCATTTAAAAATCATATAATTATAAAAGAAAACATTTTTAATAAACATAAAATTCAAAGGGGTTTATACACCGTATAAAATAAAGTTGTGTATAATACAAAATATGCCTCAATGAATGGAGATTGAGACGAAGTCCCTTACAAAGATCATTTTTTAAATAAAATAGATCTATTATGTGTATTCACTATATGTACACATAAAGAATGTATAAATACAAGATTGGACATAATAATATCATGACATAATTTAAAAGTAGGAGATTAACCCAAAGAATGAAAATTGGGTTAAGAAGTTCCCTTACAAAGATCACTTTTTTAAATAAAATAGATCTGTTATGTGTATTCAATATATGTAAACATAAAGAAAGTATAAATACAAGATAGGACATAATAATATCATGACATAATTTTAATGTAGGAGATTAACCCAAATAATGGAAATTGTGTTAAGAAGTTCCCTTATGAAGATCATTTTTTAAATAAAATAGATATATTATGTGTATTCACTATAGGTACACATAAAGAAAGTACAAATACAAGATAGTACATAATAATATAATGACATAATTTGAAAGTAGGAGATCAACCCGATGAATGGAAATTGGGTTAAGAAGTTCCCTTATGAAGATCATTTTTTAAATAAAATAGATCTATTATGTGTATTCACTATATGTACACATAAATAAATTACAAATACAAGATAGGACATAATAATATAATGACATAATTTGAAATTAGGAGATCAACCCAAAGAATAGAAATTGGGTTAAGAAGTTCCCTTACCCCTTGTCCGACTTGACTCTATTGTTTTTTAACCTCCTGAATAATAAACTAGAGTTAATTTATTTTTGCTTAAGAACCTTTTACATGTTCATTATTCCATTTATATCACTTATTACCATGTTATGAACATTATGTAATTATTTAAGTTAATAACGGTCATTTTGTCGATCTTTGGTACTTGAGTCAAAAATAACCTTCTTGTAATTACAAGTTGTTCATGTGGTGAAATATCCATAATATCCAGAATTATTTTCATGATGTAGATATCTTATATATCATATATATCCAGTATATACATGAATTTATAATACTACATAACATTTAGAGGTAAAAATGAAATGCACCGTTCATGGAGACGGTAAGCCGTACGTACGCATGAATGCTACATTCATTTCTATTTCGTATTTAATGGAATGAAATTATAATTATATAAAGTTATACTATAATTCCAGTATAATATAATTTATAATACCATTTACTCCATATTTTATACATCCCACATATGGAATTAACGATTCAAATCACTTTGAGGGGGCGGTATTCCGCACTTCCTAAAATGAAAATATCGCGTCTACCCATAATGGAAACCATAAAGGTATGACATAAATGAAAAATAAAGAAGCTTAAGTAAAACATAAACATATTATATATCATATATAAATATATTTATATCTTAATTTCCACCTTTGAAGGTGTTATATGAGTGTTGAACAATCATCGTTTCGTGAGGCAGAAATTCTCCATCCACAGAAACAGTATGTTCTTTAACCATTAGATGTAGGTGTGTGTAAGTGTAGCTAGAATCCTTCTTATAAAAACAACCTAGTATATTGGAGATACTAGTGTTGTTACAAATGAAATTAATAAATGATTTTAGGGGGTTAGATAAGCAAAATAAAACATAAGAACACAAGAGAAAACACTACCTTTAAAACGGGTAACTCTTTTTGATTTGATCTCAAAGGCTTCCTTGGGAAGACTTCTACCCAATGTGAGGCTTCTAGGAGTAAGAGTGGGATCTGTAGAGACAAAATGGGCAGGGGATGGACGAGCCAAAGGCTTGAGAGGTGTGGTTAAGGTGGTAGAGGTGGGGGACTTTTATAAGAGGAGAGGAGGGGCACTCAAGGAATGTTATAAAAGGTTACTTTATTATAAAATTATTTTCGGATTTAAAAGGTTCCAAAATTATATATTTTGAGGATATGGTGATAAGAGTTAGAAATACATCCATCCAATAGGTTTTTGACATGTATAGGTCTTATATTTTACATTATCTTTTCATTTTATTTAAATCATTAAATAATGAGGTAATCGCTGCATCATCTTGGTGTCATAAATAATTTAATTTATTTAATGTCTAAAAATTATAAAACAAATACCATGATGTAGTAAATATTTTTATCTTTCTAATTAATATTTATAGAAAAACATATGACTTGTATAACTCAATTTAAAAATTGTTTTAGTAAAACAACTCATGTTTGTGACATTTTTATTTTACCATTAAATAAAAAGTTATTAATGTCATTTTCCTACCAAAGTGGCTCCATGGGGTACCCAAGTTGACCCATGGATTGTCTTGGTAGGCCATGACTCATAAAATAGGGGTAGGAAAAGTGTAATGGTATTTTCATTTTTTTATAATATCATTTTTACCTTAAATTTAACTATTTTCCTTTAATCGCGATTAATTAATCTTAAAAGTTACTATTCACAAAAAAATTATTTTAATCCCATTGAACCACATTTTACTTCCTAATTACAACCATGTATGTCGGATCTTTTAAAATCAAAACACAGATGTGGTAATGTTTCATTTAAATGAAAAATATGTTTTTTAACTACCACTTAGTGGTTTCACTATTCATCAAAAATTGATGTTTTTCAAAACAATGCCAAAATTTCACCCTAATCTATAATTGATATTACGAATTCAAAAAGGTTGTCTATTTTAAAAAATTACAAACATATAAGTTGCATTAATTAATTTTACAATTAATTCCCACTGTCACAACAAATAGCGTGTTTTTAAGAAACAATATATATCAAAAGATTGACAATTGTTTATGTACAATTTCAAAATGAAATTAATTATAATGACCACCATTGGATAAAATGGTAAAAATATATTCTAATTACACTTTAAAACCACTCAATAGTATAATTTATCACTATAAATTATTTTCATTAAAAAATTTCTTTTTAAGTATTTTTCACTATTCATAAAAAATTGGAAGTTCTCAGAAAAATACGAAAAATTCAACATAGGCTAATTTCGATATTACAAATCCAAAAATGAAGTCCATTTTGAAATATAAAATATATATAATTTCAAAAAGTGGGTATTACTATTCATAATTTCTATTTTGATTCGTCGCGGTGTGTTAGAATCTCGAACTTGCGTACAATGCAAGCTATTGCATTATTGAAAGAGAAGCGTATCATGGAAGCTCGTGATGTTACATTCCTATCTCCTTCAATAAATTGCGTCCTCGCAATTTGAAATTTTTCTTTCAAAATAAAACGTTGAAAATAGATAATACCTTTTTGGAAAACCCACATCAGAAATAAGGTTAATAAAAATATAACTTTAAAATAAAGAAAGATAAGTACAAAGGTCACCCGAGATAGCCTATACTAGGATTCTATGAAAATATGGATATGGAAGGAAAACAAACCATCAAGGTCTGATGGAGAGTTGTAGAAAACTGGATTAAGTGAAATTTAACCACAAGAAAAGCACAAACTTGTGATTGGTTAAACGGTCATTTAATCCCCAGTTGGAAAAGTTAAACGGAAATGTTTTTGTTTTAAGTTACCTTTAATAATGTTGAGGAATTTATTTAGGAGATTTACTAAGAACGTAAGGGAATATACATACTTGTCATGTAGACTTTCATTCTTTAATAAATTTTTACCACAAACCCATCTTTCACTCTAAAAGGTATTAGAACTCAAAAATATTCTATTTATCATAATTGTATGAGGATCCAAATATAAAAATAATCCATTTTGATTAGGAAAACATTATTGTAATAACCAGGGACATCCTGTAGGCTAGTGGTAGGTAATAAAGGCATGTCGCACTATGGTTGTGGATTCGATTCCTACAGCTTTTTCCGACACGACGGGTTATCCAATGACCTGCAGGTTGTCCTTTTCCTATAATATAGTTTTATAAAATTCAAAAAATAATCTTAATAAATGTTTTAACCTTAAATAATACTATCCAAAGTTCAACTTAATCCATTCCAACCTTTATAGTTATCCAAAATACCTCCGCCCGGACTTTCTCTATAAGGTCCTTAAATTCCAAAATCAATTGTAACATTAGATTCCCCAAAAAAAGTAAAGTTTCTCTTATTGTGACATACTAAAAATATGATTTCCTTCATCATATTAAAACCTTAATGAAAACAAAAAGTACTGCAGTACAATCCTTATATATATCACATTATTCTTATAACCAGAATATAATCCTTATTTCCAAAAGCATCAATACATTAATTATTCCACATCAACTATAGTAACAACATAAGATTGTCCTTGATCCCTTGGCCTTTTCTGAGGTAAGTTTTTTTGGCGCTTAGGACATTCATTTTAATAATGCCCCATTTCCCTACAATTGTAGCATTCAACATTGATAGCCTCTTTCTTTCCCTTGCAATCACGAGCCTAGTGACCTTTTTCTCCACATTTATAACAAACTCCCATTCTTTTTAGGAAAGTAACAGGGTGATTCTTCGCACAATTATCGCATAATGGAAAATCCTTCTTTCCCTTTTTCCCTTTATCTGTCTCTTGTTCCACCATTCTCTTATTCTCTTGCTTTACTTTATTGTCTTAAGATTTAGAGAATTCCTTTTCTATCTTGATAGCACACGAGACTATATCTTCGTACGACGAGAAAGATTGTGAGACTAAGGCTCAATGGAGAAATGTTTTTAACCCATCAAAGAAACGATCAATCTTACTTTTTGGGTTTCGTATATAATCTGCTTCATGCCTTGCTAACCTTGTAACGTTAGCCTCATACTTTGCGACATTCTCATCCTTCTTTTGTCTTAGACTCAGAAATTGACTTTCTATATCTTCTCGATGGTTATGAGCAAAGTATTTTTCTATGAAAATTTCCTTAAACTCCCTCCATTCCATACTTGATATTTCGTCATCTTCCATTTTTTTTTTTGAATCAGCGACCACAATTGATCGACATCTCCAGTGAGGCGGTAGACTACCATGACAACTTTCTCCCTTTCGCTACACCCCAAGGCGTGGAATATTTTCTCTAAGGAGTTTATCCATTGCTCAGATACTAATGGATTGGTACCCCTATTAAATGTTGGCAGTTGTTGTCTCATGAAGAGGCCTAACATTGATCCTCCACGTTGCGGATCAGGGTGCTCCATACGAGTAAGGTTACTATTCATAACCTGAGTGAGTTGTCCCAGTATTGTGATAAGTTGATCAGCACCAGTTGTATCTCCAGCTCCACAATAATTATCTTGAGCAGGAGGGAAATCCCTACACGGAGTGCGTGCATTGATACATATTCCATTCCTCCCACTAGGCACTATTTCTAAACAATGGCCTAAACTAGATTAGTTTATGAATTGAAATAAATAATTCTGTACTGGTAAAACACATAACATATATTGAACTATTTATGGATATAATCCATAATCATAAAAATGTTTTCATTGAGGGAGTATGTACTCATAATCCCTTCATAATGGTTTGTAAATAAAATGATAATTATCCTAAGAATATCCCCCAGGAGTTTCGTAACCAAGAGTGCAGCAAGGCCCGTTGTCGTGCACCAGTTCTTGTTCGAGTCTAGCTCAAAGTGGTGTTTTCAGGTTTTACCCCTAGGTACATCAATGCCAGAGCTTCCTCTACCTTCTCATATCCAGATAGAGATGTATTTCTCGGAAAACTCACAAAATATCTATAATACCAAAAATCTAGGAAGTTATTCTATACTAATCCTCAAAGTCTATCTTCAGGATATGTTCTCTAATCAGAGTTTATCTAAATCTATCTTCCAAGGTTAGTACTAAACTACCTCTGATACCAACTGTAACGCCCCGACCCCAGTTACCCGGAGTCGGTGTATTATTGTGTAACATTGGCATGATCACGAAAGATCAAGTCTTGAATCACTGATTAGTTTAGTAGCCTTGGAAACACTAGATACATTCATAAGTCATACATTACATCAAAAAGTAAAACAATACCACAACAACATCTTGTCTTTATATCCCCTCATACTATCCCTGTAGGTCATTCATAATATACTTCTTCAGATCATGGAAAAATTAAAACACTGAAAGGGGTGAGATCAGATGCTCAGTAAGGATAACAATATAGCAGAAGCTTTCATAAATAAACAAAAACATTTAAGGCAATGTATAACTAAAACAAAATCCTTTTAAACTTGAACTTGAACATAATATGGAAAATGTAAAATGAAATAATGCCATTTACTTATTCACATGGATATTCTACTGGTCGAATAATCACATGAAATATCAATAACCACTTTCATAATGATGGAATGCATAATTCCAGATTATTATAACCATGTAGCCAAGGCCTCTTTCCAAGACTACAAATAAGATTTTTTCAAGGTCTCATGCCAAGACACTAGTTTGTCTTATGAGACCTGCCGAAGCAATTTTTTTAGAACATACATACGTTTAAAATCGGTCAAATATACTCTAGTGTTTTTCTGAAAACATTATTCAATCTTCTGAAAACAAAATAACTAATTCTGAGACTGCTCGATTAATTACCTGCCATGATGGGTCCACGCCCAATCCCTTCCTGTCAACCACACTCGAGAGTCGGGTTTTCTGAAAACATTTTTAATCTTGTGTTAAATACGTATAAAATTGCACTGTATTTTCATATATTTGATGGAAATATATCTTTTTTTAAATCATTTAAAAATAATATCATTATAAAAGAAAACCTTTTTAATAAATGTAAAAGTCAGATGGGTTTATACACCATATAAAATAAAGTTGTGTATAAAACAAAATATGCCTCAATGAATGGAGATTGAGACGAAGTCCCTTACAAATATCATTTTTTAAATAAAAATGATCTATTATGTGTATTCACTATATGTACTCATAAAGAAAGAATAAATACAATATTGGACATAATAATATCATGACATAATTTGAAAGTAGCAGATTAACCCAAAGAACAAAAATTGGGTTAATAAGTTCCCTTAAAAAGATCATTTTTTTAATGAAAAAAGATCTATTATGTGTATTCAATATCTGTACACATAAAGAAAGTATAAATACAAGACATGTCATTATAATATCATGACATAATTTTAATGTAGGAGATTAACCCAATGAATGGAAATTGGGTTAAGAAGTTCCCTTATGAAAATCATTTTTTAAATAAAATAGATCTATTATGTTTATTCACTATAGGTACACATAAAGAAAGTACAAATACAAGATATGAAATAATAATATAATGACATAATTTGAATGTAGGAGATCAACCAAAAGAATGGAAATTGGGTTAAGAAATTCCCTTACGAAGATCATTTTTTAAATAAAATAGATCTATTATGTGTATTCAACATAGGTACACATAAAGAAAGTACAAATACAAGATAATACATAATAATATAATGACATAATTTGAAAGTAGGAGATCAACCCAAAGAATAGAAATTGGGTTAAGAAGTTCCCTTACCTCGTGTCCGACATGACCCGATCGTTGTTTAACCTCCTGAATAATAAACTAGAGTTAATTTGTTTTTTCTTAAGAACCTTTTACATGTTCATTATTCCTTTTATATCACCTATTACCACGTTATGAACATTATGTAATTATTTAAGTTAATAACGGTCATTTTGTCAATCCTTGGTACTTGAGTCAAAAATAACCTTCTTATAATTACAAGTTGTTCATGTGGTGAAATATCCATTATATCCAGAATTATTTTCATGATGTAGATAACTTATATATCATATATATCCAGTATATACATGCATTTATAATATTACATAACATTTAGAGGTAAGAAATGAAATGCACGGTTCATGGAGACGGTAAGCTGTACGTACGCATGAATGATACTTTCATTTCTATTTCATATTTAATGGAATAAAATTATAATTATATAAAGGTATACTATAATTCCATTATAATATAATGTATAATACAATTTACGCCGTACTTTATACATCCCACATATGGCATTAACAATTCAAATCACTTTGAGGGGGAGGTAGTCCGCACTTTCTAACATGAAAATATCGCGTTTACACATAATGGAAACCATAAAGGTATGACATAAATGAAAAATACATAATCTTAAGTAAAACATAAAAATATTATATATCATATATAAATATAGTGACATCTTAATGGCCACCTTTGAAGGTGTTATATGAGTGTTGAACAATTATCGTTTCGTGAGGCAGAAATTTTCCAACCACAGAAACAGTATGTTCTTTAACCATTAGATGTAGGTTTCTGTAAGTGCAGCTCTAATCCTTATTATAACAACATACTAGTATATTGAGGATACTGGTGTTGTTACAAAAGAAATGAATAAAATATTTTAGGGGGTTGGAGAAGCAAAATAAATCCTAAGAAGACAAGAGAAAACACTACCTTTAAAACGGGTAACTCTTTTTGATTTGACCTCAAAGGCTTCCTTGGAAAGACTTATGCCCAAAGTGAGGATTCTAGGAGTAAGATTGGAATGTGGAGAGACAAAATGGGCAGGGGTTGGCCAAGAAAAAGGCTTGAGAGGTGTGGATAAGGTGGTAGAGGTGGGGGACTTTTATAAGAGGAGAGGAGGGCCACTCTTGGAAAGTTATAAAAGGTTACATTATTATAAAATGCTTTTAAGATTTAAAAGGTCCCAAAATTATATATTTCTAGGATAAGGTGATAAGAGTTTTAAATCCACCCATCCAATATGTTTTTGACATGTGTAGGTCATAGAATTTACATTATCTTTGCATTTTATTTAAATCGTTAAATAATGAGGTAATCGTTGCATCATCATGGTGTCATAAATAATTTTATTTATTTAATGTCTACAAATTATATAAAAATATAATGATGTACGAAATCTTTTTATCTTTCTAATGAGTATTTATAGACAAACATATGACTTGTATAACCCCATTTAAAAATTGTTTTAGTAAAACAGCTCATGTTTGTGACATTTTTATTTTAACATGAAATAAAATGTTTTTAATGTCATTTTGCTACCAAAGAGGCTCCATGGGGTCCCCAAGTTGACCCATTGATTTTAATGGTCGGCCATGAGTCATACAATAGGGTTAGGACAAGTGTAAAGGTATTTTCATATTTTTATAATATCATTTTTACCTAAACTTTCACTAATTACCTTTAATCGCTATTAATTAAACATAAAAGTTACTATTCACCAAAAAATTATTTTAATCCCATTGAACCACATTTTACATTATAATGACAACCATGTATGTCGAATTTTTTAAAATCAAAAAACAGAAGTGGTAATGTTTCATTTAAACGAAAAATCAGTTTTTTAACCACCACTTAGTGGTTTCACTATTCATTAAAAATTGAAGTTTTTCAGAACAATGCCAAAATTTCACCCTAAGCTATAATTGATATTCCGAATTCAAAAATGATTTCTATATTAAAAAATTCCAAACATATAAGTTTCATTAATTAATTTTGTAATTAATTCCCACTGTCACAATAAATATCGCGTTTTTAAGAAACAATATATATCAAAAGATTGACAATTGTTTATTTCCAATTTCAAAGTGAAATTAATTCTAATGAACACCATTGGATAAAATTGTAAAAATATATTCTAATTATACTTTAAAACCACTAAATAGTATAATTTATCAATATAAATTATTTTTATTAAAAAAGTTGTGTTTAAGTATTTTTCACTATTCATAAAAAATTGGAAGTTCTTAGAAAAATACCAAAAATTCCACATAGGATAATTTCAATATTCTGAATCCAAAAATGAAGTCCATTTTGAATTATAAAATATATATAATTTAAAAAAGTGGGTATTACTATTCATAATGGCTATTTTGATTGGTCGCGGTGTGTTAGAATCTTTAACTTGCGTACAATGGAAGCTATTACATTATTGAAAGAGAAGTGTATCGTGGAAGCTTGGGGTGTTACAAACATGTTATAAATAAAGAAGTGATGGAAATATTAGACCAGATTTTCTAATTCTCGGGAGAATAAAAAAGAAAGGATAAGAATTATTAAAGGAATAGAATGAAGTACTACAAATCTGAGGGTCAAAAAGTCATAAAGGCTAATGAAACCTTGTGTTATAGTGGTGGGGTATCTTCAAATGAATCCTTGGAATACAAATCTTCTAATTATAATAATATTGTTCTTATAACAAGATTACCTACTGAAAATAATTGTATTATGGAAAAGGTACACAATGATGAATCCTTAACCAATATTTAAGTAAATTCAAATTTACCTCCAAAAGAATATTGTGAATCTTTCGAAGGAGAATCTTACTCCTTAGAAGATAATACATTACATTCAATTGACGAAGTACCTAGATATACTATATTTCTATAGAATGGGAATTATAAGGTAATTTTTTTATGGAAAGTATGTTCTTGAATTTCTATTTTAATAAAAGAAGTATTAGATCATTCTAATGATATAGATCAGAAAACTCAACATTTTGAAAGTATTTTTAAAAACCATAAGGAAGTTATTTCTGAGAAGGATAAAAATTCTAATACTACTGAAAATGATATTTCTAAGAAGAATGTTTTATAGATTAACATAAAATATATTACTAATGAATATAAAGATAAGAATTTACTCGTTAAACTAAAATCCAAAATACTTTACTTAATGAAACTTTTATTAAATTTTAAATTGGGAAGGAAAGAATTTCATAAGATGTAGTCACAACATTTTCTTATTAGGTATTGTTCTAGATTTGGATATACTCACACAAAACCTATTTTTAGTAATTAATTTTCTATTCCCCAATGTGCTCAAATTTTTACAAAGTGTCAATGTGGCAGACATTGGCATAATTGTTTTTCATTGAATAGAAACCAATCCTTAGGATTTTAGACAGCTAATTTTTCTATATAAATGTAAATACCTAAGATTTTACTTTCTAAAAAGTATATATCCATTAAAGTATTGATTCTAAAAGACAAACTGTTTTATTTTTCGGAAAATAATTGATGTACCAATAACAACACGTGGTACATGGACAATGGTTTTTTAAACATATGACTGGTAATAAATATTATTTGAAAAGATTATCAAGATGAATGGTGGAAATGGAACATTCAAAGACAATTCTCAGGGATATATTTTGGGTATTTGTAACACTTTTCTTATTAGAAAGGCTTTAATTTCACTTGTTTTATTAATGTTATTAAGAACAACCATATAAGAATATGAAAATTATTTTATTAATGTTAACTTGTGTATTTTAAGAATGATAAAAGTCTAGTACACAATAACATGAAAGATTATATTATCTCTACCCATAGTCATGAGAATATTTATAAACTAAATATAGATGACCTTAGGATCCCAGATTTATAATACCATAGTGCAATGGAAGCTCAATCTTGGTAATGTAATTGAAGACTATGACACTATAACCATATGAACCTATAAAGACATTCAATGAAAAGAGTTGTAATGGATCTAACGGAGCATAGATTTGACTCTTAAAAATTTTTATGATCCTTTTAAATATGGATATAAACAAAATTATATTGATAAATCAATTAGGTAAGTCTCAACTTCTGATTCATTACAACTAGTGAGTATGGATCCTTTCGGTTGAACATAAACATGACGTATTAGAGGGAAATACTATGAAATTTTCTTAGTTGATCATTACACTAGTTTTAAATGATTTTATTTTATTATAAACTAAATATTAATACTTTTATTATTTTATATATTTTTTAGCTAAAGATAAAAATGATAAAACCATCATTTGATAACTATACACAGTGCTCATAGGGAAGAACATGAAAATTCATATTTTAAAACTTTTTGTAGTAAGAAAGGAATTACTCATAAATTATCAGCACTAAGATCTCCTAAAAAATGGTGTTGTTGAAAGAAGAAATTGAATTATTCATGAAATAACTAAAACCATGTTGAGTGACTATTATAATGACAAACGCTTTTGGGATGAAGTTGTAAGTAATTATTTTTATACTATAAATCGAGTTTTAATCAAACCATTTCAAAATAAAACACTTTATAAATCATGGAATGGTTGAAAAACTATAGTTTCTTACTTCAATGTATATGTAGAAAGGTATTAATATTGAATACTAAAGATAACATACCTAAATTTTCACCCAAATAGGAAGAAGGGATTATCAATTGCAGCTTTACTACTTCTAATTTTTCTAGATATTTATTTAAAAAATATCTTGTACTGTTAAAGAAAAAGAGCACGTTAAATTTACTGAAATTGATCCTTTTGTTTTTATATAACCCTAATCTACATCATTGGATGTGTTTTCAAAAACAGATTTTCAACCCTTGATTGATGGTTATTCTAATAAATAAAATTCTCAAGGAGATGTTTCGGAAATATTTACCATAGAAAATTTGTAACCTTATGTTGATGAACTAGTTTTACGAAACCCAAATCAGTTGTTTCATAAGAATCAACCCAGTGATATTATCATTTATTATTTAAATTATCCTATAGGGACTACAGGTTCCTTAAAAACGTTATATAGAACATATAGCATTCCATTCCAAATTAGAATAAAAAATCACTAATGATTATTTAGGTGATGATGATTATGTTAATGCTATGAAATTTGAACTAATTTTATTCCAAAGGAATAAATTCTGGATGTTGGTTGAAATACCTGAAGAAACTTATGTAATTGGTGTAAAATGGGTCTTCAAAAATAAATGTGATGAAAATGAAATCATTGGAAGAAATAAATAATGATTAGTTACTAAAGTCTATAACCCACAAGAAATAACTTAGTATAAAGAAACCAATTCTCCATTAGATAGACTTAAATCTTTTCGAATTCTACTAGCCTTTGCCACCATCTTTATTTTCAATGTTTTTCAAATAGGTGTGAAGTGTGATTCTCTAAAAAAATATTTTCAATTGGATGTTTATGTTTAACAACCTATAGGTTTTTAAGTCACAAGAAATCCTAAAGATTTTTTACAAATTATTAAAGAATTATATGAACTTAAACAATCCCTTAGAGCCTATTATGATAGACCAACATAATTTTTGTTACAAAACAAATATATTAAAGGAACTGCTGATCTAACCCTTTTTATAAAGAAAGATAAGAAAAATGTTTTGATACTTCAAATTTATTATGATGTAATTATATTAGAATCAAGTCAACAACCATTGACTGATTCATTATAAAATATCATGAAAATTGAGTTTGAAATGAGTCTGATGGGGGAGTTCACATTTACATTGGTTTTCAAATTTCTCAAAAACTAAAACCAGTAGATCAGACTACTTTTAGAGGTACGAAAGGAAGTATATTATACTAAATAGTTGGTCATCCAAATGTAATGTTTTAATTATGCTTTTGTGAAAGATATAAATCTAATATAATGAATTATCTTTTTTAAAAGTAGTTAAAATCATTATTGTTTATTTAATGGGAGCCTTGGATTTGTGAATTTTCTACTCTTATGTAAATGATTTTGTTTTAATTTTTTTTACATATGATGACTTTGGTGGATGTAAAATTGATAGAAAAAGTATATTCGGAACTTTTCATTTTTAGGAGATTCATTAGTTACTTGTTCATTTAAATAAAAATACTCAGTAGCAATTTCCACTACTGAAGATGATCATCTAGCAACTGGATGTTGTTGTGTTCATGTTTTGTGGATGCAACACACACTCAAATACTATGGCATGATTATTACCAAATGTCAGATATTGTGTGATAATACTAGAGCCATTTCCCTATCAAAAAACATGGCACATCACTCTCGTTCAAATCACATAGATATTAGGAATCAAATTCATAGGTATCACATACTTAAATGATATATTATTTTTCAATTTATTAGAACACAAGATAAACTTGCTAACATATTTACAAAATCATTACTTTCCAATATATTTGAATACATTAAATCATATTTTGGAATGATAACCCAATGGTAGTCAACCATGATAACTTTTTGTTGAAACCTATCTCCTTAAATTAAGATAATCCATTTTATAGGGGAGTATCTATAATTACTCTTATATTTCCATAAACAAAATTTCAGAAAATGAAATTCTAACATTTTAAAACCTGATCTTCTCAAATATTTGAACATGAAATTTTAACATTTTATAACCTAAAGTTTTAACATTTGAGAACCTGAAATTTATACATTTGGAATCTAGAATTTTCATATTTTTTCAAAACCTAATTTTTAATTCCCTTATAAAAATTTCTAGAAAAATATTTTTTTAGAAGAACTTTTTCAATTTTAAAAATTCTAACTAAGAAATCTAAAAGGTATGTTTCCTTAAAATAATATTTATAATTTCATTTTAAAATTGCTTGTATTTCAATATTTTTTTATGAAATACTTATCAGATTAACTTTCCTTAATCATATTTTTCATTAAAACATCAAAAGATCTGATCCTATACATGCTTCCTCCACATTGATTTCAACAGTTAGATGAAACGATCAAGAACATTTCAACATGTCTTTCTAAAATTCTGAAAAAATAGAATTTTTCTCCAATTGAAGAAGATAAATAACTAAATTTAAAGCTGAATTCAGTTGCTCTAAATTTTATAAGAGAACTATAACTCATGGTATATTTGGAATAAAAGTTCAAAAATAAAGAAGATGTGGTAATTTATCAAAACGAAATTATTATGTCTCACAAAGACACAATTAATGATTTCGAAAAGAAAAATCACGATCAGGAATTCCTGATTAAGAAGTTTATGGATGATCAAATAGAGTTGAAGAAGTTTAAGGAATGTTTGAGAAAGTTAATTCCAAAGTATAAAAAGAAGGATAAATGAATTTCTTAAAATCTGATCTTTTGTTTAAATTTCCTTATAACAAATGTTTCCCCACATAGTGAAATCTTATTATATTTCCATTATTTTTTATTCTATATTCCAAAAAATTTATGTACAATTTTTTCTCTCCATTGTTTTTGAAAATAACAAATGGGGAGAATTAATGATTAAAATAATATTAAGTTAAAAGAATTGAAATACCTATGAAATGAGGAGATTATGTAATGGGGATATTTCATAGAGAAGATATTATTAAGAATGAAGTAGTAACTTCTATATGAAATATGAGAATACGATCCTTAGGGATTTCCAAACCCATGGGGGTGTTATCATTATTGACTTTGGTCTATAAACAAAGTAAATGGAGATAAGTATTCCATTTAAATTTCAAAAAATGAATTTTTTTCCTAATATTCTTTTACAAATGTTTTTGTGATTTCCAAAAAATTGGGATATATTTTAGTCAATAAGATTCCTTCTAAATTTTCCATTCCTTTATGTTTTGAAAATTACAAACAAATTTTCTAAAGGAATGTTATTGTTTTCTAAGATATATTTTGTTAACGAAAATTTACATTCTCTAAATATGTTTTTGAAATTACATATTGTTTTCATTGTATTATATAGTGTTTTCCTAAAGTAACACTAACCATATTATTACTAAGTCAAAAAATCAGATCCTTACCTGACTCAGAACATTAGAGTTCCATAGAATCTGATTTCCTCATAATTGTGAATCTGATTTCATCTAAAATTAGACCCCAATTTCTCCTAAAATCATAATATGATTTCTTATGAAATAATACTCCAATATATCCTGAAAAAATACTCCATTTTCTCATAAAATCAGATATTCATTCCCACTAAAATACGACTCCTATTTATCCTAAATCAATCTATTATTTCTACTAAAATCAGACTATAATTTGTCCCAAAATCTTACATTAGTTACTTATGAAATCAGAAAACAATTTCTCCTGAAAGCATACTCATAGTTATATTGTAATTAGACTCCAATTCCTTCAGAAATTTGATTCTGAATTCTCTAAAAACTGATTTCTGAATTCTCTAGAAATTAGACTTTAAACTCTCAGTTTACCATACTCCAAAAACATCATAAATTAGATTCTGATTTCCTCAAAATGTATACACTAAATTCTGTAGAATTCATACTCCAATTTTCTTTTACATATAATGTGATTGATCATGTTTTTAGACTCCGATTCTCAATTCCTTAAGAATCAGCGTAAATTGTTTTCTTTTTGTTACCTCATTTCCATAAAGTGATGTTTCATTTTATTGGATTATAAACATGTCAATGTTTCTTAAGCATGATAATGTTTCCAAAGATTTATTACATGAAACGATGTCATATAATCTATTTTTTACATACCAATGGATGAGTGACCCATGTATAGTTCCTTCCAAAATTCAAGGAAAAATCTGACCCTTGGAGGAGGGATCTGAACATAGAAACCTCCGACTATAAATATACTAGATATTTGAATATTTAAATATATATAGAGAAGTGATGGATGTGATGAATTATATAGAAATATTTTATGTTATAAGTGATCTTCTCAACTTTATTTGCACTATCTAGGAAATATTTGTTCATCCGTGAACAACTTATTAAGATTACCTTTTGTGATTCTGATTTGATGATCATGAAATTCGGTGATAGGAAGACAGAGGTGTGGACTACCTTAATGTTTAAGGGCTTTTGGGGATAGGATGACCGAGGTTAAGTCTAACATAAACATTGAGGGCGTATTAGCATAAGAAGATATATGTGCCAACTACCTTAATGTTTGAGGCCTTGTAGGTATAACAAGATAGCCTCTAATACTCTAATCGAGGGATTACCCTAGTGTGTGTAAGATAAAATTTCTTTAATGTATAAATCATGGGATTTTTATCCTATGTTTTTTTACAAATTTCGCATTGGGTTAAATGATTTCCTATAGCTATTTAGTGGTTGTTGTTACAAGTATTATTTCTATTGCATTTTTTTGGAAAAAATAATCATAACTTTCTTATACTTTCTTATTCATGTATACTATAATAAAGAAGATTCCATACGCTTTAAGATAGAATCATTCTCTATGAAAAAATGATTTAATGTTCCTTATCAGATCCATATTTCTTGATCCTAAGAAAGATTATTTCTTATTTATTAACAAAAGAGGGTTCATGAATCCATCTTGTTTAAATATTTTAAACATAGATTTTCTGAAGGATAAAAATCATTGTTTTTAAACTTACAATTCACACCTTGTAATTGAGCACCTACATCTATATTTATTTCCAACATAACATTGGAAACATGTTATGTATTAAAATCCTTCATATTGATTTGTAAGGAAAAAGTGGATTATCCTAGGAATATACCCTAGGAGTCTCCAACCATATGCACTGTAAGGCATGTTGTCCTATACAAGGTTACCTCGAGTCAATCCTAGAACACCTTGTCGGAGTTGTTACTCCTAGGTACATCTATACTACATCCAGGTCCACTAGTATTATCTATATAGGGATGTACTTCTATGAAGACCCAAATAATCTATATTTTTACAAAATTCTAGGGGTCTTATCTATAATTCTTCAAATTCTACCTTAGTTGTATGTTTTTTCATCTAAGTGCTTTCTAAATCTAGTTCCCATGGTTGCTACTAAACTTCCTCTAATACAAACTGTAATGACCCAACCCTAGAAATCCAAAATCTAGTGTCTAATATCAATTACATTCACATAATTACATTGAATCATGTCCCAAAGGACTGATTAGTTTAGTATTACTGGTAAAACAGATACATAATGGAGAATAATATTTTAAATGGATACATTAATTACCACTTATTTTCCCACTTGTTTTAAAATATATATCTCTGAGGATAACTCTAATCAATCTACTAATTACCATTATATATTTAATAGTAATCTTCATGGATTTCTAGGGAAATAAACATAATAAGGGTGAGCTCAAATTCTTAGTACGGAAAAAATTTAGATGAATCAATAATGAATAAATGGGAATAGTCTATACGACAAGGTAAATAACTGAACAAACAGACCATGTAATCAATAAAATCAATGTATAAATATAAGAAATATGAGAAGATAATAACTAAACACACATTCCATGTAAATAAGTAAATAAAAAAAATAAATATGAAATGCTAGGAAAATGAAATGCATTCCATCAAGATAAATGAAAATGATATGTATCCAAATATATGTCAATGAAAAATATTATGGATAAATAAAAACTAAATTCTAAATAAAGGGAATGCTTCTTTTTTGGACATGATGTTTACCTAGCACATGATGCCTTTATATTCCCAAGACTTTTTAACCATTTTTATTTTTGCAACTAATTACTCTCATGAGACTACCAATACATCGTGGAGATTTCATTCACCGATCCCCAACCCATGTATTTCACTTCTAAAGTATTCCTTATATATCATATAAATAATGTTCCTTATCAAATATCTACGTTGAATAAATTAGAAATATTTATCTATATTTTCCCCAATAATCAAATAAATGTCAACATAGACTCTGTAGGTAAAATGGTATATAGTTTAGTAAATAGTAATATTAATGACAGATTAAGTGGATGATTTAGGGAAAATTCAATGGTCAATTATCATAAGAAATTGAACACTTCAAGGTGACTAAAAAATTAATCAAATAAGTGAATTTAAATACTGTCCTGAGACAAATCAATAATAAACCATCATGAAGAATAATAAGGATGGTATCAATACATAAAACCCATGAGGTGTAATGTAGAGGGTTGTTGTTTTTAATGAAATAAAAGATAAAATTTAAAAAATATTATTGTGGAAAATATAATTTTCTATTGTAAAAAAGTTTGAAAATATTTTTCATATAAAAATAATCTGTTTAGACTTGGAATTTATCCTTCAATGAAATGATGATGAATTAATCTATATATGTCTTATGAGGTAAGAAAGAATATTTTTATTGTAGAAAAAAGGTTCGAAAATGCCTTGTTTTGAAATCGATTATAAAATTCCATTGAAATATTGGAAAAATAAAATTGGGGTAAAATTTTCTTTACAAAAAAATTTCATAGACAATTTTTTAAACCACTTAATAATACAGGATTTTTATAATAAAATAAGATCTCCAACTGAAGAGAGATCTATAGTCACGTTTTCATAAAAACATTTCTAAAAAATCATAGTGCCAAATAGTGGAAAATGGTACTAACACTTTTAAATGGAAATAAATAATCATTGGATAAGGAAATGGATTATTAAAGAATGGTTGTATAATTTATTCTAATGGAAATTCCACTGAGAGATCATTAGAATTAGTCTTCCAGAAAATAATCATTGAACTTTCCAAAGTGTCCCATTCAACTTTGCATCATTTAAAATCATAACCTCATGAAGAATTAAAATTAAATGGAAGTAATAATATAATTAGATTAAGGATATTCATGATATATAATTTCAATGGAAATATATACACTATATAAAAAAACATGGTCTATAGCAATAGAATGTTCCTCAATGAAGTGAAATTGAGACAAGATCCATTACATATGAATCAAAAGATTCAAAAGTGATAATTAGACAATGAAAAATATAAATACCATGAAGATAATATATTTCATGATATTAAATGTTAAGGTGGAAGTATGTACAAAATAGTTAAAAATTATGTGCCCCATTATAATGTATACCTCATGTAATGAAAATGATACTAGAATCTCTTACCTTATGCTTCCTTTTGGGTGAATGACCTTTAAAGTATTCTATAATAAAAGTAAATTAACATTATACTTGATTAATAACCTTTGTTCATGTTTATAATTACATTTATTTCACTTATTACCATTTTGTGTAAAAATAATCAAATAATTATGTATACATCGACTGTTTTTGACGAAATTCAGTTTATGTGTCATGACAACTATTGTTTGTCAACTATGGTCAAACGAGTCATTATCTAATATATCTAATATAATAAACATTAAATAATTATTATATTATTTTCATCAATTATATTTTGGAAATTAATATTTAAATAATGTAATGAAAATTATAATATGTTACAATTATGGACACGGTAGGTCGTACATACACATGAGTAACATTCCCATTTTAAATGATTATTGTGGAAAAAAGATAAGTAGCTCAAATATTGCGAGAATGATAATTATATAATAGATACCATATTATTTAATTAAATATACTTATATATATATATAAATATGTTGTGTGAATGAAATAAAATCATGCTGAGGAGGTGGTAGTCCACACATCCATGAACGACATTATATCTTTTAAATATAGTAAAAGGGTAACAGAATAGATGATATATATAAATATATATAATATTTTCATAAAGATAATTATTTCATTAATTTAGAATATATATTTGGTTTGTGTCTTGTTTTTAATTATTTCCATTCATTTATACATTCCATGTATTATCCGAACGAATCACATTGCTTTGAGGAGGTGGAATCCCACACTTCCTCAAATGAGGTTATCATATTTACAAAACATGGAATGCATAAATGTATGTTAAAATAAAACTTTAAGAAGGTTAAAACTATTTTAAATTACATATATATCATATATAATGATATTTTACTTCATAATTTACACCATAAGTTGTGGTAATGGAGAATTAAACAATCATCATTTCGTGAGGCAGTAATTCCCCATTCCCAAAACCATATGTTTGTTTCCCAATAGATGGAGTTATGTGTATGTTTATGTATAAACATTAATATAACATCATTAATGACTTTTGAGGATATTGGTTTGGTTATGTTAGATATAATAATGGGATTTTAGTGGTTGGATAATTGAAATGAAACTAGAGAGATTGAGAAAATACATTACATTTTAATCAGGTAACTTGTTTTGGTATATACCAAAAGACATACATGGAAGGTAATTTGACCAATGTGTGTTACCAAGGTTTATGGGAGGGATTTTTTGAGATTATTTGATCAGGTCATTTAAGAATGTAAGAGGTTTGATAGGTGTGAGGAATGAGTAGAGGTGATGGCATTTTATAGGGATGGAAAAGGACTCACATGGTATTCTTGTAAAACATTTAGGTTTGCACAAGTTTGTTACTAATGAATGTGATACGAAACCACACCAACTCGGGAATGGAAGATTAGTTTCTGTAATATGGCCAAACGATTTATGATTTACAGGTTGACATGTCATTTGGGCTCTTAATCATAGGGTTTTAGTCTGTTTTATGCATAATTACACCTTTACCATTGTACTTAATTTTAATCACATTTAGTAATCATTTTTAGAAATAAATATTATCTTATTAGAAAAAAATATTATCTTGTTAGAAAAAATTTATGTCAGGTTTTCAAAACTCAAATTATAGAGGAATCAAAATTAAGATTAATTTTAATCTCCTAGACAAACAAATTAACTAGTTTTATTTTAAATATGTTCAAAAGATTGATATATTTTTATATTAAATTTAAATGTTTTATTGATTAAAATGAACTAAATTATATTGATAAATGTATAATTGAACCAATGCGACTTTAAAAAAAATTACAATATAATTTAATATTAATATTTATTTGGACCAAATTCAGTTTTTAACTAAAATGTCATATTTTTCACTATTCACTAAAAATGATGTTTCTCACCAAAATACCAAAAATTCATTCTAATATAAATTTGACATCCAGAATTAAAAATGATGTTTATTTTATCAAATTAAAATTTTAAATGTTTGAAAATATTGATTCAAAATAGTTTATCCAATACAAGGTGGTCTAAAATGCCTGAATAAAAATATAGGTTTTATTTGAAATATTGGGTTTGATCTTATCTTATAATTACCAAATATATTGGATTAATATAAAAAATAAATTATTTAATACATAACATATTTATTACATTAATATCCCTCACTAATTGAAAGTAATTTAATTCATTAGGGTAAAATATCATTGTGAGGAAATAATAGTTTTCTATAAAAATGCTTTTAATATTCTATTAGTTCTTATATTCATTGGTAATTCATTTGTAACAAATTATTTAGTTGATTAAAACATATATTTTTATAATTTAGTTAATAATATTTTTAACAGCTAGTATATAATAAATAAAAATGTTTTAATTATAGATTGGTTCTCGGAAAAACTCGGTATTGCATATAGCATAAGCCATCAAAAAAGGTACCATTTACGTGTAACACAAGCTATAGAGGATGATCATTTTTACGTATGATTTACTCTAACATAGTGTCACATAAATTGAAATCTAACTGGGTGTTTCATTCATTGAAATATATTGATTATATTTTAAATAATAAATATATTATAATGTATTCATATATTATATTACCTTATTTGCTGGCTATTGTGTGTCATACACATTATAGATCAAAAGGTTCTCACATTAGTATTTCAAGGAATCATATAAATGGACTATGGTTTTTTAATTATTCATTTTTAATTCAATATAATAATATTATATTACCTTTTTCATCATATATTTTGATGAATTTAATTTTTATATTATCCTATATAAAATATTTTGATGGTATTAGAAATTATCATTCTCTCCCAATGAGCTCATTTTCTACTATATTTTTATTCCCAATTCCATCTTATTGTCTCATTATATTATATTTAAATCAAAATATGTCTTATTTATAGAAGTATTAAAATATTTTAGTACCTTTTTTCAAATGGATGATTTATCTAACATTTTATGTTATGGGTTTAAATATTTGTTTTTTAAGACGGAATTATTTTCCATTCCATATCATATATTTTTTTCATCCAATCCAAAATTCCATTAAAACCCCTTTATTTAATTTTTAATTGATTATTTATTTATATTTTTAGTTGAAAAATATTATAATAATTTATTATTTCAATTTCTCAAAATTTATAATTTAAAAAGTTGCTCAGGACTTTTTATTAATGAATATTTAAATAATATTTCCTATTGAATCATTTTTATTTCATTTTTTCTATAGTAACTCCAAAAATATTGATTTCCAATGAGGTTAATTTTTATGATTTTATCTTTATATTATAATATTAAATGTTTTAATGGTGTGATTTTATTTTTGGAACCCCAAAAATACTATTTATATGAAATTATTTGATACTATTTACAAATGATATGAAACCAATTGTCATCCCATTATTATCATGATACATTGAATCACTGATATATTATAGATCTCATATGTATTTATGATGATGGATGCTATCCTATATCACCCTCTTATGAATTGGGTATGTTTGTATATCTCTTGATGTAATGAAGTGTTGTTTGTAACGCCACGAACCCAGTTACCTAGAGTCGGGGGATTATTTTAATACATTGGCATGATTACAAGGAATCAAGACACGAAAGACCGGTCAGTTTAGTAGTCATAGAAAATACATTACATACATGGATGTTACATTAAACTTTATAAAATAAAACACAAGATACATGATCCTTTGATAATTCCATTAATCCCTTAGGTTAACCCTGTTTATGAATCATAATACACTTCTTGGAATCCTGAGAAAATTAAAACATAGAACATGGTGAGCTCAGAGGCTTAGTAAGGATAACAATATAGCAAAAACATTCATAAATAATCATAAACATTTAAGGGAAGGTTTAAGACTAAAAAAAAGCCTTTATAAACTTAAACGTCATCATAATATGGCAAAGATACAATATAATAACGCCATTTAATTATTCACATGGATATTATACTAATCGAATAATCACATGCAATATCAATAGCCGCTATCATAATAATGGAATGCATAATTCCAGAATATCATAACCACATAGAAAAGCCCTTATTCCATGACTACAAATAAGATTTTGTCAAGGCCTTGTGCCAAGACACTAGTTTGTTTCATGAGACCTACCGATGCATCGAGGTGCTATAGAGGGCTCCACCCATCACTTACTAAGCCCAATGAATTCCTCATATGAAAAAGTTTAAACATAAAAGAAACATTCGTATTAAAACTGGCATACGAAATATCAATACATTACCCATAAACCATGAATGGTATAAAAACAACACATCCACAGTCAAACATATCACTAAACCTTCGACATAATATGGAAGATTTGTATCATAATAAATCACCTTCAAACAAGTTTAATATCCATAAAAGGATTTTGACATACAAGAAAATGATTTCTAAAACTCTTTTAGAGAAATATACCTTTTTTATGAAAACATTTAAAAGTCACACAATTTAGAAAGGAAGACATTTAAATACATTTTTGAATAAAAGTGTCCCATACCACATTGAAACTTTTTAATGTAATTAACATTTTAAAACATTCATGTCCATTTTAATAAATCTTTAAAACCATTTTGAAAACATGGACATTAATGAGAATGGTTTAGAAGAATAAATCTTTAAAACATAAGTGATGTTTTAGTAAAAATTCCCTTAAAATAATCCCTTTGAAAACTATTTTATGAAACATGGACATGGGTAATAAATATTTCCCAGTAGATACTTACGTAAAAACAACCTCGGGTAGTAATGAGATTGTTAAATTAACCCTTACCTTGCACTTTCATTTAGTCTAGGGTACGTTTAACCTTCTATATGAAGATCTTAGTATGTTATTAAATTATACCAGAACCATATTAATATTTATGATATCCTACATGATTCATTTATGACTTTATACTACCCATTTAATAATAATTTCCATGTTAAATTAACATTTCGTGTAATAATCTCTTGCTTTGTCGTACATGTTTTAACTTGTTACTCTTGATTGTATCACTTAGACCAAGATTTAATTACTTCCAAAATATATAACATGATTATATATCATATGTATATATATAATATAAATATGTATAAGAGACAAATATATTAAATGAAGAACACCTCTTATGGATACGGTAGTCCGTATGTACGTATAAACATTGTTTCCCTTTTCATGTCGTATTAAACGGAACTAAGTGAATAAGATGTATGTAAGTAAATATGTATATATATATTTGTATATATCCATTATAATTATTATTTCATATATTACATACTTATTAGTAATATATATTTTTATAATTGTAAATGAATGGTGAACATGGAAATGAATCTCATCACGTCGTGGAGACGGTAATCCGTACGTATGCACAAGAGACAATATCATTTCCATAATGGTGTGGAATTGGATGGTATATTAGTTTTAAGGAGACATTAGCATGTTATTTTCATTATTTATATACATATTACTCATCATTATATCCATCCAAATGACATAGTGTTGAATAACAAATTACACCATGACATTGAGACGGTAAGCCATACGAACGCACGCATGGTGACATTATCATTCATAAGATGGATAGAATAATGAATATAGTTGTTCTATATTTATAATAACATTGAATTATATAGAATAAATTGTATTTATTATTTTAGAATGGAAATAACAATGAAAGAAGAAGTGGGAGAAGAAAAGAACTTGAAAGAGGGTGGTGAAATTATTACCACTTCTTCAAGTTCTTCCTTTTGATTTGATGAAAAGGACTCCTTAAGTTGGATTTATGTCTAAATTAAGGCCTATAGGATTAAGGTAGGAGAGTTTGGAGGATATTTGGGTAGTGTTTGGCCGAGCCAAATGGCTTTGGAAGTGTGAAATTAAGAGAAGGGAAACTTCCCTTTTATAAGAGGGGTGAGGGGCACCTTAGGAAAAGCTATAAATATAATATTATAATAAAATAATTTTCTGTTTTTAGTTGCTCCAAAATAGATTATATAAAGTATAATGTGGGGATGGGTCTAAAACCACTCAAAGAATATGTTTTAGACAGGTTTGGGTCACAATATTACCCTTAATGTTTAGATTTAACTCTCCGTTAAATAGTTTGACATTTACCATACCTCTTTGTATTTTTATATTATATGGTTAATAAACATACTATATACTTCCAATAGAACAAAATATGGTTCATTAATGAAATATATATTATTATATATGTTTTTGGCCGATCCTTATATTTTGAGGACCATTATATTAATTAATAATAGAATATTTGTTTTGAAAACTATTTTAGGTCAATTTTGACAATATTTGGTATTTGTTTTCTGTTAAAATAATAAATGCATTATTACTTCACAAAAAATACATTGAGTAAATCCAAACATGTAATATTCACCTATAAAATTCGTTTATGTCATAAAAACCATTAAATTAAATTTATTTTAATATTTATTATACGATTTATTTGATTTTTTCATTAATAAGGTAATTACTACATCATCATTGTTTCATTAATAAATTTAATTATTTAATCTCTAGAAATTTTAAATAAAATACCATTATGTAGGAAATATTTTTAGATTAATAATTAATATTTATAGTCGAATTTATCTTCTGTATAATCATATATTAAAAATAGTTTAGTTATTAATCTTTGATTTTAACTCTTTTAACTCTTCTTTAAATAAAATAATAATAAATGTATTAATCTAATCCAAGTGGACCTAAAGGATAATATTTTATTCCTAATGTTGTTTGTGGTCGAATTACACTTATCCAATAGAATTAGGACATGTGTTAGGGTAATAATAATATCATTTTTACCCTTAATTACCCTATTTACTTTTAATAGTGGTAAATAAAAGTAAACAGTTACTATTCACCAAAAGTTATTTTTAACTTATTGAACCACATTTTGCTTCTTGATATCAACTGGGTCTCTCAGATTTTCTAAATTCCACACACATAAGCGATAAAATTAAGTTTTATGTGAATTCGCAATTTTTCCTACGATGTAGGTAAAAGACGGTGAAAAGTTCAATAAAATTTTTATATATCTAAAATTATTATATACTGACTACAATAAATTACATTAAACTTATATAGGTATTATGTATCTATTTTTACCTTAAATAAATTTATATTATATATATAATTATTTAAATAAAATTTCGTTTTTAAACTATAACTTAGTGTTTTTCACTATTCATCAAAAATTGAATGTTTTCAGAAAAATACCCAAAATTTACCCTAAGATAATTTCGATATTCCTAATCCAAAAATGAAGTCCATTTTACCAAATTAAAAACATATAATTTTCATTTATTAATTTAAAATTAATTCCCATTGTTAAGACGAAGAGTCGTATTTTAAAGAAACAATATCTATCAAAAGATTGACAGTAGTTTGTGTCCAATATCAAAGTGAAATATCTTAAAATGGATAGTATATGATTAAATGGTAAAAATATAATCTATTTATACTTCCAAACCATTAAAATGTATAATTTAACACTATAAATCATTTTGATTAAAAAAGTTGTTTCCAGTTAAAATATAGTATTTTTCACTATTCACCCAAATATGAATGTTATCAGAAAAACACAAAAAATTTATTGAAACTAAATTCTTATGTCCCAATTCAAAAGAAGAGGTTTGTTTTGTCAAATTGAATATATAAAAGTTTCAAATATTGGATTTAAAAAGGGTTCACCATTAAAAGGTGGTAAAGGTGCATTTTTTTAAAATACTTCTTTTATCTGAAAAAAAATAAATTAGTTCTTAAATTATGTCATTGAAACTAATAATATGGATTCTAAAATATTAAGTATTATATATAGTTCAAAATTCAGTTAATAATATTCACAACCACCTTTAAATGTCTAGTTTGGTAAGTTGTGGTGCGCTTGAACTCGGTGTTGTGTGTAGTGCATGTTATTGAGTTACTTTGAAAAAGTAACATACTATGAAATCTTGGGGTGTTACATTATTCCCTCCTTCAATGAATTGAATCCTCACAATTTCAAATTGTTCTTCGAAACTAAAACGTTGAAAATAGAAAATACCATTGTGGGAAAACCCATATCGAAAATTGGGTTAATTAAATTTAGTCTTAATAAGAGTAAAAGGGGAATGAAAATGTCACCACCAAATTATGATATCGATTAGGGGAACATTGGTCTAAATTAGAGACACATAATTGGAAGAAAAACATAAATATTTATACGAAGTGATTGAGTACATCAATCACAAACAATGGTAGAATTGTGGGCCTCAAATACACCAATCTATGAAGATTTAAAATACCATCGGTTCAACAAAACATAAGGTATTGGGATAACACATTTTTGGTTATAAGATTCCTTACCTAAGGTTTAAGAATTTATTTCTTCATAGAATAAGAGAAGAAAAAAATGTATACTGGTCAAGTAGAGTTCTATCCTTTACCTAATTTCTACCACAAACACATCATTCACTCTAAAAGATAATAGAACATAAAAAAATATTATATTTTTCCTATTTGTATAGGGTTCAAAAAAATGAATTTATAATTCATATACCAGACCATAAAAAAACTACATTATTCAATCTAGTACATCACCTAGGTCAGTGATAGGTGATACACCGTTGTCTCCCTTCAGTTGCAGGTTTAAGTCTCGCGGCCTCGCCATACGTGACGGGTTGCTGCCCGACCTCTGGGTTTTCCTTTTTATGTAAATCAAAAAATAACCTTAACAATAGTATCCAATTTCAAACATAATCCATTACAGCCTTTAGAATTATCAAAAATACTTATATCCAAACTCTCAGTCCAAAATTTATAACAAATTTAAACATAATGAGGATTATTTTTTCCATGTAATAATATGTGAATGCCTTCATCATGTATTCTTTTACAACACCGCAACATCCTGAATTACCAAAATCAACCATCTCTTATTCCAAAAACACTACCTCATTATCAAGACCATATTGAGGATTACCATTCCTTCAATAATGTATTTTCCAAAAAGTGTAGCTTACTATTAAGTCACTTTTTGTAGAACCATATAATCTAAAATCCTCAATAAAATAGTACGGCAGAACAATCCTTATTTATCTCAAAAATTCATGTAACCAGTATACTATTGATACAACACTCAAATGAAATAACAACATAAGAACACTAGTCATTCATCTTCATCTGAGGTAGTATCATAACTTGATTATAATCCAATAACATAATTTTAGGTATACTCTTATGATTCGGAAATTGGTTTTCATAGTGTCCCTACTCCGTGCAGATGATGCATTGTACATTTGAAACCTTTTTCTTACCCTTAAAGTCATGTACTTGGTGTTCTTTTTCTCCACACTTATAACAAACTATCATTCCCTTCAGGAAAGTTCCAGGGTGTTTCTTCCCACAATTATTGCATATGGGAAAATTCGTCTTTTCCCTCTTCCCTTTATCCATCTTTCTCTCTTCCATCCTTTTCTTCTCTTGCTTCTCATAATAGTTATAGGACTCAGAGAATTATTTACTTATCTTATTAGCACATGATGCTATTTCGTCATATGTTGAGAATCATGGGAGACTATTTCAATTATTAATGTAAGCTTAATACCGTGAAAGGTATGATCCTTCTAACTCTTTGGATCATACATATTACTGGAGTTCACATTCCTTCTACTGGGTGCCATTTATATAAAATGGCATAAACTAAGTAAGTTTATGAATTGCATTGAATAATTCCAAACATGTAAAATACCTAACAAAAATTTAACAGTTTATGGATATAATCCATAAAAATATTCTCCTAGAGGAGGTATATATTGGTAGATCATTCATAATGATTTGTAAAGAAAATGAGAATTATCTGAAGCATATCCCCCGGGAGTGTCGTAACCAAGAGTGCAACAAGGGCCGTTGTGGTGCACCAATTCTCGTTCGAGTCATGCTCAAAGCGGTGTTTTTGCACATTACTCCTAGGTACATTTGTTCCAGATCCGCCTCTACCTGTATGTATCCAAAATGGGATTTATTTTCTTGGAAAACTCATAAAATCTCTATATTACCAAAATTCTAGGAAGTTCTTCTATACTAATCCTGAAAATTTATCTTAGTGTAATGTGATCCAATCAGAGTTTATCTAAATCTAGTTTCCAAGGTTATTTCTAATCTTCCTCTAATACCAACTGTAACTCCATGACCCCACTTACCCTATTTTAGTGCATTTTGTTATTACATTGGCATGATTACAAGGAATCAAGTCCCAAAAGATCGATCAGTTTAGCAGTCTTGGAAAATACATTTCATACATGGAAGTTACATTACACTTTATAAAATAAAACACAACATAATTGATCCATTCATAACGCCATTAATCCCTTATCATAACCGTGATTATGAATCATAATACACTTCTTGGAATCCTGAGAAAATTGAAACATAGAATGGGGTGAGCTCAGATGCTCTGTAAGGATAACAATATAGTGGACACTTTCATAAATAAGCATAAACATTTAAGGAAATGTATAAGAGTAAGAAAAGCCTTTATAAACATAAAATTCAGTATAATATGGAAAAGATACAATAAAATAATGCAATTTACTTATTCAAATGGATATTCTACTAGTCGAATAATCACATGCAATATTAATGGCCACTTCCAAGATGATGGAATGCATAATGCCAGACTATCATAACCACATTGTAAAGGCCTTGTGACAAGACAACAAATAAGATTTTTTCAAGGCCTTGTTCCATACATTAGTCTATCTCATGAGACCTACCGATGCATATAGGAGATATAGGGGGCTCGACTCGTCACTTACTAAGTCCAATGCATTCCTCATATGAAACGTTTTAAACAAAACATAAAAATTTGTGTTAAAACTGGCATACGAAATGTTGATACTTTACCCATAAACCATGAATGGTATAAAAATAACACATCCACAGTCAAACATATCACAAAACCATCGTCACAATATTGATGATTTGTATCATAATAAATCAACTTCAAAAAAGTTTAAAATCCATTAAAGGATTTTGACGTAGATGGAAATGATAAGTAAAACTCATTGAGAGAAATATCCCTTTTTCATGAAAACATTTAAAAGTTACAAAATTTAGAAAGGAAGAAATTTTAATACATTCTTGAATCAATGTGTCCCATACCACTTTGAAACATTTGAAAGTAATTAATATTTTGAAACATTCATGTCCATTTTAATAAATCCTTAAACCCATTTTGAAAACATGGATATTAATGAAGTTGGTTTTAACAACCAAATCTTTAAAACATTTGAAATGTTATTTTAGTAAAAATTATGTTAAAATAATCCATTTTAAAATAATTTTATGAATCATTAACATGGATAATAAATATTTCCCAGTAGATTCTTACGTAAAAACAACCTCGAATAGTAATGAGATTGGGAATTAACCCTTACCTTGAAATTTCCTTTAGTCGAGGGTACGTTTAACCTCCTGTATGAAGATAGTAGTATGTTATTAAATTATACCAGAACCCTATTAATATTTATGATATCATACATGATTCATTTATGACTTTATACTGCCCATTTAATAATAATATCCATGTTAAATTAACAATTCGGGCAATAATCGCTTTCTTTATCGTACTTGTTTTAACTTGTTTCTCTTGATTTTATCACTTAGAGCAAGATTTAATTACTTAAAAAATATAAAACATTATTTATATATCAAATTTATATATAGAATATAAGTATGTATAATATACATATATATGAAAAGAAAAACATTTTTTATGGAGACGGTAGTCCAAATGTATGCATAAATGTTGTTTCTGTTTTCATATCGTATTGAACGGAACTAAGTGAATAAGATGTATGTAAGTAAATATATATATATATATGTATATATGTTCAGTAGAATTACTATGTCATATATTTCATACTTATTAGTAATATATATTTTTATAATTTTCATTGAATGGTGAACGTGGAAATGAATCTCATTGCGTCGTGGAGATGGTAATCCGTACGTATGCACGAACGACAAAGTAATTTCCATAAAGTTGTGGAATTGAATTGTATATTAATTTTTTATAGACATTATAATGTTTTTTTTCATTATTTAAATAAATATTAATCATCATTATATCCATCCAAATAACCCAGTGTTGAATAACAAATTACACCACGACGTGGAGATAGTAAGTTGTACGTACGCACGAATGATGACATTATCATTAATAAGATGGATAGAATAATGAATATAGTTATGGAATATTTATAATAACATAAAATTACATAGAATATACTGGATTTATTATTTTAGAATGGAAATAACAATGAAATAAGAAGTGGAAGAAGAAAAGAACTTGAAAGAGGGTGGGGAAATTAATACCCCTTCTTCGGGTTCGTCCTTTTGATTTAATCAAAAGGGCTCCATAATATAGATTTATGACTAAATGAAGGCCTCTAGGATGAATTTAGGATAGCTGGGAGGATATTTGGGTAGATGTTGGCCGAGCCAAATGGCTTTGAAGGTGTGAAATTAAGAGAAGGGGGAGTGCCCTTTTATAAGAGGGGTGAGGGGAACCTTAGGAAAAGCTAGAAATATTGCATTATATTAAAATAATTTTAGGATAATAATGGCTCCAAAATGGATTATTTAAATGATATGGTGAGTATGGGTCGAAAACCACTCAACTAATAGGTTTTAGATAGGTTTGGGTCACTATATTAACCTTAACTTTTAGATTTAACTCTTAGTCAAATAGTTTGACATTTACCATGTCCCTTTGTATTTTTATATTATATGGTTAATAAACTAACTATATACTGAAAATAGAAAAATTTGGTTCATTAATGTCATATATATTACTATATATGTATTTTGGTCGATCCTTAGATTTTTTGGGCCATTATATCAATTAATAATATAATATTTGTTTTCAAAACTATTTTGTGTCAATTTTGACACTATTTTGTATTTGTTTTTTTTTTAAAATAATAACATCATAATTACTTCAAAAAAATACATTGAATCAATCCTAACATGTCATATTCACCTAGAAAATTTGTGTATGTCAAAAAACGTTGAAATTATATTTATTTTAATATTTATAATACCATTTATTTGATTCTTTCATTAATAAGGTAATCATTGTATCATCATTGTGTCATTAATAAATTTAACTATTTAATCTCTAAGAATTAAAAATAAAATAAAATTATGTAAGAAATATTTTTAAAAATCTAATTAATATTTATAGTCGAATTTATCTTATGTATAACCCTATATTAAAAATGGTTTAGTTATTAAACTTTGATTTTAACTCTTCTAACACTTCTTTAAATAAAATAATAATAAATGTCTTAGTATACTCAAAATGGACCTAAAATATCATATTTTATTCCTAATGTTTTTTTCGGTCAAATTACACTTATCCAATAGAATTATAACATGTGTTAGGTAATAATAATATCAATTTTACCCTTAATAACCCTATTTACGTTTAACAGTGGTAAATAAAAGTAGGAAGTTACTATTAAAAAAAATTATTTTTATCTTATTGAACCATATTTTACTCTTTGATATTAACCATGTGTCTCAGTTTTTTAAAATTCAACTCACAGAAGCGGTAAAATTATGTTTTATGTGAATTCGCAAATTCTCCTAGGATGTGGGTAAAAGACATGAAAAGATCAATAAAATATTTATATATCTAAAATTAGTATAAACTGATTCCAATGAATTAAATTGAACTTATATAGGTATTATTTATCTATTTTTACCTAAAATAAATTTAAATTTAATATATAATTATTTAAATAAAATTTAATTTTTAAACTATAACTTAGTGTTTTTCACTGTTCATCAAAAATAGAATTTTTTCAGAAAAATACCAAAATTTCACCGAAATCTAATTTCGATATTATGAATCCAAAATTGAAGTCCATTTTAGCAATTTAAAAACATAGAAGTTTAATTTATTAATTTAAAATTAATTCCCATTGTTAAGACCAAAATGCATATTTTTAAAAATCAATATCTGTCAAAAGATTGACACTTGTTTATGTCCAATCTCAAATATAAATTACTTAAAATGAATTGAATTGGATTAAATGGTAAATATATAATATATTTATACTTCCAACCCATTAAAATTTATAATTTAACACTATAAATTATTTTTATTAAAAAATTTGTTTTCAGTTAAAATATAGTATTTTTCACTATTCACCCTAATATGAAAGTTATTAGAAAAACGCAAAAAATTACTCAAACTAAATTATTATGTCCCAATTCAAAATAAGAAGTTTATTTATTCAAATTGAATATATAAAAGTTTCAAAAATCAGATTTAAAATTGGTTCACCATTAGAAGGTGGTAAAAGTTCATTTTTTTAAATATACTTCTTTAATGTGAAAAAAATCAATTAGTTCCCACATTATGTCTATGAAACTCCTAATATGGATTCTAATATTATAAGTATTATATATAGTTAAAAATTCCGTTAATACTATTCGTAACTGCCTTTTAACGGCTAGTTTGGTATGTTGTGGTGCGCTTGAACTCGGTGTTGCGTGTAGTGCAAGTTGTTGAATTACTTTGAAGAAATAATGTACTTTGAAATATTGGGGTGTTTTATTGGTATTCTCATATATTTTCATAGCTTAATGGGTGGAAATAGTTTGATATTTTAAAGGAATTTTTTTATTTGTAA
The DNA here is from genome assembly GCA_963277665.1 of Viscum album. Lineage (NCBI taxonomy): Eukaryota > Viridiplantae > Streptophyta > Magnoliopsida > Santalales > Viscaceae > Viscum > Viscum album. The sequence continues at coordinate 471,802,219 of OY728123.1, forward strand.
AACATACATTGTTGAAATTTAATGGTATGTTCTTAACCATACATGTGGTTAAACTCATATGTATATAAATAAAATATGGGGTGGAAATTTAGGGTTTTTTTCAAAATATGTTAATTCCATGTGCTTTTTTCATATCACATTATTATGTTATTATTAAATGAAAATGAATAGATATTTTTATATGATAATGATTATGTTATAAGTATAATATTTATTATCTCAAAATATTATTCAATTCTATGTGACCATTGATTTTATAATACATATCCCCAAGTCATTAAATATGTATAATAATTATTTTTATATGTTCTTTTTATTAGATATTACTACCATGTACATTTTTTCTTGTGCTATTAAGATCTAAAAATTTAATGACATTGCTAATCACTGCCAAATGAGTTGTCACGACCCGTACCCATGGGCCCGTTCCGTGACTACCCCAAGCCCGCCTTCCAAAGGCCAGGGGATAGCAACTAGCACCAAAGACATAAATCTCTAAACTGGAACCGAATTGCCTTTATAACATGAAAATACAGACAACATGGTATGATCTGGTAACGAAACACTAAAAAATCTTTATACAAAGTAGTGCTGAAAGGTAAAAAGTGTCCCGAAATATAAGCCCAACTGTAAAGTACAGTGATACGGAAAGTAAATGTAATTGAAAAGGGGAAAATGACTCCAGGATTTTCCACCGAGAAATCCTACCGGAATGGTAGGTACAGATAGCCTCCACAGCACTCCACATCTGTCAGTATCCTCCGTGTACCGTCACACTTTGTGTTCCACCTGCAGGTACTGTCCAGTCATGGTACACTCTGCGTCAGTCAGCGTTTTCCGTCATCTACATCCAACACAACAAGGAGTGGGAATAGTCCATGCAGAGGTGAGTATAACGATACTTATTAGGGACCCTGAGACCCTCAAGGTCTCATAAATCCAACAAGGATAAACCACAAAGAATGAAATCAACAGATAACCCTACTTAAGTATATGCCCATACATATACCTAATTTATTAAGTAATCCATCTCGATCATCAGGTAAACACAGAAGTTACTGACTCAGCTCATCCGGGATTTCTATTCACATTATCGAAACCACAGCTACAATAGAACTCCTCCCCTATCGAATACAGTGGGCATGCCGCGACACCAAGGTGCTTCCCACTAACCTTGGACTACTGAGGTACTCTTCCGGTTGAGTACCGTTGGTCTGTTGCATCACCAAGGCGCTCCCCACTGTGGGTCTGCCGCATCACCAAGGCACTCCCCCTCATAGCCTGTTGAGATACTCTTCCTATCGAGTACTGTGGGTCTATCGCGACACCAAGTCGCACCTCACTGTGGGTCATCCATGACACCTAGGCGCTCCCCATTGGTCTAGTCGAGTCACTCTGAGTCGAAACGGTCAGCATTTGTCAAGTCTCAGCCAGCTACTAGGTCTCCGCACTTTACTCACTCATCTCCAGGAGGATCAATTCGAAGAGCTACTAGTTGATACAGAAACTATCAAGAAGTCTCATGTAGATGTATCTCAATGGTCTGCAATGTTATTGGGGTCTCAACGCACCAGATGGCATGTCAATCACACGCCCAGTCAGTGAGTTATAAGCCTTTTAGTCTTGGGGTCCCGGTTGAATTCGTGCACGATCCAACCTTATCGTATCTCAACATTAACATGAACACCAGTGGGGGTATACTCAAAGGGACTGTCATGCTCGATGATTACCAGTTCCACTGACGGTTCGTCAAACGGTCGTTCGGTGCCAATAATATGGCCAAAGAAAGTAAAGGGTCAGTAGTGGGCCCGGGCTTGGTACGACCTGGTCTGGTCCGACCCATTCTGGGTCATCCCAGACATACCAGTTCAGTCTGGCCCAACCCATTGGTCGGGCCAGCCCGTTAGGATCGGCCCATCCCTCTAGGCCTAGCCCTGCCAGCCGCGTGGGCGGTTTGGCCTGGCCATGGGGCTTGTTCGTCCCAGAGTGCTACGAAGGTGCGGAGGGCCAGCTTGGCCTATCTGGCTGAGATTGGTTCGGCCCAGAGCTCCGCGAGGAGCACATCTTGAGAGGCATGAGGAAATCGGGGCCCACAGGCTGGTGCAGTTCAGCCGGGTGCATGAGAGGTGGTCGGGCTGGGCATGACCATCCTGGTAGGCAGCAGGCCAGGCCGGTCGGCGGGCCGGCGGCCGAGTAGGCTGGAAAGCAGTCGATAGGCAGCCGGGCAAGGCACGTCCAGGCCGACAGGTGGCCAGGCCGGGCTCCAGGCGGGCGGGAAGGGCACCAAGCGGGTCGGCCTGAGGCCTGGAAGGCCGAAAGGTAGCCGGGAGGCGGCCGGGCAGGCCGACGGGCAGCTAGGGGGCAGCCGGGTAGGGCGCGTCCTCGCAGGAAGCTGATGAAGCAGGGTGCCAGGCAGGCCGGCATGCGGCTGGGTAGTCCAACATACGGTCGGAAGGTGGCCGGGTAAGATGGCGGGGAGCGGGCCGGATCGGAGTGGCAGCTCGGCTCTATGAGCTGTGCGACCGGCGAGGCTCGGTTGGGGCCGGTGCGGGACGCCGTGAGGATGGCGTGGATCACGGAGGCCGCAAGTAGCACAACCTTTTTCTTTTTCGCCTTCGTCACCTCATTGCTTCATCGCCATGCCAATGGATATCACAAAAGAGATCGATGGAGGGACTCAGACCACGTTAGTTTGGCCCGCACCCTCCATGATTAGGGTGATAATAGTTAGTTCATCAAGATATGAGAATGATGAAAAGGAACTTTCCCGTCAAAGGAAACATATCCTCGTTCTTTGTTTTGAATGAAAATAAGAACATGGAACATAAAAGAAAACAACCCCGGCCTTTGTTCGTTGATCGCTAATGAAGTCACGGGAAGAAGACGAAGGTGTTCGTTATTTTTCACGTCCGTCGCACACTTCAAATCCTGAGCTTTTGCAATAGCTTGTTGATGACGATTCGGAGGGAAGGTCGGTTAAAGAATTCAAACATCGATAGAAGCGCTGAGGAATAAGTCGAAGAAGGTCAGCATTTTTCTTAGTCGAAGGCATTCTTCATTGGGTGCTTTCTCCCAATAATCATCCTCTCAAAGCTGCCACCAAAATGAAAAATACCAACCAAAATAATAAAATATTGTGTTCATCTATTATTTTATTTGATGGCACAAAAATTCAAAATGGTGAATTAATTAACTTGTCTCCCCCTTAATTGATGTGGAGGATTTAGCAGCATTAAATTATGGGAGTTGAAACTAATAACGGTGTGGGGGGGTGAGACTGTCCCTCATTAATGAGGGGAGTTGAGAGGTTTTCCACTTCCACCATTAATAGGGGGATTAGTCTCATGTGATCCCCACATCGTAACCTATCACGGGCGGATAGGTTCAGGTGGGACCCACAACCAAAACCTCTCATGGGAGGTTAACGTGTGGTGTTCCTACCTCCAACTTCCATGAGGATGTTTTAACCAACAAATAAGAGCTAATCCACACAATTTATTTTTATTTAATTAATTCTATAGAAACTCAAAAACTATCTTTTAACTTCGACCCACTATTGTCAAGGTGATTGTCTTCTTAATAGAATATCGGCGCAGTGAGTTCAATGTTGTCCTAGGGTTTCAATTTCGATAACCGGTTCAAAAGTTAAAAAACTTGCTCGTACGTTTACTGGACGTTGCCAAACAAACATTTAGAAATTCATTCCAGGCACACCGGGCCTCAGAATCATGAACCATCAATTTTCGCGAACTCGTAAAATTACAATGTATTTAAGAAAGAATTTTCCACAGAATTTTTGGGTCTTTACAGTATCCCCACCTCAGGGATTTACTTCCCAATAAGCTACTACTAGAACTAATGGAACAAGTGGGGATATTGAGCATGCTTCTGGGCCTCCCACTCCCATGTTCCCACTTAGAGGTTCTCGTGCTGCCAGCGAATGCGCTCAAAAGGTATCGATAATCCATGTAAGACCTGCTTCTGTCGATCCTCAATCTCCACTGTAACCTTCGTTAATTTTTCCCCATCATCGACGTCCAGCTCTCCATGGTCGATGATGTGGGAAGGGTCATGCACGTATCGCCTCAGGTGAGATACATGGAAGACATCGTGCACTCGGTGCAACTGAGGTGGAAGAGCTAAGAGGTATTCCACCTCTCTAACTCTGATGAGGACCTAGAAAGGTATGAAGAATCTTAGATATAACTTGCTGCCAAAACAAAATCTCCCTAAACTTCATCGAGGTGAGACCCCTTGAAATTCGTGGTCGATATCCTCGAACTCAAGAGGTCCTCATCTCCGGTCAGCATTTACATCTGTCTGCTCTGTGCAATCTTAATCCTCTCTTGGATGATTTGCAACTTCTCTATGGTATCTCTAACCATATCTAGTCTCAATATTGCTGACTCCCCATAGTCAGTCCATAACAAGTGTGATATGCAAGGTCGCCTTTATAACGCCTCAAAAGGTGTCATCCCTATGGTTGAGTTATAGTAGTTCTTATATGAAAACTCCACCAAAGGTAAATGATCCTCCCAACTATGACCAAAGTCGAGGACACAAGCACAAAATATATCCTCTAGGGGATAAATGGTCCGCTCATCCTGACCATCCGTCTAAGGATGGAATCCGGTGCTCAGATGAAGCTATATCCTGAAAGCCTCCTAAAACTGCTTCCATAGCCAGGAAGTAAACTGGGACTCATGATCATAGACAAAAGAAGAACGTAGTCTGTGAAAACGCACAATCCCTTGCACACAGAGGCATCCCAAGCTCTCTAATGAACCCTGATAACTGATCGGTAGGAATTTGGCCGACTTGGTGAGTCGATCAATGATCACCCAAATCAATTCGGGACCCCTAGATGCACGTGGAATTCCTGTCACAAATTCCATGGATATCCCATCCCACTACCAATCTGGGACCTCTAAAGGCAGAACCAAGCCTGTTGGTACCTGGTTCTCTGCCTTCACCTACTGAAAAGTGAGGCATAGAGAGACAAAATCTGCTACTGCCTTCTTCATACATGGCCACCAGTGCTATCGTCGAAGGTCCTGGAAAATCATTACCACTCATAGATGTACCACTAAAGGGGTTGTGTGTAAATCCCTAAACACTTCCTCCTGAAGTGACACTGGTACCAAAGTACATCCAATAAAGAGGATTATGTGCTCCCAACCTTCAGAAAATCCATCAGGTGCCTGCCCTATGGATATTCGGGCACGTCGTGTCTCGCAGTCAGCATCCCCATTTTTTGCCTCCCTGACTCACTGATGAAGTGGGGGAGAGACTGTAAGGGACTGAAGGAATGCTGCTCCATCTCTATACACAATGGATATCTAAAAAGAATTCGGCTACTCCGTCGCCTCACCTGGCAGTTGTATACCATATCTCATGCTGAGTGAAACTACTACAACGTTCCCTTTCCCATGAGTATAGAATATCTTGATGTCATAGTCCGGGAGGAACTCAAGACATCGTCGTTTTCTTAGGTTTATGTCCTTCTTGGAGAATAAATACTTGAGATTATTGTGATCAGAGTACATGGTAAAATGCTCACCAATCAGATACTGTCACCACATCTTCAAAGAGAATACTACTTCTTCTAACTCCAGATCATGGGTTGCATAGTTCTGATCATGTTGTCTCATCTATCGAGAACCATATGCGATATCTACTCTCTCCTTCATTAGGACACACCCGAGTCCGGTCCCTGATGCATCGCAGTAGACTACGTACCCTACAACTTCCTCTAGATGCCTCAATATGGAGGCACTCGTCATCCTCTTCCTCAGCTCCTGAAAGCTCTGATGGCATCTCTCTGACCATATGAAGGGTTCCCCCTTCTTCGTCAAGGATGATTGTGGTGCTACAACTCTAGAGAAGTCTGGAATGAATCTCCAGTAGTATCCATCAAATCCCAGGAAACTTCGTACCTCCATCAAACTTATGGGTGGCTCCCCAGCAAGTACTTCCTCAATCTTCGCTGGATCTACTACAACTCCAACCTCCGAGATGACATGTCCCAAAAAGTGATCCTCTAGGATCCAAAACTATCACTTTGAGAGCTTACTATAAAGTTGGTTCTCTCAGATTGTGTCCATTACTAACTGCAAATGGTAGGCTTTCTCCTCCTCAGAAGTCGTGTAGATCAGAATGTCGTCAATAAAGACTACAACAAAGTGATCTAGGTATGGATGGAAGATCATGTTCAGGAGTTCCATGAATACTTCTGGAGCGTCGGTTATGCCAAAAGGTATAATCAAGAATTTGTAGTGGTTGTACCGAAATCTTAAGGTCATCTTATGAAAATCCTCATCTCGAAAATTAAGATGTTGATATCCCGATCTGATGTCTATCTTCGAGAACCATCGTTCCCCCTTTAGTTGATCAAAGATGTCATCAATCCTCGAAAGGGGGTACTTGTTCTTCACGGTCACCTAGTTTAGGTGACAGTAGTCGACAAAACGCCTCAAGCTCCCATCCGCCTTCTTGGCGAACCAAATCGGGGATGCCCAGGGAGAAACATTGGTCCAGATGAATCCCTTATCTTGCAAGTCCTCTAGATATACCCGCAACTCGTGAAGCTCCATGGGAGAAATCCGATACGCTGGTGCAGATTCTGGTGCAGTCCTAGGGTACAATTCATTAAATAATTCCACCTCTATCTGAGGAGATAGACCTGGTACAACATTAGGGAAAACATCTGCATACTACTCCACCACAACAGGATAGATAAGACTCTACACATCAACTGCTCTGAGGGCAAGGTTGGCCAACATATGAGTGATCGGATGCACCCTCCTCCGAGTAAGTCTGTCATGTGCTGCAAAGGATCCCTTCTCGCTGGTGAATGTAAACCTGGTCCCATCCATGCAAACACACCACACTTTGTGCGTAATACAATTATTCTATGCATGGACTGTAGATAACCATTCCATACCCAAGATGACATCATAAGGCCTCGACGCTGCTACGAGGATATCCCAGTTGAAGCTCTCGCCTCCTAGAGTAAGCTCACAATACTAGCACCAATGTTTAATCATTGTGTCTTCTCCCGTAGGAGTCTCTAGCCTTATAGATCGAGCCAACGGCTCCATCAGAATCGCTGAGCTCCGAATGAGGTCAGTGTCAACGAAAGTGTGACTAACACCTGTGTCTATAAGAACTACAACTAAGGTGTAATAGACATAGACCGTAACATGAATCAACTCCGAAGCTCCATGATCATATTCCTTAGCTTCCTAGAGCTGAGATCTCGCATGTCCACCTGCTCCCTACGGTCGGGGTGGACATCCTAGTGGTGGTGGCGGTAACACCTTGAAACGTCTCCCACCGCCAGCTGTATGACAAACTTCTCAACCATGTTAGCCTGCACCCTGTAGACCACCTTCATTGAATCTCTGCCTCTGCCTGGGAGGTCCCTCAACTGTCTGCTTATGATCTGATCAGCGGGTCGGACACTCACGAGCCATGTGACCCTGGCCACCGCATGAGAATCAATTCCCGCTCCTGGCATGTATGTCTCTACCCCGGGTGCCCTGCATAACTGATTCTGAGTCATGCGCTCGTCCACCTGTGGGTCTGGTCCTCTTGGGCCTCTGCAACATCTATCTACTTCCAGCTGCAAAAGACTCTCCTGCATGTTGCCTAGTGGTGGGTCCCACTACTGGAGACTACTCAGCAAGGAAACTCTCCACTAAGAGGGCTCTCTCCAACAACCTTGCATGTGTCTGGATGCTAAGGGAGATCATCGAAGCCCAAATATCTTTCCTGATCCCCTACTCGAAGGTCTGAGACCTGAAGAATGGGTCCCATACTATATCTGTGGAGTAGCGTGAGAGGTCGGTGAACCTCGCTGAGTACTGTGCCACCATCATGTAGCCCTACTGCATGTGAAGTAGCAACTGTATCCGCACTGCATGAAGGGTGGTTGGGACAAACTCTTCCCGAAATAGGATCTCGATGTCTACCTAGTGTAGTGTTTCCTCGTCATGCACTTGGAAAATCAAGCTCCACCATCTGCCTGCTGCTGCTTGTAGAAGGCTAGCAGTAAGAATCACCATAATGTCGGCTGGTGTCCCTACTAGTCAGAAAACTATCACGATGGCCTCCAGCCAATCCTCAGCCTCCTGTGGGTCCATCTCTCCCTATAACCTGGGTGGCCTCTAGAGATGGAACTCCTACAACACGCTCATGCATCGTGCATCATCTACTCATAGGGATGGTGGCATCGGTGGCCAAATGGGAAGTGGTACCGCTGGTGCCTTCGCTGGAAAATGTCCATGTACAGAGGCCTCGTCACTCGGTGGGATATCTGTGCGTACAACTCTCAGGGCTCTAGCTGTTAGTCTGTGGGGAGGCATCCTGAATGAAATATATGTGACACGGTCAATGATTATACCTAGTGAGTAGACCTGGTTGAGTTTACTTAAAGAAAAATTTTGAAAACTCCCACACAATCAGTGTTTTCATACACTGACTCAGAAATCAGTAGACAGGGTCCTGGTGTATGGATACGCCAGCCACCACACTAACACTGGATTCCATGATCTGAAAACCACACTCAGTACCCGTAACACTATTTCTTCACAGAAAAGATCAGAGTCATGTGTTCTGCGGTAGAACCAACTCCTCTAATACCGATGTGTCACAACCCGTCCCATGGGGCCCATGTTGTGACTACCCTGAGCCGTCCTCCCATAGGCCAAGGGCTGGAGGCTAGCACCAATGGCATAAATCCCTATACTAGGAAGGCATTGCCTTTATACCTTGAAAACACACACAATAGGGTATGAGCTGGAAACAAAACATTAAAAAAACTATATAAAAAAGGAGTGTTGAAAGGTAAAAAGGGGCTGGAAATACAAGCCCAGCTGTAACGTAAAAAGAAACTAAAATTAAAAGTACAGGAAAATGGGAAAATGGCTCCTGGATCATCCACCGGGAAATCCTACCTGAAGGGTAGGTACATATATCCTCCACAGCACTCCGTGTCTGTATGTCTCCTCCATGTACCGTCACACCGTCTAGTCCAACTCTGGTAACCATCCAGTCCATGTACACTGAGCCTCAGTCAGCGTTGTCTATCATCTGCATCCAACACAACGAGGTGCGGGAATATCCCATGTAGGGCTGAGTATAATGATACTCCGTAGGGACCCCGAGACCCTCAAGTTCTCACAAATCCAACAAAGATAAACCAAAAATTATAAAATCAACAGATAACCCTACTTAGGTATATACCCACATATATACCTAATCTATTAAGTAATCAATATCAATCATGAGGTAAACACAAATTTTATTTACATAGTCCAACCAGGATATTTATTCACATTATCGAAACCACAGCTGCTAGAGAAGTCCTCCTCCGTCGAGTATAGTGGGCATGCTGCGACACTAATGTGCTTCCCATTATCCTTGGACTGTTGAGGTACTTCTCTTGTCGAGTACCGTGGGTCTGCTGCATCACCAAGGCGCTCCCCACCATGGGTCTTCCACGTCACGAAGGCCCCCCCTCGTAGCCTGCTGAAGTACTCCTTCTATCGAGTACAGTGGGTCTTCCGCGACACCAAGGTGCTCCACACTGGGCTATTCGAGTCACTATGTGTCGAATCGGTCAGCAGTCATCAGGTCTCAGTGAGCTACTGGGTCTCTGCACTCAACTCGCTCATATCCAGGAGGATCCTTTCCATGAGCTACTATTTGATACTCCAATTGTCACGAAGTCCAATGTAGAAGTATCTCAATGGTTCTCAATGTCATAGGGGTCTCAACACAATAGACTGCGCGTCAATCAGACGCCTGGTCAGTGAGTCATTAGCCATTTAGTAATAGGGGGCTGGTGGGATTCGTGCATGATCCAACCTGACTGTATTTGAAATTTACCCCGAACTCCTGTGTGGTAAGCTCGAAGGGACCATTGCGCTCAAAGAATAACAGTGCCGCTAATGGTTCGTCAAATAGTCATCCAGTGCCAAAGATATGGCCAAAGAAAGTAAAGGGTCGGTAGTGGGCCCGGGTCCGGTCTGACCCATTCAGAACAGTTGGGCCTGGCCCGACCCATTGGGCTAGCCAACGTGTTAGGTTCAGCTCAGCCCACTCGACCCAGCCCAATAAGCCACTTTGGTAGTTCGGCCCAAGCTTGGGGTCGATTGGAACCGGAGCACCGTGAAGCTGGGGATAGTCGACTCGACCTGGATGGCTGATACCGGTTCGACTGGGTAGGGTGCCAGGCGGGCCGGTGGGCAGCTGGGAAGGGCATCGGGCAGGCCGGAGGGCGGCCGAGCAGGCTGGCAGGTGGCAGGGAGGCGGCCAGGTAGGGCGTGGTGAGGTCAGAAGGTGTCCAGGTAGGGCGCTAGGCGCGCCGGTGGGTTGTCGGGAAGGCCGAAAGGCAGCGGGGAGGCGGCAGGGCCGGTCGACGGGCGGCCGAGAGGCGGCTGAGCAGGCAGGCGGGCAATTGGGCAGGGCAGATCCAGGCCGGTAGGCAGCCGAACATGGCACTAGGCATGCCAATTGGTGGCCAGGCAGGCCGGCAGGCGGCCGGGAGGTGGTCGGGCAGCCGACTGGGTGCAGCAAGCATGGGGTGGGGACGAGTTCTAGCAAGCGGCGCGGTCGGCGGGGCGCAGCCAGGGCTGGTGTATGACGCCGCAGGGGTGGTGCGGATCACGGAGGCCGCAGGTAGAACGACCTTTGTCTTTTCCACCTTCGTCGCCTCGTTTCTTCATCTCCATGCCAAAGGATATCACAAAATACATCGACGGAGGGATTCGGGCCATGTTAGTCTGGCACGCACCCTCCGCAATTAGGGTGATAATAATCAGTTCATCAAGGTAGGATAATGATGTAAAACAACTCACCCGTGAAAGGAAACATATCCTCATTCTTCGTTTTGAAAGAAAATAAGAACATGTAACATAAAAAAACAACCCCTACCTTTGTTCGTTGATCACCGATGAAGTCGCGGGAAGAAGACGAAGGTGATCGTCATTCATCGCTTTCGCCGCACACTTCCAATCCTGAGCTCATACATCGGCTCGTTAATGACGATGCACAGGGAAGGTCAGTTGAAGACGTCCCACGTCGGTAGAAGCATAGAGGAAGAAGTCGAAGAAGGTCGGCGTTCTTCGCAGTCTTAGGCGTTTTTCGTTGGAAGCTTTCTCCCAATAATCCTCCCCTCAAAGCTGCCACCAAAAAGAACAATGGAAACCAAAATAATAATAAATTGTATTAATATATTATTTAACTGGTTGGCACAAAATTCAAAATTGTGAATTAATTAACGTTTCTCCCCCTTAATTAATGTGGAAGATTTGGAACCATTAAATTATGGGAGTTGGCACCAATAAAGAATGTGGTGTGTGAGACTCTCCCTCATTAATGAGGGGAGTTGAAAGGTTTTCCACTCCTACCATTAATAGGGGGTTTAGTCCTGTGTGGTCCCCACGTCGTAACCACTAGAGGTAGGTTAGGTTCAGGTGGGCCCCACCACAATAACCTCTCATGGGAGGTTAAGGTGTGGTGTTCCCACCTCCAACTTCCATGAGGATGTTTTAACCAAAAATAAAAATTAATCCACACACTTTATTTTTATTTAATTCATTATCTAAAAACCCAAAACTATCTTTTAACCTCGACCCACTACCGTCGAGCTGAAAGTATTCTTAAATGAATACAAGAACTGCGAGTTCAATGATGTCCTCAGATTTCAATTCCGAGCACCGTTTCAAAAGTTAAAAACATGCTCGTACATTTACTGAACATACCTGAACAAAACCTCAGAAATTGATTCTAGGCACACCGGGCATCAGAATCATGCACTGTCAATTTTATGGGACTTGTAAAATTACCATGTATTTATGAAATAATTTTCCACCGAATTTACATGCCTTTACATGAGTACTGGAAATTTTATATTAGAGAAATATCTGAAGCACAAGTATTATATTTTCTAGAAAGGGATGAAAGGAGAAACATTTCTACATGGGGATTATGAACCTATTTCAGAAAAGTCACTTGGCTTTGAGGAAATAAAATGAATCTGTTATGAGTAGTCTATTATATTTTCACTATCACGCAAATCCATTCTGACTAACACACCAGATTTGACTTATGCTTCCAAAAAAAACATTTATCACGTAAAGGCTTCCATATGAGCCCTATCAATAAGGTGGCTCATCGATCTGAAGAAAAATATTGTAAGATCAATAAAAATGGTGTTATGATTATTTTAATTTGAATGGATGATGATATCTTTATGAATATTCTATTGATCATGTAATATCTTGAGGGATATACTGGAAAAATCATCCAATCTCTACATGACATGTTACCTTCATAATGTGGAGGACATAAATCAAGTATTCATGATCATGTTACGTACTTATACAAAATTTATGAGAGGACAACATTATAATTATAAAATATATACTGGAAGATTTTGTTGCTTCACACCAAGGTAGTTATGATGATACTCATTTGAAGGGATCAAGACAAGCCCTCTTGATCTTGCAACGGAGCCTAGACATGTTAGCCAGAACTTGTGAAGGACCATTGATAGGTCAATCTTATTATGTTAATTCACATTGGTATTCCATGGGATCAAATAAAATTTATAATTACTGAGTTATTATATAGTATCTTTTTATCATGTACCATAAGGATGACATAATAGATGACCTATGGAATGTGTATACAAAAGAAATGATACAATTATCCCTCCACCACAGAAAACCCACATATGATATTTACGTTCCATTAAATGAGGTGTTGGCTCGGGGTGGTGATGCCAATAAATCCCCCCCATAAAAAACATGGAAGGGTTGATGTGGGAGAAACATTCTCAGAGTGGGAAAACAATCAATTGAAAAACACATCCACTTGGTAAACCAAAGGAACAACATAATAGATTACATTGTATATCTATACACATCATGTGATTACTCCATTGATAATGTTACGGAAGTTTTTTATCCTATAAATTCCACATGAATGAGTGTCTTCATATCAGCTACAAGGAACAATTATTCAATAGTCTTGTGTGTGATGAACATTGATGACTTTTTGAAATAAAATATAAAAATGAATAAATATTCATGCGAAAAATAGAGATGTTGAATTTTAATTCAAACTGTCATGTACTCCATGTGATCTTCTCACCATTCATGAAATGTACATTGTACATGATATCCATGTCTTGTTATTTCCTATTATCATGTGAGCTAGATCATGCGATGGAATCAAGACATGTCATGTAGGTAACACAACACCCTCTAGAAAAATCAATCTGATCATGCGATGGTTGTTGGACTTGTCATGCATGTTTTTGACACCCTCTAGAAATTCTAGTCATATCATGTGATGACTTCCATACATGTCTAATTTTTCAAGTGATAGCCTCCAAAATAGTTATAATTATGATGCAAAGACAGCTTGGCATGTCCATATGATTACCATGACATGTCAAGATGAAATCCCTAGACATTTCATCATTTTATAGTATGAATACTCAGGAATATTCCCTCAAAATGTTAGAACCCCATATAATGAGTCTTTGGCAGATAGTTCGCCCATGATTTGGGATGTTTCAATAATATTTTGAGAATTTGAAATCATAGTGATATCTTCATACAACACATAGTCCCACTCTCTATTGTTTATAGAATGAGGTCTAGATTTTATTTAAGGGAATCCACCATAGTCCATGTCCCCCTATATCCTAAAATATTTACGTCATCAGACCCTATCTCTCCAAAGAGTCTATATTCTATCATTTACCATTAGTGTATAAAAAATGGGATCATACATGGGAATACAATAAATTTTATGTCCATGATATTTAATTTACTCTAATTCATAGGTCCCATACTCTGTGGTTCCATCATTCTTCCTCATCCATTAGTGGATTGAGAAACTAAACGAACTATGAGGACTCTGATTCTGGCTGCAATTAGGGTACATAGGACACATTCTTATGTTCAATATACATATCAAACACTACATCAGGGGTTCCCTAATTCATATTTTCTTTATCCATGTGATGTTACAATGATTACATGTTATCGCTTGTTTATCACATGACGCTTTAGTCACATGAGCCGATAAATTTTCCACAATCATGTCACTGTCATTATAAATCCACCTAATATAAGGAACAATAATATGTAATCCCACTTAAAATAAATGATTAAGAGGCCTACATTTATGGGAATCAACCATGGTATATGTTCAAAGGTATTCCCATATTAGTAAACTCTTTGGACATAACCATAATGGGTACTAATAAAATATCCCCCCATCCTCTGGTAGATGGAATACTAAATTATAAGGAATATGGTTCATATTATAAGTAGGGTTTGTTGGTAAGCTTATGATGGATCGATCCTTATACTAGGTGACTATTGTTTCCAACATACATCCATTCTATATGACATTAAACTACCCAATACAGTCTTCAATGAACTATGTGGGATTTGATTCCCTATCTCACATGGAAATTTGGATGCCTCTTATAGGTTCATTCACATAACCAAAATAAGAATATCCTTCATTTATAGTAGTAAACATAAAATTTATTTTTTATATGTCTAGAAAACCAATGAATCAACCCATTATAATGAAATAATAAAAACCTAATGGAGAAAATCAAATACATAGAAATGTATCTTTAATATAACCAACTTTATATATAAAAATACTCAACAGCCAATCATTTTCATAGGCTGACCAATACTATATTAGTATTTTTTATATATTCATGAACTAATATTACATCTATAATAGATTCTTAGAGTATCTAATAATTCTCCCTAAAAGGGTTTGATTATCCTGCCCTAACATCATCATGACCAAAATGATTTCCTAAGAAACGTTGTGTTTGAAACCAAAAATAACTTTTTGCCTTTGGAATGTACATATACACCTTTTTGGGGATATCAAATCCATAAGGAATTTCCAGGTTATATGAAAATTGTGAACATTAATTGAATAATTTTGAAACAAGACTCAACCCCCCCCCCCCCGAATCATTCATCATCCCATGGTTTATTAGCTGCAAAGATAGTGAACTGTATGTAAATTTTGTAATAAGGACCTAATGTGACATCTTTTAAATATGATAGACTTATCATATGTTACAAAGGTAGGATTATCCCAATTCCAATTGATCCATTATTATGATCTACCTTAAAATGAAACAATAATGGTTAACCCAATATAAATATATCAGAAAAATAATAAAATTTACTGACCATGCATTGGGCTATTTTGTTTTTCATCTCCTAAAAACGAATTATTTAATTACTTATGTGAAATAATTTAAAAATATATGATGGTTTACATAATTATTATATTCTCACCATGATAATTCCATGTATGAAAAATGACAAAAATGACAAAAATAATAAACAATTGGGTTACCCGTGTATAGCTAAATAAGCATTATTCAAACGTGTGATGATGCACTGATTGGTGACCTTGTTACTTATTTTATTCTATAATATGAAATATTCTCTCAGAAATAATCCCTTGTCTTAAATCCTATATTCATCAATCAAGTTTTCTGGAACTATATATATGTCATTATCGTCTATCAGTACCAACCAAAATCACTCACCTGACGCCTTATGATATGGTTTCAAAAATCATGATCCAAGAATAACACCACAACAGTATGATCCAGACTCTTGAAGCTGCACATAATAGTACCCATAAATTGAATATGATATTTCCATTTCATTCATGGTAATATTAAATGAAACCAATGTCCCAATTCCCCCCATCCTCTAGTAAGAACCCGATTCTTTCATTGAGGTATGGATCTTTAAATTTCAGTTTATACATAAGAAAATGAAGGAAGGGAGGTCAAGGTCTAGCTTCAGGCCTATTACATGACATGATTGGGAATGACTTGTTTAGTATTTATAGTTACACATCATGTATGTTCGGCTACACGCCATGTAATCCTGGTACATGACCATGTAATGGTCTGGCCAGAAACTGTACAGACATGGTCTATAGTATAATGTAAAAACTATGAACTTTTTTTATTGATTATATCAATTGTCGGTGTCACATTTCATTAGATGGATATGAGGCCTTCCCCATTACGGGAATATCAGCACTGGAAGGTATTTCCCCCCATGAATCTATGTCCGAACATCATATCAAATGTATTTGGATGAGTTTGAACCCAATTGGTAAGACCTCGATTCTTCTTGATCCATTCTCCATGATTTTGTTCTCTTAATAATGTTATTTATAGTTCATATATCAAAATTATATTGAGGATATAAATTGTTAATTCTTGAATTGGAGGTAAAGCTTGGACGAGGAGAGTCATACTACGATGAGGTAGGTTGTCTTGTGCCTTTCGCTCAATGTCGAGTATTTTCTATGATCCAAATGGACAATTTCCAATTTTTTGGGTGTAACCCTAAATGAAAATTTACCCTTGTTGTTACTTAATTATGATTAGGTCATGAATTAAATTAATATAAGAATGTTTTTTATGGTAGTTTTGATTAAGGACCACCCATTGGGGGCATTCCCTTGGGATGAACGTTTATAGTTTTTTGGTCAAGGTTTCCTATGAAGTGTGCCTTTTTTCCCTTATTGGGTTATAATGTATAAATTTAAATTTTAATGGAATAAAAATTTTGTTAAATTTTGATTTATTTGATTATTGTCTTTGGGATTAGCGATTACCCATCTTCCCCATTATATACCAATTATTGTTTAGGCCTTATGATAGTTCAATTCAAATGTTCCTTGATATGTATGATGACCATAGGGGTTGTTATATGTTAAACATGTTATATTCTAATTTAGATGTTTTTTTATAAATATGAAATACTAATATACTAAGCTTGACCCTGATTGATTTTTTATGCCTGTTGGAGAGGATTTGTAATACATGTGGGTGAGGATTTGTTATGCTTGTGGAAAAGGATTATTTATGCCTATAGGAGAGGATTTGGTTAACCCTATGGGGATGATTTTTCTATGACCATGGATATGATGTGGATTTGAATATTGAAATGGAATGAATTATCATCAATCTTCTATAAAAAATCACATGCTTGGGTTCAGTCATCAATTTATTTGTTTAGATAGCCTTCTGAGGTGTCTGTTTAGTATTACATATATAAGGGATGGACGAGCTTAGGTCAAATATTTAGACTTATATAATTCAATGTAATTGAATGCATGAACAGAACATAATGAATAAAAATGGAAAACATGACTTTTAGGATTGTTTACTTTTCAGTGCTTCATAGTAAACTTCTTTTCCTTTTTGTATAGTACGTGTTCCATATGCTCATTGATAGATAGGTACAGATCATGGGTGTCTGTCTATGGAGGTTATTTATCAAACCATGTTTGGATCATAATTTTGGAAAAATAATATAATATTTTTTCTTTTGTCGATAATGTAAAGATTCGTTCGATAGGTACTTGAAATGTTGTTTAGAATAAGGAGAGCATGAGACCAATTCGTGGCTTCTGATGCTTCGTAGTTTCCTTTGTTTTCTTTTTTTACTTTGTAATTTATATTTTGGATTCCTATAGTGTTCCTTTTTTATATTCCTTCTTAGAACATCTTACATGATGCGTCATCGTTTGTATTGAGTGAAACTTGGTTATTTACCTTATTAGTCTTCCATTATTTATTTTAGTTATACATTATTTACTGCTTCATCTATTGTATATTATTATTCCTCTTTTTTAAACTATACCAATTAGGGAATTGTTTCCCTGCTATCATTCCCTAGGCTCTAAATTCCGGTCAGTACTCTCTAGCATTTGAGGAAATATTCTGGAGGCCATGTGGCCAAATGGGTATGGGGCCCCAGTTGAGCAGAATCCGGATCAAGGATGTTAAAAATTGGTATAAAATGATTTATTTCCTGGTTTTCATAACTATTTGGAGACTATATAATTGAAATTAAATTTGGTAATTAGCTGTTCCATGGAGTAGCTTCCCCGTGTACATGGAAAATCCAAATTACCATGAATGAAATCATATGTTTTGGATTTTGAGCTATTACAGTTGATTTGATTTCACCGTTGTGTGAGACCCTTATTTTGTGATGTAATTGTTGATATGAATGTGGTTATATTTTTTTTCAACCCAATGATATTAGGGTATTCCATCTCATGAATCATATATGCACTTATTAAAAATAAAAATCCATGCATTCATTCCATGCCATTTAGAGAGCATTACTGATTTCTTGTTGTTGTGATAGATTTCATTCTATAAATGCATGTTGCAGTGACAGGTAGTGTGATATATATGTCTTCAATGGTGATAGGTTTATTGGTACATGTTACAGTTGAATTGGATAGATGCTAAACATTATTTCCTGAAGAGTTTATGCCCCCTTGGGTATGAATTTCTTGGATCAGATTTTGGACATGGGATATTGATTGTGTGAGTATGTGCTAAATGTGGATGCTATGTTTTGATTCGTGGGGATTATGGGCCCCCACAGATCAGAATATGGAACATCATTGGTTTATTTTTAAAAAAAATGGGTTTTAGGGAAGTTTATGAGGCTTAATTTCAGAAAACATATACAACACTACATGTGCTCTCGTGAACACATTCCATGTGTTCTTCAGTTCCGGAAGAGGGAACTTTTCATAAGTATACGCCTTGAACTCATAGTACATGTCATGTGGTAGATGACCATTTCACCAGCCATGTGAGAGGAAACAGATGTAATTGAGTTTTTATCAAAACACATGGTGTACTTTATTTACACCTAGTTTAGTTTTATATATGGAGACCCATGTAGCTTTGGCCATGTAAATGTACATGTTTAGGAGAGATGACTTGAGTACACGCCATGCATCAGCCAGACATGTCATGTATCGAGGATTTTTACACTCTCATGCCAGTGGGAGTACACGACCATGTAAGGTCATAAGTGCACATGCCATGTATTTCCCCTACACAGAGTCAACTCCAATATTATTATCTTATGGGGGAATTTCTTCTCCAATTTCGTTTTTTCACTTTTTAATGAAATAATTTGATAAAAAGGCTTATACTATGGTTCGTGAGCTAGAATTTATAGATCAATGCCACCACCACAACCTCCAATAGTATGCTAGGAGGGTGGTGTTGATCATACTACATAGGTGGGAGGCCATGGGCTAATAGAGGATCCTGTAGTCACTCTCGATACAGCACCAATTGTTATACTAGATGTATGTTCTGATGCACAGTTCCATGATGTCTATGGGGCTTATACATAACTTCTAGGGAGAACCTCATTATTCCACGTCTATGGAAAAACTGACACGAGTATTCCTGTAGCATCATCCGCCTATGTTTTTAGGGGATAGTGGACCACATGATACAAATTCATTGATGGATTCCATTCTTATGATCATTATTAATCCAGAAAAACCTAAAAATAATAGGGTAAAGCTTGAAACATATATATAGCAGGATTCATCCAAGAGCTGGTGGGATATTATCACTAAAACATAGCATCGTCGGGATATGGCATGGGGAGATTTTCAGATGGTCTTCTATGACTACTATTTTCCAGAGAAACTGAGGGCCTATAGAACCTAGTAGCTTGTGCATCTGGAGAAGGGAGCTCTCTTAGTGATGGACTAATTTACCCATTTCACAGAGCTTCTGAGATTGAAACCTATTCTGATGGTCAGTGCTACATCACGGGATAGGTGATTCGAGGATGGTCTTAGGTAGGACCTCTAATTGTAAGTGACCCTTTGAAAGTTTCCATTTGTATATTTCATTTCATGTCAGGCACTGATTACTTAGAATAATCTATTAGACGATGTAGGTGTAAACAAGGGTGGTCCAACACAGAGATCATGTACTATCTTGATCGGGAGCAAGAAGCATCATATGGAACTTTCTTGTGGGGATCTAAGAAGTCAGAATGTTTCATCTAGTAGTTATGAAAGGTACTACCATTGTGGTAGAGCTGGACATATGAGACCACAATGTCTAGTGGACCTAGTAGAGTGTTGAGATTGTGGAAGAATGAGCCATAAATAGTGCTTCTACATGGCATCCCCATCAGAATCTTGTGGTAGATGTTCTATACCGACTCCATGTTAATGAGAAGGGTATGAAACCTCTCAAAATTTGGTGCATTAGATTGAACCAAGACATTCGCACCGAGGTGGTGGTCATGGATATGGAAGCCATGCCCCAGGATAATAGTGACAATAGGACATGTCATCTCCGAGTAGCCAGGTAGTGTCACAGGGTTGCGGTATAGGTCATACATATATAGTGCAAGAGACCTAACAAGAGTCAAGTCCCGAACCTTCTACTATCACAGGTACTATTCTATTCACCTCTATTTTATCATACTCACTATTTGATATAGGGGATTCACATAGTTTTATATCATTACCCAGTGTGGAGTTCATTGGGATCTGTTTTTAATCTTTTGATGATTTTATGTTGTTAGAGACTTTGTTAGGGATACAGATGGATGGTGTGTGTCTGTGTAATGAGTAACCCATTGAGGTTGGGGGGTGTCACTTCTTTTGGGATCTCTATTTATGATGGATTATAGGCTTCGATTTTATACTCAGAATGGACTGGTAAGTTTCCATTCATGATTTCTCGATTTCGATCATATCATGTTGAGTTTCACATAACTATAGGGTGGATCATTTCTACATTAGGGTGAATGGGATTTCTAGGCGAGCCAATATGGACCCGAGCATCAGGAGTTGAGTGGGATTACAACACAGATTTGTAGTTTATATCTAGATGACAAAGGAAAATGTTAGATTGATTTCCCACCATTTGTTGATCATATTAGGGATGTTTTCCAAAATGACTTTTTAGGGTTACCTCTCGTGAGAGAGGTGGATTTCATTATCAAGGTAGTTCTAGGAGCTGCACTGGTATCCAGACCTCATTAGAGTATAGATATGATAGATCTATAGGAGCTCAGGAGAATGCTACAGGATTTATGGGGAAAGGGTTTTATTTGAACTAGTACTTCTCCATGTGGATCCCTTGTCAATTTCAAGAAAAATATTAATGATACCCTCAGGCTATGCATGAACTCTTAGAAATTGAAACATCTAAGGGTTAATACAATTATCCCATGCCACAAATAGATGACATGTTTGATTAGCTTTAAGGATCCTGGGTGTTTTCAAACAATTACTTCAGTTCAAGATATCACCAGGTATGTTTTCAACTGTTATACATACCTCATACCATGTATTGTAGAAGGTAAGATCTAAATGGGTAACTAGTCATCTGTTCGGTCCTACAAACACACCAGTAGTTTTCATTGAACTGATGAAATGAGTGTTCAATCCATACATAGATTTTTTGTGTGGTGGTTTTAATATATGATATATTGGTGTATTCCCACAATCAACATGACCATGCCACACATATTGAGATTATTTTGTGTCTACTGAGATAACTTCATTTATATGATACGCTTTTAACGTGATACTTCTAGATGGATCAGATTCACATCCTGGGTAATCTCAAATCAGATATAGGAATATCAGTGTACCTAAAGAAATTGGGGGCATTAGTCACCTAGGGGAATCCCAAGAACATATTTTTGGTGTAGATTTTTCTAAGGATGGATGGTTACAAAAAGCATTTCTTACAAGACTTCTCTCGCTTGTTAGCGCAGATGAAAGGAAATAGAGATTAACGTCAGCACCGATTCTAATTTTTCTAGAGCCAGGAAGGAGTTATATTTTGTACAATGATGCATCATGTATCTGGCTAGGAGCAGTGCTTATTTAGGGGGATAGATTTGTTGCATATGAGTCTTGGAAGTTAAGGACACGTGAGATGAGCTATCTGACACACGATCTCAAGTTATCTATGGGTTTTCATGAATTATGTTTTTTGATACATTACTTATTGGGGTAGTATTTTGTGGTTTACATAGACTAAAAACGTCTCCAGTACATATTTACTCAATGTGATCTAAATCTGAGGTAGTTTAGGTGGGTGGAATACCTTCAGTGTTTTGACATCCAGCTAGCCTACATGCCAAAAAAGGAAATGTGGAGGATGATGCACTGAGCAGGAGGACAGAGATATAGTCATTGCAGGAGGCCAGTAGCGAGTGGATGATTATGAAATTGTTCTATGAGATACACTTGTAGGTGCATGATTATCATGGATACAATTTCCTTTCTTATATAGTTGTGACCTTTATCCTCCTGGATCGAGTGATGATGAGACAACTCTCAGATTCTTAGGGTCTAAGTTCTGTGGGAGAGTGAGGTAGGTTAGGATCCAACTCCTGGTAAGATTGTATGTGAGGATGAGATTATATGGATCCATGGGTGTGTCTGGGTTCTAGTCGAAATACGTGAGGAGTTAATGCAAGAGTTTCATTCAATAGATTGAGAAGTGCATCCTAGAGTAACCGTGATGAACAATGACTTTCTCCGTTACAACCAGTGGTTGGGTATGAATATAGTGGTGGGTAGTATTGTTACATGGAGTTCAACCAACTAGCATGTGAAGGTGTAAGATCAGAATCCAACTAGGCTTTTACAAAAGATACCTATTCTTAAGAGGAAATGGGATGTTGTTGCAATGGATTTAATGACGTTTTTTCTAAGGACGCCCCGAGGTAATGATGCAGTGTGGGTGGTGGTTGACAGACTTACAATGGTTAGTCACTTCTTTCCGGTCAAGGATACCTTCAGTGTTAATGAGAGTGGGAACTATATATTTGTGAGGTGGTACGACTTCATGGGTTCCCTCATTCAATCATTTCCAATAGAGAATACCAATTTACATATCATTTATGGTAGAGTTTTTATAGGGTGTTGGGTACACAAGTGATTCTGTGCACATCATTCCACCCTCAAACATATGGCCAGTTAGAGCATGCGATAAATGTGCTGGTGGTCCTTCTGTGAGCATGCGTCCTATAATTTGGGGCTCTTGGGAGAAGCATATTCCCCTGGTTGAATTTCCTAAAAAAATTGTTTCGAGGTGACCGTATAGATGTAACCTCATGAGTATTTGTTTGGAATAACATTCCAGTCACTGATGTACTAGCTGGTGGTGAGTGAAGTAACTTTACTAGGGTCATATCTCATGAAGGAGACTTTTGAGGAGGTTTTGTAGATTCTCAAGTGGATGGATACTATGCAGTATCATAAAAAATATCACTTCGACTACCATATATGACCACTAATGTTTGAGGCTTGGGATTGAGTTTTCTTTTTTGTTGCACCAAGTATGGGAAACAACTGAATCAGGAGACATGGAAAGTTTTCACAAAGATATTTTGGTCTGTTTGAGATTCTAGAGAGGTTCATGATGGTTTCCTATTGATAACATTTACCTCATAGGTATGGGGCTATGCATGATGTCTTCCACATTTCGCAGTCATGATGTTACTTTTTGGACATGTCTCACTCCATTCACCCTATGGAAGTGGAGTTTCAGGAAGATGCATCCTTTGAGGAGCATCCCATTCGTATTTTAGATCATTGAACAATGGTTCTACATTGCCATTTTGTTACTATGGAACAGGTGATATGGTAGCATAGTCATGTGTTGGATGAGACATGGGAGAGGGAGGCCAGCGTACAATCACAATAGCTAGAGTTTTTCTCGGATATTTCATTACCACCGTAGGAAGGGGAATTTGGGGACAAATTTCTTTATGGGAGGTATTTGTAAGAACCTGGTTCAGCCATTAAGATATAGATCTTTAATTTTTAGTTTATACTTATGAAAATTGGGGGGGGGGGGGTAAGGTCAAGGGATAGCTTCAAGAATGTTACATGATGTGACTGGGAACTACACATCATGTACATATAGGTACACACCGTGTATTTTCGGCTACACACCATGTAATCCCATTACACGTCCCTGTTATAGTCTGGCATGAAACTGTATGAACATGGTGTGTAGTCTCACGTACAAGATGTGTACTTTATTATTGATTAATTGATGCAGTAGTATCATATTAATTCATATGGAATGTACGATCGCTCTATCACACGAACAACAGTGCTAACAAGATTTTCCCTCCAGAGTCTCTGTCCAAACTCTGAATCGAATGTTTTCAGATGCATTTGTACCCAATCTGTAAGACCTCAATTCCACTTGATCCATTCTATACATTTTTTTCTCTCTCAACGAAGTTATTTAAGGTTGACAATTTTACATTTTTTGGAATATCTACATCATTCTAGCTTGAATTAGAGGGTAAGGCTGGACGAGGAGAGTGAAACTATGATGAGGTAGGTGGTATTGTTACTTTCACCCAATGGTGAGTTTCTTATATGTGCCTTATTTCCATTCACCTTTTTTTAGGGTGTAAAAGTGAATGGAAATTAACATTTTTTGTTTCAAAATGATGATTAGGTTATGAATTAAAACAATTTATGCCTATTTGAGATTGTTGGTTTGATTAAGGGCCACCCCGTGGGTGTATTCCCTTGGAATTATCGTTTATTTCCATTTGGCAGAGGTTTCCAATAAGGCAAGCCTTATTTTCCATTATTGGATTGTTAAGTATGAATTAAATTTATAATGGAATTTTAATTTTGTGTAGATTGTGATTGGTTTGATTAAAGGGTTTGAGATTAGTAATTTCCCATTTTCCCTATGTTATACTAATTATCGTTTAAGCCTTGTGATAGAATAAATCACTTATTTCTTGTTTTGTATGATGCCAATGTGAGTTGTTATATGTCAACTATGTAATAGTGTAATTTACATGTGTTGTTTATTAAGCTAAAATGATGTTGCACCAGGCTTAACCTTGAATAATTTGTAATGCCTCTATGTGAGGATTTTTTATACATGTGGGAGAGGATTTGTTATGCCTACTGGTAGGGTATTTATTATTCTTTCAGGTAAGATGTTGAGTTGAATATTGAAATGGAATGAATTATGACGTGTCAGATAAGCCAAAGCATGATATTGGATTTGTTCTTCACATTACTTGTTTAGATATCCTTCTATGGTATCTGTTTTAAATTCTATATATGGGGTATTGACATGCTTAGTCCAAATATCAAGACGTAAACAATTCAATGTAATTTAATGGTTGAACTAAGCATAATGAATGAAAATAGAAAACATGACTTGTATGATTATTTACTTTTGAGTGCTTCTTAGTTTTGTTATTTTTATTTTTTGTACACTACTAGTTGCATATTCTCACTAACATATAGCCATAGATCTTGGGTGGTTTCATACAAGGATTTAATTTTCACACCCTATTTGGGTCATGATTTTGGACCCAAACAGATTATATTGGTGTAGGTGCTGATAAAGGCAATTACCCTTCAATAGGTACATGAGATGCTATATAAAATTAAGAGAACATGGGACCGAGACTTTTCTTTTGATGACTATTATTTTTCATTATTTATTTTTCTTTTGGAACATATATTTTGGATTCCTATAGTGTACTTTGTTTGGATTCTTTCCTACAACATGTGATAAGCAGCTTCATCTGTTGTTTTGAATGATGCTTGTCTATTTATCTTATTTTTCTTCTACTGTTTATTTCAGCAATATATTGGTTACTTCTTCTACAATTATATATTATAATTCTACTTTGTTACACTATACCAACGAGGGAAGAGTTTATTCACTATCACACCCTAGGCCCTTATTGGTATCCAACAATCTCTATCATTTGGTGAAATGCACATGAGGCCATGTGGATAACCGGGTAAGGGGAACCAGTTGAGTGACATCTGGATTCAGTACATTACACAACTACAAAATAATACTACTTTATATCACTGTAATAAACACCATCCTAAATATTGTAATTTGGAAAATGGAGTAAAATACATATACATCACATTTCAGGATCTAATTTGAAGGCCACCTATCACCCACCTTCACTTGTTTCAATCTACTAGTACCCCTCAATCTCATAATAGGAGAACCAATAGAAAAAATCCCCCCCCCAATGAACTCATTCATGGGTACCAATGAGTTCTATATAGGCGAGACAAGATGTGGATAAATGATTGGGGGACATATCCTCATTTCCCCTAGGGGATCCATTCATATTATTCTAATGGTGGAAACCATGTAGTATTATATCTGTTTTCACACAGTTCTGGACTGCATGCATATTCCTGTAGTTAAAATTGTCCAGGAATATATCCCACCCCGAATAGATTAATCACATATGCATATTTTGATGGAATAAGGAAAAACTAATAGGGATTACATCCATGATTCAATTGAAGATGTCTTAAAAAATATTGTGTACACTGATAACATGCATGTATACATTCATTGAGGCACATTACTGATGTGTTACTACATTCTAACAACAACATATGAGCTTTAATGAAATATTATGTCATTGGTATCGATATAAGGATATAATAATATCCCAAAAACAACATCCACGGTACCATAACACATTAATAATTATGAATAGGATGATACTCTAGAGAAAAAAGATATCCTTACTCTCATATTGGAGGATTATATGCATATTTCCTTAGTGGATGAGGCTCATGAACTATATCATATTTTCATTCCAATTGGGGATCAAAAACTAAATTTTTTATAATGCATTGGGAGAGGAACAAATTCTTATTGAAAAATGATTCTGGAATAATCCAAAGGAATTGGTCTAGACCAATATCACCTTTCCAACTATAGTTCATCATTTCACTATGTCTATCAACTAAGGCTATGATCATATCTCCACAAAATTAATCCACTCATCATATTTCAATAGTATATAGATGATATCTTTATATCACTACATCAGTTGATGAATAATTTCATAAAAATACATCATAGTCTATACATATGGAGGACCAAATATACTCACCCATTACATTGTTTTGATTTTATATCCTGAAAGGGAATGAATGTTTGAACCAGGATCATTCCTCCAATTTATCCTTGATTTACTATTATACTATAGAAACACCATACATGATGGCTCATATTCTTGTCAATGATATAGAAGCTCACTATAATACTCTTGTACATATGTAGTATTGCGATCATATCCCCAGAGATCATAATGTTTAACATCGTATTCTAGTTACCATCATGTATCGTGCTCATATCCCTAATCTACCTCAAAATGTAGGTCAACACATTCTAAACATGAAACTGAATAAATATAATATTCAAAATCATCTCACTCAATGTGTCCTTAAGACAATATTATTGATATCTAAAACACCTCATGGGTTAATCTAATCTTCAACTGATGCATAATGAAATCACTACCTCAATTTTCCTCCTAATGTCGTGCATAAAAGTATCACAGGGAACCTACTCTTGATATCTATAGTGACTAACAACTTTATAGTAATTTGTCTCCCAAATAAAAAAATCCACCAATTTCCATGATAATTTCTTATAGAGAGGTGCTCAAAAAACACACTCTTTTATATATTGGGATGATAAAAAAACTAGGGTTCGATATATATAGTGGAACATCAACTACCATTATCATTTCACAATAATCATTTTTTCACCCAAAGAAACAATCTATATTTTTAGACTAGATGGAGAAATATAACCCAACTATAGAAGATACAAACATGGTAATATGGAGAGTGTCATCCAAAAAAATTTCCTAACAATGTTCTGGAATCATTACACATCTAAAAATGAGAACACCGATGAGATAGATAACGATTGAAACCCTTTTATATTCTAGAAAATGCTGGAGACTCATTAACAGTTGATGGCTAGACACCTCCCTTATTTTCTATATGAGTGTATCCTCCATATCTAAAACACACATTGTTTTCATGTATATAAATACACGTTCACCATATCCTTGAACCCAATATTGGTATAAAATGAAATATTTTTGTGGAGTGTTTATCTTGGTATCACAAAAAATCTCTATTGATTGATTAATAAAGACCCTTGAAATGTATATATCGAAGGATGAGAATATTAGGGATAATTTTACATCACTATACATCCATAATATTAGAAATGCATAGAAACAAAGTCCTATTATTTTATATCCATATAAAAAATTATGTTACCTGATTTAATTCGGTCCAGTTGGTCAATACTGTGAGACACTTAGGCATTGAGGTTGCAAAGACATTACAAACAAAGATTGTAGGTGACACCATTATACGTCTAGGTTGTGCCTCTAAAAAATGGGAAGCATCTCAATCATTGAATCTGAAGATGTGGAATTCCCATCAACGTCACATAATATATGAATTCATCATAAAAATCCATTAAATGAGGGCCATTCATGAGTACAATTATGAAAAATCAAATGGGTCAATATAGAGGCCTCTGTAGAATCCATTCCTGAGAGAACACAACAAATAGGTCTAGGAGAATTTTTAACATCACATCCACACATAGGGTCATGAAAACCATAGAGGATCTCAAAAAATATTTGTAATACATTAATGAATTACATACCTCATGGATTGGGTCATCTTTATATCAATCAGCATTTCTCAGTTTATAACAACTTGAGATGGTCCTAGAGAAATCAGATGTGGTTCTAGATCAACCCCATACCACATGAAGGGGGTATTTATATCTCAATTTCAATTGTTGGAGTGAACATATCCATTAATGATGTCTTATGATCCGTTAAAATAGGACATTAGAGTTCCAATAGTGACCCAAAATCATACACATCCACAAGGGATGGGGTAATGTTTCTCATTATCATCATCTTAAATAGAGTCATTCTTATTTAGGTAATATGGAAAATACCAACAACTGTAGTCCTAGATATAAATCATCCCAGGAGGAACACCTCATTCATTTGGGACCTACTCAACATGTACAATCATAAAATCCCATAAGGTAACTATTCACAAAAAATACCGAGGGAACATACAGAGAAGGTGGTTAGACCTTGTAAGGGTCACAAGCCAAAATGGTCCAATAAGACCTAGGGTCCTAGAAATAACCTGGATGCAACCATTGAATGGGGATTAATCTATAAAAACCCACCCTAATTTATGGTGAGTGACGGGGTTACAACCTTTTCACAATACTTAAATGATAATCCTTAACAGTAATGAAAAAAATGATATGGACCCTGAAGTAAAAAAAAAATGTAGACAAAATAATAAAATCATACCTCTAGTGGTAGGGGATCCTATTACCCATAACAAGGCTTCAAATATGTATAATATGTGAAAGAACCCTAATGTGGAACTTCCCAATGTTTCATTTCCACATAAATGGTTGAATTTTTCCCAGGATAAATGGGAATTTTTGGTCACGTTCCATCTACTACCCAAATGAGTAAATATTCTATTTTTATAGGAATTAAAAGCATTTTTTAAGAATAAGATACATAATCTGGGACAACTCATTGATGAACTAGTTAATGGAAACATTTATACTAGGCATAATATAAAAACAAAAAATAACCCTCTTCCCATACATCATAAGAGATAATATTATGCTATATGAGTGGAATTTAAGAATCACACCCTCTCTAGATCGAAAAAACTATTCAACATAAATGATGAAGTTGAGGATGATCAGGATATTCCATAATTTTAGAGAAAAACTCTACCCCATCATAGGGATCATTAATTCATGTAAAAAAATGATAATTAAAAGGAACTAAAAACTTGGACATGCAATCAATACTATCATACATGTTTTAGATTGGATGTGGTCTAGAATGTGTTACATTCAGAAATCCTTAATGACATTGAATCCCTGGAAACTCAAATGGATTCCATGTAAGGGATTGGCACCCCCATGAACCTAAAAAAGTCATATCCTTAATTTTAGGACAATACATTTCCACAACATAATTTTGGATATCCTATAATCTCATCCTTTGACTATGTAAGAGATCTAGAATAGAAAATCTCACACATTTTATCCTAATGAGACCCAATTATAGGCCCTCAAGATCAGTAGGTGGTGAGCAACATGATATTTTTTATACATGAAGATGTAGGAAAATCATTCATTTTTTATTTAATCATTATAGATGGATCCATTGTAGTATGGGAAGACGTTCACTATTAATTCCTTTACCATTAAAGTATAATGGTAAGGAAAATTATGATTTTCAACCTAAAAATTTGAAAAATGTAAATTTAGAGTGGTTTACTCTTCATTGCTAGATTGAATTTGTTAATGTACTCCGTCAATATTCATCTTTCACAATATAAAATTCTAGAACATTGTGTTGTTAATCTTTGATATGAGCTATGTAACATCTCATTACCATATTTCATATATTTCCAATCAGTTTTTCATTTAAATCTTTTATTGGGTTTGTTTTTAGGCTTCTAAGGAAGGGGATCCATTATTGGGGAAAAAGACATAATGTTCGTTGAATTATGTTTTACGAATTAATGGAGTCTTAGTATATATGTGAAAAAGGATTAAGAGGATTTAATTTGGGATTTGAGTTGACCCATGGTATTTTTACATGGTTCTATATATTCTATCAAGATGAAAATTTCACATCTTCAAAGGGTTATGTGACATGAATTATTTTTCTCATTAATACCATGAACTCGATTAATGGGTTCCATTTTTACACATCATGAAACTGGTTAAAATAGTGAAATGTCTTGTTATAGTGATTTATTGTATGTGGAAAATCCTTTTTTATCATATCTTAGAAATCATTGAATTCATGACATTAAAGGGATTCACATCTTGAATGTTTTAGGATTAATGGTTTTAAGCACCCTTCATATATGATTTTATTTTAATTTGGTCACAAATTCTCTCTCATGAATAAGGATATTTACCAAGATTGTTTTGATCTCCTCTCTCTTATAATCATTTAATTAAATGATTTATCTTATTCATACTTACTCTAGGTCATTCTAGGTATGTGCTCTTTCTGATTATTCGTTGTCATTGGTCATAGTAGCATTATTAAACTATATTTTCTATTTCATTGATATTTTGTTGTTGATTCTCTAGATCAATTCCAAATCTGTTGTCAAATATTTAACCAGGTTTTTTCCTTTTTTTGGGTTTTCTATAGAGTGAGAGTTTATTATGTTATGTGTATTGTTATCTTATCTTCCATTTGTTATTTGTGATGAATTGTTTTTCTGATGTAAAGATTTATTCTTGGGACAATGTTGTTTTACTTATGTTATTTCATATTTTGGATCCCATTGTGGGTGTGTGTGACCCGATTTTTAGGTAGTTGCTTTCATCTCTAGCCAAAGTTATATGAACAGTATTTCCCTAGTTTTTTAATCTTTTTAAAAATATGTAGTCATCATTTGATTGTGTGAGTGGAAATTGGTTTCGAGAAAATATTATTTTCCACTTGTTATGAAAAAAATAATATCTTCAAATAATGTTCAATGAGATCAATGAAATTATATCCAAAGAAGGGGTCTGATGGAATGGTATGGATAATGTAGAACATGGGATGCATTAGGTACTTAGGTGGAAATTATAGTAATACTACATTTCTATTGATACTTTTGGGGTTCACTCATGGGGTGTTACTATACTCTTATTTCTCATTATGCTAGGGACATGTTAGACATTTCGGTGAGGTTCACATTAAGGGTGGTACATTGGGGTCTTGATTTGATGCATATATCTTGAGACATAAAGCATGCAACTATATTTATTTCTATAGGATTTTTCTAGCTATCCTTACCTACTTTGATCCTTGGTGTGATATTACCTATGACTTATTTTATTCATTAAATTTTTATGTGATATATGACACATGATTTTCATTTATTGTTTTGGCGTATATGGAATTATTTGAATATTTTTTCCTAGATTATTTGGAAATGATGAAATGGGTAATTTGGTTTTCCAAGCATATGATATAACAAATACTTAACTAATTATCATGGATTACTTTCATCAAAGATAAGAATTTATAGGATTTTTTATAATGACTTGAAAATGAACACATTGGTGGGATCCCACAAATCCCATTAAGATCACACCATATACATCCCTCCGACGCTGAATATAAATTATTATATATTTCTATATAGTGAAATGCAAGGAACTGCTATGACATAGATGGGTTTATGTCAGCTATTTCTAGGTAGCAGGTACTGATATTTTGGGAATTTTCCCACACTATCACATGGAGTATCTATTTTCTTGTATGTTTTCATTTTATATTGGACATGTACCTTAGAGTTAGTTTATCTAATTTATATTAGTATCTCATCTACTATTTCCATTTAGATATGGAGTATATTTCATGTTTTACTCTTATGAAGTTTGTTCCAAAGGAGTATACATTTAAAATGTTGCCTTCCAAATTTTTGGTGAAATCATTAACTCATTTTATTTTTGATGCTCAGATGAAAGACAAAAATATGTGGGTATTTGGAATGCCCTTTTGGTATTAGATAGTTTAGATTGGGTACCTAATTGAGGGGGTATCCCAGTTGGGTTCATCATATTTTGGTATCATATAGACAGGTTGTTCTGGGTTTTGGGATATTAGTTGACTATATATTATATTATCAGAACGTGATGGGTAGATATTAGTGAGTTATTGGGAATCTATTTCCATGAGAAGAATCAATATTCCATGGAATATTGGTATGTTTGTCTCTTATTTTGACTAATTACTCTTAATATTAGTTTTACATATTGTTTGGTAGTTGGAACTGATATTATCATGTCATCTTATCATTTCATATTTTTTAATGTGAGGTGGTATGCCTCTAATAAATCTTCCACTGGTTCCTCATATGGTTTTAGGTTATTATAGTCTAGGTAATCCTCCTCAATATCATAATTTTATCTGTGATATCTTGTGGGTAGTTCAATATGTGTAAAATATCATACTATAAGTCCAAAACATTGTTGTTGAGGTACATCTATGAGTAGGGGAAGACTGGGATCTATCATGTGGGTTCATATTTGAGAAGACACCATCCTTTAAGGGAACAAATTAAGATCACGAGGAAGAGGAATAATAAGAAAATATCGACTAGATCATGTAATTAATATATACACTTTAGAATATCATATTGATGTGTGAGACGTTCATCCATGATTTTCCTGGTAAGATATATCGGGACTCCATAGTACAAGTGGATAAGTAGTTTACCTTACACTAGATGTGTATCAAAAATAACATTTTTCAATATTACTGTCTAGAGTCACTAATGATCGATATTTCGTTGGAGTTTTGATCCTTGAAATAGATATGGAGTTCATTGTTATTGTAACCCAATCATTTCACAGAGCAGGTTTGTTCTTCTCTAAATGTGTTAAATAATGACCTGATGCTATCTAAAAGTCACTTTTATTGTTTTTCACATGATATAATATTGTAGGTATTTATGTTGATTATATCTACCAATGTAGAAATAGTACACATAGAAATTATAGAGGATACAGATATGAAAGGAAATTTATGTTATTATGCCACTTCTCTTCCACCATGTGGATGCTGAAGTTGGCATGCATGAGAGGAAGGGGAAGTAACATGATGATCTTAGGTGTGGTGGAGGAGTTATCATAAGCACATCTCCTATAATCCTTTAGTTATAGGTAGTAGTTCACCATTTAATTTCTATCAAAGTCGAATGGTTAGGAACAAATATGTGTTACAAGTGTGGGTGATATGGTCATTTATAGAAATTATTTCATGATATGTCTACTACCTGATATAGTCATTTATTATCATATCCAAAGTGTGTAGCATTGAAATGTAATTCTTCAAAAACAATATGTATCCATCCATTTCCCTTAAGAGTGAAAATTCATCACATTGTTGATGATTTTTTTGGAATAGGTAGATGTGGTTCTAGAGACAACTAGAGTTATCATCATTATTTCCTCATCAGTAGTGACTAAATAATTCAATACAATTGACTCCCAATTGTTTAAATATTACCATTTTTTGGATATTCTTAAACATACAATGGATCTCACATCCTTTATTATGGTATTATAGAGACATCTTAGAATGTTGATAAAGAAGGGGTTTCAATGTCCTTCTTGTTCATTGTCTATTGGTAATGTAGAGTAATTATATGACTTCATTGATCTAGATTTGGATCCTTTCGATTTTTTCATTAGGTTGAGTCCCATTGCTCAGATGTTTATTTTCTAATTTAGAAGTTGTTCACAATGATGTTTATTTCATTTTATATCTTCTCCCTATAGATAGGGACATTACCAACACTTTCATAGATGATTTTTATATTCTTCCACCAATTAGGGAGGAAGAGTTTATGATTGACCTGGTTACATAAATACAATGGATCTCAATAAAAAATTATCATATAGAGCCATTAGAGATGAGTGGGGTCATGATTCTGTTGGATGGTTTATCGAAAAAGGTATTGTTTATCCTATTTTTCACATTGTGAAGCCATTTTTGCCTTTCTATAGAAGGTTTATGGTTCATTCATAATGACAATGGAATATCAGATGTTTTATTGGGTAATTAAGACGAATATTTATCATTTTATAA
This sequence comes from Viscum album, assembly GCA_963277665.1. Classification (NCBI taxonomy): domain Eukaryota; kingdom Viridiplantae; phylum Streptophyta; class Magnoliopsida; order Santalales; family Viscaceae; genus Viscum; species Viscum album. The sequence goes on from OY728123.1 coordinate 471,836,640, forward strand.
ACACGGATGATTTGTTTGACAAGTTAAAAGGGTTATCTTGTTTTGGATGATTTCCATTATTTCAGGTTATCCTGATCTCATAATTCTGTATTTTGATATTCCATGGAGGGATTCCAGGTGCTGCTATGGGTATTATGAATATCCAGTGATTGAGTTTAGTCTGATAAATTCTCGTTAAATTTTTTGACGGATTTAATCACTCTGATATTCCTAGAGTATCTTGACAAATTTTTTGATAAAATATTTGTATGATATTTTGGGTTATTCATTATCTGAGTGTGAACATGAGGGATATTAGTGTTTGGTTCTATAAATCCTCAGGAGTCACAATTTGTGTGAAATTATTTCAATATGAATTTTCTAGATCCACTTAATGATTTTATTGGGACATTTGATTTTTGATCATTAATTATCTTATGATCCGAAGAAGGTGAATGATGTCTAGTCGTGGAAGAATCCAAACTAGGCTTTGAGACTAAGATCTTCCTATTCCTTTTTGGGTACCACTGACTGATATATAAGGATTCCTCAATGTGGGAATCACCATTGCCTCTAATTATCAGGAATGGGGTGAAATTCATAAGGGAAGAAATTCTTTAGTCTTATTTTGATGAGACAGAATGAATCCAATATCCAGATCCAATTCTTATCTTATCTAGGACTAATAAAGGATATTTGGGTTTCTTTTATCAATCTGTTACTTCCCTTGGTTACATTATTATGTAGAATGATCCTGTGGTTTTTAAAACTATGGCTTGCTTCAATAACATGAGAAATATTACCATACTCATTATTTGGAGCTTTTTGTATTTATGGGTGTTCTTAAATATTGGATGCACTATTTTTTTAGGGACAGGATCATGGTCTTTTGTGACCATTATATTCTAATATATATCTTCCCATAGAAATAATTGAATACTAGATATAGAAAATGAGTGAAATACATTCCTATTTTTTGACATCGTCATCCCCTAAATCATGTGGATGTATAATATTGTTGTAGAGTCTCTCAGTATGACATTACCATCATAGGATATTTGGGAATTGATATAGGATCAGAATCATATGGGTATCTTCACTCATTTTCAACTATATTCTTATTCAAAACCCTAATATGTTACAATATATTCTATTAAGTGTAAATTTAATTTCACGGTAAATTTTGATTCACACAATAGTGAGTTTAAATAAAACATGATACTCTATTAATATATTATTTAAACATGACCATTATGAACTAGAATTTCAATTTTTTTCTTTTCATAGAATAATATAAAGAAAAATATATATTTTCAAATTTATAGTTTTTTATCTATAAATTATAAATTCAAATAAAAATCATTTGAAAAAAGGGAATTATTTTCTTAAAAAATTCATTTTTCTAAAAGGAGGATTAAAAGAACTTTGCATCAAATATTTTTACTTTATTTTATCCAGTTTTAGAAAATGTATTTGAAAAATAATTTTTCTTCAAAATTGGAATTCCAAAATTTTATTCGGTGTAATTTTTGATATTTTTCCGAAAAGATTTATTTTTTGATTAAAATTGATGATTTATGAATATTAATTGAAAATTTCATTTTCATTGAAATAATATATAATAGAAATCAGGTGTTGAATTGGTTTTAAAGAAACATGGGTAAAATTCTATATAAATTAATCCAATTTATGTAATTTGAATACTTTAAAATTTTAATTTTTTCTATTAATTGTTTTCAGTCTTTTAAACAGAATCTCTTAAAAAATCAACATTCTTGTCACATATTTTGGATTAATTTAAAATTATTTTTATCCAATTATGTGAATTTATTTTGAAAATATATATTCAATATTTGGAAATATAGTTATTTATAATATGTAATAAGGTAAAATTAATTTTTTTGACAAAATGAATAGTTAAAAAGTGAAAATTAATTATCATGGTTAATGTAAAAAACTAATTTATCAGAGGGTTAAAATAAAAGGATATGAGGTAAAAATGACCCAATATCATTTAAAAATCCCATTAGATTGTCAAATTTTGGCATAAATTATTATAGGATCCTGGATTTAAAATGTTGATTTATTATTTCATGATACAAAGGTGGGTATGAATGAATATTTTCAAAAACATTATACTGTGACACTCACCTCACTTATAAAAGGAGACCCATCTTATCCCTTATCCACACTATAACATAATTGTTTTCTAAAATAAAATCGCTAAATCACTCCAAACACCCCTCCTATCATCCTTGAAAAATTATATTGGGGTGAAATATGTCATATGATGGATTTTGGGAAAACCAAAGGACAATACTAGATTAATAGGTAATGTTATCTAATGAACGTTTTTGTTATATTTCTTCCACCACCTCATTTAATTAATATTATATAATGATAAAATATTACACTGATAAATTTTCAATATATTTATATTTTTTGTGGTTATGGAATGAACAAAACCTTCATCCACTTCCATAAAATGGATTATGAAATCAACATTCAAGTGTACAACGAACTGTTGCCTCACCAAAAATTCTCGTTCCTTTTTTCCATTACCACATATCATGGTTGCATATGATGATGGATATAATTAATATATATGATATTTATAATATAATTATATATATTAAGTGATTTTTATCATTTATGCCATATTACTTTCTATTCCATATGGGATACAACAACGTTACTCATTTTAAGAAAAACTATAACTGCACGAAGTTAGGTGATTAAACCTTAAAAAACATTCCATGGATGGTTAAAAGAGTAATGTTAATTATTATATGATATTATCTCTATAAAAACCCCGCCTTTTATTACACACTTAGACATGATATATTACATAAACATCACTTGATACAACCTAGAATATTGAGTGGTCTAGTGTCTTGGGGGATTAAGATCATTACATAATAACTAAATACAAGAAATGAAACATCATTATTTAAAAATTCCATTACATGACCGCTGAATTCCCTCATTTTTAGCATTTCATGGTATAACTCGAGGACATGCATAAGAAAAGGGTGAGCTATAAAGCCATGTAATGGAATAAACATGGAATAACATAAGGAATTAAATACAAATTAGGAAATATGAATATCAATTAAGAAAAAATATTTGAACATAAAGGCATGATAAAGCATGATAATCATAACATGGAAATGTGGCAAGAACACTTAACATGGGATTAGAATGAGCTGAGGCTCATTGCACATGTAGCATGAGTAAACCATCATTGCATAAGAAGAATGAGTAAACCCTCGTTACACTTGAATTAGCATGATTCAACACCCATTTCACTTGATTTATCATGATACTATACATTACATAATTAATCGGAGCGCAATCAGGGTGCACCACCCATAAACATTTCATTTCATTCATAAATGTTCCACATGGATCATATAACTTGGAATTAATCAAAAAAATAAGTTATTCCATGATTACATAATGTGGAATAAATAACTGAAATTACCATTAAATATTTATATGTGCATAAAGGTAAATAACCTTGATAGAGACATGGGTATGGTGTTCACATTGCAATGATCTTGGCTTGCAAAAATGCGGTGCAATTTTGGCAGCATAACGGCATGACATAAGGATTCATGAAAATGATTGATGAGAGGGAAATTGGTGTCTCATATTATGTAAATGAAATTGAATATAAGGGGGTAATATATATTCATGTCCCAACCAACGTAATGGAATTTAGATGCATAATACATAAGAATTACATGGATTTGAAAGAGTTGAGAGAAATCCCTCATGGAATTTCTGTAAGGTAACGGGTGTACATGGGAGGAATTAATGAGAGAGAAAGGGGTATCCAATTATCTAAACATAAAGAGGGCAGTATGGGGGAGTAGAGAAATCATACCCTAACATTCGTAATTTAATATAAAAGGGCATAGAAATATTGAGAAAAATGGATAAAAATAGAAAGGTAGGAATCCCTTATTTGTAAGTGAGATCCCAAAGGCATGAGAGAGTCTTGAGAAAATATTCTTGGGAGCTTGGGGAACCTTGGGAGGATTATAAATAGAATAGGCAGGGGTTTTTTGAACTCTAATGGATATTAGAGAAGAAAGAGTGGGTGTGTGGGTGGGTTTATATAGGAAAGGAGAGAGAATTATTTATTATTTAGGTTTTGGAACACCTCACATTAAAATTATCAAAACCACAGACCTGCCCATGGTTTTGGACCATGTTTTTTGACAAAGGTGAGTGGAAAACAATATTTTATATGGATAATGGCTGAAATTCTTAAAATAATAGGGTTTCTTATGTGGAGGTGAGTCACACTCTCAAGGAAAACAATTTAAAAAGAGAAAATGTTTAATATTCCTTGAAGGGTCCACTAAAACTTGGTTAAATAAATCAAAGAAACCCAAAATCACATTATATTACTGGTAAAACATATATTGTCCAAAAAAAATTAATAGTATTTTATTACATCACTATTGGTTCATTATGATGTAATAAAACATGTTATATATTTAAACGGTTTTTAATTTTTACACAAAAATTTGACTATCTGAGAAAATTATGAAAAATTCACCATTAGATTATTTTGAGATACTGATTCCAAAAATAATATTCATTTTATCAAAATAATTTTATAAAAATTTGATTTTTTACTTTTAAAATAAAAACCAACCTTTTTTGAAATTCATGGGTTTTGACAAAAACATCGTTCAAACCGTAATAAAAATTACAACTGAATTCATAAAATCATACTATAATTTAAATTTAATTAAAATTAATTTAATAATAATATATTATTAAAATATTATTTAATTCAAAAATCCATTAAGTCATCAAAATTTATTTCTTAGTTGAATATTAAATAAAAATATAATTTGTGCTTTAACAACTATTTATAAAGTTACAATAATAAAATGAATACACAATCTTCATACCAAAATAATGTACATAGTCATAATGATAGGGTCTGGTTACATAATCCCTTATAACACCCGTATAAGATTGAATGGTAAGGTGTGCGATGATGACTGACTCTTAGGGTGGCTCAGATAACAACACTAAGGAGGTAATCTATATTGACTTCCACTTCTCCCATATTCAGTTCTCCTCATGCTTAACGTATTCATTCCCTGCTTGGGCTTGGTCATGATAGAATCCCATTGATTCCACCTCCTTTTCGAGCTCTGAAAAATGTGCTTCATATGGGGAAAGTCTACTGGTTGAGGCCATTATTTCCTTTGTCTGAGTAAATTGGATTTCTTAAAGCCCAATATTTATACTAATCATGTGATCACTGTTCAACAAATATATAAGAAACGGTCTCAATTCATAATAGTATTTTAAAATCCAAAACACAAAACCAAATAAGTTTATACATTTTACAAACCATAAGAAGATATTTAAAATGAAAAAGATGAATTTTCATTAATGAATTTTTGGGTCCTTTTAATCTCTGATAATATTTATTGGGTTTTTATATGGTAGGAACCAAGTTGACAGAAGATAATTAATAATTTTATCCTTTTTCACTTGTCTAGGATATGCTGCAACAATTTGATTTCACATTGAGATCACCAATCCATTTCTGATGAAAATCATTGTGTCCCTTGTATGACTATTTTTGGTGAGTTTTCATTTTTATCAAAAATTCAGGTCTGGTACACTATTCTTGAACAATAATGAATGGTTTATTCCTAGAGATAAAAACACCCAATGGTTCCCTCATTTTATATATTCCCTGAACCTACTTTCCAAAGGAATGTGGTTGTTGTGAACTGCCCCAACAATGTTCAGGGACTCACCTTGGTCCACATGATGGGAATTTGGGCTCATAAAACATTTGGGGGTATATATCCTATTTTGGGGCTCTATTATTGATTTGAAAAAAATCGAACCTATTTCTCAGTACCATGTATGAAATAGATAACCCTTAACTAATGATTAATTATTAGTATACACAGTTCTATAATCATTTGTATATATCAAATGTTATTGATATGTTGATGGATCAATATTTTTTGAGGTTCTCTACTATGGTTCCTTTCTATATAGGGATTTTTTATTTTTATATTTTCGGTCACTAAAATGCTTGTTTTAGGCCATGCATGGGGTCTCTCAATAGATTACCATCATCTAGGGAGATAAGAGTTGTTTGAATATCATGTTCATACTAATAATGTAGGATACCAATGTATCATCCTGAATATAATCATAACCAATTTATTTCACTGCCTCCTAACATGAAACATATTTTTTTATGGTCGTGTGATGATGAACCAACCACATAGTTTACCATCATAAGACAAATATGTCTAAGAAGAATGTGGAAATTCAATGTATGGTGTGGGAAAAATGATGAGGCTTCCATAAGGACTGGGAACATATGGGTTATCTCAGGTGGAGGAATGATATAACTGTTGATGTGTCCCAATAAAGAATGTGATGAAAGGGAACTAGAAGGAATATGGTCTCCTAGGTTGGTTTTGACCATATGAGGACTGAGGTCAAGAGAATATTATTGTGAATTCGGGTGTTTTTTAGACCTTTCGGAGGATTTCCATATATATCTGATAGTTAGGAATCAAATCCCTTGTAGTTCAGAATAAAATAGTTCTTATAGTGAATAGGATGATCGAAAGGTGTTGCTTCATTGGAAATATTTTCCTTTGACGGTTGAGTAAAATATTTGAGGATTTCTCCCTATAGGTTTTCTATTTGTGTGAGTGTGTTTGGGTATTACACCAAATAAGATCCCACTAGAGTGGATATGATTTTGGGGGAATATATATAATGGGAGGCCCATGATTTTGGTACCGTGATGAAAGTATTGACTCATAGATATTTGCTGGCTTTTTGGGTCTTACACTAAAGAGGATGCACATGGTTTTGGATTGTGAATATTTCATGATCACCGCTCACCCCTACTCCCACGAGACTCATGTATAATTTCATAAACAAGCAGAAGAGGTAGATATAGGACCCACAAAATCATAGTTTTCCACTTATGGATGGATGATGGAACCCAAAAGGAAAGATAAAGGGGTTTGAATGTGATCGTACATTCTTTTATATTGGTAACTGGGTGGTCACATATGATTACCTATTCAAATACAACCTAGGAAGGAAAATTGGTTTAATAGTGGTACATATCTCCATAAACAGTAGGGGCATACTCCAAGAGGATCTTCCTATAATAGTTACAAGGGAATAAAAAATGATAAACCACTATGACTCAAATGGAATGTCAAGTGTTATCCCCCATAACCCCACATGGAATGGGGAGGTCAATTTGACAACCTCCATAGCCAGGACAATCATTACCTCATTAATGTAGACATGATAACATTATGAGGGTTAGCCTCTTTAGAGAGGTTACCAAAATGGATCTTCTTACCACAGGTATGTAGAATTGATATCATACATTGATGCATCTGATTACCTGATCAAACATATCAAGTGGCATTTAAAGTGTCCATGGACTGATTCTATTATGTTGTTTCACATTGGGCCATAATGGGTTCGACGATATGATAAAATTATTTGATTGGAGTGGTAGAACATATCACCCATGGATTCCCAATATTTAATAGCATGTACATATGAGGGCTGGGATTCCCCCATTATAGCATATTGTAATGTAGGTGAGGGTTCCTTCCATGTAGTGTTGTTATATACAGACTTGTGTTCCCCCCACATAGTATTTTGTTATGTGGTTCTTGGTTCTACCCACATATTATTTTTCAACAAAGTCATTATTTTTTCTCATGTATAGTTTTTCTATTAGGGGAAGCATTTCCTCTATGATTCTTTATACTATGTGGGGTGTTACACCATAATGGGGACATCCGATTACATTACACCGAATTCTATATGAAAAGGGAATTTTTTTAGATGAACGTATGAATTTATTTTCATATTTATAATAATAAAGCGGGTTTACCTACTAAAAATCTATGTCGCTCGCACCTCTCTCCTAATTCACCTATATATCCTTTCTCATGCTTCTCATTCATCTTTACCCCTTGGGTTCATTTTATAGAAGAATGGAAGAACCTGATACTGAGATGAAAATTCATCCATAGTGGTCCATAGGGCTTCATTTGAAGGAACCTAATAGGGAAATCCCATCCTAAAAAAAAATTCATTTATTGGGATAGATAATAAGATCCATGCATGTGAATGATTTTCTCATTTACGAGGGATGTTTCATTGTGGGGTGAAAATAGATATCCTTCTTCACAAACTAATTTGTTTCACTCATGGTTACAAGTGGAACCATATAATCCCATAAAATAGTTTGTTTTTGGATTCCTTGTAGAGTAGCATAACACCATAAGGAGCAGTGGTCTGCTTAACATTTTCAACTACATGGGACCAATCCTTACTTCATCGATTGACCTCCTTTGAAGATCTTCATCATACTATTCATTGTATTTATTTCGCATTTACTAAATTCACAGAGTTATTTTTTTCATATATTTAGAGTTTTTAGGACACAAAAAATTACCACCATTAGTGTGAGATCTAATTAGGATGAAGAGGTCGATATTATGATGAGGAAACTAGTCATGTTTTAACTAGTTTGTGGTATGCTGGTGGTCCCACAAAAGTAGACCACACCTATAAAAATGGGCCCCTTTATCATTTTTATTTTAATATATATTCTATACAAATGGGAACTCTATAAAGTCTATATTGTTGAATTTTTCCTCAGGGAATCTTCCATTTCCAAAGAGTATTTTTCGAACTCAAAGTCGATATACGCCAAAGGTAATTCATCTCACTCGGATCCAATCTCAGTCATCTATAATATTTTGTTCAGCATAACGAATAATCTATAGACTGACCTCCAAATGTCATGAGAGCCAATGGCCTTGTAGAAAAAACTCCCCATGCACTGAGCACCATACACAGTGGTGGTTTTGGGGAAAATTCCTGGAATGCATGGGACCATTCAATTTTTAAAATTTCAACGCATTTTTTCAATGAATCTTTTATACCATTTTGATCTTTTTATTGGAATAAAATTTCTCTGTATTCCAATTAAATGACTATTACTATTATAATAATATCCATTAATGAGAAAATTATATAATAACTTCAGTATGACATCATCCCTCATGAGGGTTTTCTAATGAGTATCCCTTCACCACAGCTTCTGGATTACAAATTGTACAATAAAATATTGTTGAATGTTTTTTCACATCAATATGTTTTTATTATTCCATCAGCTAACCTTAATCATTCACCTTCATGGTTCGAGGTGACTTAATATCATAGCGATGTTAACATCTCTACAGTGGTTAATATCTTTTTAGGTTCAGGCAAAGTGAAATCCCATATTCTAAATGGTTCTATATAGAATCAAATCTACAAATACAACCCTCCCATATCTTTACAATCCACCATTCAGGATTTTCTATCCATTGTCTATCTCTCACTAGGAGATAGGATGATCCTAATAGAGGGTGGAGCTTCAAGTGGAACTTGGTGTCTATAGGGGGTTTCTCAGAAGAATCGGTTGGAAATTTTTGGGTATAGTGGAATTGAATGTAATTTAAAAAAAATCATGACTTCATAGAGTTTTACTAAGAAGTCTGGGTTTCAAAATTTCATGTCTATTCACTAGCGAAGATACTACATGAATTGATTAGTGGTTTGTGTCAGTATACCGACACATTCCACTTATCACATGCTGATGTTGGGGTTGGGTTATTGGATATCTACCAATTAGGGGGGATCCCAATTTATTGAAATATGTATGATGAGATATTTTCAACAACCAATATCTAGGAGGATATTTATGTGGTCTCTCCAATATAAAGATATTAGCTATCTTCGGTAGAGAACTTCTTGGCTTATCCTCTTAATAATGGTTTACTCATTCTCTTCAGTGATTGGATAAAAGTTTTTACTCAAAATATTGGTCCATAATTTAATGTTTAGATAACCATGTCTCAAATAAAAAAAATAATAACACGGTAGTCCAAGTTAAAAATTTTCCACTCTCAAGGAAGTCCAACATGCAACATGGGGATATTGGATCTAGTAATGCATATATCTAGGTAATGGGTTAGAGATATTTTTTCAATGTTTCTTAGTGGATGGATCATTCCATCTCTTAATGACTATATCATTATTAGATTATATAAACTAATGATGAATTACATGTTGGTGTTGGGACAACCTTTAAATATTGTTGTTCCCACCCTTTTTTCATTTATGATTTCTTGATCCATATGCAAGATGACAAATCATCACATAATCTATTTTTTTGTTTTATTTATTAAGTCATTGGGTAGGAAAACGAATTTGAGGATATAAAGATCAGTATACTAAAGTAATCCCCAGTTCACCCTCATTCCCTTAACTAATCAATATTTCATTCATCCTCCTAACATCACTGAGTGTTGACGATGTTGTTTAGCTGTTAAATGATTTACCCCAAATTTCTTTTTTTATTTAAATAGAAACCCATTGAAAATTTATAAAAAACGGTCGAGGTTCTTTGGATGTGTTTCCTTGAATTATGTCATTGAAATAGGGGGTTATAACCACTAGGTTAGATATGGTAGAAAATTTTTAGATTATATTACTTAAACACTTTTAAGAAAATTAGATTCCTAGAACAAGCTTCATCTCTACCCCGACCCAAATTAAAATGGAGTCAAACTGAGAATATATTCATTAATTAAGGTTTATGATAATGAGTGAGGATTGTGTAAAGAAAATCCATTTAACTATCATGATATGATTTTATTAATTATAATGGAGGTATTCCCAAATGCTGGGGGAGTAGTATCTGGAGTGGTGCTTGTGATGGTAGTATGATGGGTGCATACACCATTATCCACTCATGGTTCTTTTCTTATCAAGACATACTTACTGATTTATATAAGTTTATAATTTATATGTTGTCGTCGTAATCATTTTAATGGAGCATAATCCTCAAGTTTTCTATTTTTTTGGTGTTATGTGCGCCACATACCTTTGGCTGGTAGTGTTGTAAATCCTTTAGAGGCATGTCCCATTAGGACTAAATACAATATTCTACCAATTGATGATAAACATGTCGGATTCTTCCATAAGGTTGAATAAGAAACATTGATGGAGGGTAATCCCAACATGGTGTCATAATATAAAATATTTATATATGTTGTAAATGCTCTGCTATACTATAAACACCTAGTAGTAGATAAACATCTCCAGGACCCAATGCTGCTATCCAAAATCCATTTTCTTATTTTAAAAAATGACTCTTTAAGGTATAGATGTTACTGTACTTTCAGAAAATAGAAACAACGGACACATATTTCACATTACAATTCGAAATTCAAAATTTAAAATTAAAAAATAGATCTCAACCAAACCTTGGTGATTCCTTCATGACAAAACAATTCAATTTTCAATTTTCAACAAGACATAGTGCCAATAGCCTTGAGCCACCCACCTACTATATATGTCATCACATCGACTTCCATATTGATTCACCATTGTTGTCACTATCATCCTTTCTCGACCGATTTCATCGCTATCCAATCATCACACCAGTCAGTGATGATTACCAATGTTGGACTCACGTCACCACTGAAGTCCATCAACACTGCTATAGAAATCCAAAATGAAACACAAAAAACCATCAAATCCACAAGACCACGGTTCCTGGAAAACCCTGCCACTCATACAGATAAATCCTAGAGCCTCCACTGATTCTAACACTCCCGACCGGCATGGAAGGTATAGTGGATATAGAATCCAGTGAAAAGTGGGAGTGGAAGAACCTCCATAATGATCCTTGAAGAAGATTGATGAAACAAAAGAAAATTGAAGCCCAAGACAATCTAATAAACAAGATTCCAAGGCAGTAGTCGTCACCAACTGAGTCGAGCCCCCGACACTGAGTCACACCCACCAACATCATCACAAAACCACCATCAACCCCCTCATACTAATCCATCGGAGATCAGGCATAAAGGGAAGGATAGAGAGAGAATAGTATGATTAAAGGGTCAAGGGAATTTTCTCAAACCTTACATTGGAGCAATCCCAAACCACTGGAGAGTCTTCGTGCCAAACCGAGATGGCGTTTAGCATGATGGTTCGGATTATAAGAGCAGTGGTGGGAGTAACTGACAACCACAAAATTATATTGAACATACTACCAAAATGGATCTATCTGATCTCGTGTAGAGAGGGAGAAAGAGTTGAAGAATGGGGAATTCAATAAATGTTTGAAATCATCTTCAACTATGCGCTTGATTAAATTGAGAGAAACAACATCACTCACCAAAAAATCATCCCACATCCCGTCTTCATTCTTTTAGATCTAGATCGGCTCTCATAGATCTCATATCCTTAGATAGATATGCCAAAAAATGGTTATCCTTCGTATTTCAATAAAGGAGAATCTCGGGATGATGAGAGATGTCTTGATGGCATCATCCCCTCTCAACTGTTGAAGTATTAACTACAATGAAGATTCCAGATGTTCCAAGGAGACAGCTCCATGATGTAAGGGTGTCACGCCAGAAGACCTCCGAAGTTGCTGAAGCCTTTCCCATCCACACCAAACCACCAACCACATAGACTCCCAAATGATATCCTATTTCCTTGGAACTGCAACTCACCAAGGATTACAAAAGACCCCTCCCACACCTCCCTTTGATTTATATCACATGGAGCTCTCCCGGCCCTCTCTCAAAGATCTCTCCATTGGCTCGAATCTAATGATGGAGGAAGCACCCTTGGACCTCCTTAAATAACCATGGTGTGAGGTGTCACATTTGACACAACTCCCACCAATCCTCCCACCAAACCTTGACTCCAAAAATGGTGTCCTCCAACTCTAATGGTAGCCAAAACAAAAGTTGCTGCACATGTGAAATGTGCAGCCCTCAATATAGAAGTCCTCCATGGTGGCTATGGTTGGTGCACCAACCACTAACCATGGTATATGGAAGAATATCCATCAATTCTCCCCGTCTAGCTACAATTTGCTGGAGCATCTGCAAAGATCTAGCTTCTCCCGAGCGACCGCCTTTTTCAGCATATCTGTCGGGTTCTCCTTCGTGTGGATCTTCACAAGTTGCAATAGTTGTTGATCCATCACTTCACATATCCAATGATTGTGAATGTCGATGTGCTTCATCCGGAAATGGTACATGGAGTTTTTGATCATGTTCAAAGCACTTTGACTATCACAATGAACCATGTACTTCTTCTGGATGAATCCGAGCTCCTAGAGAAAACGATTTAGCCACAACATCTCCTTTCCAACTTTCGAAGAAGCAATGTACTCTGCTTCCGTCATGGATAAAGAGACACACTTCTGTAACCTTGATTTCCATGATAGAGCTCCTCCAGCAAAATTATAGATGTATCCTGATGTAGACTTCCTGCTATCAGGATCTCTGGCAATATCTGCAATTGTATATCCCTCCAAGAGTGGTTCAACTCCCCCGTAGCACAAACATAACATTGAAGTACCTTTAATATACCTCAGAATCCTATTGACAGCATCCCAATGTTGTTTCCTGGGATTGGAGAGAAAACGACTCACGATTGCCACTGAATGGGCAATGTCAGGTCGCGTACTTACCATAGCATACATCAAGCTTCCAACTTCCAAAGAGTATGGTATCATCTTCATCTTCTTGATTTCATCCTTGGACGATGGGCATGAACTCCTGATCAACATTAAATGGCCGAGAAGAGGAATTCTTACTGGTTTGGCTTTTTCCATGTTGAAACTTTTCAAAACACATTAATCATACTTATCTTGAGATAGCCATAACAACTTCCTTTTTCTGTCACGAATGATCTGCATCCCCAAAATCTGTTGAGCTGCACCCATGTCTTTCATATCAAAAGACTTGGATAACTCCTTCTTCAACTAGAAAATCTTCGCTGCATCCTTCCCAATGATCAACATGTCATCAACATAAAGTAGAATAGAAACAAAGTCACCATCTTGAAATCTCTGGATGTAAACACACTGGTCTTCTTATGTCCGCTTGTAGCCATGAATCATCATGAATGAGTCAAACTTCTCATACCACTGTCTGGGAGCCTGTTTCAGTCCATACAAGCTCTTCTTCAATTTGCAGACGATGTTCTCTTGTCTAGAAACCTCAAATCCTTCAGGCTACTTCATGTAGATCTCCTCGGAGAGGTCACCATGAAGAAAAGTTGTCTTCACATCCATCTATTCAAGCTCCAAGTCCAAGATAGCCACTAATCTGAAAATGACTCGGATTGAAGCCATATTCACCACGGGTGAAAAAATATCATCAATGTCGACTCCTTTATTTGGAAGAAATACCTGGAAAACTAACCGAGATTTGTGCATGACCTCCCTTTTGCTTCCATCCTTCTTCAGCCTGAACACCCATTTGTTCGTTAGTGCCTTCATACCTTTGGGTAGATCCACCAAATTGTATGTCTGGGTTTTCATCAAATACTCCACCTCATCCTCCATTGCATGAATCCACTTTAGTTTTTCAGGATGAGATACTGCTTCCTGGTATCCTTCTGGATCCCCCTCATCAGTCAGCAACAGGTACTCTGAATCTGAATATTTTGTTGACGGAATCCTTCCTCGTGAATATCATCGAACCTGTTAAATGTTAGGTTTAGGAGGCACAACATCACCTAGCTCCTGTGATGGTTCTGCAACTTCTTGTGGAGAGGATTGAGTCTCCTCCTGCTCAATATCCTCTCCCACTGCCTTCGGGTCTGCTGCCGATGAGTCTTCTTGCACCTCCTCCTCATCATTGATAGGTGGTGCTGGTACCGGTGTTGGATCATGAATTGATTCCTCAACACCTTCCCTTCGAGTCATTCTTGTATTTTTAATGTCCTCGATCGTCTGTTATCATGGAACATGACATCTCTTCTTCTGATCACCATCTTCTCCTTCGGGTCCCAAAGCTTGTATCTGAACTCCTCATCTCCATAGTAGATGAATATTCATAGAGTAGATCTTCCTTCTATCTTCTTCCTGAGCTCCATGGATACATTTACAAATTCCAAACATCCAAATACTCGTAAATGAGAGTAAGAGGGATGCTTACCAGACCATCTATTCTCTGGAATCTCAAAATTCAGCAGGATTGATGGTGATCAGTTGATGAGGTAGTAGGAAACCAAAACTGCTTCTCCCCAAAATGGATTAGAGAGCTTTTCCAAACTCATCATGCTTTTAACCTTCTCCATGATGGTTCTGTTCATCCTTTCTGCAACTCCATTTTTTTGTGGGGTGCGAGGGACTGTCCTCTCATGTCGGATGCCATGACTCCTGCAATAGGCATCAAATTCCCTGGATGTGTACTCTCCTCCGTTGTCTGAACAAAGACACTTTAGCTTCCTTCCAGTTTCACGCTCCACCATGGCATGGAACATTTTGAAGTATTCCAGTACTTGGTCCTTCGTTCGTAAGAATAACACCCACACCCTTCGAGATGCATCATCAATAAAGGATAGAAAATATTTGTTACCTTCGAGTGTATCCACCTTTATGGGTCTGCATACATCAGAGTGCACCAGATCCAACAACTCTGATCTCCGTGATAAAGCAGTATTTAATGAAACTTTATGCTTCTTCCCATACAAGCAGTATTTACAAGGATCAAGTGATGCATCCTTGTCAATACTGATGTACTTCTTCTTTGTTAGGGTAGATAAACCTTTTTCACTCATGTGGGCGAGCCTTCTATGCCATATAACAGATGACCTCTCTCTTTCGACCATGTTGAGGCTGTCTACACATATCATCACATGAGTTTTGTACAACATACCGCATATGTGTCCTCGAGGGATGATGATGGATCCTTTTGTCATCTTCCATACCCCATTGCTGAAGATGTTGTCATAGCATTGTCGATCAAATCCTATACTTGATAACAGGTTGATCCGAAGGCTTGGAACATGTCGAACATCCTTCAGGGTGATTGTGTATCCAACATTTGTCTTGACTTGGATATCACCCATTCCAATAATCTCTGCTGAACTGGTATTCCCCATCTTGACTGCACCAAAGTCACCAGCTTGATAAGTCAAGAAATACTCACGATGTGGCATGACGTGGAACGATGCTGTAGTATCGACCACCTATTCTGTTTCTTGGCCTGATGTATGAAAGCATGTCTCTTCTTCATCTTTGGAGCAAAGAAAAACTTCTCCGGTGATACTCACATACACGTCTTCATTTCTCATTTTCTGGTTGTTACATTGACCCTTTTCTTGTAAAAAATTTCGTTAGTTCTTCTTCTTGTGTCCCTCCATGCCACAATGGTAGCATTTGTATGTTGGCCTCCTACCATCTGTGGACCTTCCTCTATTCTTGCTTCAACCTATGGATCCTGCCCCACGACCTCTTCTTTATTGTCTCCCTCACTTCTCTAGAACGATAGATTGCATCTGGTTGAAACTCACATCCTTCTTTCAGGCTTCCTCTTTGAACAATGCATCCTTTACCATCGCCATGGAAAGTTTTCCTCCAGGCGCCGAGTTGCTGAGTGAGAAGAAAAGCGTATACCAGCTATCGAGAATTGTGCAGAGTAAGTGGTTCACCTGATCTTCATCGTCTAGAGTCTTACCGGCTGCCACCAACTGGTTCACCAAGATTTGGAACTCGCTAGTGTGTTCGGCTATAGAGTTTCCGATTTGTAGTCGAATATTCATCAACCTCTTCAATAAGAGTATCTTGTTTCGAGCAGTCTTTGACTGGTATGTATTTTCCAACATTGTCCAAAGTTCATACGCACCAGTCTTTTGAGAAACATGGTGGTAAATGATGTGATCGATCCATTAGCGGATTTGGCCGATCATCTTCTTATTTAGCTTCTTCCACTCCGCTTCCTTTGTGGCATCGGGGTTGACTCCCTCATTCACAATGGGGTCAAAAAGATCCTTAGCATTGAGAAGATCTTCCATTCGAGACTTCAAAATGGAGTAGTTCAAAAAGTCAACATGATCATCCCTCCTGTGGATGATCCCTCAATTGGATTTGAATTCAGTTAAATCTTGGTGCAGAATCTGGAAAACTGGAGCTCACTGTTGCGTCTGGAATGGTCTAAAATGGTGGAATCGACTTCTAGATCGTTGAAATTGGATACCGATTGATCAAGTTGTGATCAAAATAGTATCAACGGTCGAGATTGTCCGATGATGTAGTGAGGACGTGGCGATGACGTGGCACGCCAGAGCAGCAGCCGAAAACCCGCCGGAAAAGTCGCTGGTGTCAGAATAGTACCTTCTTATCTAGAAAGGGGTATTGTTCACCCAAAGTTTGACCAAAAATTTACCGGGCCTAGGAAGCTCGTTTTAGCTCCGTTTTCGATGATGTTTGCACCGTTGGAATTGTCTTGACATAGGCTTTCAGAATATGCCTTCAAAACACGATTCATGGAAACTTGAAATTTCCAGCCACCAGAAAAATTTCCACCGCTCGCCGCCATTTCACCAGAACCACCTCCGATACCACTTGTTGTGGTTCTCTGACCACTATGAGAGATAATAAGAGAAGAATAGGAAGAATAAAAATCATTATTTCACAAGAACAAGGATTACAAAAGACCCCTCCCACACCTCCCATTGATTTCTATCACTTGGAGGTCTCCCGGCCCTCTCTCAAAGAGCTCTCCCATGGCTCCAATCTAATGATGGAGGAAGCACCCTTGGCCCACCTTAAATAGCCATGGTGGGAAGTGTAAATTTTGACACAACTCCCACTAATCCTCCCACCAAACCATGGACTTCCAAAATGGTGGCCACCAACTCCAATGGTAGCCAAAACAATAGATGTTGCACATGTGAAATGTCCATACCTCAATATAAAAGTCCTCTATGGTGGCTATGGTTGGTGAACCACCCACCAACCATGGTAGCTAGAAAAATATCCATCAGATGGAAGGGAGTCATGCCAGAAGACCACCGAAGTTGCTGAAGCCTTTCCCATCCACACCAAACCACCAACCACATTGACTCCCAAACGATATCCTACTGCTTTGGAACTATAACTCACTAAGTCCACCCCGCCCCGGACCCTTCATCATCACATTGCGCCTAATGTGTCTAATTCCTTGGGCACTCTAGAGGGTAGAGAGCTCCCAAGAGCGCCATCCCTCCATCATCCTAATGCAGATATCAAACACTAGGGTATTTTGAAGTGATATATGTACTAAATTTATCGTATCATCCTGGATTTCCCCTTGGATGGTTATCTAATGTGGTCAAAAACCTTCATCAAAATTTCCCTATCATAGCCTAGAAGGGTTTCATTAAAATCACATACATTTTATTATCCACAATGTTCTCATTTCATGAGATGTTTTGGTTGTATGTGATTAAAAAATTCTGCATTTTTATGCTTCTCCACATCAGGAGGAAGTCATAATGAATACTGTTACTTAGATGCATCACCTGGTTGGTGATGATGAATGATTTTATTATTAAAATTTTACATAGATTGTGGATAGTTCAGAATGTAAGGGTCACATATCTAAGATAAGGACACAACTATCCTCATGAAATACCTGACTATAAGACATAAACAAGAAATCTAAATAGCTGAGTGCCTTCATTAGATAATTGTACCCATAAGATGAATCAGATGACTGTGGGTGACACAATCTGGTACATTCCCTCTATGGTTTGTGTTAGATGCTATAAAATAAAATGAATAAGGTAGGATGAGTTTCAATATATATATTTAAATTTGCGTTTTTTAGTAATATCATAGAGGGAATATAAAATTTGGATTCTCCTTCATTATAATCCAATAAGTAAATGAAATCTTATTTTCCCTTCCTTGTTTATGATTTATTTTATCCTTTAATGATAATTAATCATAATTTGATGTGCCTTTTGAATGATAAAATCATAGTGGAATTCAACGGTTTTATCATTGGATTAAAATCAAAATATTAACAATGTTAATAGTGTTTTCTCACTTCGATGAAATATAATGAAATGAACTATTTTTTACTAAGCTATGGTAAGTAGAAAACCGTATTTTGACACTGATTGGGGTTACCTGGAAAACCATAAAAACATTGTTTCATTGTAGTGGTCATCTAAAATTTTAACTCAGTCCACTATGTGGTAGGATTGGATGGTGTAACATTATATTTTCATAGTTCTCCCTTTTCATTTTATTGAGCTAAAATGTTTTTATATCACTTTTTTATTTACCAATTTTTTCATAGACCATGCAAATCATATGTTCTTCTAGTTAGGAATAAACTTTTAAATAGGGTCTCATTTGCCGATTTTCAACCGAATGTGTACTTTGTGTATTTTTGTATGTATTGAAATGTAGAAAAAATAGACCAATTCAACTATTTTTTTGTTCAAACAACCTTGACCATTAATTAAGGGGTGTTAACCCTGATAGGTCTTGGTGGCAGAGAATGTCCTAATATTATTCGTAGAAGAATATGGGATTTAGGAAAATTATTATATAATTTATCGAAACAATGCATGATACCAGAAAAGTACATGAGTATTGAGAATAATATCAGTTTCCAACATTAAAATATTTTGGGCATAAGAATATTTAAGAGGTATCTCACATGGAAATTTTTTTCTTTGGTCGACATACAATTTGTGTGGGTGAATTATGCCGAACAAATATAGCATATTGTGTAATAAAGAAAATGTTTTCTTCAGGACACTAACACTCTGTTTTCAATGGATAGGTAAATTATAATAATTTGGATTTCCCATTACCTAAATGTTTGTCCTGTCAAGGGGATGACGCCTAAAATTGTAATGGATATTTCTATTGATAGTAGACATGAATGAAAACCCAATTTGACATGAATTCATATTTACAAAAGTTGGGTTATAGCATGGTGAACATTAATTTTGAGTGAATAGGATATAGACCATGTAGTTTAGTGTTTTTTTTAGAATGGGTGTTTTAGGGATATTATTTAAGGTCACTTAGATATAACAAAGAGATAAACGATTTTCCCTTTTCAAGATAATTTTATAGGATTATTCCATCTTGCTAAGGAATGAAGGGGGGTGGTTGAATGTGGTAATCTATCTATTTTTAAATCTGATGGGTTATATGGGATGAAAATGTCATTGGGGTGTATGGATATAGAATAGGTCTCTCTAGAGGATTAACACACCTTTTATTGATAGACTTTTTGTGTGGGTGACATATGTTGAGACAACTTGCGCATATTGTGCATAGTCAACCAAATGATTCATCTAGACAATAACCCTATATTTCCAATGGGAAGGGAGTTTTATGGTGAGTCAAAAATCACTTAAAATAATTTTTTGTGTGTGTAAGGTTCAAAAATAAGAAAAGGTCATTTTATATCGAAATTTCTCAAGAATGGGTTAAAACATTATCCCTACATAGGTCAGACCCATAATCCGTGGAGTAGAATTTTTATTCACTAATTCTTGGATAGAGATATAAGGACTGCATGTAACTATGTATATAATAAATATGAGAAGGAATCCATACATAGATATTGGAAGGATTCCCAACACTTTGATTTAATTCTTGTGTTTCAAAGGGAAACATTACTTTGGATACGGACTCACAAGCATAGTGTGAGTCATATTAGACCCTCTTATGTAGATCTAACCTATGTATCAGTGATTGGGGGATATTTGGTTTTGGTTGGTATAGAATATATTATATGAATGTCAGTATACATCTCTTTTTTAATGACCCAAACTTTTATCAATGGAAATTCCTCTTGATCTAATTAAATGTCTTATTATGTAAAATGGTTTCATAAAACATATGAACCTCCATATATTTTGGTTTTTTGATTTTAAAATACCATTATGGATTGTTACCATTTCTAATATATCTATTGAATAGTGATCACATGATTACTGTAAATATAGGGCATTAACAGATCCTATTTACTTAGACAAAAGAAGTGATGGCCTAATCCAGTAGAATTGCTCCATATGAATCCCATTTTTCAGAGCATCGAATGGAGGTGGCATCACTGGGCTTCCCACATGACCAAGCCCAAGATAATCTTCAAAACTTTATGCTTGAATGGAATCACCTATGGTAGGAGTAGAAGTTAATAGAGATTACCACTCAACTGATGTTATTTAAGAAACCTCATGAGTCTTTCCCTATCACACGTCATGCCCTTAGAGCTTATGAGGGATTTATAAGGGGTTATGTAACATTAGCCTAGAACTATGATTATGTGATTTATTTTATTTATAAATAATATAAATTCATTTTATTATTGTTACTTGGTAAATGGATTTTAAAGCACCAATATTATTTTTAGTTAATATTCAATTAAAAAATCTAATTTTACGAATTAATATGTTTTGGAATTAAATAATATTTTAATAAAATATTATTAATAAATTAGTTTTTATTAAATACCAATGGTAATAAATTTTTTATGAATACCATTATAATTTTTATTATGGTTTGAAAGCTATTTTTTTCAAACCCCATTAATTTTTGATAACTGACAGTTTTTATTTTAAAAGTAATATTTAAAATATTAAAAATATTATTTAGATAAAATTAATATTATTTTTGGATTCATGATGTCGAAATTATATAATGGTAAATATTTCATTGTTTTCTGTGACAGTTGAATTTCTGGGTAAAAATGAAATATCGTTTAAATATATAATGTGTTTTTGGACATCATAATGACATGATAGTGATATAATAAAATACTATAAAAGGTTTTTCAGAAAATATTTATTTTAACTTTAAAATTTTGTTATTTTAGATTTGTTTTATTTATTTTACAATTCTTTAGTGGACCCTCTATGACTTATAAAAACATATTTTCATTTTGAAATGATTTCCTTGACAGTGTGACTCACCTCCACATAAGAAAACCTAATATATTAATAATTTTCAGCAATTGTACATATAAAATAGTTTCCCCCTCCAATTTAGAAAAATATCATTGGAAAAAAACAAGGGAAGGTTTGTGGTTTTGATTAGTTTAATGTGTAGTGTCCAAAACCAAAATAATATAGAATTCCCTCACTTTTCCTATATAAACCCACCTAAAATCCCACATCTCTTCACTCAAAAACTAGTATATCACGTCCCTACATTACCATCCTCTCTCTGGAATCCTCCTAAGGTTCCCCAAGCTCTCAATAGGAATCTATCATGCCCCTCCCAAGCCTTTGTGGTCGCACTTGCATGTAAGGGATTTCTTCATTTCTCACTTTTTTTCCAAATTGCATTATGTTGTTATACCATTTTATTATAAATTAAAATTGCTGGGATATGATATATACCCTCCCCTATACTTCCCTCCTTATGTTTTAATGATGTTAGAACTCTTTTTATTTTATTAATACCTCCCATGTACACCGATTACCATGGAAAAATTCCTTAAGGAATTTATCTCCTATCAATTACATTAAAGAAAATATTTTATATTATGTATCCAAATTCCATTCCATATGTCTGGATATTATGTTCAATCACCCAATTAATTTCCATTTCATGTATAAATGATAATATACCCCTTTATCTCTCATCAACAAATTTTAGGAATTCATTTTAATGTTGTTATGATATGAAAGTTACACCAAATTTTCCATTCCAGAATCATTGTCTAAGTGAATACCATACCCATTTATATCAAGGTTATTCACCATTATGTTAATGTAATTTTTATGGTGGAAATACATTTTTGTATTCCACATCTCTTATTCTTTGTATAAATTTTGATGTTTAACTAATCCATGTTGTATGGTCCATGTGGGACACTTATACATGAAATTAAATTATTAAGAAGGGTGCACCCTGATATTTCTCAATGCATTGGGTAAATAATATTATAATGATACTCCATGTGAAATGAGGATTTACTCATCATTATTCAAGTGAAATGAGGGTTTACTAAAGCTCCATGTTCAATGAGCCTTGGATCAGGCTAATGTCATGTTAAATGATGTCTCCACATTTCAATGTTATAATAATCATGCTATATCAGGCCTTTATATACATTTTTCTCTTATTCTATGTTGATATACCTACTGCCTTAAATTTAATGTATTCTTTATGTTATGCCTTCTTTAATCCCTCACTATTCCTTATATCTCACCATTTTCTTTTTTATGTGATCATGTTATCCCATGCAATGCTAATTACGAAGAAATGATGTGGTCATGTAAATGAAGTTATCAATAAAGATGTCCTATTTTTGTTTTTGTTTTATGATGTTAGATAATGCACCTAATTTTCCAAGACACTAGACCTCTTAATCCTCAGAGTTTTATTAAGATCAAGTTTATGTAATAAATAATAATAACGTGTGTAATAAAGAGTCGGGTTGTTATATCATTAAAGTAAGATTCAAGACATACATAGTTCTTCAGGGATGTCTCCCTATGCCGGTTTGGCCCATACAAAACAAAATGGGGAGAATATGTATTTTATGGGAAGACCTGGAATAGATGATTCAGGCAACACTAAATGTCCACTAATAATAGGAATCAGGACCGGTATCATTTATAGACATCGTGTGGTCAAGTGTCAAGTGATTATGACATCATCAATGTATTATAATTTCTTATGTCCAAGACAACATGGGGTCTGGTGGTTTTCTGTCATAATGCTACGATCATGCGACATGAAAAATATGAGTAATAAAAGCCTTAATTGCCTAGGATTTTCATACATGCCTTATATATGAAGGGGAATGGATGTGTAAATAATGATTCTAAGGTGTTCTGGGATTAAGAGATATGATAAGGTACAAACATTCTATGGGACCCTATGGAGATATAAGAGTCCTCTCCAACGGATGAGTTTTCCTTTTTTGATGGGTCCTTTTGTTGGTGACTTATATAGTGTCAACTAGTGAATGTTGTGAATAGCCAAACAAAGGACTTCTCAGGATACTAATCCTCATTCTCTGAAAGATAAAGAAGGGTTGTGAAGATCTAAAATGTTGTTTAGAGTGAGTATCTCAAGAGTCAGTGAATGGAGTACCAAATAATAATCTATGATAAAAAATAGTTCTAAATAAAATCTATAAAATCATTTAAATAACCCTCATAATAAAAATATAAGATCGATATAAGTTCAAATATTTAAAAATATCTCTATAAGATTGATTAGGTCTCAGTTAAAATAATTATGAAATACTAAATTATCTTTTTAAATCAATTTACATAATCAAAAGAATATATAAAGATTAATTAATACTAACCATCAATGTATTGGTTTTGATTATAGTTTAAAACATATACAATTTAATTCTTGGAAATAAGAAGAAAAAAAAAGTAAATGAAATAAATAAAATAGTTATAGTATCGTGTTGAGAATAAATCCTTTCATCTTGGAAATCACCTAATTCCAAATATATTATAAAAAATAACCTTTAATTAAGAACATAGATCAGTTAACCAAGGAAAAAGCTGTCTAGTGCACATATGGACCTCTTCCACAATATGAATGGGAATAAAACAAACCCATGACACTCAAGGACCTATTCTATAACATGTTATTAAATAGATGTAATGATATTTAGAATATATTGACCCACTTATAATTAAATATCAAGAGATAGTGTGCATGTTTAAAATACAGACTAAATAGACACTGATCGTAATGTAATGAAAATAAAAAAAGAGATAAAAAAAATATATAGGGACGATATTGGTGGTATGGTTGACAAGCTATATAGAATGTGACTGATTTAATGTATATTGAAATGAATCCTGATTCATGTTTCTAAAAAACTCAGTAATGGTGATTGTCAGATACTCTTTTTTCCGTAATATAAGAAAGAACTAAATGATCATAGTGATTAAATCTTCAATTATTGGTTGAATTTGATGAAACGTATTGAAAGGAACACCTAAAAACCGACCTTTTGGGATCATTAAATATTAATTCATCTCACTTCACATGTAAATGTATATCTATTTCAATTAGAAAGATCTATTTTTTGATAGAGTATTATACTTATTTTAATATAACCATGCGGGAAGAATCATATGGATCGTCTAGTCCATGTACTTGAAAAGTTACACAATCATAAATTAATCTCTACAATATTTTTACGATTTTTTTTTGATAAATCTCAGAATTAAATTCAATAATTAATATGTTAGAAATATTTAATTAAAAATAAAAAATAATAACAGTATTGACTCTATTTAACAGTGACAGAATCCTGGTGATTAATTAGGTTGCCAACGAGTCATGTTGGCAGTTAGTTCTGCCAAATGTGACTCATCTTTGTTGCGAGCCATCTCAGTACTTGGTCATCTCAACAATTGTCAAAATTTACATTCTGATGGAAGGACATATTAAATAGATACAGAGGTATGGTGTTTGGTATTTTTGACACATATCCAAATTTTCATCATCATGGTTAATCATCTCTAGTGGTAGGTTTCTATGTAAATTAGAAAAAAATTTATTTTTAATTGAGAGTCTTCTATTTACCATGATTCATTCCCATACATAGTCAAAATTTGAACAGGGCAGCAACTTATTGTTTATAGTTGGTATGTCCATAATTATCTTGATTTTCATCTTGAAAATAGTCATGTCTTGTTGTTAGTTTTTTCAATACATATCCATGATTCATTCCAATAATACTTATATTATAAAATTGTTTCATAACACAAAAAACAAATTAATAAAAAAAGAGACATTTTTTAGTGATCATTAATAAAAGGGTTCAAAAAATCTCCCCCATTTTGATGATAATAATTAATGGAATATTATATTCATAAATAAAAACACACTGCGGTGTAAATAGGGCCAACATAAAATAGAAATTGAATCAAATATAGTTAGAAGAAAATATTATAATAAATTGTTAAAATTAATAAAATTTGGTTACATAGATAGTTAATAATAATTTTATCAATGGAACATAAAAATAAATGAATATAAAATAAATAAAATTTTCTCATATGCCCCCTTTTGGGATTATCAATATTTTCGAATAAAATAGGAAATTTATAAAAAAAATACTTATAAAAAAGAATCTATATTGAAAATAATGATAATTACATCATAAAGATTCAATGAAAAGTTATATAGAAAATTCACTCCATCAATAACTAAAAGCCTAATGTAAATTCTTTTTTGGCTCAGATGAAGGACCAATAGGTTCTTTTCCCATCCCTTTTTCTTAAGCAGAATGAACAATAAAAGATCTTGATTGAACTCAAGGGATAACTAATTGAACATCAGTTAGAGAAGAAGTTTCTCGGATGATAATTGGCATGATACGTTGAACTGATCCAGTGGGATAGAGGTGAAAATATTTAATTGGGTATGAAAAGGGGAGTTGGGATCTATAGTTTCCACGTGCTGGATGTACTCTGGGGTAGAGACTTGAGGAGTGAGATGAAATATAATAGGAATGGAATCGTAAGTGACCAATGTATTTGAAAAAACATGGGTAAAGTGTTTCAACAAATTTTAGATCCCTATAATTATATATATGCTCCATTTCATATAAGTAATGAAATCCTTCTTTTCGTCCATATATAACTTTAGAACATGATTCATCACCTTAAACAGATTCACATTCTCTTTAAAATCTTGGGAAATGAGATACATTCTTATATTTTCAGCTATGAATTTGAAAAGAACATTAAGATCATCCATTGTATAAAAGTGAGATAAATAATAATTAATTTCTTTTTTGATTTCATATATATCTACTTTCCTATACTTTTGGTACACTCTAACAATAAAATGGACATGGTCACTACTATTTTAGATTTTTATGAAAATTTCTTGACGTAAATTAGGTACCTTACCTAAAAAACCATGAAGCTCTTATCTGAAAAATGTTCAGATCCACTCAACATAAAAAGTATGTGGTGGATCACTAGAAGAAAAATACATTTATGAAATATTCTAAACCCTAATAGAAAATTCGTTATGGAATCTATAAATTAAGACGTCATCTCATCAACTACGGATATCAAAGACTACATATCATTTTCCTATAATCCATTCCCTATTCTACATCCTCAATATGATTCATTATTTTTGGCTTAATTTTATGTATCACTAGATCAACAGGATACCTTCAATATATTTTACTAAACATTTTTTCTTATAGGGTATGATTTATTAACAATATTATAAAATAAGAATGAATTCATTCTCTGAAGGATTTATTGTAACCAATGGTGAAAAAAATCCACTAACATTGACATAATTTTAGGTGTAGAACAAATTACAATTATATGTGTAGGCACATCATAAGAATACTTTTAAATTTTCCACATATCATTAATATGATCTACTGAAGATCACCTAGGATCTGTCACATCTATATAAGATGGTCTCTCATTATCTATGTCTGAGTTCTACAAACCAAGTCTAATAAACCCAGAAAACCTATAATATTAATTCAGATTGGGGACCATAAATCTAATAGAAGACACAACATATGTCATAAAAAATGGATTCTCAATAGCTTTATAATAAAAAATGGTTGGCACCAAACCCAATTGCTCATCAAATCTCCATATAGCAACTCTATGATCAGTAACAGTAGGCTCAACCTCCATATGTTCAAAAATTATTGTAGAACAATAGTATGGTCAATAATATATTTACATCATCTATAAGATCATTGATAAAAACGTCAACAATTGGTTCTACTTGGATACTATCAAAACTCTATGATCCCTCTACCTCAAATAATGATTCATTATTATTTCTGGATTCTTTTTATCAATATATTTATATAGGCTGGGACTCTATTTATATATTGAGAAAACTAGAGAAGAGATAAGTGATTGTTGCATCTCAACATATTCATCCCTAATGGGACCACTATGACCATCATGGGAATGACCTCCATTATTTTCATCTTAACATCCATTTTCATTTATATTTTCTTCATCATCTCCACCTTCTTCTTTATCATCATTTTCCTCACCGTTCGCATTAATTCCATTATTTATGTAGTTAGAATACATATAAAATTCTTCTCCACCTTACAATTTTGTTTTCATATCATCACTTACCACATTAAATAAATTCTCTCAAACATGGAGAGACCTAGATGAAATAGGATCACCATATTTAATAGTAGAAGAACTAGGTGAAGATCTTGGTCACATCTTCTATCTACTGGTAAATCCTTTTCCTTATCACCAGATGTAGGAACCTCTACGACCTCATATGAGTAATCCACCACCTAATCTGGTTCAAACCAGAATCCATAATATTCTTTAGTCTAGTCGAATGATCAACCCAATTGAAACCATTGTAAATCCTTTCACCATTTTGAACACATTTTTTCTTAAAAGGGGTCTAATGAATATTCAATCTTTTTTAAATCACCATTGTGATGAAAATTCATTCAAATTTTAATATTCTATTTTCTCCTTCCACAACTATTCCATTGGCATCTAGCATGGAAAAAATAACATGGGGTAAATATGGGAGTTTGAACATGAAGATAGCTTAAACATATCCATTCTGAGTCATCAGATAACTACATAACTACATCTTCTCATGTATAGTCCAAATACATAAAAGTTTAACATCCTCATACTTCATTATTCAAAAATCACTTTTATTTGGGCATTAAATATTCCAGACAAGTTAAAAAAGAATGTTCTATTATTTATATTGAAACGTATGAATCAGTTTTCACACTATCTTATCACTAGTTGACACT
This sequence comes from Viscum album, assembly GCA_963277665.1. NCBI lineage: Eukaryota > Viridiplantae > Streptophyta > Magnoliopsida > Santalales > Viscaceae > Viscum > Viscum album. The sequence goes on from OY728123.1 coordinate 471,865,274, forward strand.
TCTAGAGAATCCCCAAACAGAAAATTATGATAGATATCAGAAATAGTTAATTGATAGTCATTAAAGACACCCTAACGAGGAAATCTGAAACACCTATGCCATTACCGAATTGAAAAAACAACATTGTGGTCATTTATCCACGTTCATACCTACTTTTCATATTATATGAAACTGAACATGAAAAACATGCCGAACTAGTTCAAATAAAATGGATAGTAGGGTCTCCCATGGGATGAAAACTATTCCACCCATCCATGGTATTGTAGAATTTTTTGCAATAAATAATTTCTTGACATAAAAAATTTATCATGGAATTGTTTTTAGGCATCGAAACACTCATTACAAGATCTAGGTTCATTGTCTCGTCAAAATTTTAATGAATTGATTCCCCATTCAATATATTTGAAGGATGCGACTCATCCTAATAAAATTTAGAGGCTATCTTTTTTAAAACCATGGAATCCAGTTTGATTGATTTTGGTACTGGTGAATAAAGGATGAAGGCCACAAGAAAAAATGGATGAAATGAGGTTCCAGAGAAATGGTTAGAGGATGTTAGGGTATTGAAATTATATGGGTCGATAATTTTACAAAATTTATGGATTTAGGGAAAATGATAAATGAAAAAAAGAATAATATTTGAATGAAAGAAAAAATTTAATAAAAAATTATTTTTATGAATAAATTTGAAATAGAGATATATAAACTAACCACAAGAAATCTTCAATGTAAAGTTGATTGAAATGGTGGGTGACTCTAATGGTGGGTATAACTAATGGACAGTAAATCAAATTTTGTGAAAAACCAAAAGTGATTAAAAAATAATGAGTTAAGTCAACGCTGAGTATAACCAATGGTGAGTAAGTCAAACAACGTGTAAAAACATTAGTGAGAAAAACAAACATTGAGTAAAACCAGTGGTGAGTCACAAATAATTAAGATTAACCGAAATTAATTGTTCCTAATTCATGTTTTATGTAGTTTTTTCTCAAAAAACTAAATGGATTAGTGAAAATATTAGCATGTTGATGTTGAGTACCAATGTATAAAAGAGTAATATAACCCTTGTGAAAAATGATCACTCAAAATCTGATTTCATAAATCAATATGATTTTTTATAAGGATATATACAAGTTTTTTTGAAATTTATATTCCACTTGTGTTGTGAAAATTTATAGGGACATGTCAGAATTGATACCTATAGACCAAAAAAGAGTGTATCACAAACAAAATTTTGGCTCACTAGATTCCTTCATCAATTTATTCATCATCAAATTTATAATGATTAAAGATTTTTTTTATTACTAAAGTAATATAATAGAAACATTCCTAAATGATGAAATGATCTCGATGTTATTTTTCTATCTTACTTACTACCACCATAATGAGCATCTAAGTAAATAATTCGGTCAATTTCTTGTTCATTATGGGAGAAAACTTCTATATTGGTAGTTTATTTGAGGTATTTAAAATTACTTTTTATAGAAAATATGTGTGACTCTTTTAGGTTTTATTGAATATGAGGACACATACACACACCGAGCATAATGACATGTCAATTAGTAGGTATGTAGAGAGGACATACAATTATATAAATGTAACTAGTTTGATCCACTAATTTCTGGACAACATCAAGATCTATGTTAGAGGTGTTACTCATTGGAGTGTCACAACTCATAGTGCTATCAAATTTATTATTTTTAGAATACCATCAGTACATTAAAGTATATTTAAAAAAATCCTTCTTCATTTTGAAAATTTTGAAAACCAAAAATGAATTCCAGTTCACATATTAAGATTATTTCAAAATTACTTTTCCTTATTCTTATAAAACCCAATACAAACGAAATTTTTAGGGGATCCTAAAAATAATATCATTGAAATAAATTTGAATTACTAAAACATCTTTTTATGTTATACCTATAAATAATTTAGCATCATTTATACCTTTTTATAGTTTTTTTGAAATAATAAAAGATAAATGTCTATAATAACAATTGCTAGGATATGTTTTCTTAAAACCATAACCAGATTTTGTTAACTTGTAAACAAGATTTCAAAAATGGTGTTTTTGAAATACCTGGGGTAGTTCAATGAAAACATCCTTAACTAAATTTCAATTTAATAATGCACTTTTTTGTTCAATTTATATTTTCAAATCTAAATTTCTTACTTATGAAAGTATAATTTTAAGTGCATAATGTCTAGTTAAATGTGCAATTGTCCCTGCATAGTCTATACATTCTTCTTGATTATAACCATATGCAACAAGTATATCCTTATTATTTACTATAGTAACATATTCATCCACATTATTTATAAACACCCTTTTATTTCCTCAATTTGACTTGTCTATGGGTATATAATCATGTTTCAAATAATTATTTCATTCAAATTGATAATGTTTATCTTAGATAGACATTTCCTGGAATCCATCATTAATTACATCATTGATGTTCATTGGTGAAAGATCAGATAATAATTTGTGATGTCGAAAATGGTTTCTTAGATATGATCACATTTGTGTACCTATATCTACATCTCTACAAAATCATACGATGTATGGTCTTTTAGAACCATAACAAATATAAATAATAAAGGTATAGCCTCCTCCAGGACTTTTATAGGTTCATGTTCAAGCTCATGATGTTCCTCAAAATTTGATGATTTTTAATATTGTTTTACCAATGACTCATAAGGTTTTAATTTTTTGTTCAAGGTGGATAAATCATACTCAAGGGTTTGATAAGTATTTTTAGGTTTATGCGGATTTGTATACATAAATTTCACATGGACAGATTCTTCCACATTCATAATTATTTAATTAAAAACAATATAACATTTATTATAGCTTGAATAACCCACGAAAATACCATCATTTCTTTTAGAGGAAATTTTTTCAATATTATCTATAGTGTTAAGTATAAATACAATTAAAAAACTATAAAGTACTTAAATTTTTTCGTTTCTAATTTTCCCAAATTCATAAGGTGTTTTCTTTAAAATATGACTAATTATAATTCTATAAATTATATAACATGATGTAGTCAAATTTCCTCCCCAAAACTAGATATTTATGTCAGGTTCATTAATAATTTCCAGGATATCTCGTGAAATGTTATATTTCTTCATTCTAAAAATCCATTTTCTTAAGGGGACCTAAGATCTATGTATTTAAGACAAAATAAATTTTTATAGAAAAATGATTCAATGTAATGATTTTCAAACTCAAGGTTGTGGTCACTTCTTATGTTATTAATTCAATGTCACCATATATTTTCTATAGATTTATCATACTATGAAATACTAGAACAAGATTTACTTTTGTGAGCTAAAAATAATACCAATGTATACCTAGAAAAAAACATATAAAAAAATAAACATACAACATACCATTAAAACTAGAAACTCCAGATGGTCTAACCAAATCTCTGTGAACCAACTCAAGAGGTTGAGAAGATGAAACATCTTTCTTTAATTTAATATAAATCTTGGATCTTTTTCTTTCGACTAGGGTAATATATATATATATATATTTTGTTTTTGAATTATAGTTTGGGTAGATACATGAATAAAAATTTCATAGTATGATCTATATGTGATTTAGTGATATAGAAAACCATTCTCTTATTATAAAGTAATGATTCTCTAGAAAAGACACTTATGAATTTATTTTGAGAAATCAATGAATCATGATTAAAAACATATACATTATCATTTATCAAAGAATTGAATACTAATGACTTTTTAAAATTAGAAAAATTCCATGAATGTTTTGTAAAATTTCTCCAGAAATTGTAAATAACATAATTATGATATGTGAAGTAAATTTTATATCTAACCATCAATAAAAAGACTTTAGATATTTAAACTGATTTAGTGTTATAGATTTATCGCAGGAAAATAATTATTCCATTATCATTTTCACAAATGATGAAATGAACACCATAAAACATTATAAGGTTTTTGAAGCATACGATGTTTTATTTCATATTTCTAAAATCCCACTATACCAGAGAAATAGATTTTTATATGTTCTATTCAAACAGGTTCCCAAGAAATCAATGTTTATACCAAAAATTATTTTTCTACCCATTTCTTCGCGGGTCCAAATATGTTTGTAACTATGTATTTATGAACCTATATTTTCATTATAGGTTTATTTTAATAATAAAATGTACATTTTAAAATGACAACATTATTTGGTACTGTTGAATAATAACTAGAAGTAGAATTTTCAGATTTATACATAGGATCGAATGTTCTCCTAAAAATTCTTCTCTATCTAGGTTGGTAGTATTGACCTTTAATTTATATAAAAGAAATTTGTTTTCCTAATATTTTAATCAGATATTATCTACCATTTGTAAAAATATACAAATATTTCCTTAGCATCTCATTTCAAAATTTCAGTTCTGTATTTTATGTCAATAATTGATCATTATTCTTTTTTCTTTAATGCATTGAGTTCTAAAACGATCAGTTAAAACTTGTCATTGGATTGGAACATTTTATTTTTCATTGAGATCATAAACAGGATATTTAATAATTTTGTAGTACTCAATAATTTCCACTTTTGACATATTTTCATCATATTGGTCTTTTTCAAAATCATCAGAATTATGTACAAGAGATACAATAGATGTGTCAAATGTATTATTCATCAAGAAATAATTTTCCCTATATGTATTTGTTTTCATGAGTTGAGTCTGAGTCACTAGAGTTGTCCTTAGAGGCACTCCATGTGGATTTCATGTATTTCTTATATTTTCTATAATTGTCCCCATATTTTTTTATTTCATCAAGGGAAATTCAGCATTAACTTATTATTTTCATTGATATTCATATTTTGTTATATCATTCTAGTTGTCATAAAATTTCAATACCATTTTCCAATTCCCTCGATTAGCATATTTTTTCATGTAGCTATGTTTCTTGAAGAATATATTCTTCTTGAAAAATTTCCTCATCCTAAAAGAAAAATGACCAATTTCTTCATTACTATAAGTTGGTGATTAATCATCCTAAGAGGTTCCATAATTATACTTTTCCTTTAAATATTGTTTTGATGCATTCTTTATGAAGGCTATTGACATCCTCTTTCATTTATCATATTCTTAAGGAATAAATTCAACCTATTCCTTATACACCATCAACATCCCAATAAATTTATTGACTGGTTGCTACCTGATGTCATGTGATTCCATTATTGAAACTAATTTCCCTCTCTATCACTCAATATGATATCTTAGAAGCTACATAATATGATTTCTGTTTAACAATATATTACCTACAGATAACATGGTGTTCACAATATCATTTAACATGAGATATATTGAATAAATCATATCATCAAGTTTCATTTTATAATTGTCATATTTAATTGTATATGTTTTTCTACATCATGTATTTGAAAATAGTGGTTCCTTCCTAAGATATAGAAAAGATATCCGAAATTTCAATGTTAGTTTTAGAAGATGATATACTATGAAACTCTCCATTCTATTGGAATAGTAAATGGAATTCATGGATTTTAAATTTGTATTACAATAGGTTTTAGTATCATCATCCCATGTATTCCAAGTAGTATTTGATAACGCATTTTATTCTTCTAAAACAGACCATATTTCAATCCCAATAATTTCAATATTGATTTTTCATCTTTATTTTCAATGGATAATCATTATTTCAATTAATGAAAGGAGGTCTATTAGTTCCATAATCTCCATGTATATTATCCATCTAATGAAATATATTTAGAATTAACATAAATTTATGATATTAAAAAGTACAATCATAGTTGAAAAAATGTTACTAATTATTCGATTCGAATATTTGTTGGAGTGAGTAACTCATGATAGAGATGAATTGATAACCCCATGAAAAATCTATTAAAATAGGTTTAAATAAAATCCCACAAATAATTGAAAAAAAATAGTTAATAAATATAGATGATCTATATCAGCTATAAACTTTTAATTGATTTCTTAAATATTGATCTGGTCCCAGTTAAAAAATAATGAAAAATTACGTTAACTTTAATAATCAATTTAATTAATTAAAAAATTATATGAAAACTAATTAATTCTACATATTAATGAATTGGTATTGTTTTTAGTTTAAATAAAATTTAGTTTAAATCGTTGAAATAAAAAATCAAAATCAAACAAAAAACATAGTAGAAAAGTACATGAGGTTTAGTCTCAATCCGAGACCGTATCATCCAACAAGGAAATCAAACACTCCCATGTAGATTGTATAAAATAATTAATAAACCACAACCTGGATTGGGTAAAATAGAAAATATACGCCCAAGACATAAATGGGCCTCTTCCACAACAAATGCGTTAATAAAACAATCACAAGACACTCATGGACCTATTCTTTAACATGTGGGAAAACAAATGTAAAGATAGTTATAATATATCGATTATTTTTCTGTTAATTCCTTGAAGATTATGTGCATGTTTAAAATAAATATTAAACACACAATGATCATAATTTTATGATTATAAACAATTAGTCAAAATAAAATATGTAAAGGAGATATTGTAGCTCATCCTGGTTGTCATTGTACCTTCTAGCTCATTGAATGTAGATTGAAATTAATCGTGAGTCATATTTCAGAAAATCATTGTAATATATTTTTTCATGAACTCTATTATTCTAATTGTGGGAATGAACATAAATTTTATAGTGCTTCAGTCTTCCACAATTTTGTTATGTTTAATACACTTCATGAAAGGAACACTTCACAATAGTCCCTTTTTTGGTTCTTCAAGTATTACTTCATATCACTTCATGTGTACATGTATAACTCTTTTAATCACATAAATATATTTCATCAGGGTTTATGATACTCCATTTAACAACTTCATGCATGAAGAATCATCTACATTTATAGCATCTCATCCTGGATGAGTAACACAAATATTAATTAATTTCAATAATATCATTATGAATAATAATTAAAATAACTTTCATAATTAAATTGAGTGTTATATCCATTATAAATATTTTATTCATAATAAAAAAGGTGTTGTTGAATCCATCAAAAGGAGAAACAACACCAGAGGTGGCCTAGGATTTCATTGATATTGGATGACGGTGATTCATGAAAATGGAGACTTTTCTTACAATTGAGACTTCTTAATGTAATTTCAACTCAAAACGTTTCCCACATTTCATTCAGATAGATGTTCATCTTCAATGGTAACTATGGAATGGTAGTTAGTCTTTTACACCCATATCAAAATTATCACACTGGTGTTGACTCATCCCTAACTATATGTGTTTTCCATATATATCCAAATATATTGGAGTAATGGAGATTCATCTCCCAGATGATTGTATTTGACATACATAGAAAAAATTCTATCATAGTGGTGACATATTACAAATAGTATGACTTTTCATACATATCCATATTTTTATCATGACATTTTGTCATGTTTGGTAGTGAGTTTTTTCAATAATTTTTCAAATTTCTCATCAATCATCCAAATATTATAATTATTTTTCTAAAAAACTAATACTCATTAATAGAATAAGAGACATGATATTAGGGTTATTAAAACATGTGTTCAAACACAAAATTTCCCTAAAAAATAGTATGCTAACTGTATGGAATGTGTCTTAGAATCTAAGAAGCATTCAGACCAATGTTGTGCATGTAGTGTGAGGTTTTATACAATGATGGGACTCATATGTTTAAGGGGACACTCATGTTTATTTTATATATAACTAACGGAGGAAAAAAATCTTACGATCTACTACGAATGTATTTTTTCTATATAAGATATATGAATATTGTTTTTTGTATGTTTTGATAAGGACTTAAATTTGAGGTATATGTGTTAGTACTTATCTCATTAATATGAGAATCAAGCCACACAATGTTCTTAATGAACCGTGCATTTTAATTTCAAGTTTTGAGGTAATATTATCTTCAATTTATGTAATTATGAATAAAAAATAATAACCCTAATATGAATTGATACAACTTGATCATATGGGGAATACCATTCTAATACAAAAAATAACACGTGATCTATGACCATTTTGAGAAAAATGGGGTGGAAAAAGATTATTCAACCACACCATGGTGAATGATTGATAGATTTTTATTTTTTCGTGGCTGGATGAAATTACAAGATCTAAGCATCGATATGTACATAATTATAGTGAGAATCAAGCCATACGGGATTCTACAGTTGAATCCCTATATTGGTTAGACTCTTTCATAGGGCCACGGGAATTTTCCCCAGTGATTATATTGATAATTTTTGATGGATTTAGGATTGTAGTTATGGGCATTCCAAAATATATGGTTTGTATAGGAATCAAAACACATGTAGTAATGAGTGAGAAATTTCTTCATAGGTCTCATCCATATGCTTGTGGGGGGGGGGGTTCATTGATTATATTTATATTCTTGACTATACATGGGATTCGAGATCCGAGTATTTCTACATATCATATATGGATAGGAATCATGTCAACTATAGTTCTGAACATTCTTCCCTTCACATATCATTCACTTGTGTAGAGTGATTGAAATTTAATTGAAATGAACATGTAAAAATAAGGTCCCACATTAGAGTCCACCACATTGACTTTTTTCATATGTAGGGGATGGGGATTTCTTAGATTTCACATATAGGACATGTACATTGAGTCTGTGTATCACAATTTATCCCGTTGAAATGACAATAAATCAACAAATTTTTCTTTTGGAATTAGGCAGTATAATGGAATGCAATGTGGATGTTCAGTCATGTTGTTTAACGTCGTGTGGTAGGGACATATATCCCCTATCATAGAATGAATGTATAATTGTAGATGGGCCCAGTTGGATAGATCAGGTCATGACTACATATCCTATGGTGGTAGGAATTCTACTACACATATTTATGAGATAAAGAGGTTCCCTATTTAAATCCGACTCTCAAATGGGAAGATTTGAATTTAATCTTTCTTCCACAGAGACATAGCTAATGTGATGTGAGTTTTTGATGAGAGTATGGTTTCTGTTATAATATTAAATCATGGGGAAATCATGTTTGTGTCATTTATTTAATCATTATGTGACTTGGATGATGCAAAACTCTTTTTTAAGGTCTTGTGAAAAATTGAATTTATATAATTTTACATCGTGCAATGGAGATGAAGTGGAAAAGAATAATTGCTAGTTTCTATATTGAAGATATCGGATTCACTACATATCCCGTGAGGAAATGAATAAAGGCACAAAGTGTTTTTGACATCTTTCATGGTAGAAGACTGATATCCGGGGTGGTTTCCAATTTAGTGAGGACATCGAAATGTTTTTCATGCGAGATAAGTGATGTCCCATGTTTATTTTTATAAATCATGAAAATTGATTAATTTCATGTAGTAAGGAAATTTATTTCAGATTGTTTATCTTATTACAAAATGGATTATATGTCATGCTTTTAATAGTCAAGTGGAAAAGTCAAACTATGTAGTTTTACATAATGTGGTAGAGTAGAAGTGGAAAAAAAATTAGTTAGGCCTTAGATTGGAGTTCCAGATTCCACTATTTTTCTTATGAGGATTGGAATTAGGCCACATGTTTTTTTTGACATCCATCATGGTAGAAGTCTAATACTATGGGAGGTGTCCTCTCAATTGAGGTCTAAGAAACATTATGATTTTTCAACAAGAGGTTTCCCTAGTTTTTTATGGGTAATGTATATCTTTTAATATCATTTTATAAGGAAATATATGTCATTTAATTTTTATTATAATGACATGGATGATGTGTCTCGTTCATTAAGGTCATGTGACAAAGATCGAATTTTCAGTTTAATGTCATGAAATAAAGAGGAGTCTGTTTTAAATTGAGAAATATTTCATCTAAAACCTATCAATAGTGGTGAATGTGATTATCATTCCATCCATAAAAATAAAATAATAATATCCATTAGAGTAAGCCTTATGTATTTAATAAGTTCATTGAAATTTTGGTACAACTTTAGTGGGTTTTTATGCGTATCATTAGAGTCTTGGGGAACAACCCAATATCTCCCTAAAGGAATGAACAAAGGAGTAGTTTTATTAATGGATCATGCAATCTGATTTTTGTGGAATTTGAAATGAGGAATGGTATGAAATACCTTATTAGTCGGTTTCTCTAATTCATCCATCCATTTTTTGGATTTCACATTTATGGATAATTTTATTACAGAATGAAACACTATTGGAGGGAAATTGAACATCGATGTGAAGGACTGCCTCCATCCAAAATTCTAATTAATAAAGGGTCTCCTATGTAGTAGTGTAGGTTATATTCTAGTATACCAACAAGGCATATAGTATCCTATCCAATTAAGTATTCTTATCATTATCTGCAATAATTTGTAGTATATTTGATTGGGTATTGGTGTGGACCTCTATCTATCTAGTAGTCACTGCATGATAGCAAGATCAATGGAATGAATTCTTATCATAACCCTAATACACCCTCTCCAATTAGCTAGAATATAAATTGGTACTATTTTATATTAATTCTTCTTGGGGGAATGCAAATCTGGTGATGATGCTCACTTTCACAAAGTTGAAAATGTTTCTTTCCCCAACATCATTGAGTGGTACAACTTCCTTCCACAAGGGGATGAAGTCTGTTTGAATGAGAACATATAAGAAATGTCTTGTCGTATTAAGTGTATACAGTCCAATTATGTCCATTACCCATTTTAAATATGGAAATGAGTATTTGTATATGTGTTGAAACTATGTGTTGTGGTGAATGAAGATGGAATGAACATTGAAATAATGGAAATTATTGGTATATTTAGTGGAATGTTGTTTCACAATGGGCCAATAGTACCCAAGCCTTGTAATTTGTGGGAAATGATTGATCTTGACTGGTGGGTTCCACAGGCTCTAGTATGATATTCCTTCGTGACATCAGTGGTCTCTTATCCATCGATTCACCAGTGAAGGAAACCATAATGTCTCTTATTATTGAGTAAATTGTGAGGAACATTTAATCATATAGAACAATGATAATTTCTCATCTCTATATTTTAATATTCTCCTCTTTATCTAGTCTGAGAACTCCATTTTGATGGTATTATGTAATGGGTTTCATCAAGCCACTGGGAGGACCATACAATTTGGGTATGGGACTTACATCATCGATCACTTCCATATTGGCATGAAAAAGGGTGAGTCTCTCTAGTAGTGAAAAATATATATTATTATTTCATCTCAGTCTAGACCTACTAGATGTATGGATACATTTTCTAACACATCAGCATGGGAATTTTAGGGCCATGGGTTGTGAGTTAATGTTGGTTCCAAATTTAATTCCTCTATTATTCATCAAATTTAGTTTCCCAGGTAATTTTCTCTTCCTTTGTGATGAAATAATCATTGTTAAACAACATGATGACCCATTTTGAGTCTCTTATTATAATCATGTGATTCACATATACATGAAGTGGAAGTAATATCACTTCAATGAGATCCTTATATTATCCTTCATTTTTTTACATCCTTATAACACCAACAAGGAGTAATGTAAGAAAACCATATCTAGATAAATAAGAATGACTCCCATCAAAAATTTTTGGAACCTGGGGTAATCCATCATCATCAATTTCCCCCTTCTAGAAGTACCATAACAATAAATATTCTATATATAGGGAATATTATGAATAGAGAGGATCTCTTCATGTAGTTATTTACAATCCAGTGATTTCATTTATGACAATGGGGTTTTTGATAAAAAATATTCTAATACCGTTCATGCCATAACTTTTTGAGGCATGAATTGAATGTAAAACTACCTTAGGATTAACAAACACCATGATAGATGGCTTATCAAAATTGGATGACTGAAAATATATTTGACTGGGTTTCTAAAAGAGGTCAAACAATCTTCATAATGCTATAGATAGTGCCTCAGTTTTTAGACTGCAATGATTGGCAACAAACAACAATATCCAATATCTAAATATTGATTCTCAGAATTGAGCATGGTTCATTTGAGGAAATAAAGGCTATATTTACTATATTTTTGGTTAATTTAAATAATAAAGGAACCCTATGATATATTAATTCTATCATATAAATAATAAATTTTCAACCTTCACCTGTCTTCATAATAAATAGAGGTCGCAAGAGGTTTTTAATGAGTCTTTATAATGTTTATTTACAGTTATCAATCCATTTATATGTTAGCCCATTTATCATCAACCTTATGAAATAATGGAATTCAAATACATGGTTGGATATAAAATACCACATGAATGACAAGTTTCCTTTAATTCCTCTCATCTATTTATTTATTCAATGACGTGACATACTATGTATTTTCATTGTCCTATTAGGGTTGGGTTTTATAGTGTGATGATTTATGTTAAATACCACTAATGTCCTTGAGGTAACATTAAAAGAACATTTCAAGGTGTTCATTGTCATGTTTTGTTGTCAAAATTTGTTGAAGAGGGTTTCATGATCATCCGTGTGGTATGAAATTGATAGAGATTTAACCAATAGGAAATCAATGTTGCATTCAACGACCTTTCCTAGGAAGGGGATAAAGTTGTGATGCATAGTGTGATGTTATGTTGCACCATCACTCATTACGATAAAATGAATTAAATGATAGAAAATTAATCCCTGGGTTTCCATGAATGTGTTAGCATCATCATCCTCCCAGGCCATTCAGATTGGATTTTATCACAAAAATCCATCCTTGTTGGAGTGGTAAAAATATCTTGATGTTACATAAAAAAGTAGTTTTATAGCCGGGACATGGAAATTATCCCTTGGGAAGTTAAAGTTGATATCACTAAAATTGATGAAGAATATAATTTTCTTGTCCATTTTCATGACTGGGACTAAATTAGAAATCTATTCTATAAATTAGACCTCTCGAATCATGTTTTCTCCGATGATCTAGTCAACTACAGCTTCAATTTTCACACCATGTGTTAGATGTGTCCTCCTGGATACCATTTCATAAGCATGGTGGTCATCTTCAAAGCCTTGGATGTGAGTAGCCACCTCGTGGATGAGTCCAATCATTTTTGTGTAATTCACGGTGAAAAAATAAATATTTTATTTCAGGAATAATTTATATATAACTTTTTTATCAGATGATGTGGATCCCTAGGTCAATGTCAGGTATGGGTCTTCATCTATAAAAATATTTATTTATATGTGTTAATAAATGGTGATAGGTAAAAAATCCTCAAATAATGTAGGGGTTTCCCTGAGGTCCTTCTCCTATTATTCATCCTCCTCATCTTCTCCCTCTTCTTCCATATGGGGGAGTTTTGGGGAAATATCATGAAGATAGGAAATGACCCAATTACGTGACATTCAAAATATGAAGAAACTTCCTCTAAACCATATTTTAATTTGATATTTCAATGAGACTATATAGAGTATAGAGTGAGTGATGGATAATGAGTGAATTTTCCTTCATTGGATGATGAGACAACCTCCTATGCCTTAGCTGGTTAGGCAGTGAGTTTGTAGAGATCTAGGGATCAAATGAGCGTATTTTCAAATGGGATATGACCATTTTATTGGAAGTCAGTAGAAATTTCAACATAGTTAGGATTAATTTTATGGAAGGATATCATGAATACCACTAACTATGGAATGGAATTTGAAATCATATGCTTGACCATATTCATGGGTAAAACATAATCTTTTCCAAGGAGTAATATGGGGTTGTTCAAGATCATTTTCAAACCATTCAAGGTAGTGAACTAAGTAACACCATCAACAAGGGGTTGTTTCTCAACCCTATAGGAGAATACTATATCATACTAATGTTAATCATAAGAAATTAATGGGTTCCTATTGGAACAAAACATCCAATTTTTTCCATTAATGATGTATTTGACACATTGATGGTGCAATGAGGGGATTTTCACATGTTGATGCAACCAATGTCTTCCTAGAAATACATTAAATGATATATCCTAACAAAAAATCCAAAATTATGAGTAAAATAAAAGGTCTCCATATTTATCATGGAGATTGAATTTGTGTGGTGTCTTTTTCTATATTTTTTCATAGGCATTTAATGTTTGAAAATAAGGTGAAAGGATATCCTTGTTGTATACTAGTCGGAAATGTTTTTGTAGTTTAATCTGATCAATTAAATAGCCATTGTTAATGAAAAATATTTTGACATCTTTACCACTAATATTTTAAAACACGTACAAGGATATGATGTGACCCTGTATAATAATGTCCTCATCCTAATGTATGAATTATATAAAATCCAAACATTCTAGAGGTTCATTTTTTATCCAGTATAAATCAGTAGAAATGACCAAAATTTTTATATCCTTTGGGCTTTGCAATGTATTTAAAAGTTATTCTCTGAGGACTTTTGATAACCTCATGGAATACATGATTGATAATTTGGCAGACCCAAGGATTATTGTATCAAAATATAATTCTTCTAGTGTAAAGGAAAATTCCGACCGATTGTGACACTATTTCATAATATCCTTAGGGGCTGGAATACTTGAAGTAGATGGATCAGTTCAAGAAAATGGATTTTAATAAGTCCATATCCTTAGTTGGTTCGGAAGAACATTAAATCCAACTATATGATGGATATTTGACACCTCTACCCACTCCAATTGATATTTAATATTGATCATGTAACAGTGTATATTGGATGATGTGTGGGTATTTCCCTGCTCACGTTGGACCGAGTTATGTTCTCTTCCTCTAATTTCCACAACATTGATAGTCTGAGAAGGGGAAAGACTATAATTATGGATTCTGTCATGACTAAACCTTTCCTAAAGTCCTCACCTCATGATGCCTCATCACCTAGTATCCAAATTGTGTGTGGTGAACTCAAGTTCAAATCCATAATAATTTTCATAGATTTGATCCATTAAATTAATGACCTTAGTGGAACCAATGATTAATTCCTCATCTAATGAGTATTTTATGTAGCTTACTATTCTTGGATGTACCGTTTGAAATGGTGGTACCCATTAATTAGAAAATATAATCACAAATTATAATAGGGTCAAAAAAAATTATTGATTTATACAGATTCATCCAAAAGGGTTTTCTCCATACTTATCTAGCTCAACTACTTTTTAAATGGAAGGATTATTTTGTATTCCGGTGTCTATGGTGTTGGTTCTGTCACACCAGAAGTTCCTTGGGTTCTAATTTTTTGGTCCAACTATTCATATAGAATACCATGAGTTCTTTTGACTGTATTTTGAGTTATACAAACATAAAATATCTATTCCTCTCTACTATCAACTTTTTTCAACACATTTCCCTCCACTGGAATAGTAGCAGAAATATTGCCTACGTATACGGGTGCCATTCCGAACTTCACTTTTATAAAGTCCACCTTTTTTATCAAGGTTAATAGAAGATAAAGACTTCTTGTATGGTGTGACATTGTCTATAATATAAGGTTAAATAATACATCATGTCATTGAGGCCAACATGTTTGAACCTCTTGGCCTCCAAAAGGTGGTGTAAATAATTATTCATAGAGGCTATAATGTAATCGCAGACTATATTATCTTGAAATAAATAAATCTAGATCCATCTCAAAAGGAATTGATAAATCCTTTGTGATCGCTTCTCATTATGGTGAGGTGGGGGTTACTACTAACACCCAAGGGATGACACATGATATGACTTGAGTTTTGGAGTTGGGGCTAGTGTCGAGGATAGATAATGGGTGACAAAGATGAAATACCTATTTCAACCCATTTCACTAGGAATGGTGGAGTAATTTGGGACATGATGTTTTTCCATTTAATGGAACATTTATGGTGAAATGGTTCTGAAATATTAAAACCCACATGTATATTTCACAAGGATGAGTGTCATTCGCATCTTATCATAGAGGTTCTTTATTCAATGAGACCACATATCATCTTAGGTAAGAAGTAGGTTATAGGAGAAGCTCATCCCATTCAATATGAAAATGAAATTCATGACTCCCTAATTATCCATATAGTTTTAGTTCAAGATGACATGTATTGAAACGTTTTGAATAATTGAGTTGACTTAAATAAAGAACTATCGATGGAGGTTTTCCCACCATGTAATTGATTGAGCGAATAAACTGGTGTAGCAATTAAGCACTGAACCATTTAGGTTTTTCGTGAAGAATATATTTATTACTTTTTATTGTGTGGGAGTTCCCTTAATTGAATCATAATGAGGAGAAAATATTCTCATATGCATTTCTAGATCACCTGAGCGACAAGATTTTAGAAATGTATGAATACTAAAATTTTGTAGTGGTGGGTTGTATCCGGGAATTCATTGTAAGGTTTTTATTCTTTCTGTACAGGTGAACATTGCTCCATAAAAAGTTCCAATAGACCATCCAATGACTTGATGGTGTCGATAAGCCCTTAATTAATGTTCATATAAACAATAACCTAGATAAGTGAAGAAATATAATGGACTTGACATGCTAGTCCTGCCATTATTCTTGACTTATACCCACCTGGGGACATCTTTTGATTGGTTTCCCTGTATACATTCTGGTTAGTTTTCTAATGGAGGGAAATCATGATATTTGTACATAATCATCCCCAGATAAATAGATAGTCTAGGGATCATGTTGGGTGGATTTATTGGACCAGCTTCAGTCCCTGAAATGAACCATTTATATTGAGGTACATTTTTTGGTTGTGTTCATTGAGTCTCCACTCCTAGAAAATATGATATAGGAATGGTACTAAAGTGTAATTACACATTGAGTCTTCTTAGATATTTCATATCATTGTACTTCTGATAAAATGATTATTTGATCATAAGGGATTTAACACTTTAGAGAGGCAATTTTTCTATGATAAGGTTTCACACATTTCTTTATTTGGTGTTTACTGGGGAGGATTTAATGAATTAGTTAAGGGATAACCCAAATTTAAGGAGATTCTCTTGTTCTGGATATATAAACCACCTTAATTTATCTTAGTGTGGACCACATTTCAAATTGAACCATCCTCTAACTGATCCTCTATATTGGAATCATCATTGGTGTCATCTATGAGATTCATTTTAGTGAAATTATCAACGGAATATTGCATTATGGGTGACGTACTAGTTTTCAAATGATAAGAGTGTTGGTTGCACCATTTGATGCACCTATCCCTTTTCTGGGATCCTCCTAGAACCTCTCGATGAAGAGTTTCTCAGAGGGAAATTCCATAAAACTAGGTCCTATTTCTCCCATATAGGGGATGTGGGTCACAAGATGGGAAGAATTGGAAGACTATACATCGTGTTGTCCACCCTAGATGGGACAATAATGTTTTTTGTGGAATTGGGTGTCGTGGAAAAAATTCCCCCAACCATGTAGGATATTGTTTCATCCATTATTTATTAAATTTTCACCAGGAAAATATTATATACATTAGTGGGGAATTTTGGGTTAAAAATTACTAAATATCTATGGACTAGGGATGATCCCATACTGTGGATGTTACTACTACTATCAATTCTCTCTTAATCTCACAAATCCCAGTTGGAACATGATTTAGGTGTAATGACAAATCAGAACATGAAATGATTTCTCATGAGGAAAATACCAATGACTAATAATTGTCTTAAATTTGGAGATATGCTGAATAATTTTCTCAGTTTCCCACTTCAAGAGTTTTTTGATGGCTTTATCTCGTCAATCCTAACTCTTTTGGGACTTATTTTTGGCTGATTCTTGTCCATCATTCCATATTTTCTGATCATTGAACATGTTTAATTGCTACATTAGAGTAATGATTGTACAAGATGACATTTATACTGGGTTAAACTAAATGTAGTGTGAGGTTACACTCAGTTATCCATGTTCCCCCATCTGGATATACATGCACTATTTAGGGAGTTGACAATTAGATGACCAGACTCATGAAATTAATTTTATAATTCAGATTGAATAACATTTTCTCATTTCATTGACCATGGTTTCTATGAAAACGGAAGGAACTTCAAGTCGATTAAATGATAATGTTATCCCAATATTATGATATGGTCTTCATACCCATTATTAGAAATGAATTATTCTTGTAGGTGGTAGTTATTTGTCTAGAGATTCAAACATATGTAGCGTATGAATTCTTCTGAAAATGGCTCTTGAATTTCGGAATGAGATGCTATTTAGGGCCAATGCATTAAGGGAATATCATCCTTAGCCAATTTTACTACGATAAGAAACATATCATTTTTTATTCAACCAGAGACTCCTCTACTTCACTAGACAACATGAGAAATTCATGATTATTTATTTTTAAGCATCAAGACTTGTGATGGTCTTGTTGGAATGGAAATGGTACTTAGGTGGATCAAAGGATGACTATTTCCCCAATTATTTTTTTGGTTGAGAAAGGATATCTCTTTTCATCAATATGATATCTATAAAAACTATCTCCATCTATCCATGAACCACAAAATATGCTGGATTTCATGCATTTTTTTCAGGAAGGGGAGGACCTTCTTGCTTAAATGAAATCTCACTGCCTAGAGGACCATAGCATATGATAAAACCCTTTGGAGGACCACCATCATATCTCAACGTCGAACTATAGAGCTAATATCAGAAGCCTATACCCCAGGAAGGACCTTCAAGTATGATGATAACCATGGGAGGACCTTCTTGCTAAAATTAAATATCACTAAATGGTAGACCTTTTTAGAAAATTATATTATGGATAGGACTACCATAACCACAAAACATCTAACTGCAGTAATAATATCTTAAGTTTATACCCTTGTGATTTTATTTTAGGGTGTATGGTTACTAGTGGAGGAACATATTGTTGAATGATCTTATGGTTATGAGTAAGGATACTATGATTCTTTTAAAGAGAAAGGATATATTGATAAATCAGTTTTTTCGCTATAAAGGAAGGATTCCAAGTAAATACTATGGTGATAACCTCGAATGTTGATGATAATAATGATTCAGGGTGGATTTTCACATTTGATTCTTCCCATTTTAGAAATTTGGTAAAAAATAGTTGGATCTAGGACCACCATCAATAGATGTTTTAGGGCCTCCAAAACTCCAACATACAGGATGGAATGGTTATGGTTATCCTATTAATTTACTTATATACTTTGAAATAATTTATATTTTTGTTCTCTCATATGAGTGACTAGATATACTTACAGTATGTTATATACTTCATATAAGTTTATTATTCAAGAGGACCCCATTGTTCTTCCACAATATGTGAGAACGATTCCAGGATTCTGGAAAGGATACACTCCTACCCAAGAGTGGAAATTGGATTGTACTGGTGTCCCCATGTTAGAACTGGTATTTATTCCCAATCATATTTTCCATTTATAACAAAATATTTTTGAAAACCCCTCGGGATGAGAGACTAGATTCATTTCTTCTCCTGAGTGACTATCCGTTTGTCAGGATGAATCACACAGATGAGGAGGTGGGGTTGTATGACAATCTCCCCGCCATATCCACTAACATGATTACCTCTGGGAAACATTGTGATATGTTTTCTATGATTGATATTTGATCCTCTATAATTTCTAATATTTGTTGAGAGATTGAATTGACAAGATCCAAGATATATTTAAACTATCATATTAGATAAGGGATATATCCATTATCCTATCTTAATTTCCCTAAAAGTATATACTGATAGTCTTACTTCTTTGAGGAAAAGATATGAATCTTCCAATTTTTTTTAACTAGGATATTCTATATTCTATCATAAATCACCTTTATATTTTCTAGGTGGGAATGATATGAATGAGCATGGATTTGAATAATCTCATATTTTTCCATTGTATTTAACTAGTTTGATTGAAATGAATCCACATGAATATGTATATTATGGTTGATTGTCAATATATTTGATAGTAGGGATAGATAGGAATGAGAATAAATTTATTTCTGGTCATATTATTCCACTAAATTTGACTAAGGAACATGATATGAACAATCATGGATTTTCATATACTCATACATAACCATTTTATGTCATTTACATGCTTGATAAGGGTGACATTGAATACTCATCTATGAATTATTTTTCATCTTGTCTAACTAAGAGGTTTGATATGTGTGAGTAGAGATTTTAATTAGCTCATTTTCCACCATATTTGACTGGCATGACTAATACATGTATCATGGATTCACATCTACTCATTTTCTATCATGTTTTTCTGATAGGATTGATATGAGTTAGTATGGATTTACATATGGTCATATTGTGCCACAATATTTACTTGGTGCACTTCATCATTAGGAAAAATTATGATAAAATAATCATGATATTTTAACTAAATCCTTGTACAGGGCCTCCCTATAGAACCGAGTAATCATGACATCATCTATAGAACATAGGGTGGTATCTTATACATGGTCAGGATTTTAGGATATGAAGAATTGTCGGTGTTGATTTCAAGAAGTATCCCTTATGAAAGACACCACTGTCACCAGGATGATGTTTCTAGGGACCACATCATTGGCCTCTCTATGATAAGGGAGGAACATGTTTCCACAATAAATGGATAGGATATCGAAATAGTTTGAGATATTTATTGGGGTCATTTGGTTCTAGACCATTGACTTTCTTTAATAAGAAATCTATGCTGGATTTAGGAGCTGGAGGCCCTGACATGCTACACCTAGAGTTTAGATAGTACCATTTTAGTTTTTCTCTGGTACCAAAGCATTTGAAACACAATGTTGAAGATGATTGGTTTGAGAATATATCATCCAGTTGGTCAAAACTGGTATTGTGGTGTGGCTAATGCTCATGTCTTCAAGAGCTGGTGAGACACCGTTATATTGTAGATATTTCAAGTGAAAAGTGTTAGAAATATATGTGAAAAAACACATAATAAACCCCTTAAAATTAACATCACCAGAAACGAACACAATATTTATAAATATAATTATTTGTATTTATTTCATTTTAAGGCTGAAAGGGGACTTCCAAAAATCTGACACAGTCATCTTGGATATGGTGTCACGTTGGTTTCATGATTTTAGTTTCTAATGAGAATTAATGTTGTTTTCTTTGGTGGGGAAATGTAATAATGAAAACCCATATTATTATCCTTTTGACATGTCAGGGTGATAAGTGTTTTACATGGTGAAAATTTTAATGTTTTATTATAAATATATTTGTAAATAAATGAATAATATTTCAAATTTTGTGGTGAATTTACTTGTTTTATTTTTTATTATAGGAAACAATGATCTTGTAGAAAAGGAATAAAAAATGGATAAAATACGTCCCAAAAGACTTGTGAAGCTGTGCGATAATTGATTTTTGAAGGATTTGAATCTAGAAAACTAGTAATAAAATTATTTCATGTCATGTAATCCCATTACATGTCGTGAATTTAGAAAATATGAAGAACACTTCCAACACATGCCGTAAATCTGATACACAGAGTGAAAGACCATTACATGTCATGTAACTACATTACACGACATTAAAAAATTAAATAATTGTTTTCAGAGATGATGTACACTGAGATTAATGGTATGTGAAGCTTAAAAGGTTACACATTGTGATTCATCACTAAATGTTGTGAACATAGTCGATGGTCAAATTCATTGATTGAGATTCACGTGAGACTCGGGAAGATTCAGAAATCATAGAGGAAACGTCGGATCATTATTACATGATTTGTAACAACAATACATGTCATGAATGTTGTCAGAAAGATATCATCCAGAGCCTATAAAAAGATGATATAGGTTGTTGCTTTGGGGGATTCAGATTCGACTGGAGATAGATTCTTGGCGTGAATCTGTTGCACCCTATCTAATTTCTTTTTCTCTTTTCTTTCTGTTTTTATTTTTATTTCTCCTTCACTCTAAGGATTAATCACTAGGATTAGGGGTAATCCAACAATGTTCTAGGGTGATGTATAAAAATGGAGAATGTGAATTGGATTTAATTCATTATATTTTAAATTTTTAATGTTTGGATGATTTCATCAATCAACATAAAATCCCTTAATTTTTATTTTATCATGAAAATTGATAATTTTGTCAAAAAAGAACATTAAAATAGTGAAACTAACAATCCTAAAGAGGGATTGACCATTGTCAAATCTACTGAAAATCAGGTTTAAAACTAGTATCGGGGAAAACTCTATCCAGCAACACCTTAAATTACAATACCAAGAAAAATAGGGTATTTCCACACTGAGGAGGGGATACCATTTTCATTGGATCTACCTCGTATCAGCTCTGAAACCAGTCATGAATTAACTATTCTATATTCTAAACACCCAGTGGCATATGAATATGAAATTTAAAAAATCCTAGAATGAAATTCAAATATAATCCTAACATTAATAAATCAACTTTCTTTTCATTACAAACCTGTCTTATAAAATCCAATCAATTAATATTCTCTCACATTTTTCCTCAATTTAAAAAAATTAATATTTTTAAATTATAATAAACTAATTTCTCCATCCCAATGGATGGATCTTGATATGATACTTTAATAAATTTTAATAAATTGAGTAGAATATTTGAGTTTTTAAAAATATTGTTTTTTCATTGACATGTAGGGAACTAAGGACACCCCAAGAGGAAATCAAAAGGATATACTTCTGTAAGATGACTGCATATTGATTTCATCATTCTGCTACCAATGAATATAGTGGTTTCTCCTATAGGACTAATTGTAGGGGGTTTTAATATTTAATACCCATTCATGTAGGGTTTAGTTTTTTGGAATGACTATTAGTGGGTTATTAGTGGATCTTAAACACCCAATGATTCCCTTATTCAATATGTTTCATGAACCTTCTTTCCAAAGGTAGGTGGTTGTTGGGATATTTCCCCTATAATGGTAAGGGACTCTCATTAGTAGATAGAATGGGATTTAAGGCTCATCACAACCTTGGGGGGGATATTTCTTATTTCGAGGCTCTTGTATAGATTTGAGATATGTACATGAATACTTTATTCTTCCAATTTATGACATAGATCACCCTGAATTGATAATTAATCATTAATATGCATGGTTTCAAAAACAACTCGATGTATCAGAGGTTATCCATTAATGGAGGAATATATATATAAGAGGTTATCTATCAAAGGAACCTATTAGTATTGTGATCCGAGATTATTTTATTTATTTTCATTACGATTCTATTTTTTTAATAGTGTGGATCTTTGAAGTTTACCCTAATCTATGGAGAAGAATGTTTTTTCAATATCTTGATCAAACTCCTAAGATATTATTCCTACATATTATCATGAAATGAATTGGACACATAGTTAAGTGCCACATAATAGGACACATCATGTTTTATGGTCATGTAACAAGGACCAATCCATGAATTTTAATGTCATGTGGCAGGGACATCTAGGATGAAGGTTCCTTATCAATTTTTTTGTGAGGGACACACATTTATGTGGTTGTGGAATCCATAAGGGAGGTGGTGTCCCAATTATGTGACATTATCTTAATGGGGATTTCAACTGATATGGCTAGAAATGAAAGGGTAATGAAGGAGATTTTCCCTCTAGGTTGTATACAAACCTACCAAAAATGTGGATTTAAGAACACTAGGTTGAATTTGGGAATTGGGTTTGACCATGAAGAGGGTTTCTACATATGCTGGTTAGCTGGGAATTAGATCCAATATAGCTCAGAATCGGTTGGGGATTATACAAAATTAGAGGAAAATTGGGTGCGTATTTTCTTAGAATATGTCCTTTGGAGGTTGAGACATGGTTTTAGGGCCTACATAGTATAGGAGGCCTCTTTGAGTGAGTGTGGATGGTCCTACATAGAATAAGATGCCCATAATAATGGAAATAATTTTTGGGGCTTATACCGAATGGGAGGTCCATATAAATAGACCATCGAGGAAGATATTGAATTAGGGTGTTTCAAAGGATTTAATAGGTATTACACCCAGAAAGTATTCCCATGGATTGGGATCATACATATTTCATGATCAACACTTTCCTCTATGACCATGTGAGTAATGCTCAGGGTGAGGATCTAGTGGACGTTGTAGATCTGGGTACCACAAACTCTAAATTATGCACCGGTTGATGAGTGCTATAATAGAAAGAGAATGATAAAGGAGTTTGAATATTCCACAGATTATATTATTTTGTTTACTAGGATGGTAACAACTAATGATATATCATGCTACAACATGGGAGGTGAATATGAGGAAGAGCGCCTCCTCCCACCTGAAATACTTGGGGCTTGCTCTATTAGGGATACCCTTAAACATATACTTGTCAAATAAATGAGGATAATATGCTACTCCTAAAAGAGAAATAATGTTGTGACCCCAGCTAAAATGGGGAGGTCCATGGGAGAACCTCCAAGACCGGGACACTTGTTATTATGAGAATATATATTAAAAGTCATCCCAAGTGTCCACCTTATTATGGAGGCTTCCAGTGGGACTCCACTTACATTTGGTATGTAGATTCCAGAGGTTACACTAATTTTTCTGATGATATGATCATACTTATTGTGTGTCATTGGAAGAGGCATTTTCTGGATTTCGTTAGACTATTTCATAGAGGGTACAATTTGGGGCCTAATGGTGATATGAAAGGATGTGATGGGTGCTGGAAATAGGATCCCCAAAGGATGCCGCATTCTGCATTGAATATTATTATATGTTGTAGGGTTCCCCCTAGGTACCATGATACTAAATGGATGAGGGATTCATACATGTAGTTTTGTTCTGTCTGGAATTGTGTTCCACTTATATAATGTTTTTCTATGTGGGGCTAGCTTCTATCCATGTACTATTTCTCAATATGGGATAGATCCTCCTAAGAATTACTCTTTTCTATAGGGGAATGTATACCTTAGTGTATCTTTTTACTAGGCTATGTAGTGGACTGAAAATATGAAATCCACGTATTCTCCATGTAATAGTGTCCAATAATATTTTTTAGTCTTTCAAAATACAGAATGAATATTTTTAATCTATATTTTTATGAAGTTGTTTTACCTGTCGGGAATCATTTTCTCTTAAACCACTCTCAAAATTATCCTATCCATCACACCTTTGGCATATTTTCCAATAGTTTCTCATTTGAATTTTTATGTCCTTCTATTCAACAAAAATACAATCCAAGCCATAACATGACTATATCATCTATAGGGAAATGAATTTTGAGGAGTGGAAATAACAATGTATCCCCAAAAAATATTTGGTTTTTCTCATGGGATCTGGAGATACCATCTATTCACTTGAATGATTTTGTTTGTCAGATGCCTCCTGGTGTGGAAGAACACCATGTAGAGTAATATTATGCATTGATATTTCTATAACCTGAGACCTATCCATCACTCACTCATTCACATCCTTTAAATTTTTTTATCAAAATCTACTTTGGATTTATTTTACCCTTTACCAATTTTTTGGAATTCTTTCATTATTCCATGTAGAGTTTTTTGGACTCTATAAATTCCTCCATTGAATTGTGATCTAATCTCGGTGAATAGATGGTTGTAATGATTAATAAACTTGTCCTATTTTGAACTAGTTTTTGGTATGCAGGAGGACACAGAATAGGGATGACTGATTGAAATTAGTGAAGACATGGCTCATTTTGTGTTAACCAAACCCTCTCTTCAAATTGATGATCCATGAATTATCTAATGGTGACTTTATCCTCATAGTGTCATCCATGCTGGAAGATATTTATTTGAACTTGAATTCATCATCCAGAATAGAAATTATATTAACTAGTATAGAAACATGTTCATTCACATGATTTCTTTACAAACCTAACACTGCAAAAACTGAACACAAAGCACCATATGGGATGATGTTCTTGTGTGGAAACTACCTCATCGACTGGCCACCATGTGAGGTTTTGGTTCATGGTAAGAGGCTTGGTATGTGGGGGAGGATTTATTTTTTCATCTTTTGTATGAAATATATTCATTAAATATCATATTCAATTATTGATATTGTCATAGGGAGGATATGAGTCTAGAATCCAATACAATAATTGTGATTAAGAGAAAAACTACCATTGCTAATAACATTGAAGATGAATATATAATTCACATTGTCCCTCAAGAGGGTATTATAAATAGTATCCTACCACCAGTGATTTTGAATTTCTCAATGTCTAATAGATTACCACTATAAAATTTTGGACTACATGACGATGGTATGCTTCTTCATCTGACCAAATTCTCCCAACCGCTTTGTTCAAGGTTCCTTAAGATCATACAAAATGTGAATATATCTATTATGGGGAAAATAATTTTTGATTCATGATTATAAAATGTATATATTATTTATTGTTCTTTGTGGACACAAAGAAACCAATAATACATGACAAATCATTAAAATATTATATTGAAGATTAGGCATCTATTCTCCATCTATCAATGGGAGATCTCAATGGTGGGAGGATCTTCGTATGGGTTATGCAATATATAGGGGGTTTCTCAAACAAATGGATATGGGAATTGTGGGTTCACCAGAATTGTTTGCAATTTCTTATATAACCAGTGTTCATCGTCTTATAATAGGTAGCATGAGTTTCTCAGTTTTTTGATTATTCAACAGATGAGATACTGCTAGAATTATGCAATCATTATTGTTTTAGCACCCACACATTCCACTTTTCACTGGGTGATATTGGGGTCATCTTATGGGATATCAACCAATTATGGGGAATCCTTATTATTTTTAATTATTTGGATGATTTCTATCTTGCATCCAATATCTGGGAGGATACTGAACAAGTCTACTCATTAGCTAGTGATTTAATGACTATAGAAGATAATGTACTAGGTCACCTACTTAATAATCATTCAATAATTCTGTTCAGTGATTGAATAAATATATTTTTTTATTCTAGTGGTAAAATGATTAAGGTTCAACATACCAGGAATATCACAACTAATTGGTTACAAGTTTTTCAGGGTTGATATTGGTACAGTGTAAAGACAGGTGATCATACAGATTGGGGTTATTGGATTTGGCTAGTTGTATATCGAGAAGATGGGTTAGGAGTATGTTTCACTATGTTACAATGTGTATAAATCATCCCATCTCATTATGGCTTGTTAATGAAGGAATAACCTTATAACCTTTGTTTTCCAACCATCACTCTAATTTCTAAGTTGTTGGTCCACATGCAAGAGGCTAGATCTCCACATTTTATCTATGAGATATTTCAGTTCTTAAGTGGCTATGTGTATAAAAAAATTTGATCCTATGAATATATGAATTACTCAAAAATCCATAATTTCCCCTCTCACCCTTTACAACTCAATATTTGCTTCATCTTCCAGATATCCCTAGAAATTAATGGTGTTGCTGATATTTTAAATAATTTATTCGTGTTTTATTTCATTCCTAAATCAGCACCATATGGAGCAGTGATAGATTCTATTTTAAGGTCATTGAATGGGGGCTCCTATATTATTATTTTTTTGGATATGGGGTTTTGACCACTCATGTGGATAGGTTAACCTTTTGTAACCCAATATTCCAAACATTTTTTAAGAAAAATATGGATGTTTGCATCTGGTTTCATCTCTACACCTAAACCAAATTAAGAAGAAATCCAACCCTGCAAATCATTGTGAATTATATTTGATGATGATGTGCTATGATTCTTAAAAGGAGGCCATTTTACAAAACATGAGATTTGTGACTAACTTGTCATGGAGGCATTCCCAAATGTAGGTGTATTATTAACCAGATCGGTTGCAGCGAAAACTATATTGATTGGTGAAAAAAAACAATTTCCACTCCAAGTTATTTTCTAATTGAACCATACTTATCCAATTCCATAGGTGGAAGTTATCCATCTCATCATCATAGTCATTGTGAGGGAAAGATATCATTACATTATCATTTTTAAGGGAGTCTTTAATACCCCATATGTTTGACATGAATTTTTTTAAATCTTTATAATGCCAGTCTCAGTGTCACAGTATTGGGAATTCTACAAAAAAATGCTAAAACTATAATCTTAGTCCCTAATTTTTAACATGATGTAGAGACTATGGATTTTACCACATGGGTTTCAAAATTCAGAATGATCATGTGCACCATAAATTTAATCTTAGACTATATACTCATAGTAGTTGATGATGTGATCTAGGATCCCACTGAATTTATACAACACTATGATATGTAGAAATGGTTTGCCACCAAATGTACAATTTCATCATGGATACCGCCTTGGTAGAGATCACTGATATTGTTATCACATTTCCACAACATTTCCTTGGTTTTTGAATGGGAATATTTGATTAACATAAATTATATGTATTTATCCAACATGTTATCATTTTTCAATAATAAATATATGTATTAGAATTCAATATTTCCCAATTTAGTGTCTCCCACCACCCCATGGATTCTCTAAAGGATATTACTACCGAGTTTCATCACTTGGTTGTTGAAGGGGAAAAATTTATGATCCAATGGATGTAGATACTTTGGTAATAAGAAAATTAGGTGATAAAATATACTGGTTAAAGAGAGAAGTATCATCAATAAAAATTATATTGTTATCCATCAAACAAAAAGTTCACAAGCTAAGGGTCTTCATTATAAAAATACACGAGGTTGATAAATCTGAATCAGGTCAATGAAAAAATCATTACTTGGGGCTTGGTTCTTGCATCAGACAATATCCAATATTTTTTAATAAGGAAGGTGTAGTTTCTTTGTATCCATTTAAACATTATTTTTTAGTAAGATTGAATATATTCTTTAGAATTTGGATATTCCTCTGTTTTCTTTAAATAAATAAATGATATAATATTTTTTATCCAATGTTTATCCTTTATTTTATCCTTCAATTCCAATAAATCATAATTTGTAGATTGTTTTCAAAGATAATATATTACTTAAAATTAATGGTTTAAGCATTGTAAAACAATCTCAATCATAATAAAGATACCAGAGTCATCTCACATGGACGAATGATAACACAATTATCTATTTTGTTTCCTAAGCAAATGGACTCAGTGATACTAGTTAAAATGTTAAAAGGGTTATATAGAAAACTATAAAAACATTGTTTCTATTATGTTTCCTTAATAATGTTTTCTTTTTTTTCCACTATTGTGTGTGATTATTGGGAATAAAACTCTTTATTCTTAGGCCTCCTATTGTAGGGATTGGAACAAACAATTATTTCATTAATTTTCTTACTTTTTTATATTTTTTTCATAAAACATGAAATTCATAGGTTTAGTGAGTTGGGACTCGAATTTTATCCAATAATCACTTTGAGGGTTTTTTATACTAGTGATTATTGTGTGTTTTTAGTGGGATATTTAAATCTTTTCAATCTAGACAAATAAAACCTGGTTTTTAGGTTGTACAAATTTTAGAATGAATTATGGGGTGTCGACCCCAATAACTCTTGGATGACAAGGATGTCCCAATATTATTTAGACATGAATTGGTTATTTTAGACCCATATTATGAAATTTTAAGATAAAAATCATGATATAGGCAAAGTACGTGGGGATTAATTATAAAATACATTTCCCAAATGATAATGTTGGGGCGTACATAGATAGAAAAGTTCTTCCTGATGACACATTTTTCATGGGTTGAAATTCATTTTCATTTGGTGAATCATGAATATCCACATATGTAATATTGTTAATAGTAATATAATGGTTTCCTTTTGAGAAATGATCCCCCATTTTAGATAGCTAGGTAATTTGTGAAAATTGGGAATTCTGAAGATCTTGAAGGGTGGATTTCCAAAGTAATGTTGTCATAAAATGACGTGGGGATCTATATCTAGCTACAAATGAATGAGAAAATATGAATAAATTAATTTAGTAGGTCTCAATGAGGGAAGAAGCGTAATCCAGTTTAATTTAATGTGACTATGACATGGACCATGTAGTTTAAGATCTTATTAAAAGGATATTCATGTTCCAAAATTTAGGGACCCTACGCTTTGACCAAGATATAATCGACTCCACATTTTCAGGATAATCCATGAAATTATATTCTACCATTCTTATGCATGATGTTGGATGGCTATAAGAGATAATTTGGTGGTTTCCAAATCAGATAGAGATAAATGATAAAAACATAACTAGGGGTCTATGGAGTTAGAATAGGTCTCTCCTAAGGAATAAATTTCATTTTTTTGACATTCTTTTTATATGGGTGACGAATGTAGAGCTAACTGGGGTATATTTTTCATATTAAAACATTGGTTTCCTTATGAAACTAACCCACTATTTCTAATGATTAAGTAGGTTTTAGGAAATTCAAAATTCATATAACATAGTGTTTGGTTTGTGAAAGTAATTTTCTTTAATATGATAGCATAATGTAATGTCAAAATTACTATAGAATTGGAAGAAATAGTTTCATTACACTTTTTTTACATATAAGAAGAATAGAATAATTTTTATTCATTGTAGAAAGACCCGATATATATGTTTTTGGTGTCACTATGAATCACTTTGAAATCAGAATCTATCCATGCATAGTTCTTGGATGGTTTCCACACACATTGAAGGAACTCTTATGTCTGGAAATGGAATTTTCATTTGGATACAGGATCATGTGAGGGTGGAGACATGAATTATCCCCCCATATAGATATATCTCATGTATAGGAGAAAGAGGGGTTTTTTTGCATTTGGGATGAGAAATAATAATTGGGTGTCCATATGTAATTTATTAAAGGAAGAATCTGGCCATATAAGTTCTTTTCTGAATGATACATATGCTGGTCTGACTCATATATAGTAAAAGGGGGAGAATTTTTATCTTTCATATGGAATGGGAATTGATGGTTTGAAAATCACTATATTTCTTATTATAATGGGAATAAGAAAAGACATACTTCTTGGACATTGTTTAATTTAGCCTTATGCAATTAGGAATCATTCATGCAGTTTAATATCATAAATTTAAGATGACATGAGGTCTTTTAGTTTTATACTATACATCATGGATCGTATTTCAAGGAAATGATAAGTAATAAAATTCACATCGGGCCAGGATTTTGTGACACTCTTTAGATGCGAGGTAAAGATTGTGTAATCAATGCTTCAAGGGGTTCTGAGAATAGGAAAAATGATATGGTATAAAATCAATTGGGTCTTATAGAGATAGAAGATTCCTCTCTACGGGAAATATTTTCAGTTGGATTATAGGAATTTTTGGTGACATAAGTAGATACAACTAGTTAATATTGTGTTTATCAAATCAATGGTTTCCTCAAGACACTCACCCTCGATATCTTATGGAAAGAGAAAGTTTGAGGAGATCCCATGTTTCAAGGGATAGATAGTATAATTACTAGATGTAATGTATATGAGTACATAAGAATAATTAAGACCACTATATTCCATTGAGTATGAAGTTTTCTACCAACATTAGACTCATATGTAGGAGGTGTCTTTTTTGTATCCATGATAGATCCTTGAATGAGGTACCCAAATGTAAGATATATTATCATTATTTTTATACAATAGATGGGTAGATTTCTATTCATTACCCTATAGCTAGTAATATGACATAATGTGTAGTTGTTACCAAAAATCTAGTTAAAGTGAGAATCAATCCCCATGTAGTTTGTGAACAACCATGCAATCTAATGACATGCAGTGAGGACATCTTGTCGAAAGATTTTCTAGCTACATGGTGAATTTTTACACCTTCCCATATGTTGTTTTCTAGTGTGGTATGACTTATTCAATATTGTATTGGAATTAATCATGTTGACTCAATTGGTTCTCAATATTTTATACAACTCTTGTCTCCCTATTCTATTAATTCATTTTTCCTTTCTTCCTTTTCATCATTTTTATCCCATTTTTTCATTTTCATCATTTCTTCCATGTATAATTCTTCATCAATAATTAATATTTTTTTTCTTGATGGGTGTCATTTATGGTGTTCCATCCAAGACTATGGTATCCCTAATGTGGATTTATACATTTTCATCTTGCGGGTATTCCCTAACTAAAACTCCAAACCCATGAGAGCTATAACCGGTGTTATAAACATGGGGTGGACAAATTATATTCCACCACACAATGGAAATATTAATGATTTTTTTATTATTTGGTGGAAATACCACGATGTAAGATCCAAAAATCACTACATATATCATTTTAATGATATCCAAACAATATATATTTCATGATCTGGATCCCCATATAGGTTGGAATCACACAGCGGGATAGGGGGAGTTTGTCCCATTGATTATATTGACTCTTACAGCTAGAGCCATGATTAGAGGTCTGTGCGTCACTATATATCATGTACATACATGAAACAATTGACACATAGTTTGGGATGAGAACTTCTTATGAATGATTGATCTATTTCCAATGTGGGTCAATTATCCCATTGGTTATATTGATCATCATTGATGTACCTAACATTTGATATATGGGTGTCACTATGAATATTGTAAGGATAGGAATCAAGACACTTGTAGTTATGAACATTCTACCCTATAATGATTATGCACATGTTCAATGGGATGTAATTTTACTTGAATTGGGCATGTACATGGAAGGGCCCTCTTTTGAGACCCCAGTGTGGATTTTTATCATACATAGTGGAGGGGGAATTTACCATATTTTGAATTTGGTCTTATGAAATATGGTTCCCGAATCACTTTTTACCCCATTTGAATGAGAATCATTCCATACATAGTTCATTAGGGAATATGCAGTTTAAGATCATGCACTGTGGATGTTCAACAGAGCAGTTTAGCATCGTATGGTAAGGAAATAGATCACCTCACATGGGATGAGAGTATCATTGTTACTATTCCCACGAGTATGAATTTTTAGATCACTAGGTAACCTTTTATAGTATGAATCAACAAATGTGTTGTTATAATATTAAGAGGATACCTGAGTCATTGTTTCTCTAACACGGGGACATGTTAATTTCATATTTCTTGGATGAAAATAAAGCTCATGCGTATTGAATTGTTTTTGATGTGATGAATCCTGTGTTGTTTAACATTATGTGGAATGGATTTTTGTGTCCTAAATTTTATCATCTTGTAAAAAAAATTATGTTTCCCTCTTTTTATGGTCGGGTGATAAGGACCTTTTATGAAGTTTCACATCATGAAATAGAGATGAAGTGAAAAAAATTATGGATTTGTTGGATAATATAGATTCATTTTTCTGTAAGTATCCTATGAGGAGAGGATTAAAGCCACAAGTAGTTCTTGAAATCTAACATTGTAGAAGAATGGTGTTGGGGGAGGTATCCTTCCTTGTTAAGACATTGAAATGTATGTAATTTGTGACAAGATTTCCCCAATGTAAATTTTTATGGGCATTTATCTAGTTTAATGTCACGTTATAATGAAAATTTATGATCAAAATCGTATCTTTTACAACATTGATGGTGTGTCATTATTGTTAAGGACATGGGAAAAAGACCAACTATGTAGTTTTACATCATTTAGTGGACAAAAAGTGTAATTGAATTGTGGCTGGGATGATGATTGGAAATGTGAGTTCCACTACATATCTTTTGTGGATAGAAATGTATCAAAATATATTTCCTAACATCCAAAATGTTAGAATACCAATATCAAGCGTGGTTTCCTCTCTAGTAATGACATTAAAATGTCTTGAATATGCATCAAGTGGTGTCAAATGATTAATTTTATGTGTCATAGATATAGTTTACCATTATGGTATATTGTAAATTTGGTAATGATGTTTATCATATTTCCACATAGATAAAGATTCATGATTTTTAGGGTGATGTGATAATGACCATCTTTACACTTTTACATTGTGATGCTGAGAGAATTACGTAAAGTATTTCTTTAGAAACCTCAAATTGGTGGGGCCTATATTGAGATTTCCATCCATAAAAAAATGAAAATAAGATCCATTATAAGAGAAATTTCTTATGGAATAGGGTCCATTGAACATTGGCTCCATCATTGGAGGTTTCTTTTTGGGTATCATCAGATTCCTGAGGACCATAATTACATCTCTCCTTTAAGGAAATATCAAAATCTAAATAATTTATAAAGGAATGTTTGATCCAATTTGGGTGGAATTGCAAATGATGTAGGGAATGAAATATCTTAACATATACTCACCCCAATTCATACAGATTTTTCTAGGATTTCACATATATGGATAACTGATGACATATAGAAATGTGGAGTGAGGTAAATTTAACTTCTATGGGAATTAACACCTCTATCCCATATACTAATGATTATGGGGTCACCTATGGGGTTGTTCTAGTCATAGAATGGTTAGCCACAATGGAATGCAAGAGATTTTCCATCCAAGTTATTTTATTATTATATACCATCTTCTAGTATATATTTTGTATGGTAGTTTTGAATGCCTCTATATGTCTATTATGCACTTCATGGTAGAGGGATGAATATTCGAACATGATAGAATACTCCTAATATAACTTCTCTAATTTAGAAGAAGACAAATTCGTGCACATTTCAATTAGTATCGTAGGAGGGACACAAAATATGGTGATAATGTCACATTTCAAGAAGTTAATAATTTAACATTCAATGACTTCTTTTTTCAGGTACATATTTAGGTCACATGGGGGATGAGCAGGCTATTGTGAAGACGTACTTAAATAGCTTAGTCATAGTAGGAGGATATGGTCCCATGACATCCATTCTTCATTCGAGAATTGGATAAGAGTATTTGGTTTTTTGTAGTATCTACGGGCCTTGGAAATTAATATTTTTGTGAACATGGAAATCATGGAAATTTTGGTAAATTTTATTCATTATGATTTCATAGTGGGAAATTTATACCGAGTCCTTTAGATTTCATTTTAAATATAGATTCCCTATAGATGTGTTCCTTAAGATCATATGTGAACCAACATCATGAAAACAGTTGTCTCTTCCCAATTATTTCATCTGATAAGGACCATATAATGGAAATTCATATAGAGTATCTTTTTATTATCTAGGACATCATACTTAACAAAGTTAATTATTCGACTCCATGTATTCTCTTTCCCATCAATGTATTGTAAGTGTCCTCGATTTTGAACGTAATACATAATCGGTGTGATCCAGCTAGTTGTAGGACCATACAATTTGGGGATGCGACTAACTTTATCGATCTAATCTATGTTGTCTTAAAAAATGTTTGATAGAATTTAGAGGTGGAATATACTAATGATTGTCTTATCATATTTTAGATATGGTTTATTTGTGGATGCATTTTATAGTGCATTAGTTTGGGAAGTTTTCGACCCTAGGACCTGAGTTAATATTGTTTCTAAAGTTAATTACACATTTATTCATTAAGAATAGTTTAATAGTGAAATTATATCATATTTTTTTATTGAATAGTCATCATTAACACGATTAATGGTTATTTATTAATCACCACTTATCTTTAACTGATTTTGTTTTACCTATTGTACCAACTGAAGCCATGAAATGAGAGCTTGATATTCTAATTGTTTTTTCCATGAATCCTCTTGAATGTAATAAGGCTTAACATAATACATCCATTTCAAGAGAAATGTGAATGACTCTCAAAATGACATTATTGAGATCATGGTAATACTTCCTCTTCGCTATCAGGTTTCTGAATGTGCTGTCAAGATACATCTCCTATAACTAGGGGACCTCCTAAATATAAATGATCTATGAATCGGGTAATTCAGTATCAGATGAATTCATTTATTCCATGAGTTTTTATTTTAATGATTATACTAATAAGTTGAATTCAAAATATTTATATGGCATGAACTGAATTTCAAATAGATGTATAATGACCGAACCCTCTGAAATATTCTTGGTCAACACCAAATGGATGAGAATATATTTGAGTAGTTTTCTTCGAGAGACCAAACTGACCTAGTGATGCTGCAAATACTGATACTATTATTTTACTGAAAATATTATCACTAGATAGATGATCTTGATATATAAATATTGTCCCTTTTAATCGATCATGGGTTTTTTCATGAAATAATTTTTTTTGTTATTTTCTCTATTATCCTTCATGAGGAATCCCCCCTGTGAAAGCTCTATGAGTTTTATATACGAAATAAGAGGTCGTCCATTGGAGGGAGGTATTAGCATTAGTTGGATCAAGTGAAATTTCATGAGGTTGTATAATTATTCTTCAATATCATTGATCCTACAATATGTAAACAATTTTTTATCAACCTAAATAAGGGCATGCATTTTCTTTAAATGTTGGCTATAAAATGTCGGGTGTATTCTTTGTTTCATTGAAGTCCTCTAAACTCATTTAGTTTACTAGGAATTTCCATTTTAAAGATGGAAGTTTTATTTTAAGGGTTTAATTTGATGTCATAGTGGAATATAATGATGATGTAGAATTTCCCTGAGGTAACATTGAAAGAAAAATTTCAAGGGGTTCATTTTTAGGGTTTTCTTTCACAATTTTTTCTAAAAATATTCAAGATCAATTAGGTGGTTAGAATTCTATCAAGATTTATCAAAAAGAAAATCAATGTAGAATTATAAGAACATTCCAATGAAGGGTTTAATGATATGATGATTGAAATTTTTATATAGAGAGTATATATTACTTAATCCAATTAGTATTACTCGATAGAAAAATATTCCATTGGTTTCCATGAAGGTAGTGTGTTATTATTCTTCATGGTCCATCCCTATTTTATTATATCCTGAATATCCATCAATGAAGAATAGGGTATGACATCCATATATCACCCCAATCATCAAATCTATCACCAAGACTTGGAAATCATTCTTTGGGTTGTTCTGGTTAAGATCTATGAAATTCATGCAGAGTATAATTTTCCTATTATTTTTCTTAAAAGAGAATTTATTACCAATCCATTTTGGATGTTGGAAACACAAAATGTAGTTTGATATGATGTGAGTGTAAACATGAGCTTCAATTTTTCAAACATTTTTTGGTAATCCCTCCTATATGGCTTCTAATATCATAGGATTTTCATTGGCGTGACCAAATGGTGAGTGGCCACCTTAGGGTCAAAGCCGATCCTTTATGTGTAGTTCTAGGAAAATAATAACATATGGTCAATGATGATAGAGTTATTTATCACTTATTATACATAATATTATGCAAGAGAGATCATAGTAGGATATGGGTTATTTTTTTAACTAGGTTTATTTCATTAAGTTGATTAATGGTGGTAGAGACACCCTCCTCAAATATGGGAGGGGAATACCTGAGGACATAATTGTCCTCTTCATCCACATATTCATTTTCTTCCTCCTATTCTATATGGGGAGATTGTAGTTGAGGAAAGTATCATTTGTCAGTATATGAGCTACTATATTGACATTCAAAAGTTGATTTGAATTACTTTAACCCAGTAGGTAGTGTTGGATTTACTTGAGACTCTAGAAAGGATAGAGTGAGTGATGGAGAGAGAGTGTCTTTTCGCTCATTAGGAGAAAATGAAACATCTTCTTCCTTAGAGGGTGATGCAGGTATTTATTGGAGATCTAATGATATAATGAAGGAATTTTGAACCAAGCATTTGAAATTTTTAGGGGAGTGAACAGACCACTCAACACTATTGGACTCATTTTTCATGACAGATATAATGAAAGACACTAAAATGAACTAGAATAGGGTCTCATATTCTCGAACTGGTTGATGTAAAAAATATACTCCTCACCAAGATATTTTAAGGGGTTGGATGAGATCATTTCCAATTGATTAACATAAATAACCCATGAAACACTATCATCCAAGCGATGGTTCTGTTCCCACTAATAGAATCACACTGCAATATAATGCGACACATAAGAATTTAATAGGTCCATATTGGTGTGAAACATACCTATGTTTTCTATAAATAAATATTTGATTCATTTATGGTATGATGTGATGATTATAGTTTATTGATACCTGAAATGTATTCCTATAATGTTTTTAAAGGTTGAATCCAACAAAATATCAAGAAATTATATGTAAGATATGAGGTCACCATATTTATGTTTCAAATTAATTTTGTGTAATCATTTTTCCTCTATATTCCTATAGCGTTGTAGTGTTATAGTGGAAGAGGATATGTTATCCATGTTATATCACATGAGTAATAATGTTCATACTCCAATGAAATAAACACTAGATCTATTATTAATGAAAACTCTTTGGACATTAATAAAATTTATCATACTAGAAACATACCTGCTTCAAGTGTGTCCCTATATAATGATGTCCAAATAATTTTATATAAAGTAGATAACAATAATAAATTCTAAATGATGTTTTTTTATCTTATATAATTCACAAGAAAATATATCTTATTAAACATATCGTTGAGCAAAAACATATCATTGTTTAGTGAAACTCAGAATTGCGTACAACACACGCTATTTTGGATGGCCGTGATTGCATGTAATGAAAGCCAAGTCAGGGATGCGTGTAGTTCAAGGTCCTTTTGGTGAAGCGAACAACACAAGACATAAATAAAATTAAAAAGAATATTTTTCATAAAATCTCGGGGTGTTACATTCTACCTCCTTAAAATGAATTTCGCCCTCGAAATTCATCGGGGTTATAAATGGTTTACTAATCGAAAGTTTCGTTAATTGAATCCCACATCGTAAAAAGGAATACCAAAACCAATATTTAAAAACTAAAGTATGAATCATAACGGTTACCCAAATTAACTAATCATTGGGTTTCCACATATGAGAACATAGGTGAAAATATGGATATGGAAAAGAAATCTAACCATCATGTTCTGATGGATAGTGGTAGAGAACATGGCTATGAAAAATCTTACAATCACAAAGCCATAGATTGGTGATGATCTAAGGTACCATCTTATTCATCGGATATAAGGGCACTAGGACAACATTTTTGGTTTTCAAGATCATTTCCCTAAAGTAGATGAAATTGGAATTCGAAGAAATACTTTCTTGGTATTGGTACAGTCTCACCGTTGGTTATTCATTGAACAATTTCCTCTACATCTCTTAAAGAAATGAAGTTGAATTTGTCATTTGTGATGTGTTAGCAGATCATGTGATAGAATGATGGGTCACTCCACCTATATTAAACAAAAGATTAGTAAAAGTTATAAAAAATACATAAGTCCATATATAGTGAGATTAATCATATCTGGTTCCTAAAATGGACTTATACTTCATATATTATACTACATAATATAATAAAACTGGTTTCTACTAAACAGGGACTTCCTATAGTCCAGTAGTAGGCGATAAAGGCATGTCGCACTTAATCCATTCCAACCTTTAAGCTTATCAAAAATACTTATGTCCAATATCATAGTGTAAAGAAAATGATTACCTGAGAGGTCACATAACAAGTACGTGAATACCATCATTTATCCCCCATATATCATACGATATATCTTGTTGGTCACATTCCAAACATTTGAAGGCCTTAATCATGTATTCTCCTAAAAAATGAATACCCATTGAACCTTAGTGAAAAAATGAATTCAGTTAAAAGATAACACTTTCCACATACCAAAATCCGCAAAATTATATATACTCAAACCATGATATCACTTAGTCCTTATATCAATAATGAGCTCATTAATACTATTAGACAATTTATTTTATCCTTATCCCTTCATTATGCGCATATAATCTATTTTCCAAAATATTTGAATCACATTTCATGGTTACGAGTACCATATTCTTATAGAAAACCACAATGGACCAATACACAGATATTTCAAAATTCCATGATACTATAAATGAGATTCCATGATACTATTTTGAAATCCCATTACATAAACACTTAATCATTACACAACATCATTTTCAAACTCAACATCACAAATAGTGATCGCATGTGAATTCCCTTTATCCTTTTCCTTAAGAGGTTTCCCACGTTGATCATCATTAACCCTTCGATTAGAGAATTGATTAGCATAATGCCGCATTTACTTTCACTTAAAGCATTGAAGTGTTAGTGGTGCATTCTCTATAGTGTTTTCTTTATTCACATCATTAGAAACCCTTTTTCCATTACTTCGACACTCAGCTACTCGATGACCTTATTTTCCACACTTAAAAAATTTTCAAATCCCTTTAAGACAATCTCCACCATGCTTCTTTCCACACTTTGAGCATAAAGAAACATTTATCTTCTTTTCACCATTATTCTGTGACTTCACATTGAAATCCATCTTTCGTTTCTTGTCCAAACCATGAGATGGATATATAACACCAACTTCCATTTCTACCTTGATTGAACAATGCACAATTTCTTCACAGCTACTGAAGTCTCTTATATCCAATTCCCTTCGAAGACTTGGTTTTAAGCCATTAAAGAATCGACCAATCTTACATTCAGGTTGGATGATAAATCCGGATGCATATCTTGAAAGCCTTCTAAAATTCGCTTCGTATATACAAATAGATTCATCATCCTTTTGCTTAAGCTCAGAGAAATCCTTTTCCATCTTTGTTCGAAGAATACGAGGGAAGTACGTTTTCAAAAATATGCTCTTGAACTCGTCCCATTCCATGGAATCAATTTCTTCTCTTTGCCTCATATTCTTGATAAAATTCCACCATTGATCAGCATCACCTTCCAAACTATATACTGCTAAGATGACTTTATCATGCTCAGAACATTGTAGAAATGAAAATATCTTTTCAATGGTACTAATCCATTGTTTAGCCACTAATGGATCAGAAGACCCACTGAATGATGGTGGACGCTACCTCATGAAGGATTTAACAGAATGTTTCTACTTTTTCTGCTCATTTGGTATTCCAGAATGATTCATAGATTGTGTAAGTATAGATATAATATTTTTCACTCCATATCCAATAACATTGGTTTGTTTAGGAGGAAAATCATTGCATCGTCCATTACATTGATCAACATCGTTATTTTGGGTTCCAGCCAACGTCTAAAACCCAAAAAGAATAGCATGAGGCAAACATCATGATAGAGAAAACAACATAATAAATGGGGAATACCTTCCATATCAAACATCCTAGGTTTAATTCTAATATCGTTACTATAATTCTAGGACTATAACATATACTTATACTTATCCTTAGGGACATCCCTAGACATACCTTAGAAATATATCTAGGGATCTCACTAATGTTATCGCATCCTAGTTTCCAATGGTTGGATAAACCTTTCCTCTGATACCAACTGTAGAGACCCAAATCTTGACGTACATGGACATTTCATTACTTTTTCGGAATACTTGATACATAACGAAAACATACACACAAGGACCATAATAGTTTAGTGTCTTTGTAAACTCGGAAAATAATCTTCTAATCGTGGTGAAAGATCTTCAACATCTCCCATAAAGATCTTCCCCTTTTGTTTTCTTACCTAAAAACTTTATTTGTTTCCTCTGGAAAATAAAACATAAAAAGGGTGAGCTCAAATTCTCAGTAAGGGAAAACATAGGGAACATAAAAAAATCCATAAAAATTTGAAAGCAAAAACTTGAACATGAAATTTAAACATCAAAATCTTGAGCAAAGACATAAATCATAGAAGTACACAAGGCATATATCATAATGTAACATAAACCATTATAAAATATAATGGGAATAAAACATGTAATTGTGGAAACCATTCAGAACATGTTATGATTTCCACAGTAGCCAAGGCATTACTGCCAAGACCATCTTAGTGGACAAAGTCCCTTTCTGAATCGAGTTCACTCCTCGTTCCAGTCCTGTATCACTGAACCGGATTAACTTACCATTCCAGACATGTCTATCTAATGAGATATAAATCATTACCCAATGAATTGGAGGGAGATATAGGTCCCACCGATCTCATATTGAAATCATTCTTACGTGTTCCACAAAACAATCATTCATCATTCATCATAACCCAATGAATAAATTGGGTTTCATAAACATCATTCCATCATAACATAACCCATATAAAACAAATGTATATCATTTCATCATAAGAAAATTTAAACCATGTAAATCATAGAGACATTATACTTGAAACATAAACATATGAAATAATGACATCTTAGATGGGAAATGGTTTTGATAAAACATTTGATATGAATTCTTGAAAATATCATTTCTTCTTCAAAATAATATTCTTTTCACAAAATGCCATGAACTTTTAAAATAAATGTATTTTGTTGAAAACAGTTATAAAATCGTGTTGAGTGAGATTTATAAAAATGAGGTGTTATGAAACCATAAAAATCCGTTCATGCCATATAAGTTAAAAATAATATTTTACTTGTACATTTGTCGGAAAACTCACAAAGTACGTTGTATGGTAAACAAAAGGAAGATTCCTTCCATAACACAAAGTAAAAGTCAAATAGGGGTAAACATGACATTAAAAATAGATGAAATAATATTAAAAACTTTATGAAAAACATTTTATGGGCATGGATGAAAAATATAACCTCAGTAAATACATACGTATAAGCAATCTCAGATAAAAATGAGATTTAAAAAATTATCCCTTACCTTAGGTCTGATATGCGTCGTACGTATCTGAACCTCCCGTAAAATGATTTAAATAATTTTATTGACTTATTAATGAATCATATTCACTGTTATGATATCAAATATGGTTCACTTATTACTTAATATTACCCGTCCTTTTGTAAATTTCATGTTAAAGCAGTATTTTGGGTAAAATGTTTTATTTATCATACGTGTTTGGAAATGTTGTTCTTGATATTATTACTTATATCATGATTTAATTAATTACAGAATGTAAAACATGATTTATATATAATATATATTCATAATATACATATATAAATATTATATATCGATAAATGGAATGAAATACACCGTTCCTGGAGACGGTAGGTCGTACGTACGCATGAATGATGTTTTCGTTTCCTTATTGAATTGAATGGAATTAAGTAGATGATATATATATATATACATAAATCAAGTATCATTATTATTTCATATATTTAATTATTACTCATTATATATACTTTATAATCATTCATGAATGGTAAACATGGAGAATGAATCTCATCGTGTCGTGGAGACGGTAGTCCGTACGTATGCACGAGCGATGATATCATTCCCATGATCGTGGAATTGTATTGAAGAGTATGTATAATATTTCAGAATCAATATCACTTTACAATAATCATATATAGTTATTTATTTACAAAATTATACCCATCCAAGTAAGGTGGTGGTGGAAAATATATTACACCACGGCGTGGAGACGGTATTCCGTACGTACGCACGCACGGTGATTTCATTTTCCGTAGGATGGATAGATGGTGAAATAGGGTTGTTTAATACATATGATAACATATCAGTATAT
This sequence comes from Viscum album, assembly GCA_963277665.1. NCBI lineage: Eukaryota > Viridiplantae > Streptophyta > Magnoliopsida > Santalales > Viscaceae > Viscum > Viscum album. The sequence goes on from OY728123.1 coordinate 471,908,532, forward strand.
TATTTACACTTATTTTATTAATTCATAATGATACATCTAAAGATGAATAAGTAGAAGATGAAATAAAGTTGAAAGAACCGGTAACGAACTTTACCTCTTCTTTGAAGCGCATCTTCTTAACCTCCTCTTAGGGCACTAGAAATGGTATTTGAAGAAGGCCAGAACCTCTATGATGTTTCCAGGGAAGTTGAGAAGAGAAATATTTAGGGGTTTTCGGAGATTAAAGGCTCAAATTGGTGTGAGGAAGAGAGGTAGGAGGTGCCCTTTTATAAGGGAGGAGAGGGGCACCTTAGGAAAAACTAAAAATATTAATTTATTATAAAGTCGTATTTGGTTTTTAATAGATACAAATTGATTTATTTAGAAGCTAAGGTGGGGATGGGTCTAAATCCTCTCATCCAATATAATTTAGACAAGTTTAGATTTCTATTTTAACCTTATCATTTAGATTTATCTTTAAGTTAAATAATTTTATTTTTACCGTGTCTTCTTGTTTTCTTACACTATAAGGTTAATAAACTTACTATAACAAGCCAAAAGAACCCAAAGTTGTTTCTTATTAATATATATAAGCTTATCTAAGTCGTTTTGCCGAATCTTAGATTTTTAGGAATAAAATAACAATTAATAATATAATATTTGTTTTAAAAACTATTTTTTTGTCAATTTTGACACTATTTGATAATTGATTCTTTTGAAACTCATAACAGAATTATTAGTTCGAAAAAATTTAATTAAATCAATAAATACATGTCATATTAAAATATGAAATTAGTTAAATTAATAAAAATTCTAAAAAATACATTTATTTGGGTATTTATAACATCAATTATGTCAATATTTCATTAATATGATAATTACTGCATCATCATTGTGTCATAACTAATTTATATTATTTAATGTATAAAAATTATAAATAAAATAACATTATGTATGAAATCTTTTTATCTTTCTAATGAATATGTATAGTTGAATTTATCTTATGTACAACCCTATATTAAAAATGTTTTTTATTAAATTTTGATATTAACTATTTTAACTATTCTTTAAATAAAATAATATTAAATGTACTAATCTAATACAAGTGGTCCTAAATGGTAATATTGTATTCCTAAGGTTGTTTTTGGTCGAATTAAACTTATCCAATAGAATTAGGACATGTTTTAAGGTAATAATAATATCATTTTTACCCTTACTTACCATATTTTCTTTTAACCGTGGTAAAAAAAGTAAAAAGCGACTATTCACCAAAAATTATTTTCATCTCATTGAACAAAATTTTAGTGCTTGATATTAACTATATCTCTTGGATTTTCAAAATTCCACTCACAGAAGCTGTAAAATTATGTTTTATGTAAATTTTCAGATTCTCCTAGGAGGTGGGTAAAAGACGGTGAAAAGTTTAATAAAATTTTTACATATCTAAAATTATTATAAAATTACTCCAATTAATTACATTGAACTTATATAGGTGTTATGTATCAATTTTGAACTAAAATAACTTTAAATAAAATAAAAAAATAATTCAACAAAAAGGTGGTTTTTAAATAGAATCCCAATGTTTTCACTATTAATCAAGAATTGAATGTTTTCAGAAAAATACCAAAATTTTACCCTAGGATAATTTCGATATTCTGAATCCAAAAATGAAGTCAATTTCAAATGAAAAAATTTATAAAATTTTAAAAATGGGTATTACTATTCATAATGGCTAGTTTATATAACATATCGTTGTTTAGGGAAACTCGGTATTATGTACAACACACGCTATTGTGGAAGGTCGTGATTGCGTATATTGCAAGCTAAGTCAGGGATGTGTGTGGTGCAAGATCCTTTTGGTGTAGAGTACAACACAAGACATCAATAAAATTGAAAAGAAAATTTTTCATAAAATCTTGGGGTGTTACATTCTACCCCCCTTAAAATGAATTTCTCCCTCTAAATTCATCGGGGTTATAAATGGTTTACTACTCAAAAGTTTCGTTAATAGAAACCCACATCGTAAAAAGTAATAACAAAACTAAGCTTTACAAACCTATGTATGAAACGTAACGGTAACCCAAATTAACTAATCACTGGGTTTCCACATAGGAGAACATAGGTGAAAATATAGATATGGAATAGAAATATAAACATCATGTTCTGATGGAGATTGGTAGAGAACATGGCTATGAAAAATACAACAATCACAAAGCCGTAGATTTGTGATGATCTAAGGTACCATATTATTCATCGGATATAAGGGAACTAGGACATCATTTTTGGTTTTCAAGATCATTTCCCTAAAGTTGAAGAAATTTGAATTTGAAGAAATACTTTCTTGATTTTGGTATAGTTTCGCCGTTGGTCATTCTTTGGAAAATTTCCACTTCATCTCTTAATGAAATGAAGCTGAATTTGTCATTCATGAAGTGTTAGAAGATCATGTGACAGAATGATGGGTCATTCCATCTGTCTTAAACAAAAGATTAGAAACAGTTATCAAAAATACATAAGTCCATCTATAGTGATATTAATCATATATGGTTCCTAAAATGGAATTATACTTCATATATTATACTTCTTAATATAATATAATTGGTTTCTACTAAACAGGGACTAATTGTAGGCCAGTGGTAGGTGATAAAGGCCTGTCGCACTTCAGTTGTGGGTTCGATTCCCACAGCCTTGTCCGATGTGACGGGTTGTTGCACATCCTGCAGGTTTTCCTTTTTCTAAAACTACATTATTATAACATTCCATAAGTAATATCGAAATAAAATTCTAGCCGTAAAAAATTCAATCGGATGTCCAACTTAATCCATTTCAACCATTAAGCTTATCGAAAATACTTATGTCCAATCTCATAGTGTAAAGAAAATGATTACTTGAGAGGTCACATATCAAGTACGTGAATACCATAATTTATCCCCCATATATCATGTGATATATCTTGTTGGTCACATTCCAAACATTCGAAGGCCTTGATCATGTATTCTCCTGAAAAATTAATACCCATTTAACCTTTGTGAAAACATGAATGTAGTTAAAAGTTAACAGTTTCCACAAACCAAAATCCCCGAAATTATATATACTCAAATCATGATATCACTTAGTCCTTATATCAGTCACGAGCTCATGAATACTATCAAGCAATTTATTTTCTCCTTATCCCTTCATCATGTGCATATCATCTGCTTTCCAAAATATTTGAATCACTTTTCATGGTTACCGGTACCATATTCTTATTGAAATCCACACTGGACCAATACAAAGATATTTCAAAATTCCATGATACTATAAATGTGATTCCATGATACTACTTTGAAATCCCATTACATAAACACTTAATCATTACCCAATATCATTGTCATACTCATCATCACAAATAATGATCGCATGGTACTTCCCATTATCCTTTTCCTTAAGAGGTTGCTCACATTGATCATCATTAACCCTTGGATTAGGGCATTGATTATCATAATGCCCCATTTCCTTGCACATAAAGCATTGAAGTGTTGGTGGTGCGTTCTCTACAGTATTTTCTTTATTCACATCATTAGCAACCCTTTTTCCATTACTTCGACACTCAGCTGCTCGATGACCTTCTTTTCCACACTTAAAACATTTTCTAGTCCCTTTAAGACAATCTCCACCATGCTTCTTTCCACACTTTGAGCATAAAGAAACATTTATCTTATTTTCACCATTATTCTGAGATTTTTCCTTGAACTCCATCATTCTTTTCTTGTCCAAACCATGAGATGGATTTTTAACACCAACTTCCATTTCTACCTTGAAAGCACAACACACAATTTCTTCATAGCTACTGAAGTCTCTTATAGCTAATTTCCTTCGAAGACTTAGTTTTAATCCACTAAAGAATCGATCAAATTTACTTTCAGGTTGGATGATAATGCCGAATGCATACCTTGCAAGCCTTGTAAAATTTTCTTCGTATATACAAACAGATTCATCATCATTTTGATTAAGCTCAATGAAATCCTTTTCCATATTTGTTCGAAGAATACGAGGGAAGTATTTATTGAAAAATATGTTCTTGAACTCGTCCCATTCCATGGACTCAATTTCTTCTCTTTCCCACGTATTCTTGATAAGATTCCACCATTAATCAGCATCACCTTCCAAACGATATACTGCTAAGATGACTTTATCATGCTCAAAACATTGTAGAACTGAAAATATCTTTTCAGTGGTACTGATCCATTATTCATCCACTAATGGATCAGAAGACCTGCTAAATGAAGGTGGACGCTGCCTCATGAAGGATTCAACAGAATTTTTCTCTTTTCTATACTCATTTGGAAGTATAGAATGATTCATATCTTGTGTAATTATAGATATAAGATTATGCACTCCATCTCCCATAACAATGGTTTGTTCTGGAGGAAAATCATTGCATCATCCATTAAATTGATCAACATGGTTTCGTCGTGGAAGTACGTAAGGCATATATCACAATGGAACATAAACCATCATAAAATATAATGGGAATAAACATATAATTGTGTCAACAATTCAGAACATGTTATGATTTCAATAGTATCAAAGGCATTACTGCCAAGACCATCATAGTGGACAAAGTCCCTTTTCGAATCGAGTTCACTCCTCGTTCTAGTCCTATATCACTGAACCAGATTAACTTACCATTCCAGCCATGTCTATCTCATGAGATATAAATCTTTATTCAATGCATTGGAGGGAGATATAGGTCCCACTCGTCTCATATTTAAATCATTCTTACGTGTGCCAAAAAACAATCATAAATCATTCATCGTAACCCAAAGAATAAATTGGGTTTCATAAACATCATTCCATCATAACATAATCCTTATAAAACAAATGGATATCATTTCATCATAAGAAAAGTGAAACCATGTAAATTAGAGAGACATTATACATGAAACATACACATATGAAATATTTTCATCTTAGATGGAAAATGGTTTTGATAAAACATTTGAATGGAATTCATGAAAATATCCTTTCTTCTTCAAAATAATTTTCTTTTCACAAAATTCCATGAACATTTAATATAAAAGTATTTTGATGAAAATATTCATAAAATCTTGTAGAGTATTCTTCCTGAAAATTAGGCGTTACGAAACTATAAAAATCCATTCACACCGTATATGTTAAAAATAACATTTTCCTCGTACTTTTTTCGGAAAAGTCAAAAAGTACCTCATATGGTAAAAAAAGAATGATTCCTTCCATAACACAAAGTAAAATTCAAAGTGGGGTAAAAATGACGTTAAAAATACATGGAATAATATTAAACAATTTATGGGTGTGGATGAAAAATATAACCCCAGTAAATACTTACGTATAAGCAATCTCAGATAAAAATTAGATTTGAAAAATTATCCCTTACCTTAGGTCTGATATGCTTCGTACGTATCCAAACCTCCTATATAATGATCTAAATAATTTCATTGACTTATTAAAAAATCGTATTCATTAGTATGATATCATATATGGTTCTCTTATGACTTTATATTACCCATTCTTTTTTAAATTTCATGTTAAAGCAGTGTGTTGGGTAAAACATTTTATTTATCGTATGTGTTTGGACTTGTTGTTATTGATATTATTACTTATATATTTATTTACATAATCCCAGAATGTAAAACATGATTTATATATAATATATATTCAGTATATACATATATATATGATATATCGATAAAGGGAATGAAATACACCGTTGATGGAGACGATAGGCTGTACGTACGCATAAATGTTGTTTTCGTTTCCTTATTGAATTGAATGGAATTAAGTATATAATATATATATATATATATACATAAATCTAGTATCATTATTATGTCATAAATTTCATTATTATTCATTATATATACTTTATAATCATTCACGAATGGTTGACATGGAGAATGAATTTCATCTCGTCGTGGAGACGGTAGTCCGTACGTACGCACGAGTGGTGATATCATTCCCATGATCGTGGAATTGTACTGAAGCGTATGTATAATATTTCAGAATCAATATCAATTTAAAATAATCATATATAGTTATTTATTTACACCATTATACCCATCCAAGTAAGGTGGTGGTGGAAAAGAGATTACACCACGACGTGGAGATGGTATTTCGTACGTACTCACACGCGGTGATTTCGTTTTCCATAGGATGGATAAATGGTGAGATAGGGTTGTTTCAAACTTATAATAACATATCTGTATACGAGTGATACTGATTTTATTATTTAATAATGAACAGACTAAAGAAGAATAAGTAGAAGAATAAATAAAGTTGAAAGAATCGGTAACAGACATTACCTCTTCTTTGAAGCACCTCTTCTTAACCTCCTTGTAGGGCACTAAAAATGGTCTTTGAAGAATACCAGGACCACTAGGATGTATCTCAGGAAGTTTAGAAGAGAAATATTTAGGGGTTGGTCGAGCTTGAAGGCTAAAAGTGGTGTGAGGAAGAGAGGGAGGAGGTGCCCTTTTATAAGGGAGGAGATGGGAACCTTAAAAAAAACTAGAATTATTATTATCTTATAAAGTCATATTCGGGTTTTCATAGCTCCAAATTTTGTTATTTAGAAGCTAAGGTGGGTATGAGTCTATAAAATCTCATCCAATAGAATTTAGACAAGTTTAGGTTTCTATTTTAACGTTATCATTTAGATTTATCTTTAAGTTAAATAATATTACTTTTACCATGTCTTCTTGTTTTCTTACACTATATGGTTAATAAACATACTATAACAAGCCAAAAGAACCCCAAGTTGTTTATTATTAATATATATAACCTTATATAAGTCATTTGTCTGAACCTTATATTTTTAGGAATAAAATAACAATTAATAATATAATATTTTTTAAAAAACGATTTTATTTCAATTTTGACACTATTTGATAATTGATTTTTTTGAAAATCATAACAGAATTATTAGTTCTTAAAACGTTAATTAAATCAATACTAACATGTCATATAAAACAATAAAATTAGTTTAATTCCTAAAAAGTCTCAAATTACATTTATTTGGGTATTTATAACATCAACTATGTCAATATTTCATTAATAAGATTATTACTACATCATCATTGTGTCATATATATTTTAAATTATATAATGTATAAAAATTATAAATAAAATACCATTATGTAGGAAATATTTTTATATTTCTAATTAATATTTATAGTCTTATCTATCTTATGTATAACCCTATATGATAAATGTTTTAGTTATTAAACTTTGAATTTAACTATTTTAACTATTCATTAAATAAAATAATATGAAATTACCTAATCTAATCCATGTGGGCCTAAATGGTCATATTTTATTCCTGAGGTTGTTTTTGGTCGAATTAAACATATCCAATAGAATTAGGAAATGTTTTATGGTAATAATATTATCATTTTTACCCTTAATTACCCTATTCACTTTTAACCGTGGTAAAAAAGTAAAACGTTACTGTTCACCAAAAATTATTTTCATCTCATTGAAACACATTTTAGTCATTGATATTAACCGTGTCTCTTAGAGTTTCGAAATTCCACTCATAGAAGCGGTAAAATTAAGTTTTATGTAAATTTTCAAATACTCCTCGGAGGTGGGTAAAGGATGGTTAAAAGTTCAATAAAATTTTTATGTATCTTAAATAATTATAAAATGACTCCAATGAATTATATTGAACTTATATAGGTTTTATGTATCAAATATGACCTAAAGTAAATTTAAATAAAATTAATAATTAATTAAATAAAAAGTCGGTTTTTAAATAGTAAGCCAGTGTTTTCACTATTCATAAAAAATTGATAGTTTTCAGAAAAATATCAAAATTTCACCCTAGGATAATTTTGATATTCCAAATCCAAAAATGAAGTCCATTTCGATAGATAAAATTTATAAAATTTAAAAAATGGGCATTACTATTCATAACAGATAGTTTATATAACATATCATTGTTTAGTGAAACATGGTATTGCGTACAACACACGCTATTGTGGAAGGTCGCATTTGCGTGTAATGAAATGCATGTCAGGAATGAGTGTAGTGATAGCTCCTTTTAGTGTAGCGTACAACACAAGACATCAATAAAATTAAAAAGAATATTTTTCATAAAATCTCAGGGTGTTACATGTGGACTCTTCTTCTAGTTCCACAACTATGTGCAAGGAACTCATGTTCATTTCCATACTCATCATTTGGGAAGGGATGCATTATATTAATGAAACTAATGGAACCAAATATTAATTACCCATTTGTTGATGATTTTTTGGCTAACCATTTATAGTTGTAACATATTTCTAGGTAAGTTCCATTTGTTTCAAATTTGTAGGGAAAAATTATTACTAGTTAAAATCCAACATTGGAAATGATTCAAATTTATCCTTCTATGTTTTATCCCTACCATTATATGTAGGTTTATTTATGAATTGATGGGTTTTTTAGGGTTTTGGTGTCGTGGACGTCATATGGGTTGTGGTGATGTGGCTATAGGCATAGATGGTATCTCCAACTATGCTTGTAGAATACCAGTAATTTTTTTATTTTTTTATTAATACAACAGCCAAATTTCAATTCCCTTTTGATAAAATCTTCCTTCAAAAAATCTCTATTGTTAGGGGTAGTTGTAGAAATGAAGACTGATTTTTTATGTGTTTTTCTCAAATTCACTTTTGCAGAGACCACCCTTTTTATAGGTGACATTGAAGATGAATCATTAATGAATGGTGTTCCTGATAATCCTATGAAATAAGAAGTAATTCGGCATTTAGTTAATACCTACCATGTCTCACCTCTTTTTCTCTATCGTGTAGAGGGAATCGTTATCAATAGTGGATATAAAGTAAATGATAACATTCTCTTTTCAAAATAAGTAAACATTATTACTTCCCTCATTGAAATTATTTCTATTGAGTATCTTCTAATTATATTTGTGAGGTGGGGGTTTCTATTGTCTTATATGTTGTTTCTCATGGTGTTGTGCAGGTTTTGGAGCTCAGGGTAGTGCAATGGTTTTCTTAGTAGTGACAGATCTCACCTCTCCCATTCCAACTATTTACCTCAGGACTTGTGGATTCATTGAGGGAATGATATTTGTTTTTTTTTGTGGAATATTAAATTCATTTGTAAATGGAGTTGAAATCCATAAACCCATAAATATATTTCAATAGGATGAGGGGAATTGGCATTTTATTATTTAGTTTCTATATTTATATAGAGTGAATATCATCAAGGAAAAGTAGTAGGTTTCAGGAGAAAGTCAGCCATTTCCATCAAGAAATGAAATTTGGTACTCTCCCATTCTTTTACGTTTTTAAATTCATGTTATGAAGGATTATCTTCTTTTTTTGGCATTTATCTAAACTAATAGATGATAATATGTTGGATGTCTTCCTATCTCATCATTTATGGAGTAGGAAAATGGGGAACTATATGAAGGCCATCACATTCAGTGTTCTAATGAAGCAACCGAGTTTCAAGACATTTTTTTTCATTTGAGTAACCTTCACACGATCACAATGGGTTTGAATGTGGGCAAGATATTTTTTTGGGTCACCAAATCAATTAAATATCATGAATTTATGAATATTTTAATTTTTTGGACGTGGGGATTTTGAGACCCCTTTAAGGAGAGGATTTAAACCTGGCTATATTTGTGTGTGTCGTTCCACCACAACATCCAATCAAGCTACCAATGTCTCGATTGTGTCGATAAGCCCATGATGAATGTTTTGTAGAACATTAACATGGATATGAAAAGTAATATGTGAGGTGTGAAATGATGGTCCTTCCATTATTGGTGGATGATATTTATTTTAGGTCATCTTTCGATGTTTTGAATTAATATGTTCAAGTTGTTTTCTCGATAGAATAAAATCATGATTTTTAACCATAATTGGTTCCTGGTAAATTGATAGTCCCGGAGTCAGGTTGAAAAAATGTCTTGTCCAACCATCTGTGAGTAGTATAAACTATTTTTTGAGACACTTATATTTGAAATTTTTGTGGATGCTCCACTCGTGGAGAATATTTGGTAGGAATGATACCTCAGGTAAAATATTCCTTATTTCTTATCAAGTTTTCCATTTTATCCTCATATCATGCATAGCATTCATCATGTATGATGGAATTGACCAATTTGAGAGGTGGGATATCATTGATTTTTTATTCTATTTTTATTTGGTGGATGTTCCCCGAGAATGATGTATTAGATTGTCCCAAGGATCACCAATGTTATGGGTGATTCTCTAGTTCGTGGTAGGCAGACCTCCATTATTTAGCCTAATGTGTACCGTATTCTGAATAGATCCATATTTTCACTACGTAAATGAATTGGAATCATCTTTGGGTCCATATAATGAATTTATTTCCGTGATATTAATCGATGAATAACACATTATGGGTTTCATATTGTATATCGAATGATAATAGGGTTGGAAGCATCATTTTCTTATCCTCTCCCTTATTTTCCAAGATCATATTTGAGCATCTTGATGAAGTGTGACTTAGAGGGAACCTCTACAAAACCTATTCATACACACCACTTTGGGGTGGGGTGATAGGTTGTGATATGGGATAGACTAGGAGTTGTTACATTTTTTTCCTCCCTAGATGGGAAAATAATTATAACATCCCGGTTTCGGAAGCCATCAAGAGGTGCCCCATACCCGGTTGGTCACATGGCCTAAATCACAATTTCCTGAACTCTAGAGGCTAATGACTAGTAGTGAGGGCCCTGGATGAGATATTCGGGAATCTATGACCTCATTGGGAGAGTACATAGAGGAAATAGATAACACATACTATAACAGAAGCAGTAATTATACAACAAAAGTAAACAGTTGAAGACTAATATAATAAACTACTGGAGCATACATATATATATATATATATATATGAAATGATGCATGATACATATGTCTAGGAAAGTATCCAAATAGATCCCAATGCAGGTAGTACACTAGTTTTATCCATATTGCAAAAGAAACATAAACTGATAACTCCTCAGCATCACAAGCCATAGCTTTGTCCCATGCTCTCCTGCTCCACAGCAAGTCATGTACCTGAAGTAGAAGGGCGCTTTCCCTTATCTATACCTTCAATAATATAATATGTTTGGGACCAAAAGCATGACCCAAACAGGGTGTGAGACTAAATTCCAGTAGGCTACCACCTGATGCTTTGTGCCTAATAGTCAGGGAGTATATGGCAGGTAATGTACAGTAAGCAGTAAACCATAAGCAGTAATAGAATAATACACAGCAGTAGACAATCTTCAGGTCAAACAAGCAACATGGAAGAATACAGCTAATCACAATAGGTAACCCTCTGGAAGTACTTATGGCTATCCCCTATGGTCCTATCCAAGAGGTACCAACTACCCTTTGGGAAGTACACTCAGCCTAACCCCTCTGGTATGGTCATATGAAATTATAGACTCTCTGAGGAATAACGCTCAGTCAATTCCCAATATAGTCTAGGGTAGTTAGGGACTCTCTAAGGATGATCACGTGGTCAATTCCCCTTATATCCCCAAGGTCTAGAGACTCTCTAAGGAATCTCACTCGGTCAATTCCTCCTATAGCCTCAGGTCTATCACAGACTCTATGAGGGAGCTCACTCAGTCAATTCCTCCTATAGCCTGGAATGGTTTAAGGAAATTCAAACAAAACAAAGACTCTCTGATAAATCTCTCTCGGTCTATCCTCCTACAGACTATAATAGCTCAAGTCTCTCTGAGAAAGCTCACTTGGTCTCTCCTTGGGTAGTCTATAATGTCCAAGACTCTCTGGGAAGCTCACTCAGTCTATCCCCTTATAGTCTATAGCACAATGTTCTCCCGACCCCATGCTAGTCAGTGCATAATAATGCTATAAGGCCAATGTAAACCTACATAGATACTTGGCTAACCAGTCTACAACATAACACACATGTTAGGGAAAAACAATCCATGCTACGGTCACAAGGCATGGAAAACCAGTATAATGGCCAATTGGCTAAACAAAAACGAAAGGTTGTAAACTGATCAAGGCATGGGAAATAACCCAAGCATAGTAATTATCCACAAACATAACCAAATTAACTCTTCTCAAGCATATAAAAAAGGCAGGAAAACAACATGCGCACAATAGGAAACACGCAATACCCCGTTCGGGTCTATTGGTGGGAAATGCACATTAAACTCAAAGACTTTAAACGGAAAAGCACAAACCACCTACCATGATTCTAGGAGATCGGTATACTTGAAACATGAGGCTTGAATCTCCTTATAACTTCATAGATCTATGAAAACTCACAAAACATTCAACCCACAATAACATGCAAAAGAGGAGGAATTAAAAACGAAGCTCTAGGAGAAGGAAGAGATTTTGCTGCGGTCCAAACGAAATCGACGATGGTCGATTTGGAGAAAGAATAAAGGCTTAGGGGATAAGGGAGGATCCATGGACATATGGGATGATCTAGGTTAAAGAAGATGGAGACGAAGACAGTTATGGGGTTAAGATGTGACCCCAGTGCATTTAATGAAAAAAAAGAATCTATACTGCGTGTACTTTTAGAGTACAAAGTGTGTACTAGGATTTTCTGTACTCTGCTTTATGAGGCCTCCACATCACTCCTACATGGCTGTGTACATGGTCATGACATGGCCATCACACTTCCTCAAGCGACATCAATGTACATGGCATGTACATCTAATGCACACAGCGTTTACTTCAAAAATTTCC